>JAYKKI010000064.1:4025000-5225000 GCA_039881145.1 Druceiella hillmani
ATAAAATTAAAGTTTGTAACCAAAATACAAAAAAAGCTATCTTCATAAATGCGCCTAGATTATATTTTTAAAATATAAAGAATTATCAATTGGAAATAAAAATAACAAAAAAATTGAATGGAATGCATAATAACTTTGTAGAAACGATTAAATAAAACAATCAACGCCTCTTGCCTTCTGTAACGTGTAGCCATTGCTAAATTAATTAAAAATAAACTGTTACCAAGCATTGACAATGGTTCTATTGCTGTCAAAATGAATGGCTTTTTCCCTCTTATCGAGGTCTACGTAACTTTTTTCGATGACCCTGTCGTGCCTGTGAGCATCATGTATTAATATGGTACATCTGTGGATGGAGGACATAACGAGACATAATCTGCCCTTTGTTTTATCTCGCTAGTTCGAAGAGTTCCGCAGAAATGACATTTACAATCTATTATGAAAAACAATCTAACTTTTCATGAAAAATACAAGATTTCTCTTTTGTCTGATTAAAAATTTGATAAAACTTTTAAGGAGCTTATTTTTATAATCTTCCCTATATATTATTCTTGTAACACTTCGACCCAACACTATATGGACCATCGCCGGTCTCATTTCTGGATCTTTCTAAATAGTTCGATCAAGTCTTTTTAATAGATTTATTCCAAATCATGTATTGTTTGTGGCACTATTTTTTTTAATAACCGTTCCGTTTTTTAGATTGATTTATTCAATCGTAAAAATACTCTAATCGTTTTAACGCAATATTAAAATTAAGTGTTAGAGGTCAGTTTTATTAATTTAACCTAGCCTCATTAATACACCTCATAACACAGTTTTATCTAAAATTGTTGAGAATCCCAGTACTTCCTTTATTTAAAAAATATTACGATTTTCAAGGCTAAACCGTGACATTGTACATAACTAAAAGGATCACGATAAAGGCACTTCGTTAATCTAGAAATTCCTTATATGTTAAAACACCCAAATGTATACTAAGAAATACCCATCGTCCGGCGGTTTTGATACATACGTATTAGACTGGGCAGTAAGTAGTTATCATTAAAGAAAGCTTTTAATTTTAAAATATATGTATTTATATATATATATATATATATATATATATATATGTATATATATATATATATATATATATATATATATGGCACTACCAAAACTGATTTCAACATTTTTGTTGAGAGCACAATAACTAAATGGTACTTTAAATGATAAAAGGAAGAAGTGACTGTCCATTCAAAAAACCATTTCTAAGACCAAGCCGTGACGTTGTATATAACTAAAAAGCATCACGATAAGGGAAGTCTGTTAATTCACGAATCCCTCATATATTACAACACCTAAAGTTTTTTAACTGTCTAAACCATTGAGTAAGCTGCATGTGCCGCTTAACTTTGTATGAGGAATATATTGCCCATGATAAGACAATTTAGGTAAACTGTAGGGTTTCGAAATTAAATTTTTAGGACGAAAATATTCCAAAAAATTTGGATTTACTATATCCCTTATCGTAGCTTTTAAATTACATAAAGATTGCTTTAATTTATATCAAGAGAAGTGCTTTAAAACGTTTACTTTATTCAGTTTTGAGTTGATTTGTTAATGGTCGAATAAAAAAAAAAGAAAAACCTTAAACTGTTTAACCATATAAGGTAATTTCAGAAATTTTCCATTTCTTTCGGAAAATTTTGATAGATGGCTGTAAGACTGAAGAAAACACTTAATAATTTTCCTTTAGACATTGTGACATCAAGAAGAAAAACGTCAAACTATAATTTAAAATAATAAAAATGTTTTCACTAAGGCAACAAAAACAAAAGACACGAAATCTCTGATGTGGGAGTTAAACATATATTTAATAAGTTTAATTTTTTAAATTTAATATGCGATTCATTACCTCTTGGCTTACGGAACCCTTAAAAGGAGTTAGTTCTAACACTTTGAACTCATTAATCAAAATAACATAGCACGCCCAAAGTAACCCACACAATTGTTTCATCGACGCACGCCGCACATACTTTGTTATACCCACCTCGGTGTGTGGGCATTGCCTCTTCAAAACACTCAATTACCTATTTCACACAGCCGTGCCCGGAGCCAAAAACGCCAAATGAATCAAATGTATAAACAATAAATTAAATGACTCCCTAATTATTGTTATCATGTTATTAAGTCGGTGTTAAATTAAAATTAAATTTAACAACCGTTAAGTTTTAACGTTAATTAGTTGAGACGGAGTTGTGTACTGGCACTTGCGAAGTAATTAAATGTTAATTTTTACTGCGCAGCGTGAAAAATTACTTAATTATGCATATTCATAAGCGTGAAGATTTAGTACAGTAGCCTATGGTAAAAATATCACAACAAAGCATTTGATTCGGTCTTTATTCGAAGATTTAACTATTTGTAAATTTTACCCGACTTACGACGCAAAAAAGAGTTTGTCACATTAGTTACTAAAAAATAAGGAATCCAAATGGATAAGATCATCCCAAGTTTACTCCTAAAGAGGTATGGATCCATTGTAATGCTAACACGAGTATTTTCTATTTGGAAAATGTCTATAAGACGATCATCATACGCATTATGCGTCATCAGCGGTTTAATATTAAATTTATGCGTTTTTCTCTTTTAAAATTAATTAAAGATATAGTTTTAGTCGTTGTGTAGGCTGAATTGTGGTGTATTCACCAGGAGTACACGACAATTCAGCCTACAATCGATAATCCGATTTCGGCCTAGTCGTAAACAAAGACGAAACATACATAGATTATTTTTTTCCTTCAATTTAAACTTATACTTTTTTTGTTTACCCTAAGAACTTTCCTAAAGTGAAAAAAAGTCATCTAAATATTTTATATGACAGACACAAATAGATCCATTGCCTCAAGAAAAAAAAAGTTGTCTCTATGACATAATGTGAAATTAGAGATGGGTTATTGACAATGATGTATCACATATTATCGATAATTGTAGTTATTATTTAATAATGAAAGCCAGTATCGATACTATTTAAATACTCGCATGAAAGTGTTGAATATTGGCTTGCATCGAATATAAATGCAATGAATGTTTTATATAAATATTAGGAACTATAAATGTTAAAATTCACACATAACTTATTTTATGTACGTACGCTGGGTTTGGGTCTCATATGCATATGTATTTAAATATATTTTATATTATACTTTAAATCAATGCAATAAAAAGGTCTCAAAATGGAGAACGGACTATTAAATAATACGTATTTTAAGAGCAATTTGAAATTGCTTTATTTTCTCAATTTTTTCTATGCAAGAGGAATGACTTTTAATTTCATGTTTTTTTCTTTTTATTATATTTTAATATTTATTACACGTCAAACGTTCAAATTAGATTTTGACGTAATTGGAGAGATTTACATTTTTGAAAAATTACGTACAGAAATAATTGTTAAAGTGAGATGGATGTAGATGATAGTGTCTCATTTTAATTCTTGGATCCAAAGTATAGAAAATTCCTTTTCAAAGTATTGATAATTGTATCCAAAGTATTGAAAATTGTATCCAAAGTATTGATAATTGTATCCAAAGTATTGAAAATTGTATCCAAAGTATTGATAATTGTATCCAAAGTATTGAAAATTATATCCAAAGTATTGATAATTGTATCCAAAGTATTGAAAATTGTATCCAAAGTATTGATAATTGTATCCAAAGTATTGATAATTGTATCCAAAGTATTGAAAATTGTATCCAAAGTACTGAAAATCCAGTGACATTTACGTGATATGCGCATATAATATAAACATACAAACAAAATATTTCAAAACAATCGATTTCTTCTCTGTTGTTTTTATGGTCTTTTGAAATATTTTTTTTAAAAATATCGTTAATTTACAAATTGTTTGCCATCACTGTTTTATTTTATGTATAGAGTACCAGAAATTTAGCATTAAATATGATTTATTAATACTAAATCTTGGTATTTAATATAATTTATTTACGATTATATTTTTATATCCCGTCGGTGGCATTTAGCAATTATTTGAATTATATGGTTGATTTGCCAAGATTAAAGATTATAATTTATATTATCAAGATATTAACGATTCAGCACAGGGAAAATTCCCGGTAAGCACAAATAAACGCAATTTTCCAATTTCCTTTCTTCACGGCGGACCACTGGTATCGCCTGCGTACACACGACCCCATTATTGTGAACCTACTATTAAATTCACAGTGCGTTTAGCGTTGTTGAAGTTATATGTATTTAGAACTCCTTATTTTGTTAATTATCTAGCATTATGACTCTTTATAAAGATACACGTTAATAAGTTTTATTTTTGTTCTTAGACAGATAAGCTACATATATCTATACTATACTCGCCAATACTTTTAATTTAATACTTATATATTCACTATCTCAAATTTATGATGACCTCACAAATCTTACTTTCTTCTTCGGATAACAAGTTATCTCCTAAAACTCTAAAATTTTCTCTAAATTCTAAAATTCTGCTAAATTACTTTAAAATCTATTTAGTATTTCAGCTGTGGGGACGTAAAAAACAGATTTTTAGAATATACTTTTCCATCTATTATCATCATATCATATATATTAATACGCTAAGGTTAAGATGTTACTCTCCCTTTTTAGAAAAAACCTCACAACTAATCCACATAAATTATATATTATTTTATAGATAATTGCTTGCTCTACCGGCATCCACAACTAAAAAATTTATTATTGCTATTGTTTTTGCAAATTAATTAATTATTAAAATTATATACACAAAACAGCAATGCTGCCATCTAACGGCTCAACGTCAATACGATTGACGGTCGGTAAAATTTTTGTTTAATTTCAAATCCACTCACGTATAAATAAAGTGGCGCTTTAGCTCAATGCTTTTGATACTTGCGCCTCTATATGTCAATTTTAGTAAAATATTTGTTTGATCTGTCATCTGAGCTTCATAATGGAATAAAAACGTAATAAGCAGTGTGCAAAATTAGAAATGAATTGAATACCTGCAATCAATTTTGATTTATTAAATTGACTCTAAGCACTCTGTTGTAACTAATATGACAGCTGTGAGTTCATTTTCTCATGTGTAAATATTTATAATCTACCACGCAAATTGATATAATGCGAAGACTTCGCACGGGTCACGCTAGTTATTTTTTAATTATCGAGGCAATCGGATGCCAACGGACGACATTTTTATAAAATAGCTAAGACAAACAGTAAATCGCCAAAATTGTTAAGATAACACAACTTCACAATAGAAATTAGTATACGAATATTCAATAATAGTCACAGACGTATGTAAATAAATAAGAATTCTCATTAAAATACTGTAAGCAAAGCTCAGACAGACGATGCAGTGAGAGCTAATGCAGTTAAAGGTGATTTTGTGAACTAACAACGACACTAACTGGTTGGTTCCTTTTCGGAATTCAACAAGAAGCCTTTTAAACTATTCGACCACCGCAAAGCTTCCGCCAGCCAGTGCTTGCTTATTCCAAATTATCTTCGTAAACAATAAAAAAAAGAAAATATATGAAATTGTTTTACCCTAGACGGGACACTTTAATTTAAAATAAGTAGAAGTAATAGTAACAAAGAATTTTGTGTGTAGTTTAAGTAAATTTGTAACGTATTATTTATTTATATAATAAGACAAAAACATAAAAATCCGTCTATTAAAGATATTTTTGATTGACAATACTGAGTTTGAAGGGTTATTAATAAATTATAAAGAAGACATTGATCGTATTTTATATTACTTTTTATAACTTAGAGTTGAAATTAAGTTAAAACAAATTGTGCGTATACTTATGTACGCGAGTTAGAAGTTATATTTCTTTGGCATAATACATGAATAACTAACTTTATTTAGCATTTAGTACGCAAATAATTAATGGAAGTAAAAGAATATAAGGACTGGAGCGTGATAATAAATACGGTTGTTAAAATTTAATTTCAATCAAATAAAGACATTTTTAAAATTAAAATTTATTTTATCATATAGAGTAGTAAAAAATAGATTATTCATCTAGAATTAAATACAATCATTACCATATAATAATTAAAAAAGAAATAAATATCAACATCTCATAAATATTCCTAAATAAAAATTAATTAAAAATAAAAACAATAATATTTTATTAAATTAATTAAATCATGTTAAATATTTGAATTAATAATTAGCATTCAATTTAATATAAACATGGGTATATAGATACAATCTGGCAGATGATTGACTTACCATGGAAAGCCAGTAGAAAAATAAAATGGTGGATCACTCATTTGTCAAATAATTTATGTAAATATATGTTTAGTGAGCAACTTCAATCTGCTGATTTCCCATGGATTTTTGTTGTGGAGTGAGCAATTTCAATCTGTCTATTTTTTGTTGCATTCGTAAAATTTTACTCGCATCATTTTTTTATAACGCGTCTAAAGAAGTATAACTTCAAAAATATTTACGTGCATTAAAAACTGTTTAAATGTTGAAAATCGAATTCTTTTGGTGGTTAATCATTTATTTACCATAATAGACATTTTTTCATTAAATTAACCATAATTACATATTTGTCTTCATATGATTTTTTTGATGTGAAACTTCTAATGGCGCGTTCGAATGGGAGTTGAAACGTTTTGATGGCATGTCGCCATATGCCATTCGGCCAGCTTCGCGTTTTGTCGGCACTTTCCGACTTAACGCTTCCCTCCCTACTACACTACACACACGCTACTTTACGTGTGCAGTGTATTTGCATTGTTTCTTATTTACTAACGCTTACAATTTTACTTGTTTATGTCGATGTCAACAAACTTCGTTGTCGAATGTACGTCTTACAAATATTCCAATATAAAAATATAAAAAAGAGACATGTTAAACATCGGCGTTTAATGGCAGCTCACATGTTTTTCATTTGATCTTTAGTTTTGCATAAATTCCAGTATTTTGACGTGAATACGTCTTTAAATTTGCTACCATACGGGGGCAATCCAAAAAACCTAATGATAACAAAATCGGGGGATAAAGTTTGGCGTTGCAGTTTCGAATCTGTCCTCTACATCAAAAATTAAATTATAAGAAGATAGCTAAAGGATGAAAGAATTCATTACGATATAGTGATGCATCGCGCGTGGTGGAGGGGGAAGCGCCGCCATTTTGAGGTTATTTTGTTGCGTATCGAGATTTGCAATTAGTATAACTTTTGATTCGGAAAAGCTACGAAGTTCGTTTAAGTTATAATCGTCAGCTGTCGTCTGTCGCTGTCATTTTATATCTATCGATTGTATATAAAACATTAGTTTAAAGTAGTGACAGTGAATATAATAAGGTATTAGAATAAAAAAATATTATCAAAACTTTATAATGTCGGCCTGTACGTTATTGTAACACAATAATTATTTGTTTCCTTGCTTTTATCCTAAATACATAAATAAAAATATTTTATTAAAAAATATAACCCGTTACATAGATGTATTCACGTACAATCCATGACACAGCCCCACCCATTTTTTTCATACGTGAGCATCGTTTTGGGTTTGAAAGATTTGTATAAACCGCGCTAAATCACATTCGTAATAATTTTTATATATTTTAATATGAGAACTTTACTAAAGTGAAATTTAACTTTTCGTTAATACTGATATTTGAGATATAATATATTACAGAATAGATTAGACATAGCCCGCGACTTTGGCTTCGATATCAGGAAAACATGAATAACTTTTTTTTTAAATAAATAGGTGTTGATTTCAATCAGGCCAGTTATGTAGTTATAAAGTAATTATTATTTTGAGCGTCATTTGTCGGACTTTATTTTTAATATTTGTTGCAGCATTTTGCGCTATTAAAATGGCTTGTAATAATTATACGTGTAAGTATTTAAATAATTGAAGTATTAATGAAAAATAAAACTATTTCGGGTAGAAAGTATGGTGATATTTTTAGCTAATATAGACCTTTTGGTCGATATAATATTTCTTCTCCCATTTTTCTAAAGGATAGGTCATGGAGATTACATAGCAACATTATTTTTCAACAATTATTTTTCATATAATTTTTGAAAGGTTGCTAGAAACAAAATTAAATTACATTAAAAAAAAACAAATTATATGTTTTTGAATTCTTGTAACTTGTTTAGCTGAAGTTTTCCAATATTAAGGTTTGTATTAAAAATTAATGTAGAAATACCAATGGTTTTTTTAATCAATTAATGTATTTATATAAAAGTAAACTTAGTCGGTGATCTCATATATATAAAGTAAATTATTATTGGGCATATTTTGAGAAACATTACAGCGTTACAAAAAAAAACAAGCACATGATAGACCGTAAACATTTATTTTTATTTATATAATCCTATAAAAACGGGCCAAACCTTTGATTGTTAATAATACAATTTTAATTAGGAACATTTTTTCAATAAATTAACATGAATTATATATTTTTCTTGTGCTCAGTTTTTTTTATCTTTTTTTCGGATAAATTGCAAGATTCTAATAATATTTCTGAAAATTCATGACAATGTATGCTTTTGGTTTTTTCTGATCTTTTAAACAAATTCAATTTTGGTAAATAAAGATGTTTATCGATAGATTATTTTGTTTTTTTGTAAACTGTCATTACTAGTTGGCCCGTACGAATAATTAGCAAGTTTGTTGAATTGTTTGAACGACTGTCATATATGTTAGTTAAATAGGTTGTCAATAGACCGTTTAGAACATAAAACCCTTTGATAAATAATATAGAGAGATCTTTGTTCTAAGATTAACAACGTAATAAATTTGTCCAGCTCTTAAACAATATAAAGCTATTTACCTAATGTGAAAATTTTTAAATAAGGAAATACTATGAAAAGCTTATAAGTGTAAATATTTTAAAAAGACTAATGGATAATTTCTATTAAAATAAATTGAAAACGATTTAAGACTAATTGGTGCTATGTTTGTCCGATCTAAAGTATGCTACATATAAACGTTATACTTAATTTAATATAAAAGTACAATTAAGGTAAATGTCAAATCTATT
Organism: Druceiella hillmani; assembly: GCA_039881145.1. Lineage (NCBI taxonomy): Eukaryota > Metazoa > Arthropoda > Insecta > Lepidoptera > Hepialidae > Druceiella > Druceiella hillmani. Next base: position 4,034,035 of record JAYKKI010000064.1, read on the forward strand.
ATCGGCCGATCAGCAAAACAATTTTTAAGCGGGAATTCGGGTGTTGGCGGGAATTCTTACGTCGCCATTTTATTTGGCCGCGCCATTTTTTATCAGTAACCATTTTAAATAGTTTAGTTAATGTACCAGCATTATTATCTTTTATATTTAGGTATATTTAAATGTTAATGTAATTATTATGTTTTTTTAATTACACAAAACATTTAATTAAGTATTCAAAACAGCATTGCGTAGGCATATTTTTGCTGACTAGATTTAATGATATTGTACAATATATTCATTATAAAAATGCGATTATTATTTGCTGGGACTTTCTCATTGTCAAATTTAAATATATAAACGGTTGAAATTTTTGTGTATGATCTATTTTTCTGTAAATACCATAAATTTTGGTTTTGATATTTATGACTAGCAATTAAAAACTGTTTAGGTAAAAATTATATTTTATTCAGGCTGGAAATGAATACAAGTTTCGGTCGTTAAAGTAACACTTAACCTATAGCCTATACCTCTAGGTTTATGTTTAAAAAAAAGTTAGTTTTTTACGTTAGATCTGATTTTAATTGTAATAACAGTACGCTAAAATCCAGACCTTAGGCAGTTAAATTCGAAATATTTTGAAGTAATATTTATACCATAATTTGGAAAGGTGTTCTTGTTTTTTTATTTTTATTATATTTTGAAGTTTTGGTAATATTTTATGATCCTTGCCAGCCAATCGAAAGGCAGTAGGGTCTTCTTATGTTTTGATAGAATATTGCAAGAATTAATGTGCTGAGTACCATAAAATTTTATTATTGAATGCATCACAGACGTGTGATTTTTCCAGATCTTAACTACTATAATAAATGTAAAAGTGTGTCTACGTGTGTGTGTTTGTTTGTCTTTCTTTGATGTCGTAACGGAGTAACAAATAAATATGATTTTTTGCACAAAGATAGATAATCGATTGAGAAAATGAATTGGCTGAATGTTATCCCAGAAAACCTTATTTTGTTGTGAAAGTCCTTGTTTTAAACTGAAAAAGTACACGAACGGTATAACGAAGCAATGAAGCAACGGATTGATGTGATTTTTTGAAGAGCTACAGCTACGCAATACAAAACAGCAATAGCATCACTTTAACCCCTAATTTAAAGGGGCATCTTTTTTAACTTAGTATTCCTTAATCATTCTATATGGTTGCCGCATGTTGCAATTTCTCTTTATAAGTTTGTAGTTATAATCACGCGAGCGAAGCAAAGATTTAGATATCACCATAAATTATGCTATACTGGTATGAAAAAGTCTTTATTGCATAATTTATGGTAATATTTAAATCTTTGTTGATGGCGGTAAGAGTTTTTCAATTATAAAATATTTTTTGAGGATTTTTTGTTCGTTAGAGACCGGGCTTAAAGTTGAGCCAAATAAACATAAGCGATTGATTAAAATGTGTTTACATAGTTTTTATTTAATTAATGTAATTAATATTACGAATATAATTGGTGGATTTATTATGTATCCTTCAGTTAATGAAAGTATTGTGTATTGAAAAAGGCTGCTAGGTGTTTGAAGGTAAATATATAAGGAGAAAAAGAAACTTAAGACTTAACTGACGAAAAAACATTTCATAATGACAGGAAAGGCTAAAATTTTACAAAACGGAAAAGGAAGTAAATATTTTTTTTTTTGATACGCTTTCATTAGGTCTACCTGTAACTAAACCAACCATATAATGGATTGTGCAAAACTAAATTTCACGTACTTCTACCGTCGGTGTCAAAATTAATGTCCTGGAAAACGATACATTCTCCAGTGTAATAGAAGTTTTAGAATCCTGGAGTGTAAAAGACACGCATCATTAAACTAAAAGTTCAATGTGGAGTGTATACTCAAATGAAATGTAACACTGTTGCAGAAATATTATATGTTGCCAATTCTCCTTATTTTGTTGCTAATTTGCACTAAAATGTAAATAACAGCTTAGAAATTTTTTGTGAATTTTCTCAACATTTCTATTGGATGAGAAATATGCAGAAAGTGTCAGAAATTAGTGTCAGTGTTAAGGCCCGCACATGGAGTGCAAAACTTGTTGTGGTCGTTATTATGTTGTTGTTTGACAATTTAAGTTCGGAATCTGCTCCGATTTTTGTTTGAGTTATTTTTGAGACACTGTGTTTCTTTATTTTCTCAGAAAAACCATTTTAATTATTTAAGATGTTTATTTAAAAACAACTCTATTCAATGATACGTCTATTTGTAAGACTACAATACAAGCATGAGAACAGCTATTGTATTTAAGAAACAAAAAGTAATTTTCAAGGGTTAACTCGGCGCCGCCCCACTAAATATAGATCTCTGTTAAAGGCTCTTGTTCCAACCCCCGTGACACCCGAGCGGCCTAATGGAAGGCTTTGATGGAAAATCGATAAGAAATTGATGGTATTTTCATTATATATTTATGATGTCCATTAGATCGTCGCGCGTTATTTATTTTGACCTCTGCATAAAAAAAGTACCGAGTGATCGGTTATTGAAAGCTGGAGAATTGACTTCCATAATTGAAGCCTTCGTTACTGGTAACCTTCAGGACGGCGAAGTATATGAAGGTCGTGTTAAAGTGGTAAAGAAAAATAGACATTAGCAGGAAAAAATCGGTCAAGATCGTACCAGTAATTTGATTTGAAAGTACTTATGTGTACGAAACGGAGTTTTCTCAAATGTTTTCTGGTTATGGAAAAGAAGAGTGAAATGCACCCATTAAAATTGGATTAGAAAGGAAAAACAATTTTCTTAATTGTCACGATGGAATACTTACAAAAAATTGATTTTTAGACTTATATGTTATTTGGGAAAATATTTTTGACCTCATTTTGTAATCGGACACACTTATGGCGTAATGTAGTGTTGCTAGTGTTGCAAACAGCTAATATTGTTACGATGTCACGATGGAATACTTGCAAAAAATAGATTTTTAGACTTATTTGTTATTTGGGAAAATGTTTTTGACCTCATTTTGTAATTGGACACACTTATGGCGTAATGTAGTGTTGCTAGTGTTGCAAACAGCTAATATTGTTACGATGTCACGATGGAATACTTGCAAAAAATAGATTTTTAGACTTATTTGTTATTTGGGAAAATGTTTTTGACCTCATTTTGTAATTGGACACACTTATGGCGTAATGTAGTGTTGCTAGTGTTGCAAACAGCTAATATTGTTACGATGTCACGATGGAATACTTGCAAAAAATAGATTTTTAGACTTATTTGTTATTTGGGAAAATGTTTTTGCCCTCATTTTGTAATTGGACACACTTATGGCGTAATGTAGTGTTCCTAGTGTTGCAAACAGCTAATATTGTTACGATGTCACGATGGAATACTTGCAAAAAATAGATTTTTAGACTTATTTGTTATTTGGGAAAATGTTTTTGACCTCATTTTGTAATCGGACACACTTATGGCGTAATGTAGTGTGCCTAGTGTTGCAAACAACTCATATTGTTATTGCGAAAATTTTTATGTTTGTTAATTAATAACTCTGCAACGAGTCACTGCTGAATTTGGCGTACATATCATTTGCATAGTTGATTAATATGTATTTTTCGCGACTTTGTATTAGTTAAATAGTGATATTACGAAAAGTATATTTGAATGTTTATTACTCAATCATGCCTAAACGATACGGCAGATTCTTAAAGTTCGATACGAAGTACGTAACGTGGTTACTTTTAACTCAAGAAACAAAATTATTCCTATAGAATGAAACACAGTTTTTTCAATAAGACAATTTATATATATATATATATATATATATATATATATATATATATGTATATATATATATATATATATATATATATATATATATATATATCGAGGTTTTAAAATGATTTGAAGATATATGTAGCGATTTGTCGTTGGCTTAGGGGCAAGATTATTCAGGTATTTTCCATTATTACAATTGAAAAAGAAAATGCTTTTCATTCCATCCTAATGCTGACATTTAACCTCTATCCGATAGCATGTTTTAACTCCCACGCACCAGACTCGCCACCATCATCTTGGCAAATGTTATTATAACTCCTTAAACCTGATGAATTACACTAACTTTTTGTGCCCAAACCCTTAAGGAATAAAGTCTATATACGAAGGTGGATAACATCAAATTATACCCAGCGCAACTAAACTTTTAAGCCTACAAAAAGAAATACAGATACATGAGCATGACAGAAAACTTCCGGGATAAAACCCTACGTGATGGTGAGAATCACGTCTAAATCCATTCATTAGAAATCAAATTATAGACAAACAGAAAAAAAGACAAGCATATAAACATTTATTTTAAATACTAGACATTACTCAGTCTGTTTACTATGGGGAAGTATCTTTTTTCTTTAAATTTGAGGAATTTTTACAATCAATTAAATATTTTCTGAGATTGGCTCATACAAACATACAAATTTGCAAAGCTTTGTTATATTTGCGTAAACAAATAGTTGTTAAATGTAATTAAGCTTAAAATTGAGGCTGTTTATATTTTCTTGATTCTTTGACAAAGGGCTACACTTTTCTTAATTTCTGGTAAAAATGGTTATTTTATCAAACACACACACATATATACGTACATATATATATATATATATATATTATATATAAAAACATATATATATATATATATATATATATATATATATATATGAACATATATATATATATAAACATATATATATATATATATATGTATATATTTAAACTTAATTTTTTTGTGACAACACCAAAAACGGTGAGTACAGCGTCATTAATTTGGTGTTACCATTATTATATAACATTAAAAAATAAAACCAAATAAGATACTTTTAAATTAATCACAATAAATTCAACAAATAATCAATAATGGAGTTAGTCAAGAAAATGTACAGTCCAATTTTGAGTTAATTATAGTGGTATTTATTCAATAATCAATAATATATATAGTTAAATTAATTTAGAGAGAAATAATTGAAGTTAATAAATTGAATTATATTAAATTATTATAAATTTCATCATAAAAATACATAATTCACAATTAAAGGAAACTACGTGATGTAGTATTATTTCTACTTTCTATAAGTTCTTTACCACGACCTAGGTTTCGTTGTATTACGACATCTTCAGGTGGGCTCCCACCTGAAGATGTTGTAATACAACGAAACCTAGGTCGTGATGAAGAAATTAAATAAAGTAGAAATAATACTACATTACGCAGTTTCATTTAATTGTGAATAATGAATTTCTAAAAAATTAACGTTAAATATATTCAATACATAAAAATACACTAAATGTCACTTTGGTCAACGTAGAAATTACTTGTCTTTATTATTTTTTTAGGTTTTTTTTTAAATGATGAATATGAACAGATCTTCAGGCGTTGAAGCTGGGCCTATACTTTTGCTAGCTTTAAAAAAAGCGTCATAACTTTTAAATTATTCGTTGGAAAATTATAGCTCTTAAGGGAAATTCGATCTATGTAAGTTGAGGGAAATTTCTAACCCATCTAACTAAATAATAATTAAGAGTTTTGCACAAAACGCTCTAGAGAATGATGAAAATGTCGGTTATGCATTTTATGTGATGTATACATATATGCTGAAGTGAATTTAATTGTATAAATATTTATATATATACATATATATATATATATATATATATATATATATATATATATATATATATATATATATATATATATATATATATATATACTATAATAGAATCGTATCAATACAATGTTTTCATGGATCTCAAACGATTTAAGCAGCGCAAACTGAGATACTTTTCTGATGATTGCTCTTTTCCCATTTCATAATTCGGGTAATTTCGGGTAATTTTCATAGTTAATGAAAACTGGAAAAAATACTTTCAGAGATTACAACAAAAGTTGCGTATATACGGACAGACAAAAGTAGTGCAGAACACTGTTTTATAATCTGCACGAATGATTAAACCATAATTAAGTTTATTTCATACATAATGATTCGAATGTTTCGTGGAAATTATCAATGTGACTTTTGTACGCGGCATCTAACATTTATATCTAAAACTGTAATGGAGTGGATTCTGTATATATTAAAAAAGTGATCGATTTAGTGTTTAGAAAAATAATAAAAGCTCGAAAACCAGTTTTTCTTATTTTTGTCTGTCTGCCTGTTTGTTAATCTGTTTTTCAATCATGTAAAATCTTCTGAGGGAATATTGATGAAATTTTATATGGTAACAGTTTATATCCTCGAGCCACACATAGGATTTTTTACCTGGATATTGTGGATTGAAAAAAGCTCTGACTTGATGAATATTACTATATTATTACTACCAACGTCATCTGTTATCATTTTAGTAAGCTTTATGATGAAAAAAAAATAAAAAACAACACAAAAACACTAACAAATTCCCAATAACTTCTAACTCCGATACTTAAAATTGTGATTGATTTGGCGTATAGAAAAATTATAGAAGCTGGAAAACCAGTATTTAACATTTTTATCTGTCTGCCTGTTTGTTAATCTGTTTTTCAATTACGTAAAGAATAACTGAAGGATGTTTATCAAATTTTATATGGTAATAGTTTATATCCCCGAGCCACATATAGGATTTTTTTTATCTAGATTAAAAAACACTGAGTTTATAAATATTACGATATCATTAGTGCCAACGCCATCTATTATCATTTTAATAAATTTATGCTCAGAATCCCGAGATACAAAAATAAAAAACAACAAAAAACACAAACAAATTCCTAATAACAGTTTTTACTCCGCTTTCTGTGAAAGAAGTCATAGACACAGCTGGTACTATATAAACTATTTGAAATGATAATGGCCAGCGGGTAATACAAAATTGAAGTGTATTCGAATTAATAAAAAGTAATTGTTTTTGTCTTTCTTATTAAATAATTTTGTTGCTATTGTCTCGATTTTGGCTTTAGTATCACTGTAAACTCCTTGACTGTTAGACAAGACAACAAATTCATACTTTAATTCACCTGCCTTGAGTGTGCACGATTTTTTTGAAGTACGCAACCTTTTTTGCATGTACACGGATAAACGCAGTGTTGCGAGACGAATCCAGTCTTTGCATGTTTTTCTGCTCCATTAACCAATTCAGGAGTGCAATTATGTAGTTGCTCGGTGGTTCTTAATTAATCATTGATTAGTTTAATATTAATTTTAGTTATTGCGTATTTTTCTGTTACTCTGTTATGCTCGTTTTGCCTTATAAGACTGTTTGCGTTTTTTATACATAGTCATGCCAACATTTTTAACAAGTTTTATATTAGCTTCACATGTATGTATGAATAAATGTAATGCAGTCTTTCAATTAATTTTCCACCTTCTTCTAAATAAGAATAATGTGAATATAGAGGTGTGAGACATTCTTTCACTCTTGACCAATATTGTTATATTTAATGAGACTTTTTTATTTGTTGTTTATTTCGCTACAAAAGTGTGTTTTTCGCTCCTGACCAATATTGTTATATTTAATGATTCTTTTTTATTTGTTGTTTATATCGCTAGAAAAGTGTTGTTTTTTCGCTCTTGACCAATATTGTTATATTTAATGAGACTTTTTTATTTGTTATTTATTTTGCTACAAAAGTGTGTTTTTTCGCTCTTGACCAATATTATTATATTTAATGATACTTTTTTATTTGTTGTTTATTTCGCTACAAAAGTGTGTTTTTTCGCTCTTGACCAATATTGTTATATTTAATGAGACTTTTTTATTTGTTATTTATTTTGCTACAAAAGTGTGTTTTTTCGCTCTTGACCAATATTATTATATTTAATGATACTTTTTTATTTGTTGTTTATTTCGCTACAAAAGTGTGATTTTTCGCTCTTGACCAATATTATTATATTTAATGATACTTTTTTATTTGTTGTTTATTTCGCTACAAAAGTGTGTTTTTTCGCTCTTGACCAATATTATTATATTTAATGATACTTTTTTATTTGTTGTTTATTTCGCTACAAAAGTGTGATTTTTCGCTCTTGACCAATATTATTATATTTAATGATACTTTTTTATTTGTTGTTTATTTCGCTACAAAAGTGTGTTTTTTCGCTCTTGACCAATATTGTTATATTTAATGAGACTTTTTTATTTGTTATTTATTTTGCTACAAAAGTGTGTTTTTTCGCTCTTGACCAATATTATTATATTTAATGATACTTTTTTATTTGTTGTTTATTTCGCTACAAAAGTGTGATTTTTCGCTCTTGACCAATATTGTTATATTTAATGATTCTTTTTTATTTGTTGTTTATATCGCTAGAAAAGTGTTGTTTTTTCGCTCTTGACCAATATTGTTATATTTAATGAGACTTTTTTATTTGTTGTTTATTTTGCTACAAAAGTGTGTTTTTTCGCTATTGACCAATAATGTTATATTTAATGAGACTTTTTTATTTGTTGTTTATATCGCTAGAAAAGTGTGTTTTTTTCGCTCTTGATCAATATTATTATATTTAATGATACCTTTTTATTTGTTGTTTAATTCGCTACAAAAGTGTGTTTTTTCGCTCTTGACCAATATTATTATATTTAATGATACTTTTTCATTTGTTGTTTATTTCGCTACAAAAGTGTGTTTTTTCGCTCTTGACCAATATTATTATATTTAATGATACTTTTTTATTTGTTGTTTAATTCGCTACTATTTGTGTTTTTTCGCTCTTGACCAATATTATTATATTTAATGATATTTTTTCATTTGTTGTTTATTTTGCTACAAAAGTGTGTTTTTTCGCTCTTGACCAATATTATTATATTTAATGATACTTTTTTATTTGTTGTTTAATTCGCTACTATTTGTGTTTTTTCGCTCTTGACCAACATTATTATATTTAATGATATTTTTTTATTTGTTGTTTAATTCGCTACAAAAGTGTGTTTTTTCGCTCTTGACTAATATTATTATATTTAATGATACTTTTTCATTTGTTGTTTATTTCGCTACAAAAGTGTGTTTTTTCTCTCTTGACCAATATTATTATATTTAATGATACTTTTTTATTTGTTGTTTATTTGGCTACAAAATGTGTTTGTTTCGCTCTTGACCTATATTGTTATATTTAATGATAATTTTTTATTTATTGTTTAGTTCGCTACAAAAGTGTGTTTTTTCGCTCTTGACCAATATTATTGTATTTAATGATTCTTTTTTATTTTGTATTTATATCGCTAGAAAAGTGTGTTTTTTAAACTATAATTTTATTTTCTTTTATTCTCTGAGTTAATGTTTTTAACTTATTATCGATATATAATCATAAATTATATTAAGCTTACGATTGCTTGAAGTTATCAGTAGCTAAATTTAAAAAATCTAAGGGAGTAGAGGGAAGTGCCATGAGAATCGGAACAAAATGAAGGTCTATCATTAGTAATAGATAAAACTATTTGACAGATCATTATGAAAATCAATACACTTTTATTGCATTGGTTAATCAATCGATAGAATAAAGAATCACCAAAATAGGTCAAAATTTTAACCTGTAATGTGTCCTTACACGTTCGTACTTGCAGACTGACGGACGGATGTCATTTTTCAAAAGCAAGTTTAGATTATAATAGATATTTGTAAAATTAAAAACAAACAGTATAATATTTAGCGTTCCCTACCTTAAGAAAAAAAACCTTTATAGGATCACTTTGTTTTTTGTTTTTCGGTCTATTAAGATTTTTTTTAAGGAACGCGTGGAGGTATCATGTTGAAATTAATTTGAAATACCTAGGTCTACGGTCTTTTAGAGTTAAATCAAGCTTCTAAGCTAATTGGTTGATTAAAGAAAACCCTATAAACACGGTCATTTATGCCGTATATTTTGACCTCACAAATAAATAAAAACCTGTAGGGTGCTTCCCGTTGACCTAAAATCATGAAATTTGGCAAACAGCAAGATCTTACAGCACAAATAAAGGGAAAATCCGAAAATCATTAATTTGTAGTTACATCACATAAAAACATTATAATTTTTAAATATGCGCATGTGAAACATGTAGTAAGCAATATATTATAATTCTAAAAAAATTAATATGTTGTAAATAATTTAATAGAAACATTACGTACCATTAAATGTTTATAATTGCCTAAATGTATACGGAACCCTCGTAGTGCACGTTCAACTCGTGCTTGACAGGTCTTTTTAGAGGATGATCTCTACTTTCCATAAAGTTATATTGAAAGTTGACTACTTGTGAAATTACCCGAGTTATAATTACTTCCATCATCAAAACTCGATGTTGAGGCTTTGGTCTATAATAAAGCACACATCTGCAGGGTGTGCAATACAATGCACAAGATATAGTTTCTAACAAAACAATTAAGAAAAAAAACTGTCAAGGTATTTTCAAGATGAACAAATGCCCTTGCATAGAAACAGTACCATTCCTGGTTGAGAACCCTGCATTGGAGAGGTTTAGCAATATTTATAAAGGTATTTTACAGGGTTGTTTCAGGTCGTTTTTGCCATTTGACTTGGAGGGTTGACAGCTGTGTAATGGAAAGTGTAGGAATAATTTTGGCCTTTACAAAGTACGAGCGACTGTGTCAAAGTAGATGGTGTACTGATGCAATATTTTAATATAAATGCAGGTTCATAGGGTTGCGTATAGGGTTGTATTGCAGGCGATAGTTGACAGCAAAACATTTAAATGTTATTTATTTATTTCTGTAGTTTAATGTATCTAATTGATACATATGGTGGACGTATTCTTACAAGAGCAATCTCTTATAGCCAACCAGAATACCTGTCTAGTTCCGCTCAAAGGGCGGCCGGGAATCGAACCCGGATTCCCGCGGTGCGCCGCACAGTCAAAGACCGTATGCCCCATGATCAACCCAACAGACCACGGCGACGACACTTTTCATATGTATTATTCTCGAAACCGGTCATTGCGATTAGTGACTGATATTCTTAGGCTGGTGAAGATCTTAAATAAAAATAATTTATATATGATCTTCACGATCCTAAATATAAGTAGATCCAAAATATAGAATCATGACCCTTAGATAAGTTGAGTCACTTTTTATATTATGCCTCGTGCCATATGATATTTTTAAGCAAGGTGATTCGAACCATTATTCCGAATAATAAAAAGAAAAAAATATAGAAAATCTCGAAAAATATATTTAGAAAGCTATTTATTAGGTAAAAAGATTTTTTTTTTAACAAAAACAACTTTTCGAGTTTTTGCTATTGCGGTATGTGGGTATAATTATCACGCAAAATTGCAAGTTTTTACATCAAGCGATATCATTTATTTATTTATTCTATAATTATAAAATTAAATAATTTGCCAGATACTATCCTTCCACAACACTTTACCAGATCCGATTCTTCCACGAAATATTTGTCAGATTCAATTTTTCCATAAAAAAATTGTCATATCCTATTCTTCCATACAACATTCGCCAGATCTTAAGCTTCCACAAAATATTTTCCAGATACTTAAAATTTTATTCCAGAATAACTTGTGTTTATTAATAAACACAAAATAAAATGAAACTTATCTTTCTTTGTTTTTTAGCTATGCTTCACAGATGGATCAATGCTTCAAGTTTTAACTGAAAAACCAAATTTTTTGACGTTGTTCACATAAAAAATACAAGCCAGAATACACTGTCGCACAATTAAGCATTAAATTAATTAACCTCGTTGGTTAAATTTAATTCTTTTTTTTTAAAACAACGCCACAGCTTGACTCATAACGTTGTACGGGTCTAGTATACGTACATTATACAACAAACGGTTTTTAAATGCAGTATAAAAAAACAACGAACAAGACAGAAAAACGCATAGCAATTCCAATTAACAGAACATCACATTGTAATTGTTATACAGTTAAAAACCGACTCCATAACCTCATTCCTGTAATAGTCAGTGGATCAGAAAAAAATTAACCAGACTTGGCGCCATCGCAACATTGTGTCTTACGATGTAAGTTTGCGGAAAACAGGTGAGCGCTTCAGGACATATTTGCGGGGAGACAGGTGATATAAACTGTGACTTCATTCATATAATCTACGAATTTATAGAAAATTTAAACAACCAACTGCCCAAGTCATTAAATCATTTCGTATCCGGTGGCTTGGGCATATTTTTAGATTTGAAGACAACAAACCGGTCAAGAAAGTGACTTTGCCAATGTGGAGGGCACCAGAAAAAGGAATCGATCGAGGATTATTTTAAACTTTTAAAAATTCAACACTGGGGGGCCGTTGCCGCTGACCGGATCCGCTGGAGAAGCTTGTCGAGACAGCCTTGACCTGTAATAGGTTGTAGTGCTCACCAAGAAGAAGAAGCCAGGTAATATGAACTATGACTTCATTCCCTTGTATAATCAGGAGCGTGAGGCGCCACTAACTCCAAGACCGAAGGGTTATCACCCTAATTTTTTAACAATATAAAATACGCATTAAATGGTTGAAAGGAATTAAGGGTAATACAGTAGTTGACTCATTCTAAATTTTGATATTTTTCGTACAATATTGTGAAACATAAGTTAATTAAAAACCAGCCTTGAAAAAAATTCAAAAATTGATTGGAAAATAAGCCAGTTGTAGGCTTCTAAATTTGAAGATATGGATTGAGTTGGGTATATCCCTGTCTCTTTTCCTCTCGTAGAATATAATGTGCAATATTAAAAATGACCTCACAACACAGTATTGCCGTCCTTCTCTCAAGGTTAAATTTAAACTTTTATAACTCAGTCAATTTTTAAGATTATTAAACAATTTTTTCACTCTTCATCAGCTTGTACCTTGAAATTATGATTAATGAAATAAAAAAAATTTAGTCAAATACCCAATTTATCCGAAATTGACACGTGAAACATATTGTAACACTGTGCTTGGGCAATATCAGCAAATATATTCATGACACATATAGGCATGAAGTCACATTGTATACGCATTAGAGTGTTTTCAACACTCTATCTTTCTCTCACTCGCTGATAAGCGAGATAGGGACTACTATTGTTTTGTTTATCGCTAATAATGTAAAATACTGTTTATTTGAATCTGTCAAAATTGTCAGTTTTCGGTCAATGGACGGGATCTGATTTTTTTTAATATGATATAAAAATGTCATTAAGTTAGATTAATGGGTAGTGTTGGATTTTACCCACTGAAAATACCACCTTGCTCACGATCAGCCTAAAGTCAACAGACTAGGGACTTTTATTTTTTTATCATTAGATGGGTGGAGCACTTACCATAAGATAGGTCATCTGTCATCCATTCAGAAGATTTAGTTCTCTTAAGACGTAGACGTTCATCAAATTGAAGACCGCTTCCATATCGGTGTTTTGGTGATTATCATATGACGAACTAAAGTGATGCATTTTATGTTATTTATTTAGTTTAAAGTTTAGTTGGAGTATTTTTATGGAAATGTTTACGGTAATATGGAAATTTTGACGTTTTATGGAAGAATCGGATCTGGTAAATGTTTTGTGGAGGAATGGAGTCTGGTAAATATTTTTGGAAGAATGGGATCTACTAAATATTTTGTGGAAGTATAAGATCTATAGAATGTTTTATGGAAGAATAAGATATGACAATTTTTTATGGAAAAATCGAATCTGGCCAAAGTGTTATGGAAGACGGAGGGATCTGGCAATTGTTTTATGGAGAATGAGATCTGGCAAATATTTTGTGGAAGAATCGGATTTGGTAATGTGTTGTAGAAGAATAGTATCTGGTAAATATTTTATGGAAGAATGGGATCTGGCAAATATTTTATAGAGGAATCGTATCTGGCTGATATTTCATGGAAGAATCGAATCTGGTAAATATTTTAGGGAAGAATCTAATCTGGTCAAGGTTTCATGGAAGAATGGAACTGGAAAGTGTTTTATGGAAGAATGGGACGTGGCAAATATTTTATGGAAGAATCTGGCAAATGTATTAGGCAAGTGTCGAATCTGGCAAATATTTTATGGAAGAACAGGATCTGGCAAATATTTTACTGAATTATCGGATGTAGAAAATACTTTACAGAAGAATGGAATCTGGTAAATATTTTATGGAAGTGTGGGATCTAGCAAATGTTTTATGGAAGGATGGGATCTGGCAAATGTTTTATGGAAGAATCAAATCTGACTAATGTTTAGGGAAGAATAGAAGAAGATATTTCAGGCCAATTTCCTGAAATTATATATAATATTTTCAACTTTTTCGTGCACAATAATAAGAGGCGAACAAAACTATCGACGATCTATGTTTAGTTCAAAAAACATTTTCCACCCTAAGAAGTTATTATTTGTATTTCCCCATACATTTCGGGGGTAGCGTTTTTGTTCTAAGAAAGATTGTTAGATGGAAAAATGATTCTGGATGTTATAATTTTTGCAATATTCGATGATGATTGTGTACCTGTGTCTGCTGTGTTGTCTGTCTGTTTGTCTACATAATTATATCAGATATTTTTAAATATTTATAACAATGGGAAGTTCATATTAGTGATGACTTGTGACAGAGTAATTCCAGTTAAAATTAGATACGTGACAACGTTTTTGTTATGTAAAAACTTATTAAATTTTTTGTGGCATCCTCGTGAAAACAGGAAATAAAATATTAGTTGTCAATCTTCATGTCCATCCCTCGGTCAAGGCTTCGCAGTTTCTACAATTTTAGACCTTTATCCATGAAAGTATGCGCTTCATATGGATATTTCAGTAAATGTCAATAAACATATACAAAAAAAATGTTTAATGTGCTTACAGGAAGTTGGGCGTACGCACTGTAACCCGTACGAGTACCGACGAAGTATTTGTGTAGAACGGACGTATAATACGCAGCTTTCTTTCTTTATTTGTAATGGTTCAATTACAAGAATAGTAAAAGAAACAAAGTGATTACGGGCGCACGCAGGCTATCCCGTTCATCGTGTAAATCCACTCTTATGAAAGAATGAAACAAAAAGGTTTCCACGTAATAGGTGGATATTCGTAACACGTTACACACTTTTTCAAACTAGTATTTTATACTCGTAATTTCTGCTCACTTTAAACTGGGTTATGGATAAGATAATCGCCAGGAAGAAAAACAGGAGATTTCTAAGAAATTGGTTCACTATTAAGAATAAATCATGCCTCGCCAGGATAATGTTCTTATTGAAAACTAAGTTCTAACTAAGTTCTTATTGAAAATATTTTTTTGATTATAGTATTTTATATAGGATTATAAATAAATAAATTCATCTGCATTTATCAACAAAACTTTTGAAGTAAATCCTGAAATAAATACCCACGAGATTCGTGGGAGTTGGAAGAAATCCTGTCGTAATATATTGGACAATTGTCAAGAGTTGGCAGTCAATATATATGTATATATATATATATATATATATATATATATATAAAGTTATCTTGATAATTTACATAGTGCCTTGTCAGCTACACGTAATAATATTTTTAAGTTACTGAAACAAAAACGAATGGTAGAAGCCAATGATGACCAATAATTCACATCATTCCACTGTTTCGGGAGATGGAACATGGAAGTAAACATGATTTAGCCTTATGTTCGGTGGTTGTACACTTGTATGTAAATATTGCAAAAAAGTCATTGGTACAATTGGGTATTTGACTAATTTTTTTTTATTTCATTAATCATAATTCCAAGGTATAAGCTGATGAAGAGTGAAATTTTTTTTAATAATCTTAAAAATTTACCGAGTTATAAAAGTTTAAATTTAACCTTTAGAGAAAGATGGCAATACTGTGTTGTGAGGTCATTTTTAATATTGCACATTATATTCTACGAGAGGAAAAGAGACAGGGATATACCCAACTCTATCCGTATCTTCAAATTTAGAAGCCTACAACTGGCTTATTTTTCAACCAATTTTTGAATCTTTTTCAAGACTGGTTTTTAATTAACTTATATTTCACAATATTGTACGAAAAATATCAAAATTTAGAATGAGTCAACTATCGTATTGTTAAATAGAATTATTGTCAAATTTGTAATTTACCGAAAAATATATAAACAACTCACGATGATGATGGAGATCAGAGATATAATTTCTCAATAAACCATAAAGGAAGTACATGAGAACTAGAGACTGTTTAAGAAATATTCATGATGTACGTGGATCGATAAATTCAAGATTTTTAAAGGAATTGTACCTATTAATCCCTACAAAAGGACTGTTTCATGATATGGTTTTTTTGTTATAACCCTGGCTCTTCTGAATATATGAAAAAAATAAATATCAGCTAATTTCAACCAAAAAAAGCCGATGGATGAAAAGCTAAGTCATTTGTACCAACCAGGTTCATCAAACTGGTGTAAAAAAACAGTTTTCTCTAGGTACATCTGGTGAATTGATAAACCGCTTTTAGATGATAAAGTAGTATATGAAAGCTGGACATGATGAGATCTGGATCAGAAATTCAAAATACTGAGTCTTGTATTTCTTTTGACAAAGGCACATATATTCAGGATAAGAGAGCACTGTTATTGTCACTTTCTATTTTATCAATTATAGAAATATTATTTAGAACAGGATTGACTATTGGTTCCAATATCTGTGCAAGTGTCAACTTACGAGATTGTCACGGAACAGACTAAACAGGTTTCAAGCAGCTGATGTTTCCGAGAAAATCAGGACATCTTATGAAGTAGGACCAACTACTGAGCAAAACAATTTCTAATAAGTAGAAGATTATTTTTATGACCTAGTAATAGCCGTTTAATAAACAGATATTACGTATGATGCTTTCTTAAATGACAAACAGCAAAAAACATAGACAAAGTCATTTTTTTTGTTCGATTACCTATAATACAACAAGGTTTCTAAGCAAGAAATTATTTTTAAAACCGTGTTTCAAATAAGACAAAGCTTTGAAATTATATTAACCAGGATCGCCTTCTAACACAATGAATTTACCTATTCACTTTTACTTGAATATATCTTTCAGCATCTCTCTCTCTCTCTCTCTCTCTCTATATATATATATATATATATATATATATATATATATATATATAATAAATATAATGGAGAGTAAAACAGTCCACAGGCAATTAAAGTTAATGTTATTCAGATACAGTGGGCATTAATATATATATATATATATATATATATATATATATATATATACTAGCGTGACCCGTGCGAAGTCTTCGCATTATAAATTATTCAACTCAATTTAATAAATCAAAATTGATTGCAGGTATTCAATTCATTTCTAATTTTGCACACTGCTTATTACGTTTTTATTCCATTGTGAAGCTCAGATGACAGATCAAACAAATATTTTACTAAAATTGAAATATAGAGGCGCAAGTATCAAAAGCATTGAGCTAAAGCGCCACTTTATTTATACGTGAGTGGATTTGAAATTAAACAAAAATTTTACCGACCGTCAATCGTATTGACGTTGAGCCGTTAGATTGGCAGCATTGCTGTTTTGTGTATATAATTTTAATAATTAATTAATTTGCAAAAACAATAGCAATAATAAATTTTTTAGTTGTGGATGCCGGTAGAGCAAGCAATTATCTATAAAATGATATATAATTTATGTGGATTAGTTGTGAGGTTTTTTCTAAAAAGGGAGAGTAACATCTTAACCTTAGCGTATTAATATATATGATGATATATATATAATATATATATATATATATATATATATATATATATATATATATATATATATATACTTATCAAGAAATGATAAAAAACAGAGTGTAAATAAATTTATATTACTTTATCATATCCCTAAAAAACTTACAAGTATTTACTGTTCTTGACTAGTATGCCTAAATTTAAAACAATCAGTAGTTTAGCTATATTTCTTATAATTTTCATGGAGAGCAAAATAGTCCACAAGCAATTAAAGTTAATGTTATTCAGGTACAGTGGGCATTAATTGGTTCATTAATATACCACTGGTATCTCGCTTGATGATTGCTTCCAGAACGTTTTCTCTCAGCCAAGTGGTGATGGTTTTGCTGTTTGCTTTGTGGGCTGCTCAAGTTGTTCCACTAGTCTTGATGTTCACGTGACTTGGTGTAAGTTTAAACTTTATGCACGTTTTGTTGATCCAAATATGTTGTACTGTCTTTGGAGTCGGCGGAACAATATCGCCAAATGTAGCTAATTGCCCACCTGAAGATGTTGTAATACAACGAAACCAGGTCGTGGTAAAGAACTTAAATAAAGTAGAAATGATATTACATCACGTAGTTTCATTTAATTGTGGGTACCACTGGTACTTAAATATTGTGTACAATTAAAGTGATTTCGTCAAAATGACAAAGGAAAACACATAACATTAAAAATGAAGGATCAAAAGTGAAAAGAGACTTGTAGAAAATATTGGGTGGTTATATTATCCGTAATATTAGGTACTCTCTAGACTGTCTAAGCACCATCTCGTATCGACATTTGTCGCGCATATGTTCATTCATAGTCTTTAACATCCTGGGACAAAAGGTTTTGAAAGAATAGAACAAAAATCATTAGATATTATTTTTGCAACTTTTTGTTTAGTTTCATTCAAATAAGTGAAAGACGAAAGTATGAGAAATCTCAGGATGTAACAAGTAAAAAAAATATTGAATGCTTCATTGAGTGTTTAGGTTGCGTACTCCCCATAGAAAAACAGACAAACAAGTATGCGTGCCTCGTACGACCTAGTATTTTGTAACAGGTATACGTATCTACCTATTATTTTTACGTACTTGTAACAGCAGCACTTAGCATAAGAAATACTGGTATCGCACACCTCTAGTACATACCTATCCATAATAATAAAATAAGGGTAAAATTGAACAGGTCTTTTAAAATAAAATTTATGTCCCATTTTCATATTTCATATTTATACCCAGTCTACATGTGATCAAGTTTCAAAATTGTGTGTAATTTTTCTTTACAAATCTAGTTTTTCAACCACAGTCTTGTAAAACCTGAAAAACTACTCGGTGTTATCAATTGATTAGAACTTTCAAAGAAAATTATTTCAGCTCTTTTCTTGAGTGAAACTTCTTTAGCGACGTTTAATTCATTCTGTAACATTAACATTTTGTAACGCTTGAGAATTTTAAAAATACTTCTTTAACATTATCGTAATTCAAGTAATTGACAAAAATCTAAACATTTTATTTTAATCGTGTATAATCAGTCTTAAATCTTAATCAAAATATAAAGTTAGGTATTAAGCAAGAAACGAAATTAAACTAAGTCATATTGTCACGTTAAAATTGTGTAACGCTTGAGAAAACAAATGCCGAACACATCCGATCGGCGGCGGAAAAGGCCGAACGCTAATAACATAGCAGTCGAGAATGTCAAAAAATGTGTTTTATTTTTAGCAAAATTTTGAGTTTTGAAGAAATGTGTAATTTCCTTGTTTTTTTTTATTTTGGTGTAATTATATAAGATAACTATATTTGGCTACCTTTAACATTTTTTTAAAATTTTAAATGAATTATTGAATTATTTTTATAGCGTAATAACCATAATCGGTCGGAAGACGTCCACTGCTGGTCATAGACCTTCCCGATATATACGTTCCCACAAAGTTACTTTGCTTATAATATGGTGGAATCGGCCCTAATTGCCATACTTAGTAAACGAATTAGTAACTGCAGTGAAAGGTTCTCGGTGAGAAGAAGTACTCCTCTCGTGTATTATCTTAGTCGCAGGATGTGTGTGTCTGGTTGTCCTACCCATAGTAAGGGGATGCGGTAGCCGCGTCCTAAGCCGGAAACAACATGGCTACCGTTACATTTAAATTCAATATGACCTTCTAAGCTCTAACATATAGAAAAATCGGCCGTTATTTTGAACATTTTTGTCATCTTCATTCTCAGTTTTAAATTAAATATCTCCGTTAAAGCCAACCTCATAAATGCTTGTATGGGCTCCCGCCATTTTTTAAATTAAATATGACTTTCTACGCTCTAACATCTAGAAAAATCGGCCGTTATTTTGAACATTTTTGTCAAACAATGTCATTTCCTCTAATTTTTCATATTTATATATATAATATCTTCGTTAAAGCCAATCGCATAAATGCTTGCATGGGTTCCCGCCATTTTGTCATAGCAATAATGATTTTAAAGAATAGTTGCAACAAATAAAATTGTTGGCCATTTTCAAAGCAAAAGATTTATTCAAACTAACTCTTATGTTGTACGCCTAATCAATTGTGGCCAACTTCATAATTCAATTCGGGTTTAATTTTTTTATTAATAGTTGTCTTATTCATTTCTATTCTCATTACGTTTAAACTGCTGAAATATTTAATTTGATTAATTAATACAAATGTTATATACTAATTTTATTGTAAAAACAAATAATCATAGATTCTATAAAAATATTTTTGTAGGAGACGGCCATGTATAATTTTTAATGTCATGGTTCATATTAATTTTTTGGCCATTTTCAAATCAAAAGATACTTTCAAATCGAGTCTTGTGTTGAACGCCTAATCAATTGTAGCCAACTTCATAATTCAATTCGGGTTTTATTTTCTCTATTAATAGTTGTCTTATTAATGACTATTCTCATTATGTTTAAAAGGCTGAAATATTTAATTTGATGAATTAACATAAATTTTAGATACTAATTTTAATGTAATGACAAATAATCATGGATTTTATAAAAATATTTTTGTTGGGGACGGACATGTTTCATTTTTAATGTCACATATGGTTCGTATTAATTGTTTGTCCATTTTCAAAACAAAATATTGTTTCAACCTGAGCTTAGTGTTGAACGCCAAATCAATTGTGGCCAACTCCATAATTCAATTCAGATTTCAATTTTAATTACAATTTCAGATACAAATTTTATTGTAATAACAAATAATCATAAATGCCATAAAAATGTTTTTGTTAGAGATGGCCACGTTTGATTTTTAATATCACATATGGTTCCTATTAATCTTTTGGCAACTTCCACAGCAAAAAAATCATTTAAACTAAGCTTTATATTGAACGTCAAACCATATGTGACTAACTTCATAATTCAGTTCGAATTTTATTATCTTTAATAATATTTGTATCACTAATTTCTATTTTCATTACGTTTAAATTACTGAAATATTTAATTTATTGAATTAATAAAAATTTTAGGTACTAATTTTATTAGGTATAATAACAAATAATCATGGGTTTCATAAAACCATTTTCCTTAGAAATGGCTACATTTTATTTTTGATGTAATATATTGTTCATAGTCATTGGGTTCTGCATGTTTAGTTTCTTTTTATAAATGAAATATTACCTATAGTTGAAAGAAATGTCAGTACCTATTAGTTGCTTAAATATATAATATTTTTGATATAGATCTGGTATACTTAGATAAGGTATACCTAATGCTTATCAAAATAGACCTGGTAACAAAGTATGACGTATCAAAAGATACCTGATACCTAGATAAGGTATACCTAATGCTTATCAAAATAGACTTGGTAACAAAATATGACGTATCAAAATATACTTAATGAAGAAAGTTTTGATGGTAACTGGTATCGGTATTGCACCTATGAATGTTCCTTTTATATATTTTAAATATTATTTTCAGTGGTTCTTGGATAAATAATTACATAACATGTGTAAAATTTAAATGGGTATATAATTTCGTTTATGTGCTAAAAATTCTGACAGACAGTGTCGTTACGGTTATCGGGTTCTATTCGAACATTTTCTGTATCGAACCTTAAATATTATCCAACTAAATCATATCCACAAATAATTTGAAACTAATTTTGTCAAGTCTTGAAATCAAGCAAAGTTTGTTCTACATTTAGCAACTTAAGCACTAAAGAAATTAAATCAATGCAAATCGTGCGTTTCATCATAACACTTTAGCGAAATAATCCAAAATTCATGTCGTGTTCCCAAAACGAAACCAAATTAATAATCAAAACGCGAAGCAACACCACGAAAACCGCAAAATAAAAAGCGCCAAACGTTACATTAGCTCCAATGCGATATTATTTTAAATTTACATAAACACGCAGGCCTGTAAATCTGTCGAAAGGGCTCAGCATTCAACTGCCGCCATATTGTGTTGAGCAAAGCGGGTGGCTAATGACCAATCAGAGCGCGCGCCCGACGTTTCAATTTAATTTCATATATCGAACGTGATTCCGCCATCTTGATGAGGGCTGCTAATGATGTTGGGCTCGATCTATAGTCCTGCCCTGTTCATTAAGTTAACTATTTTTAATCAATGTTTCGAGGCTTTAAAATAAATTAAAAAAAAAAAATAAACTTACTGACATTCATTTTGACAATGTATGAAAGGAAATGGTTACACTCTTTTTAAAATAGTGAATGTAATAGAATAAAATAAATTAAAGAAAAAGAATATAATTTGTCGCCGTGGTGTGTTGGGTTGTTCACAAGGCATATGGTCTTTGATGATGTGGTGCATAGCTGGAATCCGGGTTCGATTCAGGGCCGTTCGTCGGATGGGGCTGGATTGGTGCTATGGTTGGCTGTAGGAGATTATTAATGTAACAATAATGAATCAAATTGTAAGGAAATTTTTAAAGTACAACTTTTAGAAACAATTACAAAAAAATTAATATCGACGGCTATGCCCGAAATGAATGGAAAATAAACTGTTAATTGACATTGAAATTCATAGTGTTGTATTCAGAATGATTGTTTTCTTTTTCTCTTTATAACTTTTTATATTTCGTTCTTTGACGATCTTGTGGGGGTTTACGAATTTTATAGATTTGTGTCGTGCATCTGTGTATAGAGAATATGACACACCAACATCGACACTTTGTTTCATCGTGTTGGTTTAAAGAAATGGTATTTAAAAACTGTTATCAAAAATAACCTGGTTTTTTTCTAAACAAATACACGATTTTTCCTTTCTAGTCTCTATTACTGATTTGCTAGCTGGCTATGATATTTAAATAAAATATAATGTTACATGCTCTATTATTTCTATTAAATGTTTATATCTGCACCGTGATTGCTATGTTTAATGGTTAAATAGTACACTTAAAAGAAACCATTTTGTTTTAATGTGGGTTATGTAAACGCGTATTGACTTTGCATCGCGTATATTAAACATAGCCTTACACAAATCTTACATCTTACGATCTCACTCATATCAGGTTCATCATTTTTATGATAAACATAGCAAAATACTTGAATTTAATCTGAGATACTCGTAAATTGTAATCTGATATACTCGTAAATAGAAAATTATATATTTCTATTTATTTTACTTTTACTAAAAGATATTGAATTAAGATTGAAAAAGTATGCCGCTTGTGCACAGAAATTATGAAATTAGGAACGGAATATTCATAAAAGCACATACCTATAAAATATAAATTATCTCTTAAAAATATCTAGTTTAAGTTAATATTTGAACTTATAACGTCTTCATTAGGTTATAACACAGTTATTTTGGTAGCTTTTCAGTTTTTACAACAATTTTATATGTTGGTAAAAATTGTTTTATACGTTGGTCTTTAATGTTTTTTTTTATCCTAACTCTAAAATGAGGAAATATTTTTGTATCAAGACGTAGTGTCAAGACGTAGTCACTTGACTGGCGCTCATTAACAAAACTATAAATACGACCCAAATTGACGACCCAATAACGACGTGCGAGCGAGGCGGAACGACAACAAGCCCGGTTGCCTTGGCGACGCTCCTCTAATGAAGTCGCCTCACTCATTGGCCGAGCGGCCTTATTACTATTATTATTATGGTCGTTTTTATTTTTATTTTCGAAATCAAGACTTTTTATTTTCATTGTTGCTATTATGCCTTTCGGGCCTTGATTTTATTATTATTATTATTTTTCTCGTTTCTTACTGCGAGGTATTCGTTTTAGTGAATAGTAATTTGTTTTCCGTCCGTTCGCAGTTTATCGGCGTTTTTATTTTACGAGTTTTGTTTTTGGTTAATACGTGGAATGTTGGATTTTGGATACGAATTAATGCTAATTTTCTGATTGGAAATGTATATTTGTGCATGCCTTATCAAGATCTCCCGTTGAAATGCGGTAAGATCGGATGACAGCCTGCCAAACAGACGACTTATTTATTACGTTTATTGGTAGCTGATCGTTAAGGCTTCTCCCAGGCTAAAAGGGACTGTGATTGTGTTTTGTTTCAATAACTTTTATGTATAGGTAATAATTATTTACAGTTTATTTATTAATTGTTTTCTGAGCAGTTTAATTATAATTTTGTGCTTTAGAACTTTGATTCAATCTTGTATGTAATATAAAAAAGTTTATAATAAACAATATATAATAGTTAGTTATGCATGGCTTGGAACTTTTTTACAGCTTTCATTAGTTTTAACGTTTTGGTTTAATTAACTCAAAAATACATATAATATCTCAGGAAATTCTTTATGAAGCACTTTGCTAATTATATAAAGGTACTTCTTCTTTGTTAAAAAAATACCAACAATTCACTTCAATTCAAAAGAGAAATTCCACATTGGGAGATTCGACGCCATGACAGCATCCATCCGAGTACCGATCCGATAAATCAGTTAAAAACAGTTACATCTTTCATTTACAAAAAACACCATTAAACAATATGACGCTTCGAATAAGAGAAATGTCTTTATTTTGTCTCGATGAGTCTTGATTATTTACTTAAGGGGCTCTCTCTAAATGGACTGGCATAAGATGGATGAGTGACGAGACGAAAAAAATGGCTAAGTGAGCAAAAATGCAGAAAACGATTGTTAGATATGGCCAACATTGACAAGTGCCAATCTTAAGATGCAACTGTCTTGTATATACTAATATACTTCTGAATAAGACGAACTTAGAGCAGAAATTTGACTACGGTACGACCAAGATGATTTTGTAACATAAGAAGATACAACACTTAATAGCTTAATGCAGATTTAATGGTGTAAAGTTTAACTTAAAATGTTTGAACAGCCTTCGTGTTACCATTTAAAATGGTTTTTGTCCATTACCGACATGCTCTTAAAAAATATTATTTTCCTAGTGGCACATAGGGTTGCCAGATGTCCGGAATTGTCCCGGAATTTGTGATATTGTACCGTGTCCAGGAATGTAATAAATTTGTACTGGAAATGTGAAAAAATATGGGAATTCTTTAAAATTGTCTTTATTGGCATTTTTCGTGAACCTATACATGCCATAGCTGCATTACATTTTGCCAGATCGATCAGTGGAAAGACCGGAATCGCATGATTATGGATCAAATCAAGGCATAAATTTAAATTCAAATAAATTGCGAAGAGTTAGAATTCAACTTCAATTTATTAAAATAACTAAATCGACACATGAACATAATAAATTGTATATTATTGTCATTGTCAATCTACGAACGTTAAGTTTCGAGTTGAAATTATATAAGATTAATTATTGCAGGACAAATTTGCCAAATATTAGTATTAGCTTTTAGCAATTTGGATAAATGTGATTAACATAACGACTGTTTTAATATTAAATTAGTTATAATTATTTAATAAGTCAATAAACTTTATTAAAAAGTTCATTTTGCATTTTGGCAAAAGAAAACAACTTTTTTATTTATTTTTATTAATATGAATGTTTTTCGGGTTCAAAAAACCTTTTGTTGGGTCAATTAATTTTTTTTCTTAAATCACTAGTAGTTATAGATATAGTAGTATAAATGTCCCGGAAAAAGTGATTTTACTTATGGCAACCCTGGTGGCACCCATCTATCTTGTGATCTTGTCTGCATGAAAGTGCAATCTTTTTATGCGTTATTTATGGAAGTGCAGTGTTTTATGCGTTTATTTATAGGTACAAATGGAGTACTTGTATGAGTTTATTTACGAAAGGGCGATATTTCTGTACGTTTATTTATGAAAGTGAAGTGTTTATTTATGCAAGTTATGCGTTTATTTATGTAAGTAAGGTGTTTTTATGCGCTTTTTCATGCAAGTGAAGTGTTTTTATGAGTTTATTTATGCAATTGCAGTGTTTTTATGCGTTTATTTTATTTTATTTTATCCTGGCAAATAAGCCAGTTTTATGCTAAATCCTAAAAAATAAACGAACAAAACTTTCCACATTATAACATTAGTGTGATAAGTAAATTGGATACCTACTATTATTTCATCTCATATATTTTAAAAATGCAGTACGTTTTTTTCTTAAATATAGTTACCTATCATCATTTAGGTAAATATAGTCATATAGGGACCTATAATCATATCGGTACTAATAGTCATATAGATACTTATCATGGGGACGTATGCTTATTTAAATATAAGTAGGTACCTTTCAACTAGGGATCCAAATTTATTTATAAAGATCACATATTAATAATTAATACCAACCAAATATTAGATTACTAAAACGATATAAGATTAAATTTTATCTGTCTGTCGGTTTGTCTAGTGATATTAATTTTATATAAGATGTAGATAGTAACCGTTGAACTAATTTAGTTTTTGTTTTATTATGATATGTGAAGTGATTCGGAAGTTATGATGATGTAGTGAAATGTTAAATAAAATCATCACCACACGAATGGTGCGGGATTTAAACTAAATTAATTACTTTTATCTAATAAACGAGTATGAAATAATACGCATAAACAATTAAATTTGCGTAAATAAACGCATAAAACGTGCATTTGCATAAATAAACTAATAAAAACACTGCACTTGCATAAATAAACGTATAAAAAGATAACACTTCCGCACGGACGAGGTCACAAGGTAGGTAGTTACCAATAGTAAATGATATTTTTTAAGAGCATGTCGATAATGGGCAAGAACCATTTAAACGATGGCTGCTGGAATACTTTAAGTTAAACTTTACACCATTATATCTGCATTAAGCTATTATATTTTGTAGCTTTTCATGTCACAAAACCACAGTGCTCGTACCGTGGCAAAATTTAAGAAATACGAAGTCAAAACAAATATTTGCTGTAGGTTTGTCTTATTCAAAAGTATATTGGTTAATTGAATTCACTGTTACATGAAATCTTCTTCTAAGAGTGCCGCTCCAACTAGTGAGGGTTGGCAGTCAGCTCTGATTGTTTGGTCTTGCCTTGGCGAAAGAGTTCGGCGGCACTCGTAATCCTTATCCATTCTCGGATTTTACGCAACTGTGATTGGCCATGACCATGGTCGGCTTTACTTCTCCCAGCAACTTCTCTCATCATTATTAGTTGTATGAGCTTGTATCTATCATTACTGAACAAATGCCCTTGGTACACATATTCTGCTGTTTGATGGTTTGCATATCTTCTGCTGTTTCTGCTGTTTGAAGGTTTGTCTTGAATTTGTAGTCAATTCGCCACAGAATTTCTTCATTGGTTTTTTTCTGAGTCCGAGATGTAGAAATCATCCTTCTGTAGGCCATACGTTTCTCATATCGTTTCCATACGTTTTCTTATATCTTTCATAATAGACCAGGCCTCCTCGCATCTATATAGAAGTATTGGCCAGATGTAGCATTGGAGAAAACGAATTTGACGTGGGTTTTTGGGGCTACGATTGCAGCTACAATTATGGTTATATAAATTGTTGTTATGTAAATCCTGCTGCAGATAAAAAAATGTTCTGCTATTTTAGATTGTTAGACTTTAAGACTATCAAAATTTGGGGTTGTTTTACAGTTTATTTGTTGAGTTTTTTCAACACAGCGTAGAATAATAAGTCCATTGAGTCAATTTGATTGACAAAATTACTTTGACAAACGAACAAGCAAACTTTCCTCTCTATGCTCACCAGTTGCGCGTATCTATTTTTTTATCGGATATATTTTTATGTTATTAATATTCACAATAATATTTTCGAACACTACTTGAATAGCTGTAACAGTTACTAAAAGTCACACGAGGCGGTTAATCTTTATAACAACACTACCACGTTAATTTGTACCACGGATAGTGTTGCCAAACACTTCTGAAAACGTTGCTAAGAACACTTTCAAACTGTTACGTTTATTTTTCTGTTATCAACGTATTCTTAACTATCATCATGTAGTTTGCTTAAATAGCGCAGATGGTTGATATGCTATCAGAAGTTTTTGGTTTCAATGATATAAACTCTCAAATAATTTTCTATATTTTTTAGCTTTCTATATTTTTGCCCGCTTTTCAGGTCAAAAAATTCTGATAAATTTCAGGTACTTAGATTAAAGGATACCTTCAAATTTAAGTTTCTCTCTGGTAAATAAAATGATACTGTTCTCTGCTGTGCCCTATTGAAAAAAAACTGTTTAATTTATTTATTCTTATACCACTTTCAAATACATAAAGTTTAAAATATTATACGAGAAATAGAGTATTTATACTTATAAAGTTGAGATCTACGTGGTTGATGGTAACCTTACCATAACACAATTTGAAAAGTCCCACGAAAAAACCTGAAAGTCACGAAAAAGTCTGGATATTTTAGCTGTCACCGAATGAAATTGGATTGTTTCAACGTTACCACACTTGATAAGATGCGAATCTTACCAGCATAAGCTCGCAGATGAAGTGAAACTTCTTTGACGGTTTATGTTAGATAATAAATTGTAATAAACTTTTTGCCACACTTAAAAAGGTGTGAAAACTACCCTCATAAGGTTCCATATGAAGTGAAACTACTTTAATGGTTTACGTTAGATAACAAATTGTAATAAACTTTTTGACATCTCGACCGCCATATTGTTAGCGCTCGGCCAGTTCCGCCGTCAATGGATGCTTTCGGTATTTAGGGAAGAACAGAAAAAAAGTAAGGAATCAACAAAACGTTTATTTTTAAAGGCAGACATTTGAACTTGAACCTGTGTTTTAACCTAGAAATAAGAAACTTACGATAGTTTCTCTTGCTCAAAAAGCGGGTAAAAATACAAAAAAAACAAAATACAAATTTTGATATTAAACAACGGAAAAACCATAACATGATACTGTTTAATAACCTATTGAATGAAAAATTGTTTAGTGACGTCTGAGTTATTCTGTTATCAGAAAACTGTGTAACGATTAAGAAAAGGAATGCTGTATGCATTCCACTGGCGATGGAACCGGTCGAATGCCAGCAACATTGCTGTAAAAAATTATTGTATCTAACACGAACCGTTAAAGAAGTTTCACTTCATCCACGGGCTTAACCGGGTAAAGCTCACAACTTTTTAAGATGGCAATATGACAATTTAAAAAAAAATTATTTGATGATAGTCCGGACAGTTTCGCTAATCAGCCCTATGTTGTATCATTCACATTTATTGACGTATACGTTAGCTAACGTACGACAATAACGGTTGCCTTAACGTTCACTTTAAAAAGCGGCATGTCTTATCACACCGTCTTTGTCGTAACCTTTATTGTTCGTTATAGCAACGCTATTTTTTGGTGGTTCGAGAGAAAAGAATAGCCTCATATAATTTTATGAATAGAACAGAGTTCTGTACTTTGTCTATGGATGATAGCAGAGGTTTATTTGTTTTGCCACTTTCATCGGTCTCAAATAATAAATTATATATTTTGGTATTACTTTAGATAGTCAAAAGTGTTTACGAAAATATTATTTTATAAAGTGGAGATACCGATGTTTGTTGGTTGGATTGAATACATAACATATTTTTCATAAAGTAACTGTAAACATAAGTCATTTTACGTTTCAGTTCGTCCAATTAATTCTATTAGTACGGCTGAATTTACTGTTATCGAAAGAAATATTTAAGTAACCTTTCAAGTCAACCGTAACATCCGCTCTTTTAGCTACGTTTACGTTACGTAAGTAAAATTAGGCGTCATTTTTACGTACGTAGCTGTCAAAATAAAGGTTTCACAATAATACAACATGCGGATGTCTGTTTAAAGGCTTAATGACTTTTACGGTATTCACAAAGTAATACGATGCAACATATGGTTGATCGATATAGGGTAACCAAAAGTTCTTGTGAGATGGAGCTGTGAACGGTTTTCAGCAACATCTATGTTCCTTGCATGTTCACCATGTTATTAAATATATTAGGTGCTTCATTTGATGAAATTATTTTTTTATTATGATTGTAAATTTTGGAGTTAGTTGATCTCGAGTTTTTTAAAAATTTTTTAAGTCGTTTTCTCTATTATTTTAAGTTTTCTTTGAGAAACATTTAATTTTAACTAGATTTGTAATTAATATTTTTTATTTTTGAACTGATATAAAGATAAAAGTATCATTTCCATTGGTAGTAAGCGTGTTATTTTAAAGTTATTTTGGACTAGTTGTGCCCGTGGCCTCGGTATGCGCAGACCAATCAAAAATATTCCCATGTCATTATTTATAAACACATCCGGGTGGAAAAGTTTATTGCGCGATTTAGAACGCACCTAACGCCATCTGATAATGTATATATGTACACTATACATTTGTTTAATTACTAGGGATCTAGGAGTGACTAGGGATCTCTTATCTAAATTAATTTTATATTTAAATTAATTTTTTGATAATAGCTTAATTTATTTTTATTTAGATTGAGTGAATCGATGGCGGCGAATAAAAGCTACATTTTACTTTAAGTTTGCTTCTATATTTTTAACGCATATGAACTATATCCGAATTAGATTAGCGGTTTTTATGTGATGCGTGCACAAAAAATACACACAGGCAAACAGACGAAAAAATCAGAATTTACTTTAATGCAGACTGCATCGCTTATTATTCATCCCTCTAATATTTTTTTGCAAATATTTTCAAAATAAAGACACGTTACATTTATAGTTTTATCATATGTACAGATATATTAAACTACCTTGTTTTTATTTGAGGAGTAACTGTAGAATTTTTATGCGTTCCGACAGGCACCCAAACAGTTTTTTTAAGATAAAATTTATCAATTTAGTTATTGAGATAATTTAACCCTATTTTCATAACGTGGTCCATGGACACCAAAAATGTTAACCGATTGAATTGTTGTCAACACCGTTTCAGATGTAAAATTGTTCGTGGGGTGGGTTTGTGCAATAGCTATTCTTGAAAAATTTTATGTCAAATGTGTCTGACACAGAGTAGAAGTTAAAAAATGTATTTTTGAATTGTTATATGTTTGTCTGTCTGTATATTTATTAGAGCAGTAACAACTATTGGCTCGATTTGAATTGGACATTCAAATACTGAAAATAGAAATTTATATCTAGGTTATTTTACTTTTATATAGATTAAATATTGCCTAAGTGGCTTGAGGTTAAATTATGGATGCTCACACTATGAGAACTGTAGTGAGTGGACTTAGCAACTGGTGAATAGAGGTTGCCTAAACTATCAAAATGATTCAGCTTAAATTAAGACAAAATTAACTTACACGACCTATCAAACACGAGTAGGATTCCCAAAATGAAGGTTATGTAAACCTTTAGGCACTCACAGACATTTAAGGGTACGACATGTCAATGTTAAACTATTTACAAATATTCATTTTTAACAACTCAAGTATATTGTGTACCAATTATTTTACAGGTGTGAAAGGAAAGTGCATGTTACAATCATTAAAAAAATATCTAGGATAATCGCTTAGTTTTCCTGTAATATTCTAGTCAGATTTTAGCAACTCTGTTTTTCTTTATGATTTTTGGCTTAATCATTTCGGGAAGACTGTATTTTCGCATATTTTTGACCGACTTCAAAATGGAAATCAATTCGTCGGAATTTTTTTTTGTATGTTCAGCGATAATCCTTTATCAAGTGAGCCGATTTTTATGATTTTTTTTATTTGAAAGAGGGTGCTATAGGTGTGGTCCCATATAAATATAATGATGATCTGATGATGAGGTCCAGAAGTAAACGGTGGAACGCCTTAACGAATGGCAGTAATCCAACTGTGATTCGAGATATTTGTTACGGATAGTTGTTATTTTGCAAAATAACGACACCACTTACCAAGTCAAGGTTTGATGATATGTTCTGGACACGAATAATGTGGCTCCTTAACGGATGTTAGTAAATCAAGAGTGAGTAAAGATATTTCCTACTAGTAGTTTTTACTTTGTAAAATAACTACACCGTCAACCAGGTCAAAGTTTGATGATGAGTTCTGAAGATGAAAAATGTAACTCCTTAACGGATGGTAGTAAATTGAGAGTGATTCAAGATATTTGCTATTAGTAGCTGTTATTTTGCAAAATAACTACACTATCGATCATGTCAGAGTCTAATGATGCGTTCTGGAGATGATCAATGGAACTCCTTATCGAATGATAGTAAATCAAAAGCAATTCAAGATATTTACTACTGATAATTTTTACTTTGCAAAATAACTGCACCATCGACTAGATCAGTGTCTGATGATGAGTTCTGAAGATGAATAATGTAACTCCTTAATTAGTAGTAGTAAATGGAAAGTGATTCAAGACATTTGCTACTAGTACCTGTTATTTTGCAAAATAACTACACTATCGATCATGTCAGAGTCTAATGATGCGTTCTGGTGATGATCAATAGAACTCCTTATCGATTGGTAGTAAATCAAAAGCAATTCAAGATATTTACTACTGATAATTTTTATTTTGCAAAATAACTGTACCATCGACCAGATCAGTGTCTGATGATGAGTTCTGAAGATGAATAATGTAACTCCTTAACAGATGTTATATATATTTATATATATATATGATGATTCTATTTATAGGCTACTAGTTAGGTGTTATTTTAGTTAATACTTTGTAAAATCTCATATTGGACTTTGGATATGGAGAACAGAACTCCCCAAGTAGTAGTTGTTACTTTGTAAAATCTGATATTGGATTTTGGATATGGAGAAACGAGCTCCCCAACGGCTAACAGATAACCATTGGCGGTTACTACTATCGCTTCATTTCTTTGTGCTGTTGATAATTAATTTTAGACAAAGAGGAAACTATATATATACCAGCTTTTGCCCGTGACTTTTTACATTTATCCCATATTCTAAGAAAAAAAATATAATTGTGATGATTTATATTAATATATTAATAACTAAAAATTCTAAAATAAAATATATTTTAAAAAACCGACTTCAAAAAAGGTAGGTAATGTAAATTTCTATATTATAAATTTAGAATTTTTGCTAACTATAGAGAAAAAATCATTAGAAATACGTTGCATTTAAATTATCCAAAATTGCATTAATAAATGGATAAAATAATACAGTTTCATCTAGCGCTGAATTAATTAAAAGTTAATTGAATTGTATGTTGTTATATGCATATCTAATATGCATGGCGTTGTATATGTCGTTGCATATGTATTACATTATAATAATGAGTGAAATGAGTTAAATTCAGAATCGGCACATTCAAAAAAGTACAGTAAGTAGCAGTGCAGTTTTGTATATCAGAAATATTTTTACCTTAAAATAGGTGTCCTAAACTTTAAGACATGGTAAAAATATGTTTTCATTTCAAGGGTATAAATAAAAGTAAACATCAAAACTTGAAAATTTTATACTAAACTTTAAATGTTTTATGGAGGACTATAAAATGCTTTTATTCAACTTATAACAGTAGGGTTCGCAATCAATGTACATCGATAGTGACAAGCTGAGGTGAAGTCCCAAATGTGAATGAAATATAATATTTATAAAGTTTACCAAAAACTTACATTTTGATCATTAAAATATTTCTGATATCAAAATGTTAATATTTTATTTTTAATATATAATTTTTTAATCCGATTAACAAAATACTAGCGTGACCCGTGCGAAGTCTTCGCGTTATAAATTATTCAACTCAATTTAATAAATCAAAATTGATTGCAGGTATTCAATTCATTTCTAATTTTGCACACTGCTTATTACGGTTTTATTCCATTATGAAGTTCAGATGACAGATCAAACAAATATTTTACTAAAATTGACATATAGAGGCGCAAGTATCAAAAGCATTGAGCTAAAGCACCACTTTATTTACGTGAGTGGATTTGAAATTAAACAAAAATTTTACCGACCGTCAATCATATTGACGTTGAGCCGTTAGATGGCAGCATTGCTGTTTTGTGTATATAATTTTAATAATTAATTAATTTGCAAAAACAATAGCAATAATAAATTGTTTAGTTGTGGATGCCGGTAGAGCAAGCAATTATCTATAAAATGATATATAATTTATGTGGATTAGTTGTGAGGTTTTTTCTAAAAAGGGAGAGTAACATCTTAACCTTAGCGTATTAATATATATGATGATGATGATGATGATGATTAAGTTTCCAAATAACTTAGAATAGGTATGATGACTAACTATTGATTAGAAACTTTTAAAGAAATTGTTAAGGTGTGTCAACAGTTTTGGCAGGTTTTGACGACTACCAAATCTTTCTCTGTTCGTGTTTCGACATGAACTTGATAATTTTTTTAAGTTTCTTTTATATGAATATGAAAATAAAAAGAAAATCTTAAATAAAGGGTATATTCACTAAACATTTAGTATTAACCCTTTTTCAAAAATGTTGTATTATTTCGATGCCTATATATTTTTCGTAATATTCTGAGATGCTAGTCACATCAGAATGAAAAACTGACTAGGACCAAAGTGGCTTGATAAAACAAAGGAAAAACAATCAGACAAATTTAAATTAAGAAAATAATTACTTTCATTTTTTCTATATTTTTAGATTTTTTACAATCATGGTAAATTTTAAGATATTGATATTATCAATATAGTGCGAATCAATCTTCTGATTTTTTGTCTGTTTTGGATTAAAATGAAATTTTTTGAAGGTCTTTTTAAAAAAGAATTGATTTTTGAAGGAGAATTTTGAGCACAGGCAGATTTAAAGGAGGATTCTTATATCTCGGACCGAGTGACAAGTTTCTCCCCGCGGTTGAAGTATTCTGATATAAGATTTAACTAGGAAAGGTATATCAAAACCTTTATGAATTTATTTAGTGTTATAAGTACATAAGAAGTTAAAGTTTGAAATTTACATTATAAATTAAATTGAATTATAAATTTGTTTGTTGGTCGCCAGTGCTGGCACCGACTTCAAAAATAAGTAACCTAGTTATTTACTGCAAATAAATAAGTTAGGTACCTACAAATTTTGATTTAAATATTTTTTACTTTTTAGTACCGAACTCTTTTGGAAAAGATATTTTATTTTGAATATATTTTTAAATATATAAACTTAATTTATGAAAAAATATTTTTGTATTCCTCATAATAAGTGTTTTCAAATAATACCCTAATAAAATGTATAAAACAAAAAAATATATTAGAGAATTTTATTTACCCCCTCTTTATTATTTTTATATGATTATTTAAAAAAATAGTTGCATATAAGTATATGGGTTAATTAGATGTATTACCGACCTAAATTTCAGGTTTTTACGTTGCGTGGTTTCTGAGAAAATAGGCTGTGAATATATATAAACTTAAATATATTAACTTTCACAGAAATTATGATGCATATTTGAAATATTATAACATTTAGAATCACAGCTATAGTTTTCCAACAATCTTTGTATCTGCTTCTAAAAATCCATATTCTTTTCATAAATTTTGGTTGAATAGTTTCGGTAATAAGAAAAAAAATCCCCTTCCTGGGAAATTATTTTTTTGCGTATTTTTCAGTATTTCTCTGAAGATATAATGTCTTAAATTATAAACAAAATATTATGAGATACTTATAATTAGTCATTTGACCCCAAAATTTCCAAATGAATATTTTTGAATTTTAGATATAGAGATACGTGTGGGTTAATATTGTCTTTTACTATAGCAAATTCCAATTTACTTCGATAAGCGGTTTCTGAGAAAAATTGCTGTGGCGGACGGATGGACAGATACATGAGTGATCTCACAAGGTTTCGTTTTTCCTTTTGAGGTACTGAACCCTAAAAACATAACTTAGACCATAAAAGTACTTTTTATCACTTGGTACTTTATTTGACTGGTATATGTTGTTGCTATAGCAATAAGCCGCCTTTTGTATTTTCATGTTAAAGACAATAGATAAGTATATTTGAGAAACGGTTAGTATAGCTATTTCGCCATCTTTGACTCCACATTTATGCTATTTGCGTTAATATTCAGTCAGTTTGCAATAATGCGAGATAGGCATCGAGATGTAGGGAAATAATTTATTTTGAACAATTTGTTTATCCATTGGTTAAAGAGTTAATCCGCTAAAAGGATTAGTTATAATGTAGGTTAAAATAACGTTAATTGTGTCGAGTTATACTGCTTCAAAGTAGATATTCGTAATTAGTTGAGGTTATTTTGTACTTTGGCATTTGTGATGAATAGGTTCAAAATTAGATGAAATAAAGTCTTTTAAATGGTACCAGTATAATTATTAAGACTGAGGGATGTTTTGTATTGAAATTTTAGTAGAAGTATATTTATTTTAGTAGCGCGTTATTGTTTTTAAATTTAATAAAAGTGAATTAATTATAATTTAGGGACACAATTAAATGAAACTACGTGATGTAGTATTATTTCTACTTCTTTACCGCGATCTAGGTTTCGTGTGTTACAATATCTTCAGGTGG
The DNA here is from genome assembly GCA_039881145.1 of Druceiella hillmani. NCBI lineage: Eukaryota > Metazoa > Arthropoda > Insecta > Lepidoptera > Hepialidae > Druceiella > Druceiella hillmani. The sequence continues at coordinate 4,070,472 of JAYKKI010000064.1, forward strand.
GCTATTAGCAAATATTCATAACTAACTTAAATAAAGTCCTTTAAACGTTTTGTATTGAAATTTTAGTAGAAGTATATTTATTTTAGTGGTACGTTATTGTTTCTAAAATTTACTAAAAGTGAATTAATTATAATTTAGGGACGCAATTAAATGAAACTACGTGATGTAGTATTATTTCTACTTTATTTAAGTTCTTTACCACGACCTAGGTTTCGTTGTATTACAACATCTTCAGGTGGGCTATTTGTAAAGATCATCCTGAACATGTTGATGACAACAAAAGTTCGTTCATGGTAAAGAACTTAAATAAAGTCCTTTAAACGTTTTGTATTGAAATTTTAGTAAAAGTACATTTATTTTAGTAGTGCATTATTTTTTCTAAAATTTACTAAAAGTGAATTAATTATAATTTAGGGACACAATTAAATGAAACTACGTGATGTAGTATTATTTCTACTTTAATTAAGTTCTTTACCACGACCTAGGTTTCGTTGTATTACAACATCTTCAGGTGGGCTATTTGTAAAGATCATCCTGAACATGTTGATGACAACAAAAGTTCGTTCATGGTAAAGAACTTAAATAAAGTCCTTTAAACGTTTTGTATTGAAATTTTAGTAAAAGTACATTTATTTTAGTAGTGCATTATTTTTTCTAAAATTTACTAAAAGTGAATTAATTATAATTTAGGGACACAATTAAATGAAACTACGTGATGTAGTATTATTTCTACTTTATTTAAGTTCTTTACCACGACCTAGGTTTCGTTGTATTACAACATCTTCAGGTGGGCTATTTGTAAAGATCATCCTGAACAAGTTGATTACAACGAAACTTCGTTCATGGTAAAGAACTTAAATAAAGTCCTTTAAACGTTTTGTATTGAAATTTTAGTAAAAGTACATTTATTTTAGTAGTGCATTATTTTTTCTAAAATTTACTAAAAGTGAATTAATTATAATTTAGGGACACAATTAAATGAAACTACGTGATGTAGTATTTTTTCTACTTTATTGACATTCTTTATCACGACCTAGGTTTCGTGTGTTGCAGCATCTTCAGGTGGGCAATTTGTAAAGATCGTCCTGAAGACGTTGATTATAAAGAAACTTCGGTCATGGTAAAGAACTTAAAGAAAGTAGAAATAATACTACATCACGTAGTTTCATTTAATTGTGAATAATGAATTTTTACAAAATTAACGCCTAATATATTCAAGTACCTGAAGATGTTGTAATAACGAAACCTAGGCCGTGGTAAAGAACTTAAATAAAGTAGAAATAATACTACATTACGTAGTTTCATTTAATTATGATTAATGAATTTCCACAAAATTAACGCCAAATATATTCAATATAATTAAGAGGTTTTGTACAAAGGTCTTAGTGTTACGAAATTAGTTTCTTTCGTTTTTCCAAAATTTTCTTGTTTAATTGTTAAAGGTATTTATGGAAGAAACTATTAATTCCTAGATACTGTTGAAGGAATAAAAATAAAAATGTTTCATTACAAACGGCTTTGAAATTTAATATTTGGTAAAAGGGTTAAGAAATGAAAAGTGGTAAGTGGAAACTTTAGTTCATTTTTAAAAGAACTTTCTAAGGAAACACTGCATGATGGGTAAGCTAAATTTTCTTTTTTTGTTTCGTTTTTAAAAGTAGGAAAAAATGAAATAGGCTCAATCGTGTTCGAACCGTAGGATTTTATGTGAAAACGTCATAATCTCCGTTTTCTTTGCACCTTTGCAGACTTTTAACTAAAGTAATATAAGCATTTTATTTCAATACAATTTATTGTCTTTGCCAATACTAAGAACGTTTGTCACTGTTGCATTCTACAATAATGTTAGAGTAAACTAGATTAGAAGACACGTACATCCCTAGAATGTTCCTCCGTTTCTGGTCGTATTTTGGTCTCATATAGGCCGATATCCTTGGAAAAATAAAATTTTTCAACTTTGCAGGCGAACAATTTTTATTTTTGGAATTAAAGCCATATCGTTTGGGTGCTTTACTAGTTTTCTTGATAGGCTTTTTCCTCTGATTTCCATATCCTTAGCTTCTGGTCATATTTTCGTCTCACATGGAGCGATATTTCAAAGTTATCAAACTTTTCAAAGTTATCAAATTTTTATTTTTTTTGTTAAAGCTAATATAACTTGGGAACTTTTCTGGTTCTCCTTCATTGGTCCTTTCCTTTGATGGCCATATCCTTAGCTTCTTATAATATTTTCGTCTCAAATAAACCGATATTTTTGAAAAAAACATAATTTTTCATCTTCGAAAAGTCATAAAATTTTGATTATTGTAATTAAAGCTAATATCACTTGAGGTTTTATTAGAACTGCTTAAGGGTCTTTCATGAACATCTTGACCGTCGGCCTAGCTTCACGCTTTCACGAGGCAGACCGCTTGTAAATATTCATGCTTCTATATTTCTGTTTATTTCACATATGGCTGCTATGCCCTTTGATTAGGTACTTCACTGGTTGAAATAACCTGAAATTTCTGATCCATATTCTCCACTGGTTCTTTATTTACAAAGTTATTATATCACGAAGTTTGGCATAATATCATTGCATCGAAAATGTTGACACGCCTATCAAACCGAATTACCATTTTTCTTGTATCTTTTTATTGAGATCTTTAAGTGTAGAAGCTGTGAGGTTGTGGCAAATTCTTCTTGAAGTATTCATTATCTGAAATACTGAAGTTTTCAGGCGCCTTTACTCCTAGACACAACAGATTACAGCCCATCTCCCTTCGCGTTTCGATAATTTAGAACATTGTCAGTACACCTGATAAATGACATTTTAGTAATTACTTTGCTCTTTATCGATAATTTAGCACATTGTCACTATACCTGATAAATTACATTTTAGTAATTACTTTGCTCTTTTGTCACATTATCAGAATACCTGATAAATGACATTTTAGTAATTACTTTGCTCTTTTGGCACATTGTCAGAATACCTGATAAATGACATTTTAGTAATTACTTTGCTCTTTATCAATATTTTAGCACATTGTCAGTATACCTGATAAATGACGTTATAGTAATTACTTTGCTCTTTATCAATAATTTAGCACATTATCACTATACATGACAAATTACATTTTAGTAATTACTTTGCTCTTTTAGCACATTGTCAGGATACCTGATAAATGACATTTTAGTAATTACTTTGCTCTTTTGGCACATTGTCAGAATACCTGATAAATGACATTTTAGTAATTACTTTGCTCTTTTGGCACATTGTCAGAATACCTGATAAATGACATTTTAGTAATTACTTTGCTCTTTATCAATATTTTAGCACATTGTCAGTATACCTGATAAATGACGTTATAGTAATTACTTTGCTCTTTATCAATAATTTAGCACATTATCACTATACCTGACAAATTACATTTTAGTAATTACTTTGCTCTTTTAGCACATTGTCAGGATACCTGATAAATGACATTTTAGTAATTACTTTGCTCTTTATCAATAATTTAGCAGATTGTCACCATACCTGATAAATTACATTTTAGTAATTACTTTGCTCTTTTGGCACATTGTCAGAATACTTGATAAATTACATTTCAGTAATTACTTTGCTCTTTATAAATATTTTAGCACATTGTCAGTAAACCTGATAAATGACGTTATAGTAATTACTTTGCTCTTTATCAATAATTTAGCACATTATCACTATACCTGACAAATTACATTTTAGTAATTACTTTGCTCTTTTAGCACATTGTAAGGATACCTGATAAATGACATTTTAGTAATTACTTTGCTCTTTTGGCACATTGTCAGAATACCTGATAAATGACATTTTAGTAATTACTTTGCTCTTTATCAATAATTTAGCAGATTGTCACTATACCTGATAAATTACATTTTAGTAATTACTTTGCTCTTTTGGCACATTGTCAGAATACCTGATAAATGACATTTTAGTAATTACTTTGCTCTTTATCAATATTTTAGCACATTGTCAGTATACCTGATAAATGACGTTATAGTAATTACTTTGGTCTTTGTCAATAATTTAGCACATTATCACTATACCTGACAAATTACATTTTAGTAATTACTTTGCTTTTTTAGCACATTGTCAGGATACCTGATAAATGACATTTTAGTAATTACTTTGCTCTTTATCAATAATTTAGCAGATTGTCACTATACCTGATAAATTACATTTTAGTAATTACTTTGCTCTTTTGGCACATTGTCAGAATACCTGATAAATGACATTTTAGTAATTACTTTGCTTTTTATCAATATTTTAGCACATTGTCAGTAAACCTGATAAATGACGTTATAGTAATTACTTTGCTCTTTATCAATAATTTAGCACATTATCATTCATAATTTAGCACATTTTAGTAATTACTCACATTACATCAATAATTTAGCACATTTTAGTAATTACTTTGCTCTTTTAGCACATTGTCAGGATACCTGATAAATGACATTTTAGTAATTACTTTGCTCTTTTGGCACATTGTCAGAATACCTGATAAATGACATTTTAGTAATTACTTTGCTCTTTATCAATAATTTAGCAGATTGTCACTATACCTGATAAATTACATTTTAGTAATTACTTTGCTCTTTTGGCACATTGTCAGAATACCTGATAAATGACATTTTAGTAATTACTTTGCTCTTTATCAATATTTTAGCACATTGTCAGTATACCTGATAAATGACGTTATAGTAATTACTTTGGTCTTTATCAATAATTTAGCACATTATCACTATACCTGACAAATTACATTTTAGTAATTACTTTGCTCTTTTAGCACATTGTCAGGATACCTGATAAATGACATTTTAGTAATTACTTTGCTCTTTATCAATAATTTAGCAGATTGTCACTATACCTGATAAATTACATTTTAGTAATTACTTTGCTCTTTTGGCACATTGTCAGAATACCTGATAAATGACATTTTAGTAATTACTTTGCTCTTTATCAATATTTTAGCACATTGTCAGTATACCTGATAAATGACGTTATAGTAATTACTTTGGTCTTTATCAATAATTTAGCACATTATCACTATACCTGACAAATTACATTTTAGTAATTACTTTGCTCTTTTAGCACATTGTCAGGATACTTGATAAATGACATTTTAGTAATTACTTTGCTCTTTATCAATAATTTAGCAGATTGTCACTATACCTGATAAATTACATTTTAGTAATTACTTTGCTCTTTTGGCACATTGTCAGAATACCTGATAAATGACATTTTAGTAATTACTTTGCTCTTTATCAATATTTTAGCACATTGTCAGTAAACCTGATAAATGACGTTATAGTAATTACTTTGCTCTTTATCAATAATTTAGCACATTATCATTCATAATTTAGCACATTTTAGTAATTACTCACATTACATCAATAATTTAGCACATTTTAGTAATTACTTTGCTCTTTTAGCACATTGTCAGGATACCTGATAAATGACATTTTAGTAATTACTTTGCTCTTTATCAATAATTTAGCAGATTGTCACTATACCTGATAAATTACATTTTAGTAATTACTTTGCTCTTTATCAATATTTTAGCACATTGTCAGTAAACCTGATAAATGACGTTATAGTAATTACTTTGCTCTTTATCAATAATTTAGCACATTATCACTATACCTGATAAATTACATTTTAGTAATTACTTTGCTCTTTTATTCGTAAGAGTATTATTCTGTTTCATGCCATAATTTTCCGACTGTCTGACGTTGCAGTCTAAGAGCGAGTGATGCGGCTAATGCTAAAGTGTTTAAATTATGTACTAGAAATTAGCCAGACGGTGTTAATAATTCAAAATAAGTTGAAAATAATGACATATTAATGGGCGTAAGTTTGATGTTTTTCCCTAGACGGCCCGGGGATGGGAAAATAGTAAATAGGTATAAAATTATTAAATATATACAACAAGACTCAAGTTTTCATCAAAATATAAAAGTAGAATATAATAAAGTATACTTCATACAATATAATACGTAAGTAGAATACAGTAAGGTACACGAGTGGGGTATGATATAGTATATTCCTTATAATAAATTACGAGTAAGTAGAACACATTTCATACAATAGTGTATACCAGTAGAGATCATAAAGAGACCAATTTTTAGATTGATGATAATCAAGGCAAGATAGGTGGTCTTCACCAACTTCTAAAAGAGAGACTACTAGGCTAATTTTTCCCGAGGGTTTCCGAGTGTGTTGAGAAAATTTGGGTCAAACCAAATTACTACAAGTTGCATTAATTACGAGACACGTCGCTTTCCGCTAGAGTTTAAACCGGTTTGCATTAAGAGATATCCCAGTGCTTCACGGAGGTGAGTACAATGATTGTCGTAGAGTTTTATTGAAGAGCATGCATCAAAACAATAGAGTGGAATCATATGGTTCCTTTAGACACCGTAGGATTCTTTAGTTCCCGTAACTTGGTTGAAAGTGAACAGATCACAGGATGTGGTTTCTTTAGTCACCGTAACTTGGTTGAATGTGAATAGATCACAGGATGTGGTTCCTTTAGTCATCGTAGGATTCTTTAGACACCGTCACATGGTTGAAAGTAAACAGATCACAGGATGTCGTTTCTTTAGTCACCGTACCTTGGTTTGAAAGTGAATAGATCACAGGATGTGGATCCTTTCGTCACCGTAGGATTCTTTAGACACCGTAACTTGGTTGAAAGTGAACAGATCACAGGTTTGGTTTCTTCAGTCACCGTAACTTGGTTGAAAGTGAACAGATCACAGGATATGGTTCCTTTAGTCATCGTAACTTGATTGAAAGTGAATAGATCCCACAAGTTTGATTGTTGATAAGCGGTACTATCAGGGAACTTTCGAAGATCCCTTCTTTATGAGGTTGTGTCGTTTCGAACCTTTGGAGGGACCGTAAAACAACACGGGTGGTAGTTGGAATAGTAGAGTACGCTATTTTTCAGTCACTTATTAAATACATGATATTATTTTAGAAAGAAACACTATCATTGTTGAAAATAAACTTGGTATTCTCAGTCAATTCCGTTCCTTATCTGCAGTCATTACTTTCTGAGTCATCATCGGCTCCTCAAGCAAAGAATTTCTGTAGACCGATCTTTCAAGCAAGCAATTTCTTTACAAACATATTTAACAGGACATCCGGACAGCTTTCTTAAGATGCGGCATCCATACATAACCTGTAACGATCTAGAAGAATCTAAAAGGCTTGCACCATGGAAAGTTTTGTCAAAATTGGTTCAGCAGTTTTTATAATTAGCATCTGCCCAACAAAACAAGGATGAAAGATTAGGTGGCCGTAATGAAATGGGTTCTGGGGAAAAAAATAATTTGGAAGAAACTCCAATAACATGATAATAACTGTTACTCATCACACGGTGTCTGGTGTCTGTGGGATATTTCACGAAGCCATAGCGTAGAGTGGAGCATTAATAAAACTTCTTAACCTGATCAGAGACAACAAGTATTCGAGTTCGGGCGAAAATTGGTAATAACTAGTGGTGATTTTTATACACTATTGGAATTTTTTGAAAACGTACCTGAATAGCAATTTATGTGCTTCAGAACACCAATTTCTTTAATAGAAAATTTGGAGTTTTTATATTATTTTCATTTTAAAAGATAAAATAAGAACAAATATTTTTCTCTGAATGCTCTTTCAAAACGTTACGTGAAGGCAATGTTGGAGAGACATATATAATGATTGGCTTTATTAGTATTAAGATTATCTTGCTAATAAAGATCTGTGGATGGAAAGAAATAGAAATATATTCAATGAGATATCCGCACCACACGATTTATAGTGGCACTTACTTGAATTGGAAAACATAAGTATGAGAAGCCAAGAAATAAAGAGAGAAGAAATCGATGAATGTATGAAATAAGTGGGCAGCTTTCATCTTTTAATGGGTAGAACATGCAAACGCCATTGTAGATCTCGGAAACAAAGTATACATACAATAATTATAATATAAGGTATATTACGTAACATAAACAAATTATAACATGACTTCGATAAAAATCATGATTTTTATTTGTTTGTTTTTGTCTTTGTCTTTTTAAATCCTGTATTTGTTTCACTCTTTTGGCCACGTATCTTCTACAGAACAAATAAAAATCTGTAACCCTGACATGAACAGGTAACCCTGTCGCGTCATAATCCGGTAGTTGACTCATTCTAAATTTTGATATTTTTCGTACAATATTGTGAAATGTAAGTTAATTAAAAACCAGTCTTAAAAAAATTCAAAAACTGATTGAAAAATTGGCCAGTTGTAGGGTTCTAAATTTGAAGATACGGATAGAGTTGGGTATATACCCGTCTCTTTTCCTCTCGTAGAATATAATGTGCAATATTAAAAATGACCTCACAACACAGTATTGCCGTCCTTATCTAAATATTAAATTTAAACATTTATAACTCGGTCAATTTTTAAGATTATTAAAAAATTGTTTCACTCTTCATCGGCTTGTATATTGAAATTATGATTAATGAAATAAAAAAAAATTAGTCAAATACCCAATTATAATGTGACTTTGATAAAAATCATGATTTTCCTTCTTTGTTTGTTTTTGTCTTTGTCTTTTTAAATACTGTATTTATTTTACATTTTCGGCCACCTATCCTCTACAGAACAAATAATAAACTGTAACCCTGACATGAACAGGTAACCCTGTCACGTCATAATTCCTTAATATCTAAATAATAACTTAGCAGCCTGCATCTTAGCCGAGTGCAGTTTCTCGTGTGCAGTGTATCACCACGCATATAAGGGCGTAGGTAGGTATATAAAGAGGCTTATTGGTGTATATAAAGACAGTAGCGCGAAGTACATAAGCCGGTGTCTTGTAGCGACAAACTGCAACACAAAATGCGAGCCGTCGACACTGTTCGGCCGGTAGGTGCGCGTGGTCGTTTGAAGTTAAGAAACAGGTTAGGGCAAGTAAAATATTTATTTTTGGAACGAATTTCCTTATTGCACGTTATATACTTGGCGAATAAGTGCTAGCCCGAAAAAGTGTAAGATTTCGACCGACACTTTTGCTACAGTATAAAAGTGTAAGATTTCGATCCTCACCTTTGCTACAGTATAAGTGTTTGCGTGTTTATAAGATCAAAAAAGAAAACCAATGCGTAAAGATGTAACGTCTTTTAATTTTTCGTTTAATTACTTTCGAACGTTCATTGTGCTTGTTATTTAATACATAATACATAGAGATAGGACTTGTTTCTGATCGAGTGTCCCACGACACCACTTATACGTTTTTATATTTGTAAAACTTGTTTTGTACTGAATGTCACTGTGACATTACGTCACAGTGTTTCATCAGCATATAACGCTATTCTGACACCATCTATCGGTAAAGACAAGTTTTGAACGCAAAATCTTAAATGATAAAAAGGATTTATGGCATTTTCAGGTTTGCACACCTTAAAAGGAAAAACGGAAACCTTATACGATTACACTCGTGTCCATCTTAATGTCTGTCGTAATCGTTTTTCTCAGATAATGCTTGAAATGGAAAATTTAAATATGGCATAGTACTAAAGGATATTAACTCGCAGTATCCGAATAGATAACACTTAAGAAGTTTATACGAACATTTTAGGGGGAGTGGTAAGGTAGGGAGGGGGGGGGAGACTTTGATATGGCCACTTAGGCACTTAATTTTTTTTCAATTCTGTGTGTAGTGTAAGGTATAATTAAGGACACAAAAATATTAATTTTTTTCTTAATTTTAGGTATTACATTTTCTGAAATGTACTGAAAAATGTGCTAAAAGTATGCATTATTTAAAAAAATGGGGTCTTTGGTTTATATAATTCTAGATGATGTTTCTGAGATATTTACTATAATATATATGCCTTAGTACTTAAGTAAGCAAGTCCTACAGAATCAGATGGCTCAGGCACGTTATTCGACGGAAAGATCTGGACCCAGTTAGAGAACTAACGTTTGCGAAGATTGAAGATACAAGGAGAAGAGTGCCAAACACCTGCAAGGTGGTTGGAAAGTGTAGAGAAGGACTTGAACATTTTGGTGGAGAAACCTTGCATCAAGTCGTACTGCCTGGAGGGAGCAAATTGGGAAAGCCTTGGCCTGCACCAGGCTATAGTGCTGACAAAGAAGAAGTACTTGATTACATTAAATGATATTAAACATTTATTGAGCTACGAAGATCATATTTGTGACGATTTGGGATAAGTAAGGTAGTTTTACTTTAGTTATCCTAGGTTATTACTAATATGGTCTTCTCTCAATGTTTTACTTTTCTTCTTTTTAATAATAATATACTTAGCAGCTTTATAGTACACTCTCTTTGATATAAAACAAATAGTCTTTAATTCAAATCACAATTCCATTCTTAATTTGTGAAAGACACAAAACACGTTGATCACGAAAAAATTAATAATTCGAAAACTATTAATTACACACGGAATATTTTGCGTTCAATAAAATATTAAATAAAGCAAGTTCCAAATATTGACACCGTGGTAACGTCAATGGCTGATGAAATCGTAGAGCAAAATTTTGAGATAAAAATGAGGGCAGCGACGCAAATTAATTTAGTGTAATGCCAGCTTTCGTTGTGCGAGTACGATGTTTTATTTATTTTGTCAAATAGATTAAAAATTTTGCGTTCAATAAAGTATTAAACAAAGCAAGTTCCAAATATTGACACCGTGGTAACGTCAATAGCTGATGAAATTGTAGGGCAAAATTTTGAGACAAAAATGAGCGCAGCGACGCAGATTAATTTAGTGTAATGCCAGCTTTCGTTACGCGAACATGATGTTTGTTGTTTTATTTATTTTGTCAAATAGTTTTCAAATAAAACTCCAATATTTAAAATTTATTTAACTATCACCCTTTAAACTGTGGAAATTACGTAAATATTATTAAATATACGAAATATGCACAAAAAATACTAGAAAAATTCAAGAATACGTCAATAAAAAGAAAGATCGGGAAATAGAGAATCGAAAAAGAATCGGATGTTTGACGTTAATCATCACAGAGCTTAGTCTGTCGAGTTTGTCGTCTCAACTTTGAGACGCTCCCGTCTCAAAGTTGAGACGACAAACTCGACAAGCGCGTCATATAATTTTTCTTCGCCATGTGGCCGTTCTGATGTATTCTGTAGAAATAGTTTAATGGGAATATTATGTATAATTAAGTATTTATAAATACCTAAATGCGTACGAAACTTTTGTAGTGCAAGTTTCACTCGAGCTTGACAGGTTTTTTGTTATTACTCAATATCTTGTTGCTTAACTGTGTAGCTCAAAGCAGTAACTCTGTGTCTAAAAGCAGTCGAACGCTAGTGCCGCTATTGTTGTCTATAATTTTGGATTTTTTAACGAAATAATTTATCTTGCATCTTATTATCTTCTGTCCCACTTACAGTTAATACCTTTACTAAGACTATTGACTCTTTTCAGGCTACATTTTAATAAGAAAAAAAAAATAATTTCGTAATATCACTACGAGATCAATATATGTAATTAGATTAATCACTACGAGATCCATATATGTAATTAGATTAATCACTATGAGATCGATATATGTAATTATATTAATCACTATGAGTAATTAGATTAATCACTATGAGATCGATATATGTATTTACATTAATCACTATATATGTAATTAGATTAATCACTATGATATCGATATATGTAATTACATTAATCACTATATATGTAATTAGATTAATCACTATGAGATCGATATATGTAATTACATTAATCACTATATATGTAATTAGATTAATCACTATGAGATCGATATATGTAATTACATTATTCACTATAAGATCCATATATGTAATTAGATTAATCACTATGAGATCAATATATGTGATTAGTTTTTTTTGACATAAGATAAGCATGTTTGCGGATAGGCAACTAATAATTGCGTACTATATGCCACTTAGTACACATTGTTTTGAATATATTTGGCGTTAATTCTGTAGAAATTTATTATTCACAATTAAATGAAACTACGGGATGTAGTATTATTTCTACTTTCTTTAATTTTTTTACCACGACCTAGGTTTTGTTGTATTACAACATCTTCAGGTGGGCTATTAGCAAAGATCTTTGATTAGCAATATTTGCTAATATCCCACCTGGAGATGTTGTAATACAACGAAACCTAGGTCGTGGTAAAGAAATTAAAGAAAGTAGAAATAATACTACATCACGTAGTTTCATTTAATTGTACACATTGTTTATTTTAAAGTGTCTTTAAGTGAAATATTTTCAATAAATAAATTTTAATTCGAAATAGACGACATTCAATACTGAGACAGAACATTGTTGCTAAATGTATAACAAATATACTTTTACGTATTTCGCGTAAGGATATTGAAAAGAAACATTGTAACATTTTATTTTCAAATGAATGTTAGTATTATTTTTCGATATAGTATACATCTTTTGTAAATAACTATATGACAGTGTTTTTACAAAAGGGAAAAAGAGGTCTCGTTTTTTTTCATTTGACTGTAAATTTTCAATGATTATTTGTAATATTAGAAAAAAATTATTTAAAAAATAACAATAGAAAAATGTTTTAATGTTAATTTTTGATATTATTTATATCCATTATATTCGCAACATTATATTCGCAACGTAAAAGTGTGTATTACAAAAAGAGTGTTTTAATCACTAATACGAAATAAGTCCATATTATATAACTAACATGGATACAAGAAAAAAGGTTTACAATACCTGAACTGTCATTTCGCTTTGTTTACAAATATTTTCTTTCGGAACGAAATGAAGTATAGGTCCAATATAGTATAGGTCCAATATAGTGTGTACTTTCACCAATCTTTCCTATTATGTTTCAAAATTATATTAAATAAAGAAAAAATAAGAAACTTCGAATGCAAATGGTTTAAAAAAATCTAATTGCTTAAAATAACTGAGTTTTTTGGCTTTAATTTTTTTTACTGAGTTTTTCAAAAATATTTTTTAACTTTTTGACGAATGTACGATTTCACATACATTAATTTATTTTTGACATAAAACAATGTGACTCTTGTGTTTGCGCTTCGAAATAAGAATGTCGCGCATCGAGTAGCAGCATGTGAGAAAAGGACAGCGAGATGGATGTTGTGGATAAAATATATTCAAAAATCGTACCCGATTATAGTGCTTGGATCACTCGTAAGAATTTTTCGTACGCTCTATTCATTTAAACAAATCAAATTCCGGCTCAGTCGTGATCAATTGAGTAGATTGAGTAGTTGAATATCGCCAGAAGATTGGGAAATTCGATATAATTCAGAAATAAGTCAAAGATGATGACTCCATGAGCCCAGCAAGTTGTAAAGTACATTTAGAACACAAAGTGCATAATATTTCTATTTACTTCACTACTTTACTAGTGAAATATTTTTTCGAAGGACAATATTTTTGCGATGAACAGAAGAAAGGGAAAATCAGTAGGAAACATATAATCCCATGTACAAATATCCTGGAACTTGTTTTGAAAGCGTTTCATTAACATTGGTTTCGTGTGGACTCTAAATGAATGAAGTGGCTTCTGACTTGGTTCATGGTAAAGAAATGTAATAAGGTATTCAGGAAACACATTGGAAATTCGTGTTATTACGCTATACGAATATGGGTCTTCTGAATGAATTTTCGCCACTCCCGCCAAATGCCCACGAGAAATCAGGTTTCAATCAAATCTGACTACCACATCCACAATTTCATTACTTCAGCATGAATAGGACATTTCACTAAAACGTATATTTGTACTAGAAGTAGTGCGCAGTTGTAACTAGCTCATCTCCAAACATTTATTCCAGTTCAGTTGTAACAGGTCGCAACGCCCCATCCCAGAAAGGCATTGATTTTAAGCTATAGCAATTTGGGACCTAAACTTTTGTACTGTCCGCAAATAATAAATATTACCAAGTACACAGTGTTCAATATTAATAATGTGATAACATGAGTTGATTTATTAAAAATAATTTGCGTCAAAATATTGATTTCAGCCATAATACAAATTTTATGATGACGCGTAACAGATTAATAAAATCTGTTTTGATTTCTGCCAAGCTGAAGTCGAAAAAAATTTGAGAAACCCGAACTAAAATTGTTAAGATTAATAAGTGCGTGTCGGACCACCCGTAAATTAAAGTTCCGTATCCATTTCACAATTTATTTTTACCCATTTTCGACCGCTAAAGTGTAGGCCTCCCCAAGTTTGTGTTGTCTGTTTCAATCTTGGGCAGTTTCTACCCACTTATCTCTAGCTGTTTTCTTGATGTTGTCATGATAATGTATCTGTGATCGTCCTTGTGGCCATTTGTCTGCCCATGGTCTCCCCATTCTACAACTGCTTTGCACCACGAGTATTGTTTGCGGGTGACATATCTAGCCCGCCCTCATTTTGATTTTGCTGCCCGTTTTGTGATGTCGCTAACCTTGCTATGCTCTCTTAACCAATTAATTATTTTACGGCCTATCAGTTTTCTTTCGATTGCTTTTCGAGCTACTTGTAGTTTATGGAGGATCTCCTTCGTGAATATACAGGTTTCCACTCCGTATGTGAGCACTGTCAGGACACATTGGTCGTATATGTGAGCCTTCTGCTCGGCATTGATTTTCATATTAAACGCCAACTCGACTCGGAGTGGTCTGCTCATGCTTATCTTATGCGTCTGTCAGTTTCATTTGCATGATTGTCCTTGTCTGTTACCACGTCTTGGCCAAGATACACATACTTTTCCACTCTCTCGATGATAGTACCATTAACCCTGACGTCTTCAGTACTATTTGGGCTATCAGTCCTGGTTTTGATTTTGTCAAGGTTCATTTCCAACCATGCCACTGTTCAGAGGCATGATTAAGTTCCCGTATCAGGGTCTCGAAGTATCTCTGGTTGCTAGAGGATAGTACGATATCATCTGCCAATCTGAAGTTATTGTATATCTTGCCTTCTATATTATAAGCCCGCTTCCCCCATTGCCAAGTCTTAAAAATGTCTTCCATTACAAAAGTCAACAGCTTTGGAGAAAGCATGTCTTCCTGTTTTACCCCTTTTCGGATCGCAGCTCATTTCATTGGGTTTCTGACAGTAAGTCAATTTTCAAAGTTCATTTTGGTGGATAATCAAAATATAGTGTAGCAATGATCAATACAGGCATTATAAAAAGACTAAATTACTGCCCAGGATTCAGTTATGTCAAAGGCCTTCTTATAATCTAGGAATGAGAGCCACAGTGACCTTTGATATTCTGTGTTTTTTTTCTGTAACAATTCTTGTAGTTAATATATCATCTATAGTACTAGTATAATTTTTTATGTCTAGTTAATAAGCGTCCATAAATGTCTATGGTAGCCGTATATGGCTTCCACATACTCTGACTGGTGAACCTGCTATTGTGATCCGTTTTCTGTATTTTCTTAAATTATATATTGGAAAACTTATTTTAATTATATAAATTTATTCACTAATTTCTATCTGCTTGATTTCTGTGTATTTAAAGAGTTTTATTAATAGTTCCAGAAATACGTAATTTTTTTTCAAAAGTACTCACCAAAACTTACCCTCACATTTTTTCTACACTTTTTATATTGTCTTCTTTAGAAATAGGAGGTCTTTCTAACTACAATGGGATATGCTAAAATATTGTCATCCCACTTCTTAATAAGGGAGAAATCCCTTTTGAAAAAGGGGAACCTTAGAAAAGAAGAAAAATTATTTTTGGTTCATATTTATTGAGACTTTTATCTGAAACAAGATTATAGAAACATATTTAAGATTATAGAAACTATAGAAAGGATAGTGTTTGACTATGTAGCTACCTAAAATTTGACTACCTTAAAACGTAACTTTAAATTGTAGAGCAGGTTCATAATAGCATATGATTACTAAAATATATCTTCAACTACAGTTCCATTCATAAATTCTTATGTGAAAATCCTTTTTAACAAACCGACGATAAACCGAAAGAGACAACCCGTCGCCGGACAAGGACGGCCATATATAGATAAACAAAACTCGAACACGCAATTTATATTTCGAATCTTTGAAGCCTAAAAAGAGTATAAAATGTAAATTTCACAGCAGCGGCCGGCAGTATCGAATGAGAAATCGCCTGAGATAGTCGGCCTAATGACGCGCTCCTGAATTTGAATGTTTTGTTTTTTATGCTTCGTTTTAATTTTATTGTTTTACGTAAATAAAAAGGTATACCTTTATATATTTATTTGAATCTTAATGTTTTATCTTTTCGTTCCGTTTTATTGTAGCTCCGTGTAAATACTTAAGCGATATCTCTGTTTGTTTTTTTGGTTTGTCGATCGCGGCGGTTTTTTTTCGGAGGTAGGTAGATTGGAGATAGGTTTGAGTAGCGCGTGAGAGACTTAGTTTATGCGTGTATGATAATCACGAGATGCGAACGAAATGAGATGACGAAAACAATAAAAAAAGGTTTATATTAATAGCTTTGTAAAATGTTTTGGATTTATGGCTACGGAGCCTCTCGTACGGGTGGCGACTTTAAATTTCAGGAAGCGGATTCTGTATTTTTTTTAAGTTTTATCAAGACTTACACATGTGTTACGATGAAATTTAGTAGTGGATTATATTTATACTTCTTCACACATATGCAGCATATATTATGCATTTTATTTTTCTTTGTATATTTTTTCCTCTCTTTTTGAGGGTTACGTATCGAAATGAAAAAAAATGAAACTTTTAAAAGGTCACTCAAGTGTCCGTCTGTCTGTGATATCCATTTTTCATAAAATAGTTTGACGTAGAGACGTGAAATTTGACACAGTGTATATATATATATATATATATATATATACACACATATATATATATATATATATATATATATATATATATGATGACGATGATGAAGTTCACACGTAAACTCCTGTTTGAAGTATGAAATATTTTTGGCGGGGATGAAAATATTTTAGCGTATCCAACTGTAGTTAGAAAGACCTCCTATTTCTAAAAAGACAATATGAAAAAAATGTAGAAAAAATGTGGGAGTAAGTTTTGGTGAGCAGTTTTGAAAAAAAATTACGTATTTTTGCAACTATCAATAAAACTTTAAATACATAGAAATTACTCAATACATTTATATGAATTATTAAAATAAGTTTTCCAATATACAATTTAAAAAAATACAGAAGACGAATCACAATAGCAGGTTCACCAGTCATTGTATGTGGAAGCCATATACGGCTACCATAAACATTTATAAAGTCGTATTACCTAGACATAAAAAATTATACTAGTACTATAGATTATATATTAACTACAAGAATTGTTACAGAAAAAAAACACAGAATATCAAATGACACTGTGGCTCTCATTCCTAGATTATAAGAAAGCCTTTGACAGTACTAAACTCTGGGTAATTTAGTCTCTTTATAATGCCTGTATTGATCATTACTACACTAACCTGATATTTTGTATATCCATCAAAATTAACTTTGAAAATTGACTTACTGTCAGAAACCCAATGAGTCGCGATCCGAAGAGTGATCATTTTATCAAAGAAATCTATATATATATATATATATACACATATGTATATATTGAATTCAGACGACGGGCGAATATCATGTCGCCCAATGTGGTCAATCCCGTAAGTTCTAGTGGATTGACTTCGAAATCACGGCATAGAAACTCGGCTAATTAAGCATGCATACACCTCCTTTGTTTCTGGTCGTATTTTCGTATCCTGGAGCCGATATCCCTGGAAAAGTATAATTTTTCAATTCTGCAGTCATGAAATTTGATTTTGTTATTAAAGCCAATATCGCTTCGACGCTTTTTTGGTTCTCCTTGTTCGACCCTTTTTTCTGATTGTCTTATTTTTCATTTCTTGTCATATTTTCGTCTCAAATAGACGATATTTCATAAAAAATATAATTTTTCAACCGTACAGTCATGAAATTCGATTTTGTTATTAGTCGCTTATGATTTTGTTATCAATCGCTTGGTTGCTTTTCTGGTTTTCCTTGACTGGCCCTTTCCTCTGATTGTCGTATATTTTCTTCTTATATAAGCGATATTTCAGAAAAAAAATTTAATTTTTCATGAAATTTGATTTTGTTATTAAAGCCAATGTCGCTTAGATGCTTTTCTGGTTCTCCTTGATGGAATGTTTCCTGTGATTACCGTATACTTTGCTTTTAGTCATATTGTCTTATCATTTGGACCGATATTTCAGAAAACAAATATAATTTTTCAAAGAAATATAATTTTTCATTTTCATGGCTGTACCATGAAATTCAATTTTGTTATTAGAGTTAATATCGCTTGGACGCTTTTCTGGTTTGCCTTGATCGTCCCTTTGTTCTGATTGCCGTATACTTTGTTTCTGCTCATATTTTCGTCTCATATAGGCCGATATCCCTGGAAAAATATACTTTTCCAACTGTGCAGTCATACAATTTTTATTTTTGTTGTTACAGCTAATATGGCTTGAACACTTTTCTGGATCTCCTTGATCGGCACTTTCCTCTTATCGCCGTATACTTCGCTTCTGGTCATATATTCGTATCATTAAGCCGACATTTTTAAAAAAATTTAATTTTTAAAATTTGCAAAGTCATAACATTTTTATTATTGATATTAAAGTCAATATATCTTTAGGCATAATTAGAAATACTTAAGACTTTTCATGGACGCTTCGATTGGCATCCTTGCTTCACGCGTTCACGAGGTAGCCCGCCTGTGAAATGTATATACTTCTATATTACTGAATTTTTCGCACACGGCCGCTATGTTCTTAGTTTGCTTCAATGGTTGAAATAATCTGACCAGTTAGAATGTTAAAAGAGTAAGTTAAATCCATAATTTCCCATCAGTCCATTATTAGAACTACACCCACTGTCAAGTATCATGGTGATTTACAGCAATTAGATCCCCAAACACGGTTAAAATACATTGTTTCTTTATCAAGTTCAGCATCCAACGTCGGGTTCTGTTTCTTCAAAACAGTCCGATGGTATAATTTTATTATGTTGCCATCAGAACTACACACAACTGCCAAGTTTCATGACGTTACGAGTACAAAAATTAGAAGCCCAAACACGGTTAGGGCATGTAGTTCCGTTATCGAGTCCAGCTTCAGTCTCTAGCTTCCGGTTCTGTTTCATTGAATTTTTCCGGTGGTTCCATTTTATTGATGTGAAACATCTATAGGCGCAGGTATAAACCGGATCGTTGGCGTGGCGACGCTTGCCGTGGCGACGGGTCGCCACGCTATACTAAGGTATATATATAGTCTATATGTAGTAGTGTACGGTATGGCGACGTGTCGCCATGCGCAACCGACTACGCGAGCCCCTCACTCAGTCCGACGCAGTTGTTTACTACGGTACACATAACCTGTGCTTTATTATTTTTGTATTATTTGTAAATAAATGTTTATTAAATAAAGTCACCATTTTCTGCAAGAAATTCGTAATAATTTATTTTTTCATTATGATATATTTAGTTCCTGTAATAATCTTGTCTTTTATGAATATTACTTGTACGAACACGATGTTTCACATCTGCCAGGCGTCCCGTAACGGCTCACTTTTTTATATTGTCAACAGAACCACAAACAACTGTAAAGTTTCATGATGATACAACAATCAGAAGTGCCTTAAATTTAGTTTCGTAAATTCCATTATATAATTAGTTAATTATGGGCTGATCAAATGAAAGGCTGGCTTACTAAATAATTATATTTTTTTATATGGAAACGTAAGATGGCGTATCTACGCCATCGTGCCTAGCTCATAATACATGTTATGTAGATATCGTCGTACTACAAAACTCTTTGTCAAAATTTACTACAAGATTGCGCTGTGTTATTTATGTAATAAAATAAAATAAAAAAATTATTAAAAAGTTAATTAAGTTTTTTTATAGTTAATTTCAACTCTACTTTCAACTTTAATTTCAAGCGTTGTGTTTTATTGCAATTTTTGTATTTTTATGAATTTTGGGACACCAAAATACTACTTTAAAAGTAACATCAAAAACTATGAAATTTCTTTCCGACTGACACTTGTCATTGGCTTCTTTCTATTTTCGTGTGTTTTATGCTCTATAAGCTTAAGAATAGTTTTTCTTTAAAATCTCGGCCTTTTTTGGAATTTTTAAAACGTTTTTGAAAGTATGTTTTGGTACTGAAATCTTAGAGTCAAGATCCGGTTCATCCCATAACTTGATACCCTAGATAGGGAATGTATACTCAAGGACGAAGGAAATATAGTCTTTTGATATGAAAAGTATGTGGAGATTACGAGTATCATACTAAACAATAATAATTAAAAAAAAATTTTATTTTTTTCTTTAAAAGAAATAACTATTCAAACGATTGTAATAAATCTTTCGACGCTGAAAAACGTTCACTTTTCCAAATGTTTGAATTTTTTATTATTTCTCGCAATGTTTTCCCTTTTTCAAAATAGTTATATATGGTTGAAAAATGTAATGGTTAGTTATGAGTGACTTGTATTAGCTACAAGTTTAATGATGACATCCAATATTCAAACTTGAATGATATCATCAATTAGTCATAAGCCAGGAATGAAAGTTATTGGAGTATAATAAGCGAAATTAGTGTTATTGAAAGTTTTTTTTAAGGCTTTTCTTCTCTGCTTAGTTTCACGTACCTTTTTTGTATGTATAAAGCTGAAACGCAATTTTAAAGACTGCCATTTTGTAATCTCAAGAATATGGACGAGCTGAAAAATTGAAGTTACAAAGAAGCACAAGCAGTTACTAACCAAATGTTCTTTATTTTGATATTTGGCTCCAAGACTTGGACTCTGCTGAAAAGAAGCAGCTTTTGCCTTTGAAATATCCTACTGGGGAATGATACTTTGAATATCTTGAACTGTATGTGAAACTAAAGATTTTATTCTAGGTTCATTGATAATCAACTTTAATAGTCAACGACCATCTATTTCTGGAGAATCTTCAAATACTTTAGTTAAATCGCTGAAAAGAGGTGATAATATCGAGAAACTGTTTATCGTTAAAATCGAAGGGATGAGATAATGCTGTTCCATAAACAAGATGCTTTAAACTCAAGACCAGCATCAACGAGGAGATAGCGGAAAGTAAGTTATTGATAGAAGGAGATGATGAACACCAGCCTTGCTTGGGACCAATCTGTTACTGTGGTGGTTTGCATTCCATGTAAGGAGTGTTTTTTTTAGAAACCGAGAAATTTAATACATAATACAACATTGTATATGTCAATTATCACAATTTTATTTTACTGGCGTTTTATAGTATTACTTGTCCGGTAGATGCTGCTTGTCATGACAAAAGATACATATTGTGTGAATATGACTTCTAGGGGTCAAGTGGTTTGGAAGTTACATGATCACTAACAGACGCACCAACTATTATATAAAATATTTGGTGCATCTGTTAATAATCGTATTAAAAACCAAAAAAGCAGCGCGAAAACTTGAAAGAAAGAAACGAGGAAAGGCATAGTTGGATATAAAAAAAAATTACTAACAATGTATTTTTTTAATTGACGAATTGCAGACAAAATTCCACGACCAGACGTCAGTTTATTACTCGTAAATGGGTCCCGACTGCAAGAAATTACTTAAAGAAAGGAGGCCGTAAAAGTTATTAAACCTATTTAAGTATTATAAAAATAAAAATGGCCTTCTTATAAAGAAAAAAATGTGTGCATCCTGAAGGTCCTTTTTAAATATTGGTGAAACAATTTTTGAAACTGGACGCGTAGTTTCCGAGATTACCTCCTACATCCAAGCTTACAAACTGTTATACTTTTTTATAATATTTGAAATTTTTTAAGGGGATAATATACAATCTATGTCCATCCTGAAGGTCCTTTTTAAATATTGGTGAAATAATTTTTGAAACTGGACGCGTAGTTTCGGAGATTACCTCCTACATCCAAACTCACAAACTGTTACACTTGTTTTTAACGCTCTGAACTTCTGACTTTACACCTTATAAAACTTCATGCCGGTCGCTATATATGAAAATCGATTTTTAAAGAGAAAACTCAGAGAAACTTTTTTATGAAGTGTCAGATTATTTTTTTTTTTCATAAAATTTTGTAAATGCTATTTTTACGGAACTCGTCGGACCAGAGCGATGATGTAAAGTGCAAATTGTACGTTGTTACGTAATGTAAACATTTTATGTACGTTGTATATAGTATACATTATGTACGTTGTTACATAATGTGTACATTGTAACATAATGTTACTCACGAAACCCGCAAGTCCGCCAGGGTCATCGAAAAAATCTACATTAAATTCGTAAAGTGAAACGCATTCATTTTGGTAACAAAACAGAACGAATGTCAGTGTCAATAAAAAGTTTATTTTCAATGGACTTAGGCAAATTTAAAATTCGTAAAGTAAAACGCATTCATTTTGGTAACACAACAGAATGAATGTCAGTATCAATAAAAAGTCTATTTGCATGGATTTTTCAATAGATTTAGGCAAATTTAAAATTCGTAAAGTACAACGCATTAATTTTGGTAACAAAACAGAACGAATGTCAGTGTCAATAAAAAGTTTATTTTCAATGGATTTTTCAATGGATTTAGGCAAATTTAAAATTCGTAAAGTAAAACGCATTCATTTTGGTAACACAACAGAATGAATGTCAGTATCAATAAAAGGTCTATTTGCATGGATTATTTTCAATGGATTTTTCAATGGATTTAGGCAAATTTAAAATTCGTAAAATAAAACGCATTCATTTTGGTAACAAAACAGAACGAATGTGCCAATAAAAAGTTCGTTTTCTATGAATTTTTCAATGGACTTAGGCAAATTTTAAAAAGAGATCGACATTAATTTATTTTTTGTAATAATTTCTGCAAAGTATACTTTGTAAGATTTTTGTTTTTCTTTTTATTTCTTATTAACAATTTTTGATATATAAAAAATATAATATACGCGTATTTATGAAGATATTTCAATTTTTTGTATTAAGACAAAAAATTTTGTTATTATATTTTTGGACTTTTCATGATCGTCATTCGCTGAATTGTTTGGTTTTTTATATTCTAATAAACAATAGGTTTTTTAAAATTATATTCCTTTCTTGTAACACCATTTTCACAAATCTCCTTGTAACAACTACTTTCTTTAAAGTTTCATGGGTAGTGGTTTTTTGTAATTTTTTGTTAATAACAATTCTCTTGTTTATAATTTTTAGGTAAGTTGGTTCTTCACGTACCTAAACACATTGAGGAATATATATTCTATAAATTGTTAGACTTTTCATATAAGAACCAAGTGCTATATTCCCATTCGCGCCCGCGTTGTGGCAGAATGAATGCACGGCTCCGGAATGTCTGTTATGTTTGATTCTCAGTTAACTCATATTCGGAGACATTCGTGAAGCCAAAATGAATCCAAGGACATTCTACACACGTAAATCTGCCAGATCGTTCAAGTTACAAGAGGAAATAATACTCAGATATAAATAAACAAATCCTTCTCGCTTTGCCATACCCGGTTTTCCATAAAATATAAGGAATTCATTTCCCAACTTTTCCAAAGTTAGAGGCGTATCATCCGATGAATCTTAAAACTCTATACACGCTTTTACAAATTCGACTGACCACATCACTATAAGCCATTACCACATCAATATAATGTCTGACCACATCAATATAAGCACAATAGTACAATAGTACACGCAGAAAGTTAAAGCAAGCTTTTTATAAAAATGAGAAAAACGCATTCAGAAGATAAAGTGATATTTCTAACTTAATGCATTTAATGAATATCTTAATATAATCATGATCTTAGATTAATAGTTAAATAATAAATAGTGATAGTTATAATGGTATTAATGTTTTAATGGTATTATTAAAAAATAATTATTTAAAAAAAACCTAAGTACAATATGCAGGCTCCA
Organism: Druceiella hillmani; assembly: GCA_039881145.1. Lineage (NCBI taxonomy): Eukaryota > Metazoa > Arthropoda > Insecta > Lepidoptera > Hepialidae > Druceiella > Druceiella hillmani. Next base: position 4,094,423 of record JAYKKI010000064.1, read on the forward strand.
AAGCGCTGGACATTAAAAGTGCAACAACTTACATTACGCATGATTAAGTAAATAATATTTAATAAAACAGTAAAAAACACAAATTAATCCAAATTAAACGTAAAACTAACTAATTATCAATCAAGCACCTCCATAATCTCATTCTGAACGCGATCAATGGAGCAATGAAAGTTAAATTATCATAGTTGTTAAAACAAAATTAATAGCCGATCTTAATTGATGGCAAGTTAACAATTATAACTTTTTACGACATCTAAGTCGCTAAAATACTTTACCTCTATTTCAAATTAAAATTTAATTTTAATCACCAACCAATATTTCACTCTCAGACCTCTAAAATACCTTTTAAAGTGTCACCTATTAAAAATGACCTCAATTAAAAAGTCGTCCAAGGATATGAATCCTGGCAGCAGAAACCCAGGACCTAGGTTTCAGAACAATGGCCTATTAAAGATATTTCTTTTGTTCCTTTGTCCTGCAGTACTCGGGGGTAGCGATATGGATCTCGGGTCGCGCTCATGATTTATGACCTTGGATATGAGGCGATAAAATTTATGACTTCCCTCATTTGTTTAAAGCTATATCGTAATTGAATTGATTGGAGTTGCTGCGGGGTGCATTTAGGCGCCCTGATGCATTATTTAAATGTGTCCTTCAACGTTTAAGTCCCTATCTCATCCAATGTGTTCATAAGATGTATATTTTCTTTTTTAAATTATATATATTTCTAAATTATAAAACTGTTCTTGTAGTTCAAAAAATTAAATATTTGGATTTTGATCTGATTTAATATAACATTTTAAATGTAACCAGAAAATCAGATGTCGGACTATTAATTATTGTTAAACTAATTAATAACACAAAATAGTGCAAAACAATAAAACGTCTATGATTATGTAAACGATTTTGCTTAATTAAATGTTCTTCTTTTTTTCTAAAAGTGCTTCTGCAAATAATTAAGGTTGGCAGTCAGCTTTGCGCACCTACTTAGTCTTGTCCTTGGAAAGGAGAAAGAGTTTGGCGGCACTTGTAATCCCTGTTCATTTTCGGATGTTGCACAAACATGACTTCTTTCTGCGACCGGCTTTACTTCTTCCAGCAAAATTTGCTATCATTATTAGCTGCAAGAGCTCGTATTTGTCACGCGTGAGCTCATGCCCCAGATTTGCAATTTTATGTTTTTTTGATGGCTTGTAAACCCTCGCGTTTCTGGCTTACCCGCCATAAAACCTCAGCATTAGTGATTTTCCAAGTCCAAGATCTAGATATCATGCGTCTGTAACCTCACATTTTGAATATTTCTATAATTTTCCTGAGATATTCCTTAATATGGCTTTGCATACGTATACAAGTGTTGGACTGATGTAGAATTAGAGAAGACGATTTCGAAGTGGGATTTTAAGGTTTCAATCGCAGAGCATCTTTTTTAATTTTTCCCAGGTACTGCCGAAAATTTTGATGCTTTTTATGATCTCTATGTCACTATATCACGTGTCACTTTTAAACTCGACATCACATGTCACTTTTAAAATTTATATTTTTAACAATCTGATAAATGTTTCATTACAATTTTCAATAAAAACCGGTGTGGTTAATTTGTACTAAGAATTTCAAAATAACAGTAAGACTTCTTTAAGCATGTACTGACACATTAGAATTTGCTTAACTGTAACAAAAAATTGTTTTTTACATCTATAATTCGGCGTTTGATAACCGTTTGTTAGTGGTAAATGCAATTTTAAAATCGATTTTTTCGAATAAAATGATCATTTTAAATATAATACACTCTCAATTGAATATGCCTAATCTATTGCAAGATTTTGTACAAAGGAAAAACTTAAATAGACAAAGAGTGGCTTTTGTACCTATGGAAACCAATATTCCCCATTTTCAGAGTTCCCTCGTCTATGGGAACATGACGTTTTCCTGTTGGCTTTAGGAAACTATCGTAGTGAGCTTGCAAAATCATATTGAGCGGATCACTTGCGTAATGGGTTTTACAATGTTGAATTGTACAGATAAACTAAGTTAAGTATTTAAATAAAGTTGTATATTACAAAGGAATGTGCGGCTGGTCCGAGTTAGCATGCAATCGCGACAATTAAGATCGCGCATCTACTATTAATATCGCGACGAATAAGATCAATCGCAACAAATAAGATATCGCATTTACTATTAAGATCACGACAAATAAGATCAATCGCGACAAATAAGATCTCGCACTCAGAAAGAAATGTGTGGCTGGTTCAAGTTCGCGTACAATCGCGATTAGGGCGTTATATAGACTTTAATTCACCTGCGGAACTGCTGAATAGCATTATAATTGATAATTAATTAATACGAGCATAGTGAACTCAAGAATAATACGATTTTGGTCAAATCTTCACTTTATTTTATTTCTAAACGCTGTTTATTTTGAAATTGAAACTGATTACTAGTCTTTCTATGGATTCATACGAAACTATTGAAACATATAAAATATCTGTTGGAGGGGGGCAGTCCTCATAGAAACTCGGCCATCGTCCTTTAATGTATAGATAATTTCTAGGATTTATTGAAGGATAGATATAAATTAAACGACCTAAGGACGGAATATTCACAGAGAATACTAAATAAATTTGACCTGTTATAACGCTGAGTGTGGAAAATATGTTTGTTGGATAAATAAACGAACTAAAAATCAATGAAAAACACACGCAACTACTATACTGCGAAGTGATTATATACACTGTATTCATTCCATTTAAGATGTTTGTAATTTTTCATGTCGCCAGAAGAAATTACGTATACTGTTCCATACTTATAGAGCGAAAGGTTTCAGTGGTGGAAATAATACGTTTCTTTTTATGTACACCAAAGCGACGGGTTTCAGTGGTGGAAATAATATGTTTCTTTTTATGTACACCAAAGCGACAGGTTTCAGTGGTGGAAATAATACGTTTCTTTTTATGTAAACCAAAGCGACAGGTTTCAGTGGTGGAAATAATACGTTTTTTTATGTACACCAAAGCGACAGGTTTCAGTGGTGGAAATAATAGGTTTTTTTTATGTACACCAAAGCGACAGGTTTCAGTGGTGGAAATAATACGTTTCTTTTTATGTACACCAAAGCGACAGGTTTCAGTGGTGGAAATAATATATTTCTTTTTATATACACCAAAGCGACAGGTTTCATAGGTGGAAATAATACGTTTCTTTTTATGTACACCAAAGCGACAGGTTTCAGTGGTGGAAATAATACGTTTCTTTTTATGTACACCTAAGCGACAGGTTTCAGTGGTGGAAATAATACGTTTCTTTTTATGTACACCAAAGCGATAGGTTTCAGTGGTGGAAATAATACGTTTCTTTTTATGTACACCAAAGCGACAGGTTTCAGTGGTGGAAATAATACGTTTCATTTTATGTACACCAAAGCGACAGGTTTCAGTGGTGGAAATAATACTTTTTTTTTATGTACACCAAAGCGACAGGTTTGAGTGGTGGGAATAATATGTTTCTTTTTATGTACACCCAAATATAAGTTCACATTTTTCAGAAACCGCCCGATCTAGAGACTTGAAACTTGGCACAGTGTTAAATAATATTAACGTGCAAATATCTCAATAACGTTTATTAAATAATGTTAATTTCTAATATATAAGTTTTCAAGATGGTAAAAATTTACCCGCAATCGTGTTTTGTTATTTCATGTAACGTGTGCGATTTCAATTAAAACAGCACATTATAAGGGTTCAATACCTTTTTCCAGAAGTTTCCGAAACAGCTAGTGTCGAAATTAAGAAAATAAATAAATTGACAAAATTTTGACAGCTTATTTTTGACACATATATATGAAACAGTTGATAGCAGTAGTGAGCGCCATTTTTACTTATGATATAACGTTCAAAAGAGTTGATAGCAAGAATGAAAACTATTTTTGGTTACTTTTCGCGCATGCGTACGCCTTTTATCTTATTCTATTGTGCTCATCTATTTTCGGACGTTAGCTGAGTACCTACTTTCCGTCCTTCTAACGACAAATTCGTTACATTCAGGTGTTACAACTAATCGCTATACAAAAAGGTTACTGGAAAAGGTTGCATTAAATTTGACTTGACATTTTACCTCTTTGGGCGTAAAGAAGCGAAACTTCTTTGGGCGTGATGCCGAAGAAGTTTCACTTCAATAAAGCTTTAATAGAAGCTTATCTGTTTGTGATGATTCTAAGTTTTCTAGTCTATGAAATATTCACAATATTTTTGCGCATGTGAAAGATGTACTAGGCAATATATTCAAAAGTTTAAGAAATTTTCATAATATTTTTGCGCATGTGAAATATATATAGTAGGCATTTGAACATTAATATTACATTTTGAACATTAATATTAATATATGTAAATTGTTCTAATGTAAAATTATATATTCTTAAAATTTTATATATAAATGTGTGTCGCATCCCCGCAACGTGAGTTTTATTCGTACTTAACAAGATTAATACTATAACATATTTAATCTTTGATAGGATTTAATGATCATCTACTTTATAGCATTGTTTATATTCAATGGATAATCAACTTAAAATATTAAAAACTTCATTTTATAGCGTTGCAATCGTTGCCCACTCCATATGCTGATATAATTCCATCCAAATATTTTCCGATTTTTCCCTTACCCTCACTCCCCGCACGCAGATAATTAGCCAACATTTGTAAATGTCAAAGGGTCGAATTATTTCGCGTTATCACATGTACGCAGGGTCGGACGAGGCACCTAAGTTTTACGTAATTAATGGCTCGGAACGCGAGAGTGTAAACAGAATAAACGGTGCCATACTTTTTGATTTAATTTGTATTGCAGCACACCGGGCTCCGGTCACACGGTATACAGCTGGACGTCGATAGGAGTAAAGAGAAAAGACATTTTTTTTCTATTCCCATGATGTAATGCTATGCTCGTATAGTAATAAAATTCTGTTCCCGTGTACTAATAAAATTCTATTCTTGTGTACTAATAACATTTTATTCTCTTGTGCTAATAAAATTCTATTCTCGCAGGCTAATAAAATTCTCTTCTCGTGTATTAATAAAATTATATTCGTGTGTAGTAATAAATTTCTATTATCGTGCGCTACTAAAATTATGTTCTCATGTGCTAATAAATTTCGATCCTTGTGTGCATATAAAATTCAATTCTCGTTTACTGATAAAATTCTATCCTCATGTGCTAATAAAATTCTGTTCTCGTTGTGTCGTGTTTCTACCCTCGTGGATTAATAAAATTCTATTCCCGTATACGAATAAAATTCTATTCTTGTGTGCTAATAAAATTTTATTCTCGAGTGCTAACGAAATTCTATTCTCGTATACTAATGCAATTCTATTCTCGTGAGCTAATAAAGTTTTATTCTCGTATAATAATCAAATTATATTCTTATGTACTAGTTAAATTCTATTCTCGTGTGCTAATCAAATTATATTCTCATGTGCTAATAAAATTCTATTCTCGTGTGCTAATAAAAGTTTATTCTCGTGTAATGATAAAATTCTATTCTCGTGTACTAATAAAATTCGATTTTCATTCACTTATAGAATTCTATTCTTGTGTATCGTTATTAATTCGGTTCTCATGTACTAATCAAATTCTACTCTCGTGTATGTAAAATTAAAAAAATCAGCCAAATTCGTGTCGAAACCGGCACAAAGCAGGTTTCTATAGTTGCAGCTATGATCTAAAATTTAAACAAGAGTGGCTTATGTGGAAGCTTAATACTTCGCACAGAGTTTAAAAGCTATAAATATACTTTTTATAATACATTTAGTTTCCCAGTCTGTTTAGATCGTTTGTATGGAGTTTGTATGTACTTTTTATAGACCAAATTTTATAAGTTAGTCGACTGTTACTCATAAACTTGTAGATACTGCTTAGCTGTGATAGTATCCTCTTTAATTGTTTTATATGTACTCATATTATAAATAATTTTCAGATACTCAAAAATAGGAATATAGTTGTTAGGACACGAAACTAAAAGAGAAATTATTATCACTATAAAGCTTAAAATTGCGTAAACGGATACTGAAACGAAAAAGTGTTTATTACATATTTTCATTATTTTGAAAAGTTCTTTATAACGATACTGTGCACAATGGGTTACGTAAATAAAAAGAAAACAATTCCACTTTACATTTAGGGAATCTATCCTATAAACTTTATTTTCAAGGTTTTATTTCATAACTTTACAGGAGTTATAAATTTGTATAACCGAGCAACGTTTTGATTTTATAACTTTATGATTTGGCGCATAAAACGGCTGTCACAAATAGACGCACAGACAGATGTATATGGCGAAACTACGAAGGTTCGCAGTTCGGTTACAGAAATCTGAAAGAGTTTTCTTATTGAATCATTTAATAATAAGAGGAATTTTTTCATCTTATTTTATTGAATATATTTGGCGTTAATTTTGTAGAAATTCATTATTTACAATTAGATAATGTTCTGACTTGAACCTTGTTCTAACTATCAGAAACCCTTGCTATTTTATAAATAAATTACTCAAAATAATATCCATTAAATTTTATTACATACACCAGAATATTTGCATTATATAACCTCATAGAATAACATCAATTTAATTTATTACTTTCACTAAAATACTTGTATATTTTACAACATTCGAAAATATAATAAAAACTACACCGCTCCCCTAGAATAAACTTACTGACGTAAGCAGTGGAAAAACCTGCACAAGCCCGGCTTCCGCTATTGTTTTATGTAATATATAAATGCTGTTGGAAGTTCCTAAGAGTTAATCTTTGCTAATAGTCCACCTGAAGATATTGTAATACAAAGAAACCTAGGTCGTGGTAAAGAACTTATAGAAAGGAGAAATAATACTATATCTTATTTTATATTTAGGAATACACTCGTTAGTATTGACTATATTAATGTAATCAAATAAAAATTAAAGACTACAATAATTAACAAAGTCACGGTTTGAAGTTAGGCATACGTAACATACACTGGAGCATTTGCATTGTATAACCTCATATAATAACATCAATTTAATTTATTACTTTCACTAAAATACTTGTATATTTTATAACATTCGAAAATATAATAAAAACTACACCGCTCCCCTAGAATAAACTCACTAACGTAAACACTGGGAAAACCCGCTCAAGCCCGGCTTCCGCTATTGTTTTGTGTAATATATAAATGCTGTTGGAAGTTCCTAAGAGTTAATCTTTGCTAATAGCCCTCCTCTGAAAATGTTGTAATACAACGAAACATAGGTCGTGGTAAAGAACTTAAAGAAAGTAGACATAATACTACATCTTATGTTATATTTAGGAGTACACCCGATGTTCGTATTGACTATATTAATGTAATCGTTGACTACAATAACTAACAAAGTCGCGGTTTGAAATTATACACACGTATTTCTGCACAATATTTAATGTTACAAATTATCTTTGTCATTTAAGGTGTTTTACATGAAACGATAATATCCAGATATGTCATGCAGGGTAACTTTCGTTTTTCCGCCTATTTATACAAATCGATTAATAGATGGCCACAGGATGACATTATATATCAATGAAATGCTACGGGATTCTTCCAGCGTTTCCTCTATCTATATTAAATAAGTCTTACTTTGGAGCGCTAATAAAAATAAACAAATTCTTTTTATCTTCTTTGTTTATTTAATTTTCTCAATTTATAATTGTAAAAATAAACATTTCTGTTACGAAGTGTTTTATAACAATTTTTATCAACAACAGAAAAAAATAATGAAACGTTTATTAAGTTTTTAAAAGTTATTTGTTTTTAAGATAATTTTATTATATATAATGACAGTTTTTATTTAACAAATATTAGTCGAAAAGCTTATTAATAGATTTTATTAGTGTTCTTTTATTATAGACAAAGAGTCGTTTTATCTCTTCATCATATTTGCTACGGCAGCTATCACAGACTATACTCAATGAAATTTTAATGACATTACCGTGTACCAAAGACATTAAGACGTGTACCAACAATACTGTGTTTAGGGTTTACAGACAGTTTCGTAAGCTGATGCCCCATTAATATCCGTATATTTTAAGACCTGCATTTGACAGCTAAATTTATGGCAATTAGGAAATTACAGAGAAGACAATTTATAGACATGCTTCAAATAAAAAATGTGGGAACACAAATGGTGTACCTATCGTATGCATAAGTAGTAGATACGAAATTGAAAAACGTTTTAAAAACTTTACACCGCTCCGGCATTTTGAAACAAGTAAATCGATTTTGGTCCATCATTAAATATAAAGTAACGTTTTGACAAAATAATTTTTTTATGGATTGTAAATTTTTGACGTATACATTTATAGAATATATGAACGTATTGTCACACGAGCAGTCCTTTTCAAACAAGAAAAATACTAGGAATTAAGGATTAAATATTTAGAAGACAATAAAAATTATTAGCGTAGATTATAAATATTAGGTATTATAATTAATGAAGAAGTAATTAGAAAATATTAACATGGATAAGTGATAGGGATGAAGTAGGATAGTGAAGTAGGATATGAGAAGCAAGAATAAAGTGGTATATTATTATCATTTCTTGTATTGTTGTAGCATTTAGTGTCACACTTCCTATTGCAATTACTCTATAATAAAATGCCAATATGTGTGTCACACTCCGTCATTGCGATTACGCCATAAGAAAATGCCATATAAACATATTGATATCTCACTCTAATAAAGATGCGCAAAAGTGTTGGGCGGTGAGGCCACTTGACGGTTATATTTTTTAACGCTCTGAACTTCGTTCTATCAGAATCTAATAATTACCCTTTTTTAACGCTCTGAACTTCTGATTTTACCCCTCATAAAACTTCATACCGGGCGCCATATATGAAAACCGATTCTTAAGGAGTAAACTCCAAAAATAATTTGGCACTTAAATTAATTTTTAATCTTAAATAACTTGCTAACCTAGCGCTTTAGAATATAATAACTTTATTAGACTTTTATATAGAAATCTTTTGGAAAACCAAATAATGTTTCTTGTTATACCAAATGCTGATTAAATCATTTAAATTGTACTTCAAATTAACTTTATTACATTTAATCATTAGTAATTAGTATCATATTCTAATGTAATAAGCATTTAAAATAACAAAAATTATACATTATAAAATTATAAATATATACAATACAATATAAAATAATCCATTGCACGAAAGGTATTACAAAAAAAACTTAAAGAAAATAGAATTTAACAAAAGGTGGTCTTACTGCTAGGGTAGTAATAACATGTTTTATCTCGTCATATCATTTAAACTGTTACATGAAATTAAATTATTTAATATATAGCACGAACTTGATGCTCAGGGCATAACTTGCATTTGACGATGTAAAGTTTTCTACCATGTTCAGCTGAACATAAGTTACGTTCAGCTGATGCGTGATGGATTTGTAAAAAGACGATTTTCGTGAAATTTGACTTTTGATATCTTGGCTAGCAGACACGATAACTTACGAGATTTTTCGGCTCTTTCTAGTTTTTATCTTTTGGTCTTCAAAACAAAGGTCTATGAAAATTTTCTCTCATTTCAAGGTTTAATCCTTATTTGACTGTATTATACTGTTATCTTCACCGTGGTGTGTTGAATGGATAATAAAGCATAACGGCGTATCGCAGGGATCAGAGTTCAATTCCAGGTCGTTCGACAAGCGGGAACTGACTGGTGTTCTGGTCGACTGTAAGACATTGCTGTCGCAACAATAAAACCGCCATTTGTATCAGTTGTATACATTAAGGTCGTAAGTAGCTTTTAAATTAAACAATTAAAACGAATGATTTTTTTGCTTTGTAATATAACATTAATCAAATCCTTGTTCTGTTTATGTATAGGTAGTAACTACTTTCATTAATGCCTATATATTTAGAATTAAACACATGAAAACAGCCCTTTGAAGTATTTGTGTGCAACTTTTAAGCGAGCGGTATGACAACCACCCTAAGGCCCGAGGCAGGGTTTAAATGATAATATAAGAGAGTAATGTAAAGTCACGCGCGCCACCGCCAAAGGGTTAAGAACGTCCTTATTTATGGTGTTTGCGCTTTGTACCTATGAATACATATGGCTTTATAGCCTTTTTAACCCAATCGCGTATACCGAGAAGATTGTTCGCCATAACTTTATATACTTGGACGTTTTTTGCCTAAATGGGATTTTATTTATTGCAGATTTTGAAATAGATAAAGTTGAGGTCTAGTTTTGGTAAATTCTCATTTTTCTCTTAGATTTCCGAAATGTTGGATGTAATGTTACTTCATGATTGGTAAAATGTAAATAGTTTGTCACAATGTCTCGGAAATTCGTGACGAAGTAATAAATTGGAAGGGGAGATATAAAGCCATATTACAGATGAACTTTAGTCTGTATATTTATCAAGCGGTATTCGTATTGTCACATAATTATGTGGTTGTGGAAATCTGGAGTCAATCTTACATGTGATTTTCAAATCAGAATACTTCAGATAATTTACATGTGTCTTTTCAAATTTAGAATATATACTTCGGATACTTCGAATAATTTACATGTGTCTTTTCAAATTTAGAATATATACTTCGGATACTTCGAATAATTTACATGTGTCTTTTCAAATTTAGAATATATACTGCGGATACTTCGGACAATTTACATGTGTCTTTTCAAATTTAGAATATATACTTAAGACAATTGCCAACACTATATATACTAACCGTTATGGCATTTGTGGTGTTTATTTAAATTAATTTTAGAGTTTAACTTTACTCCTGATTTCAAGTTTATTTAAAGAACCTTGGAAAACAATTAAGTTTAAAAATATGGAATTATACTCCATTCCATTTCAAAAGAGAATATTTGTAAACAAACCAATTTGATGGTTAAAATAAGGTTGGCACAAATATATATTCAATCAGTTGACGATTATTCTCAAAACCTATTGTATGTCACCTATTCATGTGATTAAACGAAATACTATAATCCCTGTATTAACTTAATAAATTGTTATGCTAAATAATGTTAAATAAAAATCACACAGATATTTTACTAACATGTACTGTCAAATTTAGAGAAAAAATATGGACAACCCTAGCCGTCAATAATCTAAAACTCAGAGGTATAAAACATTTTGGAAAAATAGTCGATATTCTGACACGTACGAAATTAATTTTTATATATGCTATTCATTACACATCATTTATTTTATATTGTATTGTAGTGAAAATCTACAATAAACCAGTTTCAATTTTACATAGACAATATTTGGCTATTTTTAAAACCTGACGCTTAAGCGAGGCAGAAGAAGTAAACGAGGCAGGACATTGGTGCTATATAAAAAATAGATTAACACAGAGTACTTGGCATAAGGACAGAGAAAAACCTTGTGATATGTTATTTTCAAATAAATGTTAGTGTTATTTTGCAATGTAGAATATGTGTTTTGTATATAGTAAATGGCAGTGGTTTGGCTAATATTTAAGCTATTGCTTTTATTTGTCTGTATATTTTCGAGGATTATTTCTGATATCAGATTTATCTATTAAAAAAATTACATTTAAAAAACTTTAATAAAAATGTTCGGTATTATTTATACGCACTTTGGCATTATATTATATAACATAATGTGTATAGCAATAATTTATATTAAAATAAATTAAACGTTATTTATACAGCGCAATAAAAAAAAATATACGCTTTAATCACAAATACCAAATAAATTCATGTTATATTATTTACGTGAATACAAGAAAAAGGTTTACAATACCTGTACTGTCATTTTACTTCGTTTACAAACATTATCATTTGGAATGGAATGAAGTATCATGTTAGTAATAATTGTTTTTTCATTATTATTTTTATTAAGAATAAAGAATTATCGATCTAAACTGGTCAGTTTCTGCAGTTATTTTTAAAGGCATGCTTTCCATTATCATGCAAGCCTGGATTAGTTATGATATTATATAATTAATATCCAATAATCTCCACAATTAAATGAAACTACGTGATGTAGTATTATTTCTACTTTATTTCAGTTCTTTTCCGCGACCTAGGTTTCGTTGTATTACAACATCTTCAGATGGGCTATTAGCAAAGATCTCTATAAATAACCCACTTGAAGATGTTGTCATACAATGAAACGTAGGTCGTGGTAAAGAACTTAAAGAATGTAGAAATAATACTACATCACGCAGTTTCTTTTAATTGTGAATAATTAATTCCTACAAAATTAAAACCAAATATACTCATTAACCAATAATCTACAAACAGCAACAAGTTAATATGTACAACTTCTCTTTACCGAAAATGGAAGTAAATTGTTACATGTTTCTATGAGTTTGATAGTTCCATTGGTGTGAGGGAGTATGTTAAAACATAGTTCCATAGTTCTAGTGGGGTAATTTGATATTTGAATTGTTGATTTATTCAATGTATTAAATATGCATGGAAGTAAATATATTTTGAACAAACCTTAATGTTGAAACTCTCTATAGCACTAATATCAAAAGAGAGGTAGATGAGGGAAAGTACATCCTGGCATTGGAAGTGCATCATCTGTTTTATAGTAAATCATTTATTAATGCCAAGTTGACATTATCAGCATTCTCATGTAGATGACATTATAGTACCAACTTTTAAACGCCTTTTCGCTTTTGTCGGTGACGCGAACTCATATGATTTTACCCATCCAAAAAGCGTCTAACGCGCACATCGTACAGTCGGGTATATATTATATATGTTGGGCATATATTGTGTTGGTGTACATAAGTGTATACGTGTACATAGGCCGCTGCGCGTGCGCCTACTATTAGCATGTTGGTGACTCAAATCCGTAAGGTTTTCCACTACTAAAAATCACTCAACGCGCCTGAAGAAGTTTTCAATTTAAGAATATGATTTTCGTAAACTTTGCTTTTGATATTTTGGCTAGCGAGTACAATACCTAAGTATGAATGAGGCTTTCAGTTCGTTTATAAATCTTCAAAGCAAAGGTATATAACATTTTTCAGCTTTCCTCCTTTCAATCTGAAGTTTAATCTTTATTTGACTGTGCTAAAAAGTCGTCGAAACGCTTTTAAAATCTTCTAAAGATTTTTATCTTCGCCAGCTTTTAAAAGGTTTTTAGTGTCTCGTACCCCAAAAAATAGGGAATTTTTTTTAAGAAACCACTTGGCGTAGAAACATTTGGATATTAATAAAACTTATTTACCCACCCAATTTGTGTTTCCCTTGCATGAAAATAAATTTTATACAATATGTTTTTCTACTTACTTTAATGAAAATAAATTTTGTATCATATACTTTTCTACTTACTTTAATGAAAATAAATTTTATATTATATATTTTTCTACTTACTTTAATGAAAATAAATTTTATATCATATACTTTTCTACTTACTTTAATGAAAATAAATTTTATATCATATACTTTTCTACTTATTTTAATGAAGACAAATTTTATATCGTATACTTTTCTACTTATTTTAATGAAAATAAATTTTAGATCATATACTTTTCTACTTACTTTAATGAAAATAAATTTTATATCATATACTTTTCTACTTACTTTAATGAAAATAAATTTTATATCATATATTTTTCTACTTACTTTAATGAAAATAAATTTTATATCATATACTTTTCTACTTACTTTAATGAAAATAAATTTTATATCATATACTTTTCTACTTATTTTAATGAAGACAAATTTTATATCGTATACTTTTCTACTTATTTTAATGAAAATAAATTTTAGATCATATACTTTTCTACTTACTTTAATGAAAATAAATTTTATATCATATACTTTTCTACTTACTTTAATGAAAATACATTTTATATCATATACTTTTCTACTTACTTTAATGAAAATAAATTTTATATCATATACTTTTCTACTTACTTTAATGAAAATAAATTTTATATCATATATTTTTCTACTTACTTTAATGAAAATAAATTTTATATCATATACTTTTCTACGTACTTTAATGAAAATAAATTTTATATCATATACTTTTCTACTTACTTTAATGAAAATAAATTTTATATCATATACTTTTCTACTTACTTTAATGAAAATAAATTTTATATCATATACTTTTCTACTTACTTTAATGAAAATAAATTTTATATCATATACTTTTCTACATACTTTAATGAAAATAAATTTTATATCATATAATTTTATATCAATTACGTTACTAAAATTTATAGTTACCCTGTAAACTTAAGTAACTCATCTATGTATGTTTTAACAGAAACAGTTCAGTACCTAAGTATTTAGAAATATCGGCGGTTTTGTTACCAAAATACAAAATGAAGAGAATGCGAAAGAGCGTTTAAAATGAATTGAATCAATGATAATAGTTAAATTAAAAAAAAGTAAAACTCTTTCACTTTCTGTGCACTATGTGTTAGTTCTAAAGGATTGGTTGAACAACAATATGCAGCGTGCCACCCACACGGAGGATTAGTAACCGTACTGCTTTGTAAATCCAATTTCAATGCGCTTCCCAAGCTTTATTGCGCTCTTTATGGCAGTGGAAGAGTGTATTTCAATGTTTTCGTTATGACGTTTTTGGAATGTCTTCCTGACGTAATAAGGTAGCCGTGAGTTCGAGTGCCGAAAGGGTATATTTCACAAATAAAACTTTATATACGAGAATAAAAGCTTTGGTTAATTTAGATAAGTTAATAATTTGATGTAAAATAAGCTTTTAAGCACTAATACTGGTTTAGGTTTCGGTACATATTGAGTGATATATAAACATTTATGTATATCTAATATTTATGTTACACTATTTATAAATATTAGCATTATTTTTCATAGTATAAATATATTGGTAAGTTATACCTTTCGCAAAAATAACTTGAATTTTTGAAAAATTGTAAGGTAACAACAGTTTTCTGTTAAATTTTAGGAACGGTAAATTTTTGACTATATTTATTTATTTATCTACTTTAATGTACCTAATTGACACATATGGCGGACTTATTACTACGAAAGCAATATCTTACAGCCAACCATAACACTAGTTCAGTCCCGTTTGACAAACGGCCGGGAATCGAACCCGAGCCACTACGGTGCGCCTCATCGTCAAAGGCTGTATGCCTTGTGATCACCCCAACCCACCACAGCGACAACTATAGCGTCTTCTTAGACGGGGAGGAGTATTTCAGCAATATCTCTGAAAATATCTATACATATTAGTGATGTAACGAATATTCGCATTGGTATTCGCGAATATTCGCGTCCTTTTAACGATCTTTTTAACATGCGAGTATTCGCATTCGCAAATACTCGCGTATTTTTTTAACATGCGAGTATTCGCATTCGCAAATACTCGCGTATTTTTTTAATATTCGCATTCGCATTGTTATTCGCAAAATTAATGCGAATAATATGCGAACACGATTGCAATGAAATTTTCGTGCTAAGTTCATTAAAATAGAAAAATATATCAATAAAATAGCATAAACTAAATTAAAAAAACTATTTATTACAAAAAATGTGATATTTTGTCCACCAAAAACAAAAATGTTTACTGAACCATCAAAAGATCTTATCCACATTCGCGAACAGATGCATCAAATATCCGCATTCGCGAATAACGGTGTTGAATATTCACATTCGCGAATAGCGGTGTCGAATGACCACATTCGCGAATAGCGGTGTCGAATATTCGTATTCGAGTATTGGCGAATATGTGAAAATCTATAAACATCTGCTTGCAACTGATTGGGATCCTCATATGATTAGGGAACAAGCATAAACAATTTTTTGTAGGATTTTTCTCTGTTTGCTTGTCCGGGATAAACTTGAAAGCGGTTACTGCGCATTTAATATCCATATCTGTGTATAGAGGATGCAGCGAAGCTCAATTTGCACAGAGAACTATATGCAATTTTAACATCTTGATATCGTAAAATGTTTTGTGAAAATTAAAAAAAAGCTAGGTCACAAGGATGGTAGGTAACAGTGGACTGTGAAACACGCAGGGGAACGCGAGGAGAGATTAAAACTAAACTAATTATTTGTGACTAATTTAAGAGTATGAAATTAAGTATTAAAAACTGCACTTCCATTCCGAAATTCCATGCAGAAAAAGTCACAAGGTACAGCTAGTGCCACTCAAATCTGTAAGAAACAAAAACAGTTTTCGAATCTCTATTTCGTCTTTTCGATGGATACACACCACGATATATAAATTTAAAAAAAAACAACTGAAATATTAATGCGATTCTCATGATTATACGGGAAAAAATAAAGTTTTAATGTATGTAACATAATTTCCTGTGTACCCTTACTATATGCACAGTAATATTATTTGTTAATTCAAACATGTTTAGAATCATTTCCGTAAAATACCTGTATATTCAAAAAATGTCCAATTCACAGAATTGGGACAAAAAAACAATAAATTATCTACAACAATATTCTTATTATTTTTAAATTCTGGATTCTTACCTCGTTATTTATCACATTAGATATATATTTCACATGAAACTATCAACAATTTTTAATAAGATACAAAATTCGTTTCAAAGATTAAGAAAAAGTTAGATAAAATATTTAACATTCAGAAGCTCTGTGGTGAAATTAATTTTACACTAATTATTTGTAAGACATTTTGGAAATTTTGAGAGCGATTTGCCAGTTCGGAGGACAAAAACCACATATTTTTTATTGTCCTTTAGGATATTGAGTAAATTTTGAAATGTATCTTTCGTTAATTTGATGTAAAAATTCAATTTATGTATGAAAATTATATTTAAAATTATAAATCAAGTTCCGTTATCTACAAGTAATAAAAAAATTAAATAAATACAATATTAGTTGCATAAATACGGACATACATACTTTTATCACCGCCGCGCTCAACCACCCTAACCGCAAGGGTGGTATTGGATTAAAAATGTACTTTATCCACTTTAACAATATTTTATTAACAAACAAATATCAGCAAAAAGGCACCATCATTATGGCTCCGAATCCTGCAGATGTAGATACAACAGTTGTTTGTGCTATTTAATCGTAACAAATAGTTTTTATTTATTGTTTTTAATCCTCTCAAGTGGTTTTAAAACACGTCCTTTGGGATTAATGGTGTTTGCTATTCGGGGTGGTCTTTGGGATTTTTTTAGCATATTTTTGTCGTTAAGCACTCTCTTTGTCATTGTATAATGTTTTATATCTATTTATCTTGTTTGTGTACTATTTAATGTTGATGTTTTTTATTTGTTTAGAGTTTGGAGCCGTTGTGAAAAGTTAATATCTTGTTTGTGACGAGTGACAATTTTTTGTATTATTCGAAATAATTGTACAAAATTTAAAGTGCAAATAAGGTCGATTAAATCCCAAACATGGTTGTTTGATAGGGCTTTTTAAGTCAAATACATAATCCATATAATTTAGTTACGTTAGTGCGAGTACGTCCATCTTCACTGTCTTGTACCTTCTACAGTTTTCGATTTACATATTAATGTGTGTTTACCGTACCTCTATCCTAAATTTTTTTTGCATACCCCAATTAGAGGGGTACGCTAGTTTTTCACCCTCCCCCCGCAAGGATATTAAGAAATAGGAAAGGAAATTTTTGTTAGATGCTAATTAAGCTTTTTGTCTAAAGCAAATACTTGCAAAATGTGAAGTTAAAAGCTGTAGAAACATTACAAAATTATAAAAGTTCATTGTTTAATTACGGAAACCTAAAAGCTTAGACTGAAATTGAATCTTAATTTTGTTATCTCGTCTTAAGAATCACATACAATTTGTAAATGTGACAACCAAGCAACAAAGTGTTGCTTCCGTAAAACTAATTGAAGTAAAATTTCTTATGGCGCGAGTCGGCATGAAAAAATATGCTAGAATTAACTGACGAGAGCGATACGGTCAGGTGTCTCGACATTCTGATAGTGTTCGGGCACCTCCGTACGACTTCGGCTGTTTCCGCCTCTGTTTTATTGTACACATGCGTTCTCAACCATTCTCAACACTACGCAAAATATATGTCACTCATGCGACTTGACTGTTACGAATTTTGAATTATTGTTTCTTGATTCTGCGTCATTATTTTATTTCTTTTCCATACTTTTATTTCGTTCTTATTCTGTCTCAAGATACTACTTTTCACTTTATGTCAGTTCTATACAACGGTCACTAATGTAACAAATTTCACTTTTGTCCTGCGTCCTCTTATTTACGTAAGTCAAAAGCATAAACCAAGAAAAAAGAACTTCGTTCCAATAATTCAGAGTTGCACACTATGATCCATGGCGTAGCCAAACATATCCAAATGTTGTTTTATACTTTTGAATTAGTGTTAGATATTTCGCAAAATAATCCATTAACTTGAATATAATAATCACGAAAGAAAGAGACAAGTGTATTTTGGACAACGAGTGTTTTAACTATATTCATCAATTGAATTTAATTTTTTTTATGGGTAAAAAGTGTCTGAGCAACAAGCATCATTTTAATATAAACAAGTACGTTCAAACTATTAGTCTTAATGTCGTTTCCGAGTTCTAACCAAGTATGAGTACGCGTCAGCAAGTTCTAGCTTCGCTCGTATGTCCCGTGTACAGTAGTTGGGGCAGTTGCTTATTATTCATAGACCACATAAATGATTCTTGTAAGACTGTATTTAGGTTACTCAAATTCGAACGCAATTGTATTAAAGCTTAATATCAACTGTATTAGAGGTTGATATGAACTGTATTAAGGTTTGATACCAACTGTATTAAGACACGATAACAATTATATGGAGGGTTGATATCCGCTGCATTAAGGTTCTATATCAACTCCTTTAAGACACGATATCAATTATATTGAGGGTTAATATCAGTTGTATTAACGCTCTATATCAACGGTTTTAAGGCCCGACATCTATTATATTGAAGTTTGATATCAGCTGCATTTAGGTTTTATACCAACTGGTTTAAGGCACAATATTAATTATATTGAGGGGTGATAATAGCTGTATTAAGACTCTATATCAACTGTTTTAAGACACAATATCAATTATAGCGAGGGTTCATAGCAGCTGTATTAAGGTTCGTTATCAACTGTCTTAATGCATGATATCAATTATTTTGAGGGTTGATAGTAGCTGTATTAAGACTATATAAATTGTTTTAAAGCACGATGTCAGCTATATTGTATATTAAGGCACGATATCAATTATATTGAGGGCTGATATCAGCTGTATTAAGGCTCTATATCAATTGTTTCTAGACACGACAATAATTATATTGAGGGTTGATATCAGCTGTATTAAGATTCGATATCAACTGTTTTAAGGCAGGATATCAATTAATATCAATTGAGGGTTGATACAAGCTATATAAAGACTCTATATCAACTCTTTTGAGGCACGATGTAAGTAATTTACATTGCAGGTTGATATCAATCATATTAAGGTTCGATATCAGCTATGTTAAGGCACGATATCAATTATACTGAGGGTTGATATCAGTTGTATTAAGGCTTTAAATCAATTGTTACAAGACACGATAATAATTATATTGAGATTTTATATCTCTGTATTGAGGCTCTATATCACCTATTTTAAGGCACGATATCAATTATATTAAGGGTTTATATCAGCTGTATTAAGGCTCTAAATCAACTGTTTTTAAAGCACAACATAAATTATATTGAGGGGTTGAATTAAGGTTCGTTATCAACTGACTTAAGGGACGATATCAATTATTTTGAGAGTTGACAGCAGCTATATTAAGACTTTATATCAATTGTTTTAAGACACGATATCAATTATATTCTGGGTTGATATCGTCATATTAAGGTTTGATATCAGCTGTATTAAGGCAGGTTATCAATTATATTGAGGGTTGATATCAGTTGTATTAAGGCTCTATATCAATTGTTTTAAAGCGCAACATTAATTATATTGAGGGGTTGATATCTATAAATTATATTGAGGGGTTGATGTAAATGTATTAAGGCTTTATATCAATTATTTCAAGACACGACAATAATTATATTGAGATTTGACATCATCTGTATTGAGGCTCTATATCACCTGCTTTAAGGCACGATATCAATTATATTAAGGGTTGATATCAGCTGTATTAAGGCTCTATACCAACTGTTTTAAAGCGCAACATAAATTATATTGAGGAGTTGATATCAGCTGTATTAAGGCTCTATATCAATTGTTTCAAGACGCGACAACAATTATATTGAGATTTGATAACATCTGTATTGAAGCTCTATATCACCTGCTTTAAGGTACGATATCAATTATATTAAGGGTTTATATCAGCTGTATTAAGGCTCTATATCAACTGTTTTAAAGCGCAATATAAATTATATTGAGGAGTTGATATCAGCTGTATTAAGGCTCTATATCAATTGTTTCAAGACGCGACAACAATTATATTGAGATTTGATAACATCTGTATTGAAGCTCTATATCACCTGCTTTAAGGTACGATATCAATTATATTAAGGGTTTATATCAGCTGTATTAAGGCTCTATATCAACTGTTTTAAAGCGCAATATAAATTATATTGAGGAGTTGATATCAGCTGTATTAAGGCTCTATATCAATTGTTTCAAGACGCGACAACAATTATATTGAGATTTGATAACATCTGTATTGAAGCTCTATATCACCTGCTTTAAGGTACGATATCAATTATATTAAGGGTTTATATCAGCTGTATTAAGGCTCTATATCAACTGTTTTAAAGCGCAATATAAATTATATTAAGGGGTTGATATCAGCTGTATTAAGGCTCTATATCAACTGTTTTAAAGCGCAATATAAATTATATTAAGGGGTTGATATCAGCTGTATTAAGGCTCTATACCAACTGTTTTAAAGCGCAACATAAATTATATTGAGGAGTTGATATCAGCTGTATTAAGGCTCTATAACAATTGTTTCAAGACGCGACAACAATTATATTGAGATTTGATAACATCTGTATTGAAGCTCTATATCACCTGCTTTAAGGTACGATATCAATTATATTAAGGGTTTATATCAGCTGTATTAAGGCTCTATACCGACTGTTTTAAAGCGCAATATAAATTATATTAAGGGGTTGATATCAGCTGTATTAAGGCTCTATATCAATTGTTTCAAGACGCGACAATAATTATATTGAGATTTGATAACATCTGTATTGAAGCTCTATATCACCTGCTTTAAGGTACGATATCAATTATATTAAGGGTTTATATCAGCTGTATTAAGGCTCTATATCAACTGTTTTAAAGCGCAATATAAATTATATTAAGGGGTTGATATCAGCTGTATTAAGGCTCTATACCAACTGTTTTAAAGCGCAACATAAATTATATTGAGGAGTTGATATCAGCTGTATTAAGGCTCTATATCAATTGTTTCAAGACGCGACAACAATTATATTGAGATTTGATAACATCTGTATTGAAGCTCTATATCACCTGCTTTAAGGTACGATATCAATTATATTAAGGGTTTATATCAGCTGTATTAAGGCTCTATATCAACTGTTTTAAAGCGCAATATAAATTATATTGAGGAGTTGATATCAGCTGTATTAAGGCTCTATATCAATTGTTTCAAGACGCGACAACAATTATATTGAGATTTGATAACATCTGTATTGAAGCTCTATATCACCTGCTTTAAGGTACGATATCAATTATATTAAGGGTTTATATCAGCTGTATTAAGGCTCTATACCGACTGTTTTAAAGCGCAACATAAATTATATTGAGGGGTTGATATCAGCTGTATTAAGGCTCTATATAAATTGTTTCAAGACGCGACAATAATTATATTGAGATTTGATAACATCTGTATTGAAGCTCTATATCACCTGCTTTAAGGTACGATATCAATTATATTAAGGGTTGATATCAACTGTATTAAGGCTCTATATCAACTGTTTTAAAGCACAACATAAATTATAATGAGGGGTTGATATCAGCTGTATTAAGGTTCGATATCGACTGTCTTAAGTCACGATATCAATTATTTTGAGAGTTGATAGCAGCTATATTAAGATTCTATATCAATTGTTTTCAGACACGATATCAATTATATTCCGGGTTGATATCGTCATATTAAGGTTCGATATCAGCTGTATTAAGGCACAATATGAATTATATTGAGGGGTGATATAAGTTGTGTTAAAGCTCCTTATAAACTGTGTGATATTTAGTGATTTAACTAATTATTGGCTTCAGATTAAGAATTTATGTGAGTCATGATTAGCTAACAATTTCATGAGTCATGATTAGCTAACAATATTTGTTTTTGAACATTATTTTTATTTATTATCTATTATTGTTGATACTTTAAGCCATTATGCTTTAATTCAGTTTGTATTATTTTATGTATGTTACAAATTATGTATTGATGTTTCACTCACTTCCCGGCGGACACAATTAAAAATTTGGTACACTTTTTATTTCCGGTGAAAACATATGATGACGTTTCACTGGTTTTAAGGACTAAAAACTGGCTTTTCAATGAGCCATTCCGGATCTTCATCTTTTCAATGGCGCTTTTCATAAATGCTCTAAATGGTTCAAATATCGATCCATTCTCAACTTAGTCACTGTGACTAAAACTATCAAGTCCTAAGGAATTGTGTGATTATATTCTACTATTTTGACGCATGCTCTGCAACAAAACAAAACGCGCATCGTCGTTCTCACGGCAGTGAAATAAAATATGTTCCATGTCCTGCATCTCGTAACCACAGGTACAGGCCGGGCTACCTCGTAATGCAAATCTGTACTAGCTTGCGCTGAAATTGCCATGTCTCGTTAAAAATGTAACGTAAAATAGTCAGATTTGAGCCAAGTTTTCCCAACTCGCTTGGAAATACCCGAGAAAAATAATTTAGTTGTCTCACCTTGAGAAGTCGGCGAAGTCCATCTAGTTTGCCGACGGGACCCGGTTCAGATTTTTTGGCTCTGATTTAGTTAAATGCTTTGTAATATTAAATGCAATCGACTCGTTTGACCTGAATTGCTGCACATCCATATTTCCCTGCCATCAGTTTGAAGTGTTGGATTGTATGCATTGATCCATCGTTTGCAACTATCTCTTTTTAGAATGCATATACATCTTCAATAAATCCCTTTGATGCCAATCGATAACATGTGTTTGTGTGCATATTAGTTGAGAACGCTGTCATTTTTCTTCCAAGTATTTGTATGGTGATGTGTTTGACACTTTTTTTTATTTTGCAAGAACAGATATTATTTATCTAAGCTATTCCTTCTAGAGTTTCAATAGATAGATGGCTTTCAACCCAGATGACCATATACAACTGGTAGCTTCCACGGTTTTGTAATTCAACACGCTACTACTGATCCTCTGTTTGACCACCAAACACTTCAACCTACCAGCGTACTATTAAATGTCGGTTAACGATAACAGGATATTGTTCAAATAAATGAGTGACGTTTATGTCAAGATCATTTATATTATTATTGGGCCTTCCATCTACGATCAGTAGTACTTTTTCACGTCTTCCCAATGTAAGTCATTGAAACTAAATGTTACGAATCTTGGCGAACCTTGGCGATTTGGTTGATTTAGTAATTTAAGCCTGTACGCCAATATGCTACGGAACCCCTCAAATTTTTCACATAGAAGTGAATGTCTTCAATTTTATTTCCATCCTAGTCCTCAGCATTTCTACCACCTGTCGCAATAGTAGCTTTTACTTTGCAGTACTCGAATATAGATAATGTGTGAATGAGGTAGCCGATCCTTTGAAAATAAGTATCATACCGATTATCTGTTATTCTGCATTTTTGTTTAAGATCGTTGGTACCATTTGGAAATGGATAATACCATGCGAACTCCTCTACTTTTGTTTTATGAGCTACATTTAAAATGTTATTGTGCCTTTTAGGCCTGGTCTCGTTTATGCTCTTAGATATATTAAGCTCGTCCGAAACGTCAAATGCACGCAATTTGTTGATAGCACAACAGAAGTTTGTATCCGTGGAGTCCCAGCTGGTGTTCTGCAATTCGTCACGTGAGTATTTTGCTAGAACTATTTATATCCAGGTCCTATACCTAAAGCGTTGTAAAATTTGATACAATTAGGGAAGCGTATTTTGTTAAGGATAATACCATTTGTCACAGTTGTCAGATTTAGCAGGTTATTTGGACAATATGGTTTTCGTGGACAAATCGTACTATTTTCTTAATATACCTTTCAAGTGAGTAAAAAACTTCCAAATATGTTCGTTAGATTTGGCGATGAAGCTGAGATTATTATTGGCACTGAATACCTTGAAAGTTTGAACGTCACCCGTAAATTTTCAATTGGCTCATTTAGCAAAGCAATGATTTCACCGTTTTCATCAGATTTATACATGATGTTCTTCCATTTATTGGCTGTAGATTTTGAAGCTCATTTATCGAAGGGACGACGTAATTTTCACCAGTATCACATTCGACAATGCAAGCCTTCCGTTCCAAAGTTGCACCATGAGATCCACACGAGTCCGAGTCATTAAAATAATATGTATAATTGTAGTGCCCGACAGCGCAGGTTTTTAAATCATCTATCAATACTTATGTTCTGAAAATAGTAGCCATAAAGCTGCAAAAAGTATCATCCCAATACTCTTCCTATTTACTCAATATTGGAGACTCAAAAATTGCCGTATCACCTGCATATTTAATGGTAAGTGACTTTAAAAACATTCTGACATCATCTCTGATGACAATTGAAAATTACTTCTACATTCATTAGTTCTACAAACCCTCTTTCATCAATTTCATTTGGTGCCTTTGACAACCGTATAATTTTGTATGTGTCATTATTCTCAATCATATTGTTGTTCAATGTACGTGTTGACCATTAATTTTGGCTCTAGAATGGCACCTCTTACAATGTTTGCCAACGACATCGCACTACACTGAACACCAGCACAGCCAGAAATGAAGACATCCTTATTGTGTTGATGCCATGAGGCATGAACAATATTTAAGTATTTGTTGCTTCGTCGGTATGATTGTTAATCAACTGAATCAACTCTGACTCACTAACCTTTCTTTATGAGCGTTGCCATTTATGAATACATCTCGACACAGAAGATTATGTGTGATAAGCCATCTCAAAGTACGATAGACTCTAACGTGAAATTGAAAATTTACGAGGGGCGTCTAAATTCTCAAGGTATTCAGTATAAACAAAAGTCTCAGCGTCATCAGCTAATTTTGGCAATATCGTTGGAAGTTTTTTACTTACTTGAAAGGTATATTAAGAAAATAGTACGATTTGTCCACGAAAACCATATTGTCCAAATAACCCCCTGAATCTGACAACTGACAAATAATATTGTCCCAAATAATCTAAGTGCAGAAGCACTGTTTGGGAAAATATTATTACAGAAAAAAAACACAAAAGCTTCAGGCATAAGGCCTGGATCTAAATTGTTCCAGTAAATTTTTGGTGGTGCAGTTGTTTCGTTACCAAGAACATAAATTCGGTAAAGTGAGTAAAATGCTAACGAGCTTTTATTTGTTAAATCTGCTGGAAGAAAAGATAAAGTGGACAAATAATACGCTACATTTTGAACTTCTTTGGAATACCACCGTTTTATGCAAATTTCTCAAATACGGCTACAGTACGCATAAATTCCTTTCTCAAAAGTTTTGGCATCTGCAGCACATACTTGAACATTCTGGAAGCAGCTAGCACTGTTCTGTGCTACCTGAGCTTCGCGGCACTCAGATGGCATTTGCGGTTGTCGTTGAATGGATGTTTCTCGATCACATTCAAGTCGAATGCGCTTTGTCTGTTTATTTTCATTAGCGCGTTTTTCTTTTTGTTTTTATATGTTTTTTATGACTTCTTTTTCGTTGTATCATTGTATCGTAGTTTCTTTTTTTAAGTATTATTGTTAATTTTTGTTCTTACGAGCACAGGATATGTAAATGATGACCATTCCCATAGGTCCATGTAGAAAGGAAAGGTTGTTATGCAACGGGGTGTGCCTGCATCTCATGGGTGCAACGTTAGCGACATTTATATTTAGCTATTTTAGTACCATTCAGTCATCGGTGCCCTACAAACCTTGACATGGGTGAGGGAGTGCAGTGTTCATGACATATCATGTGTAGCCGCGTTAGCATCCTTCAGCCCTTAGCGCGCTACAAACTTAGACTTGGGTGGAAGAATCAATCAAACTTGCCCAAACTTAATTGATCTCCATTCAGCATCGCGTAGTTCCTCTGATCCTGTGTTTCTATAACCTTACTTAGGTTACAGAAACACAGGATCACAGGACAGAATAGACATCGAGAAAAACAGAAACGAGAATAGTCATCGAGACGCAACTAACGTACTCAAAGTTGGTACGACTACATCCGGGAGAAAAGGGATCCTGTAGTTTTACCTTTCGTCTTCACCTCAATGATACCTTAATATTGTATTGTCATGGGATTTAGTCGTTACCTTTCGTCTTTACCTCAATGATACCTTAATATTGTACTGTCATGGGATTTAGTCGTTACCTTTCGTCTTCACCTCAATGATACCTTAATATTGTACTGTCATGGGATTTAGTCGTTACCTTTCGACTTTACCTCAATGATACCTTAATATTGTACTGTCATGGGATTTAGTCGTTACCTTTCGTCTTTACCTCAATGATACCTTAATATTGTACTGTCATGGGATTTAGTCGTTACCTTTCGTCTTCACCTCAATGATACCTTAATATTGTATTGTCATGGGATTTAGTCGTTACCTTTCGTCTTTACCTCAATGATACCTTAATATTGTACTGTCATGGGATTTAGTCGTTACCTTTCGTCTTCACCTCAATGATACCTTAATATTGTACTGTCATGGGATATAGTCGTTACCTTTCGTCTTCACCTCAATGATACCTTAATATTGTACTGTCATGGGATTTAGTCGTTACCTTTCGTCTTTACCTCAATGATACCTTAATATTGTACTGTCATGGGATTTAGTCGTTACCTTTCGTCTTCACCTCAATGATACCTTAATATTGTATTGTCATGGGATTTAGTCGTTACCTTTCGTCTTTACCTCAACGATACCTTAATATTGTACTGTCATGGGATTTAGTCGTTACCTTTCGTCTTTACCTCAACGATACCTTAATATTGTACTGTCATGGGATTTAGTCGTTACCTTTCGTCTTTACCTCAATGATACCTTAATATTGTACTGTCATGGGGTTTAGTCGTTACCTTTCGTCTTTACCTCAATGATACCTTAATATTGTACTGTCATGGGATTTAGTCGTTACCTTTCGTCTTTACCTCAATGATACCTTAATATTGTACTGTCATGGGATTTAGTCGTTACCTTTCGTCTTTACCTCAATGATACCTTAATATTGTACTGTCATGGGATTTATGTGTGTGTGTCAAATTTTAGCTTGATCGGATAATCGGAAGCGAGTTAAAATCATTTTACATAAATATTAATTTTATTTTTCACTCCTTAGTTTTTCTTTTTATTTTTTAAGCTTTTGACTGTACCAATCGGAAGTGAGTTTAAATTCGACTACAAGATTTGATGGTGGGCAGCAGTCAAACTAAATAAAATAGCTTAATTAGAGGGTGGGAGGGGAGGGGCGTATAGTACATCGTTTGCAAGCCTAATATTTCGCAGACATGTTTTGGAAATAAGAAAACGGTAAGATCTCTCGAGATCAGAAAACTTTAATTTCGTTTCAAAACCTTATTTATAAACATAAGGGCATCTAAATTAACAGGTTGTAAATCTAGATCAAAAAGTCAGTTGTGTTTGTTTTATTCGTAGATAGTTTTTATCATAGAAAAATGATACACATTTGGCAGTTAATATCTATTTTGGGAATTTTAAAGACATTCGCCGTTCAATTTTGTTATTTCTATTATTCTAATTATTATGCATTGTTTGAATAGGTCGAAGTGTTAAGTTTATTATTAAATGTCCTAAAAAGTAATAACTAAAATAGAACAGATTAGGTTTTTTATTTACTTTGGCAGGTTTAATAACTTTTTTACAAATAATACTCTTGTGTCGTTTTTCAAACGAAACGGATGTATCTCATTTTTTTTACTATATTTTGCTTCAACCTGAGAAACAGTGAAAAAAATTACGACTTAGGAAAATCATTTTTAATGAAAATGCAATATCAATATTGTTTTTAATTAATAGTAATTTGTCTAAAACGAAAATTAATTTTAACAAAATTGACAGAAGAAGTTTAAATAGTTTTGGATGAAGTTTTACATTTTGGATGAAGAAACATATATTCAAAAACAAACAAAAAAATATGTATATATATATATATATATACATATATATATATAAATATATATATATATATATATATATATATATATATATATATATATATATATATATATATATATATATATATACCACTGAGAATGAAAGAAAGAATATCCAACTTTCGTACCAGCCTTGAACTTTAATTTCAAGATATGGACTTAATAAAAAAGAAGAAAAAAATAACAAAATATACCAAAAGAAAATTTAAAAAAAATCAATTTAAATATCAGACTACTAGAAAAAAATATATAAAAAAAATAAAAAACAAGATACGCATGGAAAACTGGTAGATGTGTAACGTTACGAGAGCAAGAGTCAACCAATGTACCAAGATATCACCAAGTGGTACCCCAATTACAATACATAGTTGTACTGGAAAGGAATAACCATCACATGCTGGAGAGATGAGCTATTTGAATTCGCGGGTCACTTAGTCCAGAACTGCAAAAGAACATAAAGTATGGCCACAGTTAGAGATCATTTGTCTAAAAGCGAATGGACTATAATAACCGGGACGTTATGGGCTATGATAAATAAAAATCTTTCGCTACGTGCAAATTTTTATTGACAAAGGTTTAAAACTTTAGAAAGTACAAGAGCGTACAAGGTAGGAAGAACAGACAAACCGAGGAAGGTGACAAAATTACAAAAAAAATTACTAGTAGGCTAAGAAACATTAAAAATCACAGTCATGTCTAATGTCTGATCGTGACAAACCCTAGAACCCTACTGATACTCTGTGTAATTGAAATGTATACTCTAGAATATCTCGTGTAGGATATTCAACGTCACTGCCTACCCCGTGAAGGCGGCAACATGATTAATGAAGGATGTCTTTTTCGCCAAGGCGTCGCTATCACGTACGTGCATCTTCATATAAATTACACGTTTCGTTCGCATTCTACGAACGGGCCTTGTTAATCCGTTAGAGCCTGCTGGGTCACTCCGACCCATGTGAATTATTGAAATCCCTGCCAATATCACAAAAGTTAAAAGGGGTAGAGCCGATTGTCCTTTCGAAGTTCTGAGGTAGCGGTAAACGATATCATAAGATACCATTTTTAATAAAGTTGTATTTTCATACCTAATGACCCTAAAGTTGATGTATTGTGTTTCTATTTATTTTATTTTTATTACTCAGATTTTTTTTTAATCTTCTATCAACAAACTAACTGCTTATTCAGTTCAAAAAAATATTTTAAGATGAAATTGGAGCAAATGTATAAAGGGCAAATTACATTGTGGGCCTGAATTATTTTTTGTATCTTCATTGACAAAGTTTCTTACAATCACGAATTACGAATAACATATATATAATAACAAATATAACATATATACAATCACGAATTACGAATAACATATATACATATATACAAACACGAATTACGAATAACATATATATAATAGGAATAACATATGAATAACATATATACAATCACGAATTACATATATATAATAGGAACGATTAAAAAGAGGCTTTAAAAATTATGATATTTTTAGAACTTGAAACAGATGGGCAATAAAAAATGAAATATTGTTGAAACTCGTATGCTTTACCGTTACAAGCACCATGTAAAATGTAAATCCACCTCCTCCTCGCATCGTGTTCTTCATTCCTAAGGGTCGTGAACTCTCTGACTCGAAGTCAATTTTGCAAGCACGATTATTGTCCATCTGTTCCGGTTCTTAGCGGCGTGGATTGCCTCATGTAAGATTGTGCCCAACAACGAACGTATTTGTTCAATCCATCTAGCTGGGCTCCGCCTCCTTGGCCGTTTGCTATCCACCTTGCTGATTCAGGTTATATCCATTGTTAGAATCATCGGCTGCTCCAGGTTATACCCATCCTTCCGTGCGATGTGTCCAAGGAATTCCAGTATCTTTCGCAAGCAGATAATGGAAAGTCTGGTCTTGATGTTAAGCTCACGAAGAACGGACTTGTTTGTACAGAACGCAGTCCATGGAATCTGAAGCATCTTCCTCCAACACCAAATGTAAATAGAGTCTTAAATATTTAAAAGTGAGACCAAAATTTGTGCCAATGAGTATTTAGTCAAAAATCTTGAACCCGCTTTACTCAAATTTTGTCCAGAAAACCCTTTATTATATCACCCTGGCATTATGCTTCATAGATAAGAAAGTTCTCCACAGTTATGACTCATCTTATGTTTCGAGTACCAATAAAACCACTTTAAAATTTAAGCACTATAAGGAACACGTAATCACAAAAATAGTATTTCCGATATATTGGGAATATGGCTTTCACCGTTGTTGAAAATGATTCAGCCCCAATTTTTATTTTATTTCCTGGACCGGATTTGACTTCTTGCATAATTTATTCCTTTGCACGTGGAACGAAAGACACGGTATTATCTCCATATATATATATATATATATATATATATATATATATATATATATATATATATATATATATATATATGCAAAATCAGGATGGCATTTTTGCCTTTCTCGTTTAGTACCCATCACTCAAACAACCATGTTTTTCTTTTTCTACTTACTACACGTATCTTAATTAGCTTTTTAGATGATAAAACAAACCTAGTTTAGCAAAAATACCTCTTTTCTTGTCTATAGATTAATGTCATTATAATTAATGATAGTTAATTTTGGATCACAAAATAAAATTCACTTCTTAAATAATAGAGTTTATTGTGTTAAATTTATTAGGGAGATTTTCTGATTTGCCCTTTTCATATATTTTTAGCTTCATCATACTTGGTGATTTATGTCAGCGGTTTAAAAATAAGGACTTCCATATTCGCGTGGTATACGCTTAAAGCGAACGAACACGAGAGGGTTAAGCCGGTTTCAGGTAAATTACTGCGTTGCCACATTAACTACAAACTGGAAATGAGTCGGCGAGTGAAAAGAAAAGATTATAAATTAAGATTGAAGTGTTTGCTAATTTATTGCTCGTGGTGTTTTTATTTTGTATTATTTAATTCAGCGTCGCGAATTAAATCGTTAGTTCTTTGACCTTTTCGTTTCATAAACACTGTGGAACATGACGTATTGAAATTATTATCAAGCTTTTCTATCGATGTGATGGTTTGTAATAATATAAAGGTGATGCAGAATTTTTCCGCTGCAGTTAATTTATTTTGATGGTACAAAGTCATATTAGGTATCACAGTAGATATAATAGTAGGTATATTAGTAGGTATCAGATCAGAATCTTGATGTTATCAATATTTTTACTATCGTATAAATATTGATGACCGCTTATTTGGTATAATGTACTTAATATTGAATTATCTGATCCGTTATTAATGCAAACTTTTTCGTGGACGATATTCCAATTGCGCTATGACT
Source organism: Druceiella hillmani (assembly GCA_039881145.1). Taxonomy (NCBI): domain Eukaryota; kingdom Metazoa; phylum Arthropoda; class Insecta; order Lepidoptera; family Hepialidae; genus Druceiella; species Druceiella hillmani. The sequence goes on from JAYKKI010000064.1 coordinate 4,126,105, forward strand.
GGATTTAAGCTCCACAGCCAATTGAGGGGTAGTCAGCAAAGTAATAGTCAATCAGCCAGGGCTTGGAAGCTGGGTTATTGTCTCCAAGATCATAGCCTTCGTTCTCAAACTACCTGAACAAATTTTCGCCATCCCGCGTCAACGTTGCCCTACCGTTGACTCGTCTATCGCGTGGTTTATATTATTTATGGTGGTCTTCGCACTCATAAATTAAAAGAAAGTAGGAGTGTTTTTATCACATTTTTCCGGGTCTCAAAACTTATGGGAGCATTCAGGTGTCTATAACAGCTGTTTTTCTCTGAAACGACGTGACGTAGAAACTTGACATTTGGCCCAGTAATAAAGCATATCAACCAACCGATGTGTACATATCTATAAATAGCTAAAACCAAAAAAAATCGTTTGGAAATATTAGGGGGCAAATTAAGTACACGAATGATTTTTTTTTATAATTCCACGTAGTGTTTGGAGTATCGTCTAAAAGATCTGGTCATAAGGGTCTCAAAATATTTTTATAATAATTCTAAGGATTATAACTTTACAGATATACTGAAACATATGTAAAAAAATATTAAAATATCCCTCTAATTTTCGACATTATTCAATTAAAAATCATGGAAAAATGTGGGTTTCAGAAACCAAATTAAATGTTGTAGGAAAACTATATGTCATAATTTTTCCAAACATGCTCTAGGTTTTGTACGCCTATGAAATACATAGTAGACAATACGTTTATGGTTTTCCATTTTCACAGCGGATTTTCTCAGAAACCATGCAAGTAGAAACTTTAAATTAAATCTTATTAATTCAGATATTTTGGACTAGCTTTTCTAAAATATTTATATAAAAGGAGGAGGTAAAAGAAATTCTTTTTAAATTTAAAGTATTATTTGAAGGGACTTATTATGAGGAATATTTCAAAAATGCATATTTAAAAAGATATTCCTAAAAATAAGAGATAATAGAAAGTTTCCACCCCTTATTTTCAATACTATTGAGATAAAAATACTGAAAGAAGTGTTGGTAAAATTTGACTAGACTGGGGGAAAATTTTAGCGACTATTCCAAATCTCATGACTTTCAAAACGTTCACCATGTTTTTAAATATATGTATAAAAATAAAGTATAAATTTAAGTTGTGAAAAATGTATATATGTAAATGGATAAGTTAATACCCTTAAATGTCTATACCAGTTTAAATGTGTACAGAATCTTCGTAGTGCCAGTTATACTTGTGTTGACAGGTTTTTATTTCAGCATATCAAATCACGAGATATGCTATCTAAAATTTGAAAAAAATATTTTTGCGATCCTGTTAACTAGATTATTTCAAAAATACAAAACGAACGAATTCACTTTGAAAATTTGATTTGTCCACCGTTAAAGTTTGCTGATAAATATTTTAAGTGTTAACTGTTTAGAATATGTGCAGGTGCTAATGTGCTTTATCACCACACACTAATTTTAAGTTTCTACGTCAAACTGTTTCTGAGAAAAAGGCTATGATGTTGTGATACAAACCGACTACCAAATATGTGAACGATTTTATAAGGGTTCTGTTTTTTTTTTCGTCTTGAGATATGGAACCCTTCAAACCTTCGCTATAATTATTAACTACCTGTATATATATATATATATATATATATATATATATATAAACATACATATATGTATATAGGGTATGTATATACATGTATGTGACTGCTTGCACTCATATGGCTTGATGATGTCGAGAACTACTTAAAAATATTAAAGTTCGCCAAGTAGAAACATAAAGCATCTGATAGACTCTGATGAAAAAAGCTCGTTGGGACGGCCCTGGTCTGTTCTAGGCTGTAGTGCTAAGAAGGAGAAGATGTACAAGTATATATATTTATGTATAGGGTTACTACAATAACTTTTAGAATTGGAATCTAAAAATGCCGGACAGTACTGTTCGTAACCCCGGACACTTAAATCGTTAAAGTAAAAGCTCATATTGTATTTAAACAGTACTACCAATATAATACCAAGCAAGATTATTTAACCTAGTCTCATTTATTCCACTGATTACTCATTTTCCACTGATATACTCGTAGCTATAATTTCATACTTAACAATTATACTGTTTCATCTATGGCATAAATCATAAAAATAATAAAATTCCAATCTACACCCTTAAATTAAACTCTGAAACTTAAATCAACAGATAAGCTTCATAGTAAAGAACTTTAAAATTGAAATCAGCACTTAAATAAATTTCAAAACTTTTACAAGTTTAACATTTCTGGCAAGTCATTGTTAATTTATATTTAATAATAACATATTTGATATAATTTATATAATCTCTGATTATTGTTAATTTCACTCGTTAGTAAATGGATTGAATTTATGTGGAAATAATGGCAAACTGCTTTACTGAAACTTCGGATATTTTAAAAAATCCCTCGGATGCTTTTTTAAAGAGTTTATATATATATATTATATTATATGAGTTTATATATATATATATATCATTACTTATATTTAATATAAAATCTTATGTTTATATCGACTATTCCTTGTATTGTTATTTGTAATATTTTATGTAATTAATGGAGTTTGTTTTACCTTACTCCCATTTATATGGTAGGATCTACACCAGTGATTCCCAAAGTGGTCTAGAAGCCTACACGGAGGGGGGGGGGGGACTCGACAGGGGTCTATGTTGGCGTGAAAAAAGTTTGGGTTTGAGAATATGGTAGAAATGTAACAGCAGGGGGTCCACCGAAACCAGTAAAATTTTGAAAGTGGTCTATGAGAAAAAAATGTTTGGGAATCTCTGATCTACACTGATAATTTTTCCTATCAAACCACGGTGGAAGTAATTTCAGTTCAACAAAAATTAATTTCTCCCTGTTTTTCTTTATTTAATTGAAAGAAAACTGAATATTAAACATTGTTTTTAGATAGTGATAACATTTTGAGAGTTGTGTACCTAAACGGGCAAACCTTATAGTATCGCCACGTCCGCCTGTCTGTCTATCCGTCTGTATGTCCCAGTGTAATAAAAAAAAATTCGAAGGCTGTTAGTGCTATGAAGCAGAAACTTAGCACCGTTATACGTATTGATAACGCCAATAAAACCTTTTACAAAACTTTTTAGGATATTTGAATTTTTAATTCTTTTAGAAATATCGGTGGTGTGTCATGAATTCATGAATACATCTTCGGATACAGGGATTCGTTACAAAATATTAATTTTTGACATGAATACATCTTCGGATACAGGGATTCGTTTACGAAATATTAATATTTGACATGAATACATCTTCGGATACAGGGATTCGTTACGAAATATTAATTTTTGACATGAATACATCTTCGGATACAGGAATTCGTTTACAAAATATTAATTTTTGACATGAATACATCTTCGGATACAGGGATTCGTTTACGAAATATTAATTTTTGACATGAATACATCTTCGGATACAGGGATTCGTTTACGAAATATTAATTTTTGACATGAATACATCTTCGGATACAGGCATTCGTTTACGAAATATTAATTTTTGACATTAATGTATCTCCGGATACCGGGATTCGTTTACGAAATATTAATTTTTGACATGGATACATTTTCGGATACAGGGATTCGTTTACGAAATAATAATTTTTGACATGAATACATCTTCGGATACAGGGATTCGTTTACGAAATATTAATTTTTGACATGAATACATTTTCGGATACAGGGATTCGTTTAATTTTTGACTTGAACATTTTTGTTAGAGTTATATGTACCCACCCCCTACCAGGTAATACGCTATTTATTAATATTTGAAAGTATTTACAGTAGTAGTATATATAGCTAAATAAAAATTTAAGGCTCGAAGGAATGGCTCTACTAGTTTACGAGTAATAATCGACCAACTTTGATATAATGTTGGTTCCGTAAAAAGTTCACAGAAACTTCATACTACCGACTTAAATCAACTAAAGAAGAATTGGCTTTGTATTTTAAAATATACATTTATTATGTTCGTGAATACTATACTAGGCGACATATTTATATATTATTATTATTATTAGGATAAGAAATAATATTATTTAAATATTCATGGTCGTTTTACGCCTGTCAAAAATATAGTGAGATATATATTTACGTTGTGAAAAATTAATATTTGAAAATAGTTTAAGAGATTACTAAATGTGTACGAACCCTCCTAGTGCGAGTTCTACTTGTAATCGACAGTTTTAAATGGATAGTTAAAAGGCAAATTTATTTTAAGTCGACATAACGAAATTATTTTTACATAAACAATATTTTTTTTACTAATAATTTATTATGATTTTCTTCCATTCAATCCACTTCTTTGGCACTAATAACTTAATTTATATATGAAAACGTAAATTATCCAACATTTAAGACAAAACGAACATAAAACGTAAAATAAAAGAAATCACTGTGTAAAAAGATGTTTGAAAGGAGACAGATGAAAATGAAAATAAGAGATAGCACTCAGAAAAAAGTGATAATGCAAATTTAGTTTAAATCGACATAACTTATAGTTATGAGGCAAGTTAATTTAAGCCGACATAACGAACTTATTTACAAATAAGCGATATTTTTGTAACTAATAATTTATTAAGTTTTTTTTCTGTCCAATCCACTTTTTTGTCACCAATAACTTAATTTTCATATGAAAACACAAATTGTCAAATATTGAATACAAAACGAACATAAAACGTAAAATAAGAAAAAGCACTCTGCAAAAAGATAGACGAAAAGAAGAGAAAGCACTCTATAAAAAGACAGACGAAAATAAAAGAAAGTACTCTGTAAAAAGACACGAAAATAAGAAAAAGCACTCTGTAAAAAGACAGACGAAAATAACAGAAAGTACTCTATAAAAAGACAGACAAGAATAAGAGAAAATACGCTATAAAAAGATAGACGAGAATAAGAGAAAGTACTCTATAAAAAGACAGACGAGAATAAGAGGAAGCACTCTGTAAAAGGACATATGAAAAAAAAGAGAAAGCACTACGCAAAAAGACAGACGAAAATAAGAGAAAGCACTCTGCAAAAAGGGAGACGAAAATATGAGAAAGTACTCTATAAAAATATAGACAAAAATAAGAGAAAGCACTCTGTAAAAAGACAAACGAAAATAAGAGAAAGCACTCTGTTAAAAGACATACGAAAATAAGAAAAAGCACTATGCAAAAATACAGACGAAAATAAGAGAAAGTAATCTATAAAAAGATAGACGAAATAAGAGGAAGTACTCTATAAAAAGACAGACGAAAATAAGAGAAAGAACTCTGTAAAAAGATGTAGGAAGGAGACAGACGAAAATGAGCTTGACATTAGAGGAATAGAATACAATTTGAACAAAATCCTACTATTTTTAAGAAAACAAAAAAAAAACAAATATTTCAGCGACTGATATTCACGAAGGGATAAAAAACAAAACACAATTTTTGACCATGAAAAAAAGGTCTCTTCACAAACGTTTATGCATTATATTTTTAATACGTGAAGAATTTTTAATTAATAACAAAAATATCAATAAAAAATCTAATGAAATACATAACAACTTTTCAGAAACTATTGCACAAAACTATCGATAACGATCGTTTATGGAATGTGCTGCCATTGCTGAAACGACATTAACTGTCACTGACATTTCAGAAAATTACCGATTAAATTCAGAAAGCTAAAGATTCCAGTTAGGTTATTTTAATAAATTAAGTAATATAAAAGTACAGCGGCCGCGTGCGAAAGAGGCATAAATATAGAAGTATGCATTTGATACAAACTTTGAACGCCAGGACGCCAGTCGAGATGTTCATGGAAAGCCCACAAATAGTTCTAAAAAGAACTTAAATTATATTGATATTAAATATAAAAACCATAATTTTATGACTTTGCAAATGAGAAAAATTACATTTTTTTAGAAATATTGGCCCATATAAGACGAAAATATGACGAGAAGCGAAGGGTGCGGTCATCAGAGGAAAGGACCGATTAAAAAGAACCAGAGAGCCTCCAAGCGATATTGATTTTAATAACAAATATCAAAATAGAATTTTTTTAATTAAATTTCTGTAAAGATTCAAAGAACTCGTGGAACATGACGTTTTCCTGTCAAATACTACGTCTCGGACACGATTGAGCCCTTTTATTTTTTAAACCTTTTATCTTAGTATCTTTTTTTATTTTTAATTAGTTATTTAGTCAAAAAATATATTTTATAAACAGACAATAACTTACGATTGATACAAATCACGTGTAAAATTTCTGAAATACTCACGCGTTATAAAATCTGCACTTTTAGTTGTAACAAACGGTTTGTAATTTATATTTAGATTTGTGCATTAATTTTAATGTTATATCTTATTATTAATGTATTATATAATAATATTGACCTATATGAGACGAAAATATGACCAGAAGCGAAGGGTACAGCGATAAAAGGAAGGAGAAAAGAAAAACAGGAAAGCACCCAAGCGATATAGACAAAATCAAAAGTGTTTAAAAAACATTCAAAAGTGATTAATAACAAAAATCAAAAGTGTTTAAAAAACTTTTATTTATGTGATTAAATTCCTGTAAAGCAGCATGGAAATTGGAGAACGTGACGTTTTCACTTAAAATCCTACGGCTAGGACACGACTGAGCCCAATTGGTTTTGTTTTTTTAACCTGTTCATTATTTGATATACTATTACTTAGTTTTTTAGTCAAAAAAATTATGAAATAAACAGACAGTAATTTATTTTTAATATACACAATTTGTAAAATGTTTGAAATACCCATGCATTAAAAAATTTGTGCTTTCAGTTTTATCAAATGGTTTGTGATTTATACTTCGATTTGTACATTAACATTTTGTAACCATTTTTAAGCATATTACCCGCACGGAGAAGTATGAGATTTGGCATAGTTAAAGTTTATATGGAGTAGTGCAGAAATCTAAAATTTGTGTGTAATATGTGTTACAAATACATTAAATTATGTATTACAAGTACATTAAAAGATTCATTGTTTACGTTCATACTGTCAATGTCAAATACTTAATAATCTGTGGTCAAACATTCGCACAGAGTAGAGATTGTCGCCAATGATTTTTAAGATGTCAGATTGATTTAATGAGTTTCGAGCTGTGAGTTTTGTGTGACTTCAAATGTTTCTTTTTCAAAAGTCTACGGAATATACGTCAAGACAAAAAAGCGTTTATTTTATATTATGCGTAATTTATATCTGTGTTTTATATATTACTGATTTAGTAGGTGTATATTAATACCTGCTACAAATGGAAAAATCTTTCAGCTTTTTGTCGCAAAAGGAAAGTTTTGTAAGCACCAATCTGAATGAACTTACTCTTGCCTGCCTACTTGTGTTTACAACAAAGTGGGTACGTAAGTATATTACGGTCGAATTTCGACCACTGGGCGACTATTTGTATCTAATAAATTTACCTGCGCATTTGGATCAAAATAGCCGGTACAGAATAAAGAAAAGTTTCTTGTTGAGTTTCCATTCGACATCCCCGAGGCAATCCTGTACGCATCCCCCAAATTTGTACCGTTTCATAGGCCTCACCTATTCATTTGTTATTTCGTCTTTTGTGTAATAAAATCAAAACACAAATACACGAAATGCACAAAGAATAGTACTAGGGGCGATTGATCGGATCATCTGACGCTGTGCTTTGGGTCTTTACAGCTTTGGGCCGAAGCCGCCAAAAGTCGAATGGGCAAAAAAAGTCTTTTTGGACTTTTGACTTTCGTAAAGTTTACAATGAGAAAGCTGTTCGGCCCGTTGCGACGGTGTTTTGTTGTGTGTTTGTTTGTTTGTGTTGCGACGCGTGTTGCGGTATCTGAGTGGCCGCGTGTGACGCTGGAGTCACAATTAGGTACAGTCGGATAAAAATACAATTGATTGTGGATTTTTTAAACATTTGACGTGAAAAAGTTTTCAAATTTTATACCGTGCGTGGGGAGGTAATTGCGCCCAAATTGGCTACAGTTTCTTAGGAAGTAATTTCAAAATTCAATAACTTGGCAAAAAATAGACAGAGCACTGTTATCTTGGTCTCATGTTAAAGAGGAAAAATAAAAATTTCTGCCACTTTGCTCCAATTGATTACCGATTTGACATTTTTGAGAGGCATTAAAATAATTCAATACCATATATATCCAATTTCTCGTATCAATACATTATATTCAATAAATATAAATTGCAAATGAATTAAAGTATTAAAAACAAACTATGCACTGTTGATGTTTTCACGATAATCGCTCTGGCAATATTCGATATTGGTATTCCTGTTTTGTTTCCATAATGTGATAGAATTTGGATTATAATACGTTGAGTTGTTGAGAGTTGTTCCTAATCTCTATGCTTTCTTATAACTATCCACTTGAAGAAGTGAGAAATAATAACAGTATACCGTACACTATTTTGAAAAGAGTTTTTTTCCCTTGCGTATTTGATCTCATGTAATATTTCATTAACTTAATTTAAATATTAACTTAATTTATATAAAAATTATATAATTTAATTTTTTAAGTATTTTCTACCTTTTTATTTAAAATATCCTTTTGTTACCCTTGTAGAATCATTATTTACAAAATGATTAATCTGTCAGGCAAAAAATAAATAAGTTTTTTATTTATTTATTTTGATTTGCATCTGGTAAGGGCAGACTCGACACAGCAATAGCAATTTCTTCCAGTTAAGTTTAATATTGACGTAGTGGACTGAAAAATATTTTAGGTAAAATATCTAAAATTAAAAAACCAAAATACCAAAAATTAAATAAAACAAGTAGGATGATGACAAACAATAAAACGCGCTGCATGGTTGCGAGAATAGAACAAATGGAGGCTGGAGGAGACACGGAAAGGGTACTTGAATATACATGATTTTCTACAACGATATTTGAATTCATAAAGATATTGAAGTGAAATTCCGGGCATCGAGACCCCAGTGAACGAGCAGTCGTAAAATGATGTGTGAAAACTAGTATTAGTGAAAAGACGTAAACGAATATTTGTAAAAGGACGTACTAAAACGAATATTCATAAAAGGACGTAAAAAGTATTTGGAAAATGACGTGCTAAAACGAGTATTTAAAAAAACGCACTGAGCACCCAATCCTTTAGGTAGCTTAGAAACAAGTTCAATTTATGCACATTACTCCATTATATATAATACTATTGAATACAAAGCGTCACTGTTAAAAAAAAAGGTTCCATGTAAAATTTGTCGAAAATTTCGTACTATACAAGGTTCTTAATAACTACGTTTGATATAAAGCTTACAATTAGTAAGATATTGAACATAAACTGTGAACAAACACTTTTAATATTTTAAAAATAATGATTTTAGGAAAAAATAGTTTAAACAAAACTTGTAGAGAAGTTTAGTTCCTACAAAAAAAGTCTTAACATTTTTTGTCGTAAGTATAGCTATTATCAAGATATTTAAGAAAAACGATTTTTCAAGATGGCGACTAAAGCGAAAAACTTAACGCCGTGCAAATTTATATTTATACTCAAAGAACAATCCTAACTAGTTCCAGTTGAAAAATTTCTACTGTGCATTACAGATATCTGTGAAAATTTTCCTGACAGCTGGACTATGGTGTTAATCTATATTATATAACATAATAATTAATCATTTATAACAAATCATGCTACATTAATAATGCATATAATTGTAATAACTAATATAATTATTTATACGATATTCCAATCACGAAAAACCACTCATTTTCATTCATTACAAAGCTAAAACTAAAGTAGTAATTCAGACAAATTAATTACAATTAACTTGACGAATTAGAAAATTTTCACACAGTATAAATAGCTTAACGTTTTACTGAATTACTGTGATAATTGCATTTGAATTAATTCTTTATAGTTTTATTAATTCAATAAAACGCTATTCAAAATTTTCATACAGTAGATATAGCTTAATGTTTTACTGAATTACTGTGATAATTGCATTTGAATTAAATCCCTATACTCGACATATAGTATAAATAGCTTGATGTTTTACTGAATTACTGTGATAATTGCATTTGAATTAATTCCTTATAGTTGACATATAGTATAAATAGCTTGATGTTTTACTGAATTACTGTGATAATTGCATTTGAATTAAATCCTTATACTCCACATATAGTATAAATAGCTTAATGTTTTACTGAATTACTGTGATAATTGCATTTGACTTAATTCCTTATAGTTGACATATAGTATAAATAGCTTAATGTTTTACTGAATTACTGTGATAATTGCATTTGAATTAAATCCCTATACTCGACATATAGTATAAATAGCTTAATGTTTTACTGAATTACTGTGATAATTGCATATGAATTAAATCCTTATACTCGACATATAGTATAAATAGCTTAATGTTTTATTGAATTACTGTGATAATTGCATTTTAATTAAATCCTTATACTCGACATATAGTATAAATAGCTTAATGTTTTACTGAATTACTGTGATAATTGCATTTGAATTAAATCCTTATACTCGACATATAGTATAAATAGCTTAATGTTTTACTGAATTACTGTGATAATTGCATTTGAATTAAATCCTTATACTCGACATATAGTATAAATAGCTTAATATTTTACTGAATTACTGTGATAATTGCATTTGAATTAAATCCTTATACTCGACATATAGTATAAATAGCTTAATGTTTTATTGAATTACTGTGATAATTGCATTTTAATTAAATCCTTATACTCGACATATAGTATAAATAGCTTAATGTTTTACTGAATTACTGTGATAATTGCATATGAATTAAATCCTTATACTCGACATATAGTATAAATAGCTTAATGTTTTACTGAATTACTGTGATAATTGCATTTGAATTAAATCCCTATACTCGATATATAGTATAAATAGCTTAATGTTTTACTGAATTACTGTGATAATTGCATTTGACTTAATTCCTTATAGTTGACATATAGTATAAATAGCTTAATGTTTTACTGTATTACTATGACAATTGAATTTGAATTAATCCCTTATAGTCTTATTAATTCAATAAAACGATATTCAATTTTCAGCCTCAGGAGCAAATCTCCAACCGTAATCTGTGCTCAGTTTTGTGACATAATGGAATTTTATTTTAATCATTTTCATAGCTTTAAGACGAAAAAATATGATGCGTTTTCAGACAATTTTTTCGCACGCCTGTACCGGTCGCGCGTCGCTCGTCACAATAGGAGCGGCGCGTCAAAGGACGTGTATTTACTAAATATTTTGACATTCACCGTCCACCATTTGTCGCCGCGCCTCGTTAGCCGCCTTACCTGGGCCGCCAGGGGTTATGAACCTAATAATCGCGGGCCGGAAACAAATTTAATTGGTCGATAAAACCTAGAGCGTAAGTTGGTTTAGATACTGTACAGTCACGCGATTGTCGCAAAAAAATGATAAGTATAAATACATTTTTTATAACAAGTAATTTTTCTTATTACTACTGTAATCAGAAACATGTTAAGTTTCGAAAGAAAATAATTTAATTTTTAATTATTTATCGACTAAGGCAGATTAATGGCTATAGGAGTAACCTCTAAAAAGGAAAAAACCTCCGAAGATTCAAATGATCAAATATATTATGTATTGGAGAAATCTGCAACAGATTGTGAATCCAAATATAACATAAAACAAAAACAAAACTAAGTAACAAGTAAACGACAATAACAAACTGGCAAGCTGATAAAAAAAACGAATAACAAGTATTTAAAAAAAACTAATAAAAGAAAACCAAATTGTAGTCATGTTTATACATATGTATCATTTATTGACAAGTATACATGATAGAGATAGGATATAGTAGAGGACGATGAGTTATGGGAATTGGCGGAAGTACATTGAAGAAATATTTGCAGAAAAGGGGCAATCATGAGTAGGGATCAGTAAAGGAAGGTGATTTTCAGAGCAGTCTAATGCCAAACGCATCTAAACTTGAAAATTTAAATCTGAAATAGTCTGGGTTATTATATTACTTCAACACATTAAAAGGAACGCAAAGAATGAGCAGACTACGTTGGCAGTGAATGTCTAACCAGTTGAACAACGTCCTGCAATAAGAAACATGGTAAAATTTTCTGAGACGGAAATGTAACAAATGCACAAATATCTCCATAAATACTAAGTTTTTCTCAGAAAACCTACTCGGTATTACTTTTTTCAAACACATTACGATTTTCCATGAAAATTTCTATTATTTTGGCTATAAAAGCGCTCAAATTGGACCATATTTCTATGGCGTTATACTCTGGAAGTATAGTTTGAAGCTGGAAAAGGTGGTGTTTTTTAAGTGTTGAAAGTTATTTTTCCAACGGGTATTACTGACTCTCTTTTTGAAAAATACTTCTTAGAAATTAACCCACTATATGCTGATGGGCATAATAAAGTTCATGACAGCTATTCATGAATTGAAAGAAAGATAGGTGTTTTTTATTGGTATAAAATGTATTTGGAATATTAAAAGCAAAGCCCAGAAATAGGGATTAGCCAGAATGAGCTGTTAGTCTGTCAGTATGACAGCATATGTCATCTTTTCATTGAGCGCTGTAAAAATATGATGGCATCAGATAATTTTAAACTAAAACATTGCTTATCATAATATTCAATGCTGGAGAAGCAGCTGGAAGAAGGTGTTTGTGTTGACTTTTTACCAGTAACATGTTTTTTCACCGGTTCTGTACGTTTAGTCCCACCATTTTTTTTAAATACTGTAAAACATAGAGTATTTTACGTTAATTTTATTAGAAGTGGCACTCCATATACGTAAAAAAATCCAATGCACATACGTGTGTGAGGAATCATTAGATAGGTCTTAAAATTATCCGAAATAACTTTTTTTTTCAGTCCGTTTGGTGAGGTATGCGCTTTTAAAGTCTTAGGAAGTGTGCCTCCCATAATTTTTCAATTAACGTGTGTAAAAGTGTAAACAAAAATAAGGCAGTAGAAATTAAAATAAACCTTCAACGAACATTAATTTGAATAAGATATTTTGTGTAGTTTTGAGATATGAGGTATTTTCGGTACCGACTGCAGCAATAACTTTGTTTTTCAGTGTTTTCAAAAAATACAAACTGAATTTGAACCCTTCTTAAACGAGTTCGACTCACACTTGGCCGGATTTTTCGCATTTCTAATATTGCTGTTGAGTGGAATAGATTGTTCGTAGGTGTTTTCATGCTATGGAAAGGTATGGAAAAGCGAAGACATGCTGTGATATTATAGGGATTATAAGTGTTTCTCAAATCGTGAAAAGCGCGAACCCAGAGGTTTGTTGCCTCTATTATTTATGATAATTCTTTTAAAGTAAAATAATTAAAGCCCTGATGCTATGATTTTAAATAATTGTTTATGACAATGATTCTAGAAGACGTAAAGATATTTAAAAAACAATTCTGACAACGGAAAGAAAAAAAAACAATATACATAAACAAGTAATTATTAGATTATATTTATTTATTCTAGACGGAGCTTCAAATATCAAATATTTTTTAAAATTTAAAAATACAATAAAATAATATATCGATATTGTCTCTTAATTATAATATATATTTCATATTAATTCAATCCAGAATACAAACAAAAACCGACTTTATGGAGAAAGTGGACTGACGAAAATAGACTATATATAGAAAATAAATATAAATATATATAGAAATTAAATAATAAATAAAAAAAGCAAATAATTCAGCGATTTACAAAGAGGAAAGAGAAAAAAATAAAATATAATTTGTGACCTTAATAGAAAACAGAAAGGATATCAATACACACACACACACACATGTGTATGTGTATATATATATATATATATATATATATATATATATACATATAATGTTTTTATTGGATTCTGTTTCGAACTTTGAAATAAAGACGTAACTGCGTTTCTGTGGATAAAAGATTTATTTACGTATAAAACGTTCCTTCTACAATTTGCTAGTAACATTATCTTATAAACTAAACATTTACTCACCTGTGGGTAAAAGAAACAACATTTAAAGCCCTTCGGGTTTATCATCTGAATTCGACAGGTAAGCTTTTTACAATAAAATACTGAATCAAAAACAAATCTAACCTCTCAAAATCTTTTGACGTTTTATACGAAAGCTAACAGCGACCTCTATGGAACTTATCATAGATAACGCGGCAAAGTTTAGATGAAAGGATACCTATAGGTTTTCTTTACACACACACACATATATATATATATATATATATATACTTTTTTTTGTTTGATTGCGGAACTTCTGCTAGTGCTACATCATTTTAAATATAGTTTATCAAATCAGAATTAGATTAGGTTTGCTTCCTAGGAATTTTATTTCTTTATCTAAAAGAATATGTTGCAAACAATATCACATAGATGGCGTTAGCTTCTTACGGTTAAATTTATTTCTTCTATGAGAGAAGCTGGGATACAAAATTATCGAAGAGTTTGAAAAGTGAAGAGTCATAGCGTGTTCTGTTTTAAACAAGCAGTATATTGCAACTTCATCCCCATGAAATTCCCAAATGCAATTGCAGTATTTTAACGCGTTTGTTTTATGTTCTTATATTAGACACAAATAATAAGCTTAGTTTAAATCCCGCACGGGTCGGCTTGCGCCCCTCTCCGCCCCAACGCTCCCATGCCCGCTCTCGCCTAAACTTAATTAAATTTTCTACGTAATATTTTCATCATCACAACTTCGAAACTATTTGAGATACCAATATGAAGCAAAAACTAAATTGGAGCCAAAGTTACTATTGACGTAAAATTCATGTCAATAATTTTTGTTGTTTTCGAGTTAAATTCATTCTAACAGATAAAGCGGCAGACAGACAAAAGATTTTTTTAACGTTATATTCGTTTTAGTAATCGAATATGCAAACGGAAAAAGTATTTAAAAGCGGAAAATTCGAAAATTACAGACAGATATTTAAATTTTGTTCATCTTTATAATTTGATAATACAGTGGATCTAATGACATAGTATTTATTGCTTTGCGAATATTAGTTTAAAGTAAGTGTTTAAAATGTAACATATTTTTAATGCTTTGTACTTTGGAAATTACTTCCGTCTAATAGTGATAAAAACGTAGTGCGACATCAAAAGAGACGAGACGATGATGTCGGCTTCTTCTTGCTGACACGGTCGAGATTTGTGCACGATCACATCCCCTGGATTTCCTTACAATGGAACTATATATGTTTTCGAGTGTATCTCAGTTCACAGTTGTTTTCCGAGTGAGTTAGTGCATTATGTGATTACAGTGGGACTCGATTTCAGTTAGGGAGATGAATGAAATAAATATTTGTAAAGAGTTTCCAAATTCAGAATTCGACCATAAAAACTCAAATTCTATGTTTTAGAAGTTTCTAATTTTTAATGTCTATTCTGATTTTTGTGATTCTTTCATCGATGTATTTGTCCCAGTGCGTTTTATATAATTTTTTTCTACACGAAGTTTGATAGGTGTACACCGAATTTACTGCGATTTTATAGTTTTGAAATTATTGGGTTTTGATTTCAAAATTTTAAAGACAAATATAAACGATTAAACAATGCCGTCATTTGATGTTTATTTTGTTCACCCACGATATCATACTAGAACCTGTCTCAGTATAATCACATAACGCACTAACTGACGCGACGAGCAACAGTGAACTGAGACGCGGCCAAAAACAAGCTCGGCGCCGTCCCCTCTTTCTTTTCTGGTGCTCCGTGTAGCACAATTGTGACAATGAATATTTGAACCAATCTATCGAAAGACACTGAAGTGGCTCGTCTCATTCTCACTCCGTCAAATGCCCAGCGAGAAGTCAAGTGCCAGCATCACTTTCCTTACTAGTACATGATTTCCAAATCACATTATGAGACGTTGTCCCGTCAGAAAGACCCAAATCGGATACCATTCCGTTTGGTCTGATAGGATTTAATTTAATTTCCTTATGAAACCGTCCGGCATTTGACTATTTCTGCCGAATCTATCCGTGGCAGCATCCGAACAAGATTTATCACCCCCGATGTGTCCCGCGCGCGGGTGGTCCGTTCGAGCTGGCGGCGCATCAAACGATGCGACGTTCGGGGACACCGGCGAACTTGTATAATTTGTGGTCGCCCTAATACTTAAATAGATAGATGGATATAGAGATATGTTATGTCATATTATTTTTTTTAGGAAAAGTAACAATACGCATCGGCGTTGGGTGTAGAAAAAAAATTCGTCCGTGAAAATGGGATTTGTGCCTTTTGAATTCGGTCGGACGGTGGGAATGAGTTTGGATTTTGCAATTGTGGTCTTGTTAATGTTTTTTTTTATCATGTCACGAAGTGAAGAAGAGAGTCTTTATAATGGACGTAATATTGGTTAGTGTCATTGTCACGTAAGAAAGAAAGGTAGATCGTAATAACAGAAAATAATTTTCAAATTCCAGTCAATTATTTCAGTAACAAAATGCCAAAACTTAGTTCAGAATTTATGTGGATAAATCTATGCCTGTGATAAGTGTGATAAACTTAGGCCAGAATTTATGTAGATAAATCTATGCCTGTGATAAGTGTGATAAACTTAGTCCAGAATTTATGTAGATAAATCTATGCCTGTGATAAGTATGATAAACTTAGTCCAGAATTTATGTAGATAAATCTATGCCTGTGATAAGTGTGATAAACTTAGTCCAGAATTTATGTAGATAAATCTATGCCTGTGATAAGTGTGATAAACTTAGTCCAAAATTTATGTAGATAAATCTATGCCTGTGATAAGTGTGATAAACTTAGTCCAGAATTTATGTAGATAAATCTATGCCTGTGATAAGTGTGATAAACTTAGTCCAGAATTTATGTAGATAAATCTATGCCTGTGATAAGTGTGATAAACTTAGCCCAGAATTTATGTAGATAAATCTATGCCTGTGATAAGTGTGATAAACTTAGTTCAGAATTTAAGTAGATAAATCTATGCCTGTGATAAGTGTGATAAACTTAGCCCAGAATTTATGTAGATAAATCTATGCCTGTGATAAGTGTGATAAACTTAGTTCAGAATTTATGTAGATAAATCTATGCATGTGATAAGTGTGATAAACTTAGTCCAGAATTTATGTAGATAAATCTATGCCTGTGATAAGTGTGATAAACTTAGTCCAGAATTTATGTAGATAAATCTATGCCTGTGATAAGTGTGATAAACTTAGTCCAGAATTTATGTAGATAAATCTATGCCTGTGACAAAACAGTCAATTCTATAATTTTTTTCCATACACATTTAATTCAAACACTATAAATAAACGACAGAGCAGAACGCAATAGATTTTGAAATGTTTGATTGTTTACGATATTTGTATGGCTGCTGGACAAGTGTTTACGTTGCGTACTTGCAACCGTACACTCGATAACTAAGTATGCGTGCTACGTACGGTTTAGTATTTTGTAACAGGTATCACCTATTATTTTTACGTTCTCGTAACAGAGTCACAGAGCGAGAGAGAGAGTCACAGTTCATATCATACACCTCTGATTCGAACCAATGAGTTAACGAGGTAGGGCAAAAGCGAACGCCACTATATCTCACCACCGAGCATTTATTAGTCAATAAATTTATATGTTCGCAAATGCACTATCTATCAGCTATCTATACAGAGCGCTTATCATACCTATCCTTGTTTACCAATCCGTAATCTGGACGTTGTTAAGACCGGATTTAGAAAAACTTGTCGTCTTTCAAATGCATTCCATTGTAAATGGAATGCAAAAAATGAAAATATTTTACTGAACTTTGCGAGTCAGACTAAAATATATCTGCTAATCAAAAGACGATTGCTATGAAGGTATGGTAACATTAGTGGTATGAAAAAGGGTCGTTTTCCACTCAGAAAGTTCAATACACAGCACCAAAGAAGACATGGATTAATCTTATTAGCAAATATATTTAGAAGTAACGTTTGACTTTGGAAGAAACCTTTGCTATAGATCACTAACTATGGAAGTAGATTGTCAACGAGGCTCCGAACCATGCAGCGTGGACACACCGACGTACTGGTTAAGGAATGCTTTTCTCCCCTGGTCATCCACTATAGGTAAAAGAAGAAGAATATCTGAGTCTGAGATACATTATGCCACGTTTCTAGATTTTTAAAGTTTATCCTTTCTGCAGTACACGTATAGACCGCAAAAAGACCAAGAATTAAATACCAGGATACACGTCGACACGTCGACTAGTTTGACATTAGCAAATTAAAAAAGGCATATTTCAACTTCATACTTATAATTATTAATTTAGATAAATTTGTTTTCAAATATCAACTGGATAGAGTCTAATGTAATCCCCATGACATTTTTTAAATCTACTTGACAAAAGTGCTTAATTCGTCTGAAGGACTCAACACCAAAGAGTCATGCGTAAAGATAAAAATTTAGTTTTAAATAAACCAATTCAATAACTGTCTATGCAACTTAGCTTTTGACAGATAATCCCTGATATAAACGCCAGTAATCGCTGCTTTGTAAGTCCGTCTGCAAGCGAGGATTACGAGCTTTTGAATTCTCCGGACGAGCTTTCGAAGATGTAATTGTACGATATAAATCGAGATTTTAGATACAAATCTACACCACATTTGTACTTCTGGAGTCAGAAAAGGAAAGGCATCTTAAAAAATGGGATTTAAAAGAAGCAAAATTAAAAAAAAATGGTTCATGGTAAAATGAGTTTAGTTACATGATAGCGGTTCGTTTGAAACGGACATTGAAGCGTGTAATACTTTAATTGATATCTTTTAGTGCAAAAAAGATTACGAAAAATAAAACTTTTAACTACATCAAACCAATTTTGACCATTTTTTTAAATACATTTACTATACAGGCTGTCTTTAAAAGATAAACATATTTTTTAATTTTACAAAATAATATATTTTTTAAATATTTTATACCATTTTTAATACATTCTCCATTATAGTCTGGAAATGAACGTCAATTTATTAAGGGGTTTTTATATGCAGATAACAATGTATATGTTTAACTCATCTAATGATAACTCGATTATTTGTTCGACTCGACTACTTGATAATTCTTCATAACAAATATTATTTCATGATCAATTAACAAAATTTTGTTACATGTACAACGTCTATCCCATAGTTTTCAAGACATAGTTACAAATGAAGTTTTTTGTCTAGAAAACCTGCTATAATTTGGTTAACTCAGCGGGTTTTTTTCATCTTTGGTTTAACTATATTAAATTATTAACCACAATATCATTTGAATAATATTAAAAAACGTGGTATCATGAACATTGTACTGTGTTATGTTATATATAATGGAATTAAAATTAAATTTATAAGATCGCTTAGTGTACAAATTTTCTTATTTTGTGCAAATGAGGAAACAGTTAAATATTTCGTATTTAACTGTACAAAATGAGGTTATATTTTGTATATGAGGAAACAGTTAAATACGGAAAGGTAGAAAATGAGGTTATACTTTGTATATTTGTTACACGTTTAAACAAACAAACAAAAAATACATTTTTGTGTGTAATTTTGAAGCAAAAAAAAGAAAATAAGACAAATAATTTTCCCTAATTTATTTTCATTTCTTTAAGGCAATTCTTAAATAACTTCTTAAGACAATTCGTAATAAAGCTAATTCTATATTGAATATATTTGATGTTAATTTTGTGGAAACTCATTTTCACTTAACTTCTATTCACAACTAAATGAAACTACGTGTTGTAGTATGATATGAGATGTAGTATCATATCTACTTTGTTTAAATTATTAACCATGACCTAGGTTTCTTTGTATCACAACATCTTCAAGTGGGCAATTTTTATTTCTATTTTATTTAAATTATTAACCGCGACCTAGATTTCGTGGTATGACAACATCTTCAAGTGGGCAATTTTTATTTCTACTTTATTTAAATTATTAACCGCGACCTAGATTTCGTGGTATGACAACATCTTCAAGTGGGCAATTTTTATTTCTACTTTATTTAAATTATTAACCGCGACCTAGATTTCGTGGTATGACAACATCTTCAAGTGGGCAATTTTTATTTCTACTTTATTTAAATTATTAACCGCGACCTAGATTTCGTGGTATGACAACATCTTCAAGTGGACAATTTTTATTTCTACTTTATTTAAATTATTAACCGCGACCTAGATTTCGTGGTATGACTACATCTTCAAGTGGGCAATTTTTATTTCTACTTTATTTAAATTATTAACCGCGACCTAGATTTCGTGGTATGACAACATCTTCAGGTGGGCAATTTTTTCTCTTCAAATTGCCCACTTGAAGATGTTGTCATACAAAGAAACCTAGCTCGTGATTAATATTTAAATGAAGTAGTTATGTAGTATACTACATCACATAGTTTCATTTCGTTGTGAATAAACATTAAGTGCTAACAATATATTTTAATTCATAGTAATTCTATTTTCCATAATTTATTCTATATTGTAAAATTGTTGTTTATATAATAAATCTAAAGCATAATAATTCTAAGCATAATAATTCTATTTTCCATAATTTATTCTATATTGTAAAAAGTTTGTATCTTCAGTGTATTTTGGAAATTAGGAATTATAAAGATCATAAGTAAGCTAGACAATAAAACGCAATGGTTTCGTAACTTATGTCTGTCTGATCGCGCATTACACAAGAACTATTAAATGAACGGTTTTGATTTTTCACTAATACCATTCTTACATTCTTGAAGAAATATGAAGTCTCAAAGTTTTTTGTTTATTAATATGTTTGATTCTTACATTTCCAAATAATTTAAAATGTCTAAACTTTAGAAAGTATACACTGTTATATGTATTGGAGTTTAAAAAAAAAATTGATGGGACATCAGAAAGTATAGAAAAAAGGCCGAATAACCATTACGACCTGATTTATTTATTGACTGGTTATTAATTATATGCTTTAATAACAACTCAATAAACCAAATAGTATATACGAGTTAATTAATTAACAAAAATATGCCACAAATTTTATTGTTGTTATTAAAGGCTTTACTTTCCTTAATATTATGCTAATAATTCTTTAACATATATTTATATATCGAATTAATATTGAATTAAATTAAATTTTAATTCGGCATACATTTCTAAAAAGATTATTATTTAACAAAATATTATCTTTTCAAATTATAATTAACTAGCTTGACCCGTGCGAAGTCTTCGCATTATTTATTCCGCATCTAAGCTTCAATTCCGCATTATTTATCAAACAAATATTTTACTAAAATTGGCGCAAGTATCAAAAGCATTGAGCTAAAGCGCCACTTTATTTAAACGTGAGTGGATTTCAAATTAAACAAAAATTTTACCGACCGTCAATCATATTGACGTTGAGCCGTTAGATGGCAGCATTGCTGTTTCGTGTATATAATTTTAATAATTAATTAATTTGCAAAAACAATAGCAATAATAAATTTTTTAGTTGTGGATGCCGGTAGAGCAAGCAATTATCTATAAAATGATATATAATTTATGTGGATTAGTTGTGAGGTTTTTTCTAAAAAGGGAGAGTAACATCTTAACTTTGATGTATTAATATATATAATGATGATGATGATTAAAAATATTATATGGGTAATTAAGGACTTCTTCCATCTCATTCGCTCCAGTATCAGCGACATTCGGTCTTCAGCTTTCTCGACCAAGTTTGGTCCAGCCATTTTTATAATTTTATCTATCCATCTGTCTAGCGGTCGTCCTACTGTCTTTTTAGCTCTCCGAGTGTTCCAGATTGTCACTCTTTTGATACATTTCTTATGTCTCATCCAGGCCACGTGTCTTATTTTTTTTCTTATTTCTTTTCTCTTTATGTGTAATAGTTTCTTAGTTAGTTGACTCGTATTTGTTCATTGACACTTTTTGTCATTCATTAAATTTTTTATAATGTTAAGTTCTAGACTAATTTTTTGACTTATGGGGGTTTGCATCGTTGATCATTTCTTCCAGTTGTTTTGTTATTTTATGTAATATGTAGAGTGGATATATTTGGTTACATAATTACATGCAACAATTATGCTGTAGGTAAAGCTGATAACACGCTGATGACACGTTCAAAAAAGCTTATGAATATAAGCTTTTTTGAATTAACGTGTTATTAACGTGTATATATTAAATAATAGACAATAAGATGGAGAACAATCGGATGAAGCCTTCAATAATTGTAACATGCCAACATTTTCGTATATGCATCGTCCAAGGATATATTTGGTTACATAATTACATGCAACAATTATGCTGTAGGTAACGCTGATAACACGCTGATGACACGTTCAAAAAAGCTTATGAACATAAGCTTTTTTGAATTAACGTGTTATTAACGTGTATATATTAAATAATAGACAATAAGTTGGAGAACAATCGGATGAAGCCTTCAATAATTGCAACATGCCAACATTTTCGTACATGCATCGTCCAAGAACAATGTGTGAAAATCCGTTGCAAACTCAGAGATAATTTTTTTATCTGAATAATATTAGAACTAAATAAGTAAGTACCTAAATATTATAGAACATAATCTCCTTTCTATGATAATATTGTTTTAGATTCGTTAATTATACACATATAAAGAACGCAGAAGGAAAAGGGGATGCTGTGAAGTGTGCAGCCATTAGGCATCAAATCCTTTGTATACTCGCATTGCGTATTATGATGACTCTATTCAGAGGAGGCTGGTGTTAAAAGTTACTAGGTTTAGTTGTTCCAGTGGTTACAATTTTAAGACCAGAATAAATCAAAATGTGTCTGAAGTACGTTGCAGAATATAACGCCATCGATGTTCACCCTCTATGTCAAATAGGGAGCGTGGCATGTGTCCAGATGTAACTGAGTGTACCCTCTTTTGTTATAAATGTTTTTATAATATTGATTTTGATATATTTTGACATATTAGAAAGTTAGTGATTAGCTTATTTACGCATTATAAATGAAAATATGTCTAAAACAATTAAGTAAACAAGATAATTAAATCGGTTTTATGTTATAACTAATTATTTGCATATGCAAGTCGAGTGAGTCTTTTTAATCGCATGGCATGTTTTTACCTCGGCACAACTAATTAAAAAAACACATTGTTTTATGTTAATAAATATCGCTGTTTTTAATTGGGCAGATTTGTAAGTGGAGGACATATAGGGGACTTCCTTTTAAGAACTTATGTAAAGAGTTGCAGGTCAGTCGCAAAAGATGGCCTTAAAGTAAAAACCGTTACAAGACAGTTCAAAATTTAGCATCTGACATTATGTAGATTTATAAAGCAATCAAAATCAAGTACAGAGCCAGATTTTTTTTTTTTAAAGTGTAAGGATATTTTTGGATTATTATCGGATGAAATAAGAAAAATTATGGATCTGTGAATTATGGATCCTTTATGGATCTCTTTCCACCCGCAATTCATGAATCTCAGAAAAGCACAGGAGATAAAAATGACTCCACCAATGTGCTAGAAGAAGTGAGGGACAGTTGAGAACATCATTATCGTGGATTGCCTCTCAGTTGGGGACGTTACCACTTTTCTGTGTCGGAAATTGATAATATCCATCAGAAATAATTTCAGAAATAATACGGTAGTTTCCAAAGTTTTCAAGGACTGGAAATGTCAGACACTGTATAAGAAAATTTGCAGTTCTTATTAACATTTCAGTAAAAGAAGGCTTTGAAATGGAAAAAGAGAAAATATGACACTGATATCTATAAAAATTATTATAAATGCATGATAAAAATAAAGAAAATGAGTTTTACCCTCGAGAAATTAAAATTAATTAAACGAAATTTTACAAGAAGGTAATGGTGGGGGTGCTGGGGTAATTAATAACTTAGAATATCACTTTATTATTTGTTGTGAGCAGATAGTCCAATTCACGTCCCGGCCAAGTTTGGATCCAGTGTTTAGAATGTAAGATCTGGAACTATTCGGGATGCCAATTAGATTGACACACAGTTTTTTTTCTAATTGTAAATGGGGATTTACCCCAAACATATTTTTTTCAACCCTAAATACCTGCAACTGTGGGAGGAGTGTAACATCCTAGTGGAAACTAACAAAATATCTGATCCTGTATTTATGCAGAAGATTGACCCGGGCAAAGCATATAAAATAAAAAAGAAAAGAGATACATCTGCAATGCACGAAATTGAACTGATTAATTTAATACCAAATCTTTCTCATGTTAAGCAACTTAATGCTAGTTTAAAAATGCATTATGAAATCAATATAGACATATGATGTACAACTCTTGAGATTGGTCGATAATAATAATTTAGATACAGTACACAGATTTGAAAACAAAGGCCTAGGTATCGTGATTTTGTAAAGAGTGTGAGATTCATGAATATCTCGAATACATCTGTAATGCACGAAACTGATCTGATTAATTTAATACCAATCCCTTCTCATGCTCAGCAATTAAACGCTGGTATAAAAATTTATTATGAAATCAATATGGATGTATGATGTACAACTCTTGAGATTGCTCAATAATAATAATTTAGATATAGCACACAGATTTGAAAACAAACTCCTAGGTACCATGATCTTGTAAGGAGCGTGAGATTGATGAATATCTCAAAACATTTACTATAAAAGAACAATACAAAGAATTCTGTGAAAATTATAAAAAATGATTTAAATATCACACAAACTTTCAAAGCAGCTGCTAAATACCACTGATGACATCACAAATATCCGAGGAAACTACGTAATGAAATTCGACCAAGCTCACTAGACAGCGGTCTCGTGGATGGTGCTTAACCAAGATAGTTGTCTTTTAATTATGCCAACTATCACACAAATCAACAACACAGTTGTCAACAACACAGTTGTGGACAACACAGTTGTGGACAACACAGTTGTGGACAACACAGTTGTGGACAACACAGTTGTCTTATAATTATGGACATGACTATTATTTCTCTTTCGGACACGTATCCTATCGGCCCTTCTTACGGCTCAAAAACGCGAACTTCTACATGCACATCTCAACAAACGTGAAGTCTTCCAGATGTAATGTCTTCAGCAGGTTATTACAGCCTAGCGACCTGCGCCTGCTTCACACGAGTGGGCAGTTTTCTTCACGCATTGATGCATCTGCATTATGTGCTACTGCACATTAGCAGTGAATGTAGATGCTAAAAAAATTGCATCCACCTATAAAAATCTGACTGAACACCAGGAAAAGTTCGCGATGATATATACCTATCGTCAATTGGTAAAACACAATAAGCGTTTTGCCAATCCCACAAAGTAGCCGTGTAAACCCAGCTGTTTTTACAGCTTAATTTTTATAAATAAATATTTGTTTAATGAAAAATCGCATTTTTAACATCAGGGTGCAATCAAACTCACGGGTGTACCCCGGTGTAGCGTTTGGTTTCGCCGAAGATCGTCATTTTTTTTAGATTCTTGACACTTTCTGGCTCTGTTTTTAGTTTGCATTTTCTGACTCGAATATGTCATTGTACAATGCGCTTTGATTATTAAACATTTGGTTTACCGCATTTCAATGTCGCTCCTAAATAGATGACCGTATAGAACTTTTAAAATCACGTCAATGCAACGAACTTTAGAGGCGATACGACATAAATTGCTCGGGTGAACATTAATTTCGAGAACGCTCACCTCGCCGCAGCGGGACGCTTCGTCTGTAGGGTGCCGCCGCGTCGACTCAAAGGGGAACACCCACGCCGTGTGCTATTGTAGACAGGACAATTTACAGTTTAGTATTGCAAATTTTTGTAGGTTCATTGAAGGTTCCTGCTGAGATTGGAATAATGAGCACTCGGACCGTGGGGTGGACATTTTGGAGAGATGGAATTTTTTTCACTTCATTAAAAGGCAACTTTCATTATTTTTTCTTTATTTAATTGAAAGAAAACACGTACTAGATATAGATCCGGTTATTAAGAAAGGGCTCCCATGATTTATTTCGAAAAAAATCGATTTAACAAATTTTTGTCCATGTTAATGGTTTTTTCCAATTAGCCACTTGATATAGTTTTTAGTATTGAATATATTTGGCGTTAATTTTGTAGAAATTCACAATTAAATGAAACTACGTGATGTAGTATTTTTTTTACTTAAATTTCTTTATCACGACCTAGGTTTCGTTGTATTATAACATCTTCAGGTGGGTAGCAAAGATCTTTGCTAATAGCCCACCTGAAGATGTAATACAACGAAACCTAGGTCGTGGTAAAGAACTTAAAGAAAGTAGAAATAATACTACATCACGTATTGAATAATTTTTAGTCTCAAAATACTTTTTTCTTTTTAAGCATTTATTACGTAAACATGAACAAAGACATTGTGAAACAGGGCTATAATAAAAAAAATAAATTAACGAAAAAAAACTTAGCAAACAGGCTTTGGAAATTTTATATTTGATATCCGGTTTAAAAAAAATCGCATATAAACTTTACCCAATATAATACTCAAAACATTATTTATCTGCGCATTTATACGTCTATCACAGTCTAAAGCCGGAATTTGATAAAGGAACGAAATCTAGACACTTTGGATAACCAAAATATGGGAGATTCAAAAAATGTATTGATCTTCCGATAAATTTTGAATGACAAAAGTTTGCAAGGTGGTAATTGTCCATTTTTTCAATCATGCGTAGAATCGTACGGATGAATTTTTGGGCAAATCAAAAATGTAATTTTTTTATTAAATATTATGTCGCACAGTGTCTAAAATCGTTTTAAAAATTTAATCCAAAAGTTTTATTCTCCCCACAATCCCCTCCTTTGTCCCACCTTAGCTTTATTTTCAAAACTAGTAATGTAGAATTGAAAATGGAAATTTTCATAAAATTTAGAGTTAGAAATATGAATATAGTTTATAAAAATACTATTACCATTTTTCTAAAAAGCTTTATGGAATTTCGCCGTTAATTTATTGCGAAATTAACGGCGACAAAATAATCTTAATAATTGATAAAAGAAAAAAATGTGTGACGCAGACGAATGACTTTTATAGGTGGTAAAAATAAAGTAAGTTTTTTGGACAAAGTAACTAGCCGAGTCTCCAACGACTCAATGCATACGTCAAGAGGCTTTCGCCGCCGACTAATTATCTCCCATCTCCGCTAGCGCGTGTCCAGTCGCATGTTCTGTCCTTTTCTCCATTAGCGCATTTTACTTGTTACTTTCGGATCGGTGGGAGTCGGCCAGAATTGTACCTACTTCAGTGTAAAACCGATTTTTGTGGGAATATGTCCCACGGTTTTACAACGTGCGTTTAATTATTAAATAATATATCATATGTTTAATTTTCTTCGACCATTGTTGGACCGATTATTATAAACCCTCTGTGTTGGGCGTTATGCGGCCAGCAAAATTAATTTTAATAGATATAACTTATAATATTGTGGTGCCATTAATTTAAAGTTGTCTAATATTTTTAATTTTAAAACACCCCAACTAATGACAACTAGTTTCTTTTCCCTGTATTTTTATGTGTAAAGTTAGTATTTTTAGTTGTTAACATAAGAAATAGAAGGAGCTCTCAATACAGCTCTACATTAAATAATTTGTTATCTGTATTTAAAATAAAGTATGTGTGTCCTTAAAAATAAAATATTGGGAGAGAGGAGATGGATATACAAACTAAACTTTGGGTGTCTGTAAAAATAAAATATTGGAGTTGGATGAAGGATTTATGAATGTCTTACAATTGTTAGAATTGGTAACCCAACTTCGATCGAGTTTTCTCGAAAATGGTAGGAGGTATTTTGAAGTAATATTAGTTTTTTAAGATATGTGAACTAAATGTATTCAATAATTTAATTATATTGCAACGATAACACACAAATTTACAGTATAACCATTTAAATCAACAGATGGCACTACATGTATTCTAATGCGCGCAATGAAGTTTTTCACCTCGACATATATTGGTGAAATGGCCATAGCCAAAGTGAAGTGTAGTTATAAAAAATAGCATCGGTTGTCTGCACGTATGAAGTCGAGGGCCCAGCTAGTTCTAGCAACTAGCTGCGCTCTCAGCATTACAGAGACTGATTAAGCCTCGAGCTGAGGTTGAAAAAGGGACAATTAATTCACCAAGGGCTTACAGCACTTGGTCTTCATTTATCAAGTGATTACGACCTGCTATTGTGCCAACTAATTTAAACCTGGATAATACTGAGTTACATAATTATCAGTTAATCTTGCTACTTGATCTAGGCTGCTAATTCATCAACGCGGGTTTCTACATATGATCCTAGATGTTACTTTACCTACATTTTATCTTTTTAGATCGACGATACTGCATTCAATAGACATAATCATCAATCAGACAGTAGAGAAATCTCGTATTTTTTCATGAAAAGTTAGGTTATTTTTCATAATAGATTGTAAATGTAATTTCTACGGAATTCTTTGAACTAGCGAGATAAGACAAAGTGCAGATTGTGTCTCGTTATATCATCCATCCACAGATGTACCATATTAATACATGATGATCACAGGCTCGACAGGGTCATCGAAAAATGACGTAAACCTCGATAAGAAGGAAAAAGCCATTCATTTTGACTGTAGAACGATTGTTAATGTTTGTTAACAGTTTATTTTTAATTAATTTAGACAGTGTAGCCACCGTCTAAATTAATTAAAAATAAACTGTTAAAAAAGGAAGAGGCATTGATTGTTTTTTTTAATCGTTTCTACAAAGTTATTATGCATTCCATTCAATTTTTTTGTTGTTTTTATTGCCAATTAACAATTCTTTATAATTTAAAAATTATAACATAGGCGCATTTATGAGGATAGCTTTTTTTGTATTATGGCTACAAATTTTAATTTAATTTTTTCCTCTTTATATAACATGTTATATTCGTATAAAACAAGTGAGAAAATGGCTCCAGATAGCCTTCATACACGGACTGCAATGGAAAAGATAAAGAGTGAATGAAAGCATGTTTATAAAAGATATAATATATATAAAAGATATAATATATACAAAAGATACAATATATATAAAAGATATAATATATATAAAAGATATAATATATATAAAAAATATAATATATATAAAAGATACAATATATATAAAAGATATAATATATATAAAATATATAATATATATAAAAGATATAATATATATAAAAGATACAATATATATAAAAGATATAATATATATAAAAGATATAATATATATAAAAGATATAATATATATAAAAGATATAATATATATAAAAGATACAATATATATAAAAGATATAATATATATAAAAGGTATAATATATATAAAAGATATAATATATATAAAAGATATAATATATATAAAAGATATAATATATATAAAAGATATAATATATATAAAAGATACAATATATATAAAAGATATAATATATATGAAAGATATAATATATATAAAAGATATAATATGTATAAAAGATATAATATATATAAAAGATATAGTTTAATTAAAAACCAGGCGGTTATTTACTTTCTTAGGGCCATTTTTACAGCTCTAAATATATACCTATTTAACTTTACGTCATTAGTGCTTAATATTATGTCATAGTTATAATTTTAGCATTTAATATCATATCGTTAGCATTTAATATCATGTTACAATCATTATTTTGGCATTTAATATCATGTGATAATTATTGTTTTCCATTTTCATATTCCACCTATAAGTACTTCCATAGATGTCAGAGTATGTGAAAAAGTAGTGATAATTCTTTTCTTTGCTTTGTTTGTTTATTTCTGTGTTTTTGTTTCGTGTGTGTCGATTGACACACCATTTGGTGAATGAAGAGAACCTCTCCGAGGTTTAGTGACTATGGGAAGGGAGGAGCAGCATACTTAAGACAATTCTACGCGGGTAAAACCATGGGGCATAGCTAGATATCAATATATACCCATCCAAAGTTGTTTTGTTAAGTCTATTGAATTCGATTTGTGAAAAAATTCAATCTATGTGAATCTTGTCAAATTCGTTTTATGAGTGAAGTTCAATATGTTTGAATCTCGTTGAATCTTAATTTTGAAAAGAGTTCCATCTATTTGAATCTCTTAAAATTCGATATCTGAAAAAAGTTCAGTCTATTTGAATCTCATTGAATTCGATTTATGAAAAAAGTTTAATCTATATTAATCTCATAGAATTCGACTTTTGAAAAATGTTCAATCTGTTTTTTTTACGTTCGTTGAATTCATTTATAAAAATAATTCAGTCTATTTCAATCTTGTTGAATTCATATTATGGAAAAATTTCAATGCATTTGAATCTCGTTGAATTCAATTTATGTGACAGTTCAATATATTTGAATCTCGTTGAATTCGATTTATTGAATTTGTTTTATGAAAAAAAAGTTTAATCTATATGAATCTCGTTAAATCGTTTCATGAAGAAAGTTCAATCTATTTGAATCTCGTTGAATTCAATTTATAATAAAAGTTCAATCTGAATCTCGTTGATTTCGGTTTATGAAAAAAAATATTAATCTATTTGCATCTCGTTGAATTCGATTAATGAAAAAAGTTTAATCTGTTTAAATCTCATCAAATTCGTTTTATGAATAAAGTTTAATCTATTTGAATCTCGTTGAATTCGATTTATGAAAAAGTTTAATCTGTTTAAATCTCATCAAATTCGTTTTATGAATAAAGTTCAATCTATTTGAATCTCGTTGAATTCGATTTATGAAAAAAGTTTAATCTGTTTAAATCTCATCAAATTCGTTTTATGAATAAAATTCAATCTATTTGAATCTGGCTGAATTCGTTTTATGAAAAAAAATTAATTAATTTGAATCTTGATGAATTCGATTTATGAAAAAAGTTCAATCTATTTGCATCTCGTTAAATTCAATTTATTGAAAAAGTGCAATCTGTTTAAATCTCATCAAATTCGATTTATGAATAAAGTTCAATCTGTTTGAATCTTGTTGAATTCGTTTTATGAAAAAAAAGATGAATCTATTTGCATCTTGTTGAATTCGATTTATGAAAAAAGTTTAATCTGTTTGAATCTTGTTGAATTCGTTTTATGAAAAACAATTAATTTATTTGTATCTCGCTGAATTCTATTTAAAATTAGATCTATTTAGAATTACGAACATAGATAAAAATTTAATTCAGGTAATGCCGGGTATCAGCTGCTAGTATCTGAATGAAAAATAGACTCCTATCGGCGGAGATTTTTTAAAACCACGGCTTTGCTCATGTAAACTAAAAACTTAATGTATTCTCTCTCACATAAGTACGGTTTATTCATCCTGATCGCTTTGAATTGCATTGTTCGTTAACACACGTGATGGCTATGCAGCAATGATCTCGACTTCACACAGCGAGTCAAGAACGAGATGCGCTGTAAGAAACTATGATTGACTCGAGACCCCTCGGTCTTGTTAGCACGCGCCTTATACAGCGCGCGGCGAGAAAAAGCGCTCCCAGTTGAGGGAGGAGTGGGTTATAGGTGGCAAGCGAGTATTGAGATATTCCTATAATATAATGTTACAAATTTTGAATGAGTTAACTCTGCTTAGTCTATAAAAATCTACAGAAAAAGAAACAAACAGAAAACTGGAAAAAAATGGAAATTGTATCTAGTTATTAAGAAACTTTTCTTGTTAAGTAAATTTGTATTTTCTTTCAATTGTTTTTCCTTTCTATTAGTAAATCATATAATTATTGTCTCATAGTTTTTTACTTATTTGGATTTGTCATATAAACAACAACAACAATCGTCATATAAATAATTGTCAAAATTGTAACGCGATAACAAGCCATCAGTTATTTTTCTTTTGCACGCACAAAGTTTTCTATTTTCTTTTGGTTCGAATCTACCGATGACCTTGAAAATATTTTTTAGTCAGTTTTAGCGACAGTCATTATTATTGAATGGGATCTTTGTGAAAAATCTCGAACATTTGCGAATCGTCATCTTTCATCCAATGGGTCTTAACTATTTTTTTTCTGATAATAAGCCATTAGTTATTTTTCTTTTGCACGCACAAAGTTTTTCTATTTTCTTTTGGTTCCAATCTACAGATGACCTTGAAAATATTCATTAGTCATTTTTAGTGAAAATAAATATTATTGAATGGGAGCTTCGTGAAAAATCTCGAATATTTGCGAATCGTTGCCTTTCATCGAATGAATATTTTTTAATTCATTTTTTTCCATGAACTTCTGTACATCAATTTTAATAACTTTAGGGTTTCGTTAATTAGTTTTTACACAGTCAATTTTTGAGATTTTTTTATGATTCTCTGGTTTCAGTAATATGGAAAAGGTAAAAATATATTTTCATTAAAACAATTTTCCAAAGTGCTCCTGTTTAACTCTTAATTAATCTCAATATAATGTTTAAATAATGTTTTATTTTATATTGCTAATTATTAATTTACTAATTATAAATATGCTAATGGGAAGAAAAATGAATATCTGGGCAAATTATTTTATGTACTTTTTATATAATTATATTTTATAAAGTATAATTTCCCAGCATTCTAATAAAGTAAACATTATATATGAATATATATATATATATATATATATATATATATATATATATATATATATATATATACTAGCGTGACCCGTGCGAAGTCTTCGCATTATTTATTCCATTATGAAGCTCAGATAACAGATCAAACAAATATTTTACTAAAATTGACATATAGAGGCGCAAGTATCAAAAGCATTGAGCTAAAGCGCCACTTTATTTATACGTGAGTGGATTTGAAATTAAACAAAAATTTTACCGACCGTCAATCATATTGACGTTGAGCCATTAGATGGCAACATTGCTGTTTTGTGTATTTAATTTTAATAATTAATTAATTTGCAAAAAATAGCAATAATACATTTTTCAGTTGTGGATGCCGGTAGAGCAAGCAATTATCTATAAAATGATATATAATTTATGTGGATTAGTTGTGAGGTTTTTTCTAAAAAGGGAGTGTAAAATCTTAACCTTAGCGTATTAATATATATGATGATGATGATGATGATATATATATATATATATATATATATATATATAAATGTATGTATATATATATATATATATATATATATATATATATATATATATATATATATAACGCTTCTGTCATAAACAATGCCATCAATACCTAGTTAATTTAGAAATTATCTGGCTATACTTCAGACTTTATAAATAATTTTAACGTTGGTGAACTTTATTCTTATTTTCGCCTTTAATGTTATTTATATTTTAAAAATATAGATATATTGCTAGAAGTATTTAATCTGTCTGCCTCTATAAGCATATTTTTTTAAATGAGTGGAACTAATTATTTTATTATGGTGCCTTCCTTTGGAGTTGGTTCCATTTCTTTATCATTTTTTTGAAGTCACCATTTTACGCTTCTTAAACTTATAACCATAATGGGTTTACTTCGTCATACTTTAGAATATGTCAGATTTTCGTCATCATTTTAAATATTTTTTTCTTGTTTTAATATAGAGAAACAAAATAACAATTTAATTCAAATTGGTCGGGCCCTAAATATTTTTAATAGAGAAACACAAATAGGTACACATCGAATATTCAAATTATAAGTTGATCTCTGGATTAATTATAGTGTGGTAAATTAACAAGTAAATAAAATAATTAATATATGATAACATGAATAAAAAATAAAAAATAAAATGAATAAACTATAATAATTTGTCCTAAAACGGAAACCTCAGGGACATTGAAGCCAAGATAGAAGCAGAACGACCCGGACTGGAGCTGTAGACGCAGCGTGCTGCAGGAGGTGGAAGAACCAGGGATGGGGTGGGAGAAACTGAAGAATCAGCCGCAAAATTGGTTATGGTGGTAGAGAAGTTTTTGGGATCTCCAAGCTTGATGGTCTCTATGGTCGATAATCTGATATATTTTTATCCATAATTGTCCCTGTAATTCAGTATGTGATAAATTCAAAAATTCTGAATTAAATTTAAATGGAAAAAATATGTCGGTATAGCTTATTTTAAAAGGAAATTTTTTTTTAATATTTTTTTATAATTTCACACTTTCGATATTTTAAATTTATTTGCACAAATTATTATATACCTTTAATTAAAGATTAAAATTAAATAAATTGTTTTAGTTAATTTTTTAAACTCTAAATATTATAGTTATTTAAAACGTTCAATATTACGCAGCTTTTCAATCATATGTACTATAAAGTTGACAGAAAAGCATTTATTTAAAAAAAAAAAAATTATTTTAAATTTCTGATGATTTGTTCATCTTTCGGTATGGCTTTTGCAGATTAAATAACCGACATTTTAGATTTAATAGCAATGCATAATAAATTAGGTTGACTTTTCTATCGTAAGAATGAAGATAATTAAAAAAATTAAATATTACCACACTTCCCTTCGTTCCCCAATTCTTCAATCAACGAACCAAGCGTACAACAAGCGAGTCGAAACAAAAATTCAACCGTCCCATTATACACGCGGCAACAACAAGCCGAGACTCCATAAACAAACACACAATCAAACAAGAATAAACAAACCAATACAGCTAACGAAATAATAACTTTATACAATAAACAATTGCGGCTGTGCGACTGACGGGTGACTGTGTAGCAGGCTATGTCAATCCGGCCGCCATCGCTGATTGTCTCGACTTGTTTATTGTTTGGCGTTTGTATTTTTATTTTGGTAGAACCTTGTTTATTGTTTATTTGTCTTGTTTGAATGCTTTCGAGCAAGTGAAGCGTTGAACTGGTTTCTATTTTTTATTTTTGTTTGTTTCTCACGCGCGATTTTGGTTTGTTACACCATGTTTATTTCATGATATAACATCGAAAAGATGTTTATTTTTTAATAAAGTTGGCAATTTTTTATTTATTTAGGAATCAACTGAATTTTTAGATCAGAAAATCATCCTTGGTAAATGTTTTCATATTATTTTGACATTGTTTCAAAATCATAATATTAATTTTGATATTTTGAGACAATGTCAGAATAATTTATTAATACTATTCTTTCTCGGCTTTCTATTCTCACGTATCATATTTTTCTTAATCCCAAAATCGATTAAAATAATTAAATATTATATATTCTGTCTATGTTTTTTTCTCATTATATTTAACTTGCGAATCTTTCTATGGACGTTTTTTAATTTAATATTTTCTATAGTCGTTTATTTATTTTTGTGAAGTTTTTTATTTATTTACTGATCAGTGTGTTTCAGATATTTTAGAGTCTACCATAAAACTAATCATTTCCATCAAATTATCATGGTTTTGGGTAAAAATTATTTCTTTAGGAATAAGTCTACGTATTTTTTGCATATATTAAAACTGATAAAAAAATAATAAATCTTCAGATCACTTTTTAAACTCTAATTCAAATTAGTGTTTATTTCCCAGGGCTCTTCATAACTTGTAACCTAGTTTTTAGAGAATTAATCATCTTTAACTATAGATAGGGGTCAGCTTTAGATTATTGTTTATTTTTTATTATAAAACAATATAATATTTTAAGAAAAGTGCTTCAAAAGTTGTTTTTGTTTTTGAAGTAAAACTTCTTTGCGCACGCTTGACTTGGGTAGTAAGCTGGTGAATGCATGACGAGAGCGTTACGAAAAGTGTAATCGGGCGAGGCGAACGGAAGTTGAGAGGGAGATATAAGTTAGTGAAGACAGAAAGAGCGGTAGTTACGTTTCGTATATTACTGTAGGGACAAGTGAGAGAGGTGCGAGCACACATTTTCTTTCTCTCTTCCTCTCATAGCCAGTGCATGAAATATATATATATATATATATGTATATGTATGTATGTATATATATATATGTATGTATGTATATATATATATATATATATATATATATGAGTTTGCTAGCGTTACGCGAACGGTGATTTTTTGTAATTTCATTTCGTTCTTGTACAATTTTATAAATTAGTATTTTGTTCAATATATTAAATATTCTACGTTTAAAGTGAATAAAATTGTAAATTCATTTTAAAGTTTATATTTTGTGAATTTGAAGTTTTACTTTAGTCGTGTGGTCTAAAGCACACTCGTTTTTTTTATTTAAAGACACATAATTTATAAACTAAAATTCTGTGTTATATATATATATATATATATATATATATATATATATATATATATATATATTTATTTAGTACTATGGTGCAGTTAAATTAATTACTGATTTTTTACATTAAGTATAAGACATAAAGCCAGAGAAGATAAAAAAAGAAATCTTTAAGTATATACCTTACCATATATATACCCATATACATAATATATAACATTGTTTTATACAATACTTACGATTCATATACTTCTATTGGAATGAATTTTTAAAAATATATTAAAAATCTTTTTCCAACCCCTTGTCCTCTAAAGCAAGAGCAAAAAAAAATAAAAAAAATGGGGATGTATGACTGTTGCATATTAAATGAAAACTATGATTAGTAGCAGACACTTGTAGGTAATTAATTTTAATTATGGTTCAGAACTTTTATAGTGCAAGTTTGACTCGCACTAGGGAGCTTTTTATTTATTTATATACACACATTTATCGGTACATTACAGGTAACCATAATATATCAATAAATGTGTTTAATCATTAATATTTTATAGTTACGAATACATTACAGTTATTCGTAGCTATAATATATTAATGATTAAACAAAGTTGATATAAGTATGAACACAAAAGCGCACAAGAACTGCAAAAGATATCGGCGACACATTTCGGCAAATTTACTTTCACTCATCACAAACAAATAACACTCTGGTGCGATCACAATGACGTGGTTGAGCAGCTGAATACCACGCGCAAACTAGAGAGTGCCGGTATAATTCGGTTCTAGAGGGTGGTGTAGCAAAAAGATGATGATTGTGAAAGCGCTGGAAATTGTCAGGTGCTGAGAATGAAAATTTACTCAATAATACATGGAACAGAATTTTTCTTTTTAATAACTGGAAGATAAATTTGATAAGCGCAACATCTCTTCTAAGTTGCAAGGAATATAAACTTAGCATACCCAAAAGGAAACCGGTAGGAAATAGAAAAAGGAAGTATACAGATAATGGGAGGAATGTCTTTTGCATACGTACCATCATCGATTTACCCGAGAAGATGAAAGTCTTCATCTGCCATCATATAGGGAGATCATGGAAACTGGGAAAGAAATCATTTTAGGGAAAACATTATAGAAGATACTATAACATGAACTACATTGGAGTCTTGTCAAAATTAAAAGGAAAGTCCGATTTCCTTTTGAATTATTTTGTATCATAATTTGGCTTACTAAATTACGTATTCTCGAAACTTAAGTTCTTTCACTCCTTGACCGGACGGCTTACCGCAAAATACGGCTGGTTCATTTGAAACTGTTTTTAAATATATACCCTTAAAACCACAGATCAAAACGCACATGATACCGACTTTCTACAGAACGCCATGTGGGTAATGGCCACGGTCAGTCGTACAAACAAAAAATTGGTCAAAATATATTTGTATTGTTGAGCCCATCATTATTTATGTAGCGACACAAAACATTAATTTTAACTACGACCATCTTTACTGGCTACTTAACTGGAGCTCTGTGGTTAAGTTAAATTTTGCGGTTAAAATTAACTCGTGACCGGTATTTATTGTATTTGTCTTTGTAAACTTTTGTTTTTGCGGTCGACCGAGCGACTGGATGACAGCAGCGTCTTCCTTATTTATAGCATAGCGCCGTCTAAAGTTAACTGGGACAAGCTATGTACAGTGGAATTCCAAGTGGAATTAACCAGACGTATGGACGTTTATTGAACTATTCATACATCACTGGCATTCGGCCGCAACTTCATTCGCGTCGGTAGCTGAACGGCTAGTCTGTAGCTATCGGTGCCCAGTATCCATGTATTGGATTAGTTTTCCGTATTTTTTTTTATTTCCAAAAAAAAAAAATATCTGATAAGCACGAGTAGAACTCGGACTACGAGGGTGCAGCCCACATTAGGTATTCATGAACATTTATTGGTACACAATATTTCTATTAAAAGGTTTACAATTTTTTATTTTTA
Organism: Druceiella hillmani; assembly: GCA_039881145.1. Taxonomy (NCBI): domain Eukaryota; kingdom Metazoa; phylum Arthropoda; class Insecta; order Lepidoptera; family Hepialidae; genus Druceiella; species Druceiella hillmani. The sequence continues at coordinate 4,164,163 of JAYKKI010000064.1, forward strand.
AGAATATAAATATACTAGCTGACTCGTGCGAAGTCTTCGCACTATATCGCCATCTAGCGTGTTCCAAGTATACAATTTGGCTAAGATATTTGATGTGTCGCCCACAGATGGCGCTCATGCCAATTGTTATAAAAATTAATTTTTTTATTAACAAAAAGATTTTTTTCGAATTTTTTTATATTTTTCGCCCAAAGTAGAAAACATAAGCTTTAAGTGGGTATTTTTTTTATTTTTTTTGGTGCAGTAGTTAAAGAGATCGAACCGCTCGACCAAAAAACACCTTTTAGAAATAATATATTTAGATTGTCTGCGATGTCTGTCACAGGGGCAGATTTAAAAAAAAATTACGTCTCCACATAGTTAGTCAGAAATCATTGATTTTTTTAAAACTCTTTTCCTTTACTTTTGCTTCAAGGTTTTTCATTACGACAACTTTTAAGATTGTGGGTCTCCCGGCATTACCCTAATGGTTTTGGCGATCAGTGGGTAAGACTATATACTGTAAATAAAGAAATGTTGCCTGCAATACCTTTCAGAGACGCAAATTTAAAAAAAAATGTTCATCTCCATATAGAACAAGAAATACTTGATTTTAGGATTTTTCAATTTAATTGTGTGGGAGGTCTCTCATTATAGCGACTTTCAAGATTGTAGGTCAATCGGGAGTACCCTATAGGTTTTGATAATCAGTGAGTGAGGTGATAATCAGTAAGGAACTAAAAAATATGATTTAAAGGGCCATGTATTTTTGTGGCGTGAACGAAAAAGCTTGAGATGTTTACAGCAATGTAAGGCTATAGACCTCAGTATATATTAATTTCGATTTGATATATCGTTTCTGAGGAAAAGGGTTTCGACACACAGATGGACGGATGGACGAACAATCAAGTAATCCTGTAAAGGATTTTTATTTATTTCTTTTATTTTGAAGAACGGAACCCTAAAAAGGGAAAAAATTCTTTTCTCACTTTTTTACATTCTTTTCATTCCCACATATTTTTCTTTCATTTTCGAACTTATATTTCATTACGCGCGTTATGAAAAAAATTGAGAGTAAAATTTTATGACGCCCGTATGCGCACGTACGATGCAACATAAATCGACAGGACGATGCAACAAAAATTGACAGGCGACAAATAATATGTTTTTCAAAAATATCGTTGAGCGACAATAAAAATATAGAAATCAAGATAAAAAAACATATTTTAAATCATGAACACGAAATGATCTTGTTGTGTATGGCATAAAAACAATATTTAACAATTTTGAGGTCAGGTATGTATTTTCATAGGGTTCTTTGTATTCTCATAATTACGCCATATCCTTCTGTCATTCTGTTTGTCCATCTGTAGGTCACAGCCATTTTACTCGAAAACTATTAGTGTAAAAGAACTAGAAATTGGTATGATTATACATATTTATATTACCAACAAAATTATGGAATAAAATGTTTTAAAAAAGTTTTTTTGGGGTATCCTATATGTGAGTTGAGGGTTATATTTATTTTCACGAACCCCATTGTCCAGGACATCGTTGAATAGGTTTTATAGAATTAGGTCAAAAATGTTGAGCGTATGTCATGATATAATTTTTGGATACAGGGATCCGAACGAAATATTAAGCTTTCAAATGGTCATTTTTGTTAGAGTTATATGTCCCCATCTCCTACCAGCTAACCTGATATTTTTAAATACCTGAATGGTATTCAAAATAGCAATATATATATACATATATATATATATATACATATATATATATATATATATACATATATATATATATATATATATATATATATATATATATATATATATAATGAACTTACCGAGTAATAACTATACTAGTTTTTGAATAATTACCGATCAACATTATGACAGACATGTAGTACCTATAAGTCGATCGGTTATTAAATAGACTCATACAAGTGATTCAGTATAATTTGACCTATTATTATATAGACTTATATAAGTGATTTAGTATAAGTTGATCAGTTATTATATAAACTCATACAAGTGATTTAGTATAAGTTGATCAGTTATTATACAGACTCATACAAGTGATTTAGTATAAGTTGATCAGTTATTCTATAGATTCATACAAGTGATTTAGTATAAGTCGATCGGTTATTATATAGACTTATATAAGTGATTTAGTATAAGTTGATCAGTTATTATATAAACTCATACAAGTGATTTAGTATAAGTTGATCAGTTATTATACAGACTCATACAAGTGATTTAGTATAAGTTGATCAGTTATTCTATAGATTCATACAAGTGATTTAGTATAAGTCGATCGGTTATTATATAGACTCATACAAGTGATTTAGTATAAGTTGATCAGTTATTATATAGACTCATACAAGTGATTTAGCATAATTTGATAGGTTATAATATAGATTCATACAAGTGATTTAGTATAAGTTGATCGGTTATTATATAGACTCATATAAGTGATTTAGTATAAGTTGATTGGTTATTATATAGACTCATACAAGTGATTTAGTATAAGTTGATCAGTTATTATATAGACTCATACAAGTGATTTAGTATAAGTTGATCAGTTATTATATAGACTCATACAAGTGATTTAGTATAAGTCGATCGGTTACTATATAGACTCATACAAGTGATTCAGTATACGTTGATCGGTTATTATATAGACTCATACAAGTGATTTAGTATAAGTTGATCAGTTATTTTAAAGACTCATACAAGTGATTTAGTATAAGTTGATCGGTTATTATATAGATTCATACAAGTGATTTAGTATAAGTTGATTGGTTATTATATAAACTCATACAAGTAAATATTGTAAACCTTTTAATAGATTTAACTGCAAAATTATGCTAGTGTTTTAAAATGTATATTATTAGGTCTATGGAAGACATTCAAGGTAACATATATATGATATTAAAAATTAATTATGTGCGTATATTTATATATTGTACGTATACTTATGTGAGCGTGTTAGAAGTTATACTTCTTTGGTATAATACAAGAATAACTTTATTTAGCACACAAATAATTAAAGGAAATAAAAGTACTGGAGCGTGATTATGAATTTGTTTGGTAAAATCTAAATTAAATAAAATAATTGAATTTTAAATATTAAAATTTATTTTCTCAGAATAGTAAAAAACATTATTTATATTACGACTATTTACAATAAATATATTTTTTCAATGTATGGGCCATTTTAAAATTTTAATTAATAAAAAATATTATTTAAAAAAACAGATATAACTTATATTTGTATGAATATAAAACATGTGTTGCGTATTTACAAATACCTCAATAACTATCATTAAAATAGTTCCAGTAACTACACGCATGTAAATAAATGTTTAGTGAGCAACTTCATCATGTCGATTTTGTTGCATCATGCGCGCGCATCGTAAACTTTCACTCTCGTCATTTTTTAATAATGCGTCTGAAGTATAACTTCAAAAATTTTAAATAATTTAATGGAAATATTATGTACTCTTAAATATGTATGAGTAAAAAGTTGTTCCGAACCCTCGTAGTACGAAACCTACTCATAGTAAAACTGCGGTATAGAATGGTGAAATGCTAAAAAGGTTTGCAGACACACTAAAAGTTTTGTGAATCAACATGTTTGGTGCTTCTTTGTTATTTTAAACACATTATAATTTGTTAGAAACATTACATTAGAATTTTTTAGACTTGTATTTGTCTAAAAAATCATAACACATAGTACTAACGAAGTGAAAAATTATTTTGACCTAACTGTCTAAACTGTCTAACCGCGTGTCGGTGGGGTTGCCAGATATTTTTATAGGCTCCAAGAGACGCAGGTGATGAAGTGAAATAAATATGTCCTATATTTATTTCAAGATCGAATACAGGATAAAAAGGGAAAAAAACCTGTCAAGCACGAGTGGAACTGGTACTACGGTGGTATATAATATTCCTACTAAACTATTTACAAAATTTTAATTTTAGAACAAACATATATTTGCCTAATAACGACTAAATACAAATTTTCAATATTTCCTAGCCTACGTGAATTAATTTTCCTTTCAGGATTTCGTAGCCAGATGGCAAAAAATTGAACCCATATAACTTTGTCCTGTCCATCTGATTGTCCCTATGTCTCAGCCATTTTATGTACAAATTAAATTTGTATGGTGTCTTTTATGAACCACTATACAATGAAATAGTGAAGAAAAAGTAATACTAGGGGTAGTCCTCCATACATATAACTAAGGGATGAAATTTTTTTAGTGTGAATAGGCGTGTGGGGTATCGTTAGATAGCAGGAAGCGTGTGCCGACTATATTTGATGACGGCGACGTCCGGGGCCCAAACCCTCAGCGACGGCAGCATGCACTTTCGTGTCACGTCGTCATCTTTATGAAACCTTCATTCCTTTATTGCACACCTCGAATGGAATCAAGTCTCGACAAAACCATGGAGCGACATCCCAGACTAAAAACCACTTTTTCAGCACTGGTATCTTTTGTTACTGCTGTTTCATTTCGACCTCGCTGAAATCTGGGTTACAAGAACCAGGTTTTTATTCGTGTGTAGAATCAATTGCGGTTTCAATACATAAGAGTAAATTAGGTATTAGATAAATTATATTAGTATTTCAAAGAAAAGTGGTCGTATTTTATATAAGGAGTATTATATAGAACCAAATATTGTTTTAGATCATTTATCAAATATCAATCTAGAAGTTTAAAAGAATTTTTTTTTAGAGTAACTACTTTATAAAACGTCAGTTCTTTAAGTAATTATACTTGTTAATATTTTCATTATCCCGTGGATTTCAAACATGCCACAAGTTTTATTGATATGATTATGAAAAAAATTGGCGTTTTTTCTCATCACCTGCAAAAAATAGGAATTTTTTCTCTCCCGCTGGAAAAAATGGGAATTTTTTCTCTTCCGCAGTAAAAATGAGGATTTTTTCTCTTCCGCTGGAAAAAATGAGAATTTTTTATCTCCCGCTGCAAAAAATGGGAATTTTTTTTTCTTCCGCTGTAAAAATGAGAATTGTTTCTCTTCCGCTGGAAAAAATGAGAATTTTTTCTCTTCCGCTGCAAAAAATGGGAATTTTTTCTCTTCCGCTGTAAAAATAAGAATATTTTCTCTTCCGCTGGAAAAAATGAGAATTTTTTCTCTTTCGCTGCAAAAAATGGGAATTTTTTCTCTTCCGCTGTAAAAATGAGAATTTTTTCTCTTCCGCTGCAAAAAATGGGAATTTTTTCTCTTCCGCTGTAAAAATGAGAATTGTTTTCTCTTCCGCTGGAAAAAATGGGAATTTTTTTCTCTTCCGCTGTAAAAATGTGAATTTTTTTTCTTCCGCTGCAAAAAACGGGAATTTTTTTCTCTTCCGCTTTTAACGGTTCAGCGGACATCAGTGATATTTTGCATATAATATACATTCTAGATTAAAAGATTGGGTAGCCAATATAAATATGCCATCATTCACAAGAGCAGGGTGTATAAACGCTAAAAATATATGCTATATTATAAATACATGCTATATATATATAACTATAGCTACATTTAAGCTATAGATAGATAAAATTGTCGATGGTATTTACCTATCGTCAATAGGTAATAAACAATAACGTTTTGTTTAGTATTATTGCAGAAGGATGTTTGTTACAAGAACTTATGCATCCTTATGTACATAAGTTTCACTGTTGGCAAAATATATAATTAATATATTGACACAAAAGTTTTTGAGACACTATATCTACATATCAAAAATAGTTTAATAGATATAAAGATAATTATTCATCTCCACATATATTTACGTGACACATAAATAACATTTTGTTTAGTATTATTTGTTGTAAAACTTTATGTAATCTTTTGTAAATAAGTTTCGCTGTTAGCAAGTAAATATACTTTGCCACAAAAGGTCCTTTGACCCTATAAACATATCAATAATAGTTTCGTAGTTATAAAAATAATTATTCATCTCTGCATATACTTACGTGATACATAAATAACGTTTTGTTTAGTGTTATTTGTTGCATAAACTTATGTATCCTTATATAAATAAGTTTCGCTGTTAGCAAGTAAATATATTTTGCTACAAAAGTTCCTTTGACCCTATAAACATATAAATAATAGTTTCGTAGTTATAAAAATAATTATTCATCTCTGCATATACTTACGTGATACATAAATAACGTTTTGTTTAGTGTTATTTGTTGCATAAACTTATGTATCCTTATATAAATAAGTTTTGCTTTTCACAAGTAAATGTATTTTGCTACAAAAGTTCCTTTGACCCTATATACATATCAATAATAGTTTCGTAGTTATAAAAATAATTATTCATCTCTACATATACCTACGTGATACATAAATAACGTTTTGTTTAGTGTTATTTGTTGCATAAACTTATGTATCCTTATATAAATAAGTTTCGCTGTTGGCAAGTAAATATATTTTGCAACAAAAGTTCTTTTGACCCTATATACATATCAATAATAGTTTCGTAGTTATAAAAATAATTATTCATCTCTACATATACATACGTAATACATAAATAACGTTTTGTTTAGTGTTATTTGTTGCAGAAACTTATGTATCCTTATATAAATAAGTTTCGCTGTTGGCAAGTAAATATATTTTGCTACAAAAGTTCCTTTGACCCTATATACATATCAATAATAGTTTCGTAGTTATAAAAGTAATTATTCATCTCTACATATACTTACGTGATACATAAATAACGTTTTGTTTAGTGTTATTTGTTGCAAAAACTTATGTATCCTTATATAAATAAGTTTCGCTGTTGGCAAGTAAATATATTTTGCTACAAAAGTTCCTTTGACCCTAGATACATATCAATAATAGTTTAGTAATTATAAAGATAATTATTCGTCTCTACGTATATTTATGTGATACATCAATTTAGATATAGTGATAAATGTTCGAAAAAATCTCTAAGTTTGTCAGACAGAACGAAAAGAGGAAAAACCCGACAACAGCACGAAAAGAAGAAAAACGGGAAGAAAATAGCATACGAAAGAGCAATGGTATAATGAACGAAGTATGGAGATATGTGGTTTTCAAAACAATTTTTGTAAGCAGAATATGTCTAATGCTGGTATCCAATGAATTCCATAACTTGACGGAGTAAATAAGAAGAACCTTTATGAAGGGACGCACAATGTTTAGGAATGACGATCGGTCGTAAGTTTTCTGAACATGCCCTGGGCCATCGAAGCCGTGGGCGGGTTAGTCTGTGAATCTGGCAGCGAATTAAGAAATCCTTTTGGATTGTTTCGAATATCACAAACTAATCAGAGAATATGAAAATGGTACCGATTACGGGTCGCTATCTTTTGAACTGGAATAAAAGTATGGTCGTGTTTTTGAGACATGGATTCTGTGTAATAATCCCCTAAATTTTGAAGACTTTCTAATATGTTAAGAAGTTTTTCGAAGAGATTATGACAGTCTAAAATTCTGACGTTAATTCAAGTTAATTAAAGAATTGTACAGATATTAATTTTAGTTTTGATGAAATGAATCGTTACAGAGAGTCGTTCTGTCAAAGAATGTACGACTGACGTCATTTATCAGGGGTTTTCATCTACAATTTTAAGCTATTCATTATTAGCATAACACTGTGCATGCATGTGTACATTAGTAATTTACACGAGGACAAAGCCATAAGCAAACACTATTAGTTAGGTACTCCCGTCAATATATTCATGCGGACCCTATTCAGGCCTACAGAATTCAAAACAAACAATTTACGCTCTTCGTCCAATCGACATTCATGTTTCTACCCATTTGACAATCAAATTGAACTTATTTGAATTGTAAATACGCCATTCTGAACACAAGTCCGTTTGTACGACATATGGTAAGCAGCGCCCAATTCCATTTTACGTTTTCCGGAAATTGACCATTAGCATTCTATTATCGATCGCCAGTGAACTTACACGACTGAATGACAATTATTTCATGTCATTGGGCAATGTAAAAAAAAATGTATACATATCATGATTGGAATTATGTGGATAAAGGCAGAAAATAAATTGAAAGCGGAGAAATTGAATTTTGAAATAATATAATTTATGTTAATATAGATATAACTAGGGAATCGCTTCGGCTGCATTTTATTCTTTTTAACCTTCTGTGTTTCAAAAGGAAAAACGGAACCCTTCTTAGATCACTCATGTGTCCGTCTGTCCCTCGGTCACAACTGTTTTTCTAAGTAACCGCTTGATGAATAAACTTGAAATTTGGCATAAAGTAATAAAACATGTTAACACTAAACATGTTAAGCTAAATTGATGACACATGTCTGACACTGGATAGATTGATGACACATCGCTGAAGCTGAAAGTTAACCTACAATTATGAAAAACAAGATGTGTTTTAAAAGTTCAGGTCAAGATTGTAGGAAACAGTAGCGATGTTTCTAGATATCATAATTTTTAAAATATGCACCATGTTTTACGGCTATGAAAGACATAGTAGAGATGAAAGATAGAGTAGGGATGAAAGATATAGTAGAGAAGAAAAATGTAGTATGGATGAAAGGTATAGTAGGGATGAAAGATATAGTAGGGACGAAAGATATAGTAGGGACGAAAGATATAGTAGGGACGAAAGATATAATAGGGATGAAAGATATAGTAGGGATGAAAGATATAGTAGGGATGAAAGATATAGTAGGGACGAAAGATATAGAAGGGACGAAAGATATAGTAGGGACGAAAGATATAGTAGGGACGAAAGATATAGTAGGGATGAAAGATATAGTAGGGATGAAAGATATAATAGGGATGAAAGATATAGTAGGGATGAAAGATATAGTAGGGATGAAAGATATAGTAGGGACGAAAGATATAGTAGGGATGAAAGATATAGTAGGGATGAAAGATATAATAGGGATGAAAGATATAGTAGGGATGAAAGATATAGTAGGGATGAAAGATATAGTAGAGATGAAAGATATAGTAGGGATGAAAGATATAGTAGGGATGAAAGATATAATAGGGATGAAAGATATAGTAGAGATGAAAGATATAGTAGGGACGAAAGATATAGTAGGGACGAAAGATATAGTAGGGACGAAAGATATAGTAGGGACGAAAGATATAGTAGGGATGAAAGATATAGTAGGGATGAAAGATACAGTAGATTCACATTTTCAAAATAAATATACTTTTACATTTAGCTAGCTCTACAAAAATTTACGACAACTGATATCAAGCATTTCAAGCTTTTTTATATTAAAGTTAATTGTTTTGTCACCAGAGGCATCGTTTTGCTCTTAGCACAAATCATTATATTTAGAGATTATTTTGGAGATTTTAGTTTTATTCTTAAATAATTGCAAATTTTGCTGGTGTGTGAGCGATATAATTTCTGACCGATAGTTGGCTTTAATTGATTTTTAGGTACATAAAATTGAAATTAAAGTTTACATTATTAATGAATAGGAAATAAAATTATTCAACTTAACAAAATTTTTTTTTATTTTAAAAATATCTTTTTAAGTTAATATAATTATGAAAATGGATGAATGAAGTGGTTTCTACAGATTTTTCGTCGACTATTAAAGTCATACAATAATCGGTACATTTTACGACAAGAAAATATAAGACGTAATATATTGTTAGGGTAGTTGTCGTGTAAAACGCCTTGGAGTATCGATAATGTTTCAAACTCCCACCTTTTTCCTACAAACAGATCTATTTTTCCGATCTGTTGTCTACGAAATTCACTAACTTTGATATATTATTCAAATTATAATTATCTAGTGTATTTTAAAATTTGAAAATTATTTACCGTTTAGTTTTGGTAAAAAAATCTCTCGAAAATTATACATTTAATATTACAGAAAAAGTAGTTATTTCGCCACACACTTAATTTTATTTAAAAAACCTGTCCAGCTATTTGTGTGAAAAACTAGTCAATGTAAAATGATGTTACATTAACATTAAAAGAAAAAAAATATTTACCGTATAGTTTTTGTCGAAAAATCCCTCTCAAAAATTATACATTTAACATTACGGAAAAAGTAGTTATTTCACCACATCCTTAATTTCAATGTAAAATGATGTTATATTAAAATTAAAAGGAAAAATATTTAACGTTTAGTTTTGGTCGAAAAATCGCTCTCAAAATTTATACATTTAACATTACAGAAACATTAGTTATTTTACGACACTCTTCATTTTATTTAAAAAACCTGTCGAGCTATTTGTCTGAAATCAATGTAAAATGATGTTATATTAACATTAAAAGAAACAAAATATTTAAAAAATTATACAATTAACATTACAGGAAAAGTAGTAATTTCAAAATACTTAATTTTGTTTTGAAAACGCGTCGGTGATTTGTATAAAAAACTATGTCTATGTAAAATGATGTTACATTACAAAGTTAAAAAAAATAAAAATATTTGTCTTTTCGTTTTGGTAAAAATCCTCTCAAAAATTGTACAATTAACATTACAGGAAAAGTAGGCATTTCATCACACTTCATTTCATTTAAAAAAAAACATTTGAAAACCCCAAGATAATTTTTATTTGTTACAAACCGTTAAAAATATATCATTGGAAAACAAATAAGAAAACAATTTTCAATAAAAAAATCATAATAATTTTTGGATCTTACTGTCACACGACAACTACCTTAATTATAAGTACTTTTGATATCACGTTGGCATATTTCAGTTTCTCCCCAATTTTTTTTTAATATAAAAATGAAAATTTTCTACAAATTTACTGGATCATTTTAAAGTGATTTAAACGTAAACAAACAAAGAAAACATACTATCAGAAAAACCATCAAATTAAAATTCAAACAACGTTTAGTGTCCCATACTCCTCTTCAGGCTCTAAGGAACACAACAATTAAACTTTTGCCTAGTTTTTATCAGAAGTTTTTACATAATCCACGGTCAGACAGACAAAAAACAGACAGACAAAATTATAAAAATATACTGCTCTCTTCTATAGCATGTTTATTAGCCCTGGATTCATTTTCTCGTAAAAATATTGGAAATTTGGACTTTTTTGTCTTTTACAGTTTTACCATCTATTGATACAGCACTTATAGAATAAGAAATACGGAATCACATCACCACTTGACTAAGTCTATATCGAATATATTTGGCGTTAATTTCGTAGAAATTCATTATTCACAATTAAATGAAACTACGTGATGTAGTATTATTTCTACTATCTTTAATATCTTTACCACGACCTAGGTTTCGTTGTATTACAACATCTTCAGGTGGGATATTAGCAAAGATCTTTGCTAATATCTTTATCTTTGCTAATAGCCCACCTGAAGATATTGTAATACATCGAAACCTAGGTCGTGGTAAAGAAATTAAAGAAAGTAGAAATAATACTACATCACGTAGTTTCATTTAATTGTAAGTCTATATCGTTAAGCTGTACCTAATAATTTCTAGTACCATGGACAAAGTACAAAATCTCCAAGGCATTACTGTTCGTTTTGTAAATAAAAAGTAACATGTTAATTGAAATTATAGAAGTAAATTATTCGAAATTTTTTTTGTTAATTATAATATAATTATACAATAATAATAATAATAATTAATATTTCGAATTTACTTAGAAAAGAATATAGGTTCTAATTCAGGTCGCTTTCTAGGAAAAAAAGTAAAATTGGTTCTAAAAAAATATTTGAATATATACATAAGAATAGTGTTTTTAAAGGTTCAAAAGGAATAACCATGTAGATATTACCCCCGTATAAAAAGCAGTGGAACTAATAGAGAAAACGGAAACCTTAGAAGTTTACCCACGTTGACCTAGAAAATTGAAATTTGACACAGTAATAAAGAATATTAATAGTAACAGTTATTTATTTATGGATAAAAAATACAATAGGTAAAATAAAAGGTATGTACAGAAATTTACTTAGAACCAAGTTAGGCGTTTTAACTTTAAATTATTCAATATTTTAGCCACAAAGAGGTAGCCAGCCCGGCTTGTGCAGTTATGCTATAAGCTTCATCGACACGGCCGGTTTACACTTAGCACCTGTGATATACGTACACACACACACATACACATATATATATATATATATATATACATACATATATTTACATATGTATATACACACATGTACATACACACATATACACATAGACATATAACTATATACACGTTATTACCTAAGGGGGAGACAAAAAAGAAATAAAAACCAAAATTGGAAAAACAAGAAAAAAAGGAAGATACTAATAATAAATATTATTTATATCAAATAATTTCTAAGTGCTCATATTTTTAATTTATACCGTTTGCATTTGCTGGGTCAAAAGCCACTTACGAATTAATCTTTTAAAAGCAGTCATGGATCCTGTATTAACTCGTACGCATCTCAATAGCTAACACTTTTTCTATTTAAATTTTAAGGGAGCCTATTCAATTTCCAATTTTTTTTAAATTCCATACATCGGTTAAAAGTTTCAAAATACTTTTTTAAATTTTATATAGAAGATATTATAGTTTTAGTGATATTCATAATATCATAAAACCTGCGACATCCACTATATTCATTCATAATATTCATATATGTCCCCTTTATTAAATTGGGTTATATTAAATACTTGTAATAAATAAGTTGCAGACTCGCAGTTATCCGATTTTTTTAATTCATAAACTTCAAAGTTTACAAATACGTAAAGCAAACATGTTGTACCAAGATCAATCAAATTAATATTAGTTAAAATAAAAACATACACATGCAACAGTTTGCAACTAATTGTGTGAACTCATATTAACTGCAGGTTTAAAAAATATTTTTTTAAATATGAAATCAAGCATTGAAAAAACTAAATTGATAAGTATTTATGAATAATATCCATCGTCTTTTGGGCAAAGTCATAAGATACATTTTTTATTAAAATATTTATTATCTAACATATTCTAACCTAATCTAACCTAGCCTAACTTAACTTAACCTAAGTTGACATAACCTAACCTAATTTAACCTAATCTAACTTAGCCTAACCTAGCCTAACACAACCTAGAATAATATAGTCTAATATAAACTGTCGAACACAACAAAACCTAATATAACCTGACCTAAACTAACTTAATCCAATACTAATCACTAACCAATACTAATCCAATCCGTAATTTGGCCTGGTCAGCTTAACCTAATCTAATATAACCTAATCTAATTTAACTTAGCTTTGTTTCTGCTTCGCTCACTGCATCTGCTGCTGAAAATACATGAATTAAAGAAATTGCGCAATAGTCTCTTAGCAATATCCATAATGTCTAGACACTGATAAATAATGAAGTTTGAACTTTGGTTAGTAACTTTACCCAATTCAATTTGTCAGTATTCAAATTCCCCGGGCATTTTACATAATGCCCTCATTAAAAACTTGGTCCATAACATATATACTGACTGAATTCGAAGATTACTGGTGATGGAAACTTTGCAAATTTTCATCTTAATATTGACGCAAATTTTTGCTCTTTTTATTACTTGTAACACGGAAAGGGTCTTCAGATCTCCTCTAGACAGCATAAAATAACCAGGGCTGATCGCTATATGTATTTACCTTTATACATTAGGTATATTAGCACATATGAAGACTTTTCATATCTTTTTCGTTACATAAGAAAGTTGGTCCACAGACGCATCATCCCTCGATCCCGGGCAATATCGCGATATGAGATAAGTTTGGCCATCTGGCGTATGTCGCCTTTTTTATTGCCAAACCTTGGTGAAAGGATCTGCTGATTTACGAGGGCGCAACGTGCCGCTAATGGCGCGGGCCCGACCGCATTTACTGGCTTTTTTATTAGAGTTAAACAGTTAGGTAAGCTAAAGTGTTATGTAAGAGTTATAATTTTGTACATACATATGTAAATCTTCTTTGAATGTAGAGGATATCGCGGTGCCTATTGAATATTGTTGGGAGAGCGCGCTGCGAGTATCCTGCAGATCAAATACTATATTTACACTGATTCCTGCTGACGTAGAGTAAGAGACAAGGATAGAACTATAGTATTTTAACATAAACTAGATTTTCCTTGACCAAACTGGTTCTTCCTAGTCTGTGAAAGCACACGTTTCGGAATACTCCGGAATGTCATCTAGTCCAAACTGACTGAGATTACTTCTTTTAATAATAGCATTTCCGTATTTAAATATTAAACATGTAATGAAGAAGCAAAATTATTGGAATCAAACTTAATTGTTTTGTAACATTAGATCAGGTTAGGCTAGATTTAGGTTGACTATAGTTAGGTTCTTTTTCTTCATGCTAGCACTTGTCTATCTAGTGCATTTCATAGCTTTTCAGGTGTTTTTATTTTGTGTCGCTTTGTTCAGCATTTACTGTTTCTTTGTCTTTGTGGTCTGTCAGAGCTATCTCTTATGGTCTCCATATTGTCATTTTCCTTCTAAAGTTTTTATTATTTAATGTGATATACCCAGCCCGATTTAGTTCTAAAGTGGTTCTTTGTCTTCAAATATAATTGGTTTTGTGATTTTCGATTACTATCTTTGGTATTCGTTGTTTTATAAATATCTTAAATGAATCTTTCTATTCAAGATATATATTTCACACCACAAGTTTTTACTGGAGAATGCATTTCACTTAAACTTTAGTTCACAGAGGAAGTTTGGAGTTCTATGGTATTTTATGGAAAGAATCTATTGTATTTTGTCAGAGGTTAGCTAAGATTTGGTTAGGGCATGTTTAAGTTTCTTAAGGACTTTTAAAGTTTGTAAGGTTTTGTAGTTTTGGAGATTTCAGGATGAGCCAGTTTTTTATGGACTCACCAGAAAAATTGAAGATGAAATTTTTATAGGAATCGATCCGGAAGTACTAATAGAACATTAAAAACTAAAATAATATGTGGCTGTACCGATATGGGCAAAATTTTGTGATTGGATATTTTTCTAAATGTCTTTTTTCCTAACCTCGAAATTTGCATTTCTTTACACAGAAAAGTGATTTCAAAATTGTTTTTTGTTTAAGCTTGTTTAACGATTTTCTTCAACCTTTCCATATTTTAAAGTTTTCTAAGCTGAATAAATTTTAAATATTTCGTATTCCCAAAAAAATTGCCAGAAAATTGTCTTTTGTTATTATTGTTTCTGTTTATTATTTATACGAATAATCCTAATGTTTTTGGGATGCAGTAAATTTAGTAAGGAATTTATTGAGAAAAAATAATAAATCATTGAATTTGCAACATGTTAATTTATGAAAATGTAATATAATTCATTATTTAGGGTTATTTTTTTAGGATTTCTTAAGCAAACTCATAAAGTTTTGCCCTTATGATTTTGTCATATCCGATTCATTATTTAGGGTTATTTTTTTTGGATTGCTTAGTCAAACTTAAAAAGTTTTACCCTTATCCTTTTGTCATATCCGATTCATTATTTAGGGCTAATTTTATAGGAGTTCTTAGGCAAACTTACAAAGTATTGCCCTTATAATTAAGTCATATCCGATTCATTATTTAGGGTTAATTTTTTAGGATTTCTTAGGCAAACTCATAAAGTTTGCCCTTATTATTTTGTCGTATCCGATTCATTATTTAAAGTTATTTTTTTAGGATTGCTCAGGCAAACTTATCAAGTTTTACCCTTATCCTTTTGTCATATCCGATCAATTATTTAGGGCTAATGTTTTAGGATTGCTTAGGCAAATTTACAAAGTTTGGCCTTATAATTTTGTCATATCCGATTCATTATTTAGGGTTAATTTTTTAGGATTGCTTAGGCAAACTTACAAAGTTTTACCCTTAACATTTTGTTAGATCCGATTCATTATTTAGGGATAATTTTTTAGGATTGCTTAGGCAAACTTACAAAGTTTTACCCTTAACATTTTGTTAGATCCGATTCATTATTTAGGGATAATTTTTTAGGATTGCTTAGGCAAACTTACAAAGTTTTACCCTTAACATTTTGTTAGATCCGATTCATTATTTAGGGATAATTTTTTAGGATTGCTTAGGCAAACTTACAAAGTTTTACCCTTAACATTTTGTTAGATCCGATTCATTATTTAGGGATAATTTTTTAGGATTGCTTAGGCAAACTTACAAAGTTTTACCCTTAACATTTTGTTATATCCGATTCATTATTTAAGGATAATTTTTTAGGATTGCTTAGGCAAACTTACAAAGTTTTACCCTTAACATTTTGTTAGATCCGATTCATTATTTAGGGATAATTTTTTAGGATTGCTTAGGCAAACTTACAAAGTTTTACCCTTAACATTTTGTTAGATCCGATTCATTATTTAGGGATAATTTTTTAGGATTGCTTAGGCAAACTTACAAAGTTTTACCCTTAACATTTTGTTATATCCGATTCATTATTTAAGGATAATTTTTTAGGATTGCTTAGACAAACTTACAAAGTTTTATCCTTAACATTTTGTTATATCCGATTCATTATTTAGGATTAATTTTTTAGGATTGCTTAAGAATATTTATAAAGTTCTACCCTTTTCATTTTGTCTTATCCGATACAATATTTAGGGCTATTTTTTTAGGCTTGTTTAGGCAAACTTACAAAGTTTTGCCCTTATAATTTTTACATATCCGATTCATTATTTAGAGATAATTTTTTAGGATTTCTTGGGCAAACTTGCAAAGTTTTACCCTTAACATTTTGTTATATCCGATTCATTAATAAGGGTTAATTTTTTAGGATTTCTTAGGCAAACTCATAAAGTTTTGCCCTTATGATTTTGTCATATCCGATTCATTATTTAGGGTTAATTTTTTAGGACTACTTAGGATAAACTTACAAAATTTTAATTTAGTCATACTCGTATGTAATGTTCATGTAATGGGTTTTTAAAGATTGTTGGATAGATTCAGCGAAACGGCGATCATACTTCATTCTAATTTGCTATGAATGTATATATAAAACTCTATATATACTGTAACCAACCAGGAGTAATTAGGACCAGCAGTGCTGGATAATGCCTACTCAGCAGAGAACAGTAGACTATCAGGAGTTCAGACAGTGACAGAAAGTCTCGAGAAAATCTCCTTCTTTTCTGATAGCTGTTACTTCCTATTATATAGAATTCGGTTCCTCTATTCTTTCCGACAAGGATAATTAAATCAAATACAAATTTCCACTAACTGTAAACAAGGTGATCTTTTCCGATATATTTAATAAGAGCTTATTTAATAATAACCTGGAACTTTTCTGTAACTGTGTACTATAGTACAGGCGTATGATTTGTTTTTTTGTTTTTTTTTTATAGGTGTATAGCTGTACACAAGTGTTGTGTACAGCTATACACCTATATTACATCCGTCTGTCTATCACGTCTTCTATTTTCTACAATTTTAGACCTAAATGAATGCCAGTATAAAGTATAAAATTTTGCCAGTATAAGCTTTAGGTAATAATCTCGATTACTATAAAACAATCTTTAGTAGTTTTACTACTACGAAGTAGTTTTTGTTTTTCTACGAAGTAGTTTTACTTCAATGATTGTTTTATAATATAAGTTTTGAAAATTGTAACGTTTAATTGTAACGAATCTATCGCTAGAAGGACGGAAAATAGGTACTCAGCTAACAATTGAGAGAGATAGACGAACACAATAGAACAAGACAAGAAGTGCACGCATGTCCGAAAACAAACAAAAATGGCGCTCACTACTGCTATCAGCCGTTTTGTAAGTTATGTGTGTCAAAAGCAAACTGTCAATATTTGGTCGATTTATTTTCCTATTAAAAAGTGGGGATGAAGAAAAAATAAGCCTCATTGTGTGGGGGTACTGTTATAAAGGTTTATAAAAATGAATTTCAGGTTCCATTTACTACTTTTTTATTTTGTCTCATGTTTGCTAAATATTAAGCTTCAGAGTCGTTTATAATTTATAAAATGTTTTTTTAAATCCATTCTTATGGATCATTAATTTGTTTTATTTCAGAGGGAGTTTTCAATTAATACGTCGCAAAATGAAGACCTCTCAATACGTATAATTGGAAGCCATTTTTTTAATCTGTATGTATAGTGAAACTGTAACGGAGTGAATAATGTACGTGGAAAATCATTTTATATGTACGTGGAAAATCATTTAAGGGCGAATGATTTGAGAAGCCATAAAACCTGTTAGTTCGTTCTGAAATCTCAATCTAGTGGACTGATTTTGATAAAATTTGGTATGGTAATAGTTCATACCCTCGAGCAATATATAGAATAGATTTATCAGGATGTTGCAGATTAAAAAAAAACTAACTTATATTATTATGATATTTGTACTGTCTACGCCATCTATTAGCGTTTCCAGCAAACTTTATTCTCATATATATTTTTATATATATATATATATATATATATATATATATATATATATATGTACATATTTCTATATTACGATATGGTACTGGCAAAACAAGGGTCCTTTACCTATTGCATTTGTTGGTGTTGTTTTTATTGATAAGGTAAAACAGAATATAATGGACTTTGAAATATAGTATAATTTACTTGAAATCACATCAGACAAGTCCCATTAATAACTTTGTTTCATGAAATAACTACATTACATTATTATCGTATATTTCAACATGTATGTGATTGCTAAAATTTTATTTCAAATCTGAAAACAAATTTTTAAAACTTTAATTGATGCATTGGAAATGGATTATGGAAGTTTAGATATATATATATATATATATATATATATATATATTTAGAAATGAAATTTTCCTGAGTAATTGGCTGAGTAACTCTGTAGAAATAGTCTTCTTAGATTGGCCACCCATTGTGTACAAACCGAAATGGCTCCCTCCCACTGCTTTTGTTAAGTGAAATCCTAATCCCCACTCTGTTAGCGCGTAGTGTGTTAAATAACTCTCCTCCCCTCCCTTACTCCCTATTACCCCCTCCCCTCACCGGTGGCAACAACAGACACCCTTGCGGCTAATAGATCCAATGGTGTTATCTTCGCGCGTGTATTCGCTGTATACGAAGTGTTCGTTTTTGGAAATTTCACGTGTTGAAAATTAAAAATTCATAGTAGGAAAAGTCGTTGAATTATGTTTTATAATTAATTAATATGTTTTTTTGAATTTTGTTATATGGAGTCGAGACATGGAATATACAAAACTGAGAGAAAAGTACACGCAAAAGATACAATCGTGATATCTTCGTGCGTGGCTTCGCTGTATACGATGTATTTGTTTTTGAAAATTTCACGTGTTGAAAATTAAAAATTCATAGTCGGAAAAGTCGTTGAATTATGTTTTATAATTAATTAATATGCTTTGGCTAATTTATTTTTTTATATGGAGTCGAGACATATAAAAAACTGAGAGAGAAAAGTACACGCAAAAGATACAATCGTGTTATCTTCGTGCGTAAAAATTCATAATCGGAAAAGTTGTTGAATTATGTTTTAAAATTAATTAATATGTTTTTTAAATTTTTTATATGGAGTCGAGACATAAACTATAAAAAACTGAGAGTAAAAAGTACACGCTTTTCAAATGTGGTGTTGACTTGGAATGCTATGTATGCTCTAGACTGTTTAATGAACTATTTAACCCTATATTGCATTATGTTATTTTATAAATAACGTAAACATTACGGTGTTATTAACCTTTAAAGAGATGTCCGACTTTTGTATCACCATAAAACCTCTATTTAAACAGTAATAAAATATACATATATATATATATATATATATATATATATATATATATATATATATATATATATATATATGTATATATGTGTGTACGTGCGTGCGTGCATGCGTGCGTGCGTGCGTGCATGAGTGCGTGCGTGAGTGCGTGCGTGAGTGCGTGCGCGCTTGTGCGTGCGCGTGTGCGCGCGCGTGTTTGTGTGTGTGTGTGTGTGATCTGCAAACGAAGATTACTAAGAAACTACAGTTTCGTGTTGCCTAACATCGCGCCGAGATGAAACATAATTTAAAACACTTCTGGGATCTCAAGTTATCGTCACCTCATCAAAATCTCTCTGGCAATTTTATATGTCGTCCAATTTTACGGTGTCAATGAAAAAAAACAGATAGACAGAAAGACCAACAAAAATTCTGAAAACAATTACGTTCTGGTCTATAGCTTATTTATATCCACCGAGCACATTTTCTCAAGAAAAAAATTAATTTAACGGTTTTTAGGTTTTTATCTTTAATTTTTTAATTGTAGATAGAAAAAAGAAGTAAATTTTAATAACATTTTGAAATATTGATTAAATCTAAAAAAAATTCTCAATTAGGGTATAGATCGAAAATAAACAGACACAAAGTTTTTTAAATTTTCAATTTACCGAGAAATATTTTTTTGGACATCTAATATTTCATATTTCTATATTTTTTTATAATATCTTAAATAATCTAATATTTTTTTGGAAAGTCCATCATAGAAATAGGTAATTTCGGACGACTTTTACGATTTTCCAAAAAAATATCTATCACTTGAAAACTGTGAGAGTTGTGGTTATGTTTTACTTTTCTCCTGAACTGTCGTGCATGAGTCTATCTCTATATAGGGTTAGATGTTAAGTTTTGGATAGCCTGTATATATATATATATATATATATATATATATATATATATATATATATATATATATATATATATATAACCATTAATAATGGATGCAACCGGATGAAGCAACTACAAACACCACTATTCATAAGTTAGATAAAATCATTTCTTTCAACATCACGCGGATCCGGTTGGAAATCGCACGAGTCTATTAAACTCAAAACGCGAATAGTAAACGCTACTGTAGCTACTGAAACTACTAAGAAACGCTACTACAGTAGCTTATCAGTTACATTTCATCTGACGTTTCGTTACCAGTTTCGGAATAGCTTGAATGAATTCGGTTAAGCGATTTAATATGGTAATTTTGACTATTGATATTTGATAGTTGTATTTATGGTAATAATTTTAGTTGTTATAAGTTGTATACATATATATATATATATATATATATATATATATATATATATATATATATATATATATATATATTGTTCACATGAGTTTTCCTTACCTTATTGATACTCAGTTTCTCATTACTAACACTGTCTTTTAGACAATTTATTTAAATTCTCTTTTATTTGTAAGTTTGTACGTTAAAAGATAGAAAGCAAGAGGGGGTTTTTGAATAAAGAGGGAGGATTTGTGGGAGGAAGGTATAGTTAAAAGTTAAGAAGAATATGTGTTGAGAGAGAGAGAAAGAGGGAGACAGAGTGAGAAGGGAGGGGGGAGAGAGGATGGGGAGAGTGGGGAGAGAGAGGGCAGGGAGAGGGGGAGGGAGAGAGAGTAAGAAAGAGGGTGAGAGGGGGAGGAGAGGGGTGAGAGAGAAAGAGAGAGAGGGAGTAAGAGAGGGAGGAGGGGGGAGTGATAGAGGGAGGGGGGGAGGAGACAGAGAGAGAAATAGATTAGAATACTGCCTTGTAAACAAAGTGAACGAAAAACAATTGTTAAAATAGTTTTGAAATAGATAATATACGGTACGAACTGATAATATATGCTTGCCCATAAATAATTCAGAAATTACAATACAGGTACTTCTTGATTTCAGGAATTTATTGAATTTTATAGATTTTGATATTCCATTTGCTCGGCTTAAAATTTTCTCAATTTTTAAATTCGTGTAAAACTTATCTTCACAGCCATGAGATATATGTTAAAATTTTCAATATTTTTGCCCGTAGACTGATTTGATGGATGGTGCAATTCTAGGCGGCTATTTATAAAGATGTTCATCAAAACCTCCATTTTAATTATCATTCGTATGCATATGATCTACAAATTTACATTCACACAGACCCTTTTTCTATTTCAACCGCTTTACCTAATATTAGTGCATATCTCTGTTTCATTAACCAGTGGGACCAAAAAATGTGTCAAGTCCCAGGCAATTATGATTGGAAATCCGACGCTTCTTACCAAAATTTACCTGTTAAACTTACAACATCTTATTCTACAATGGGCAAAGATATAGGCTTACTAATCGATCAAAATATTGGTAGATAAGTAAATAATGTTAGCCCCTGAATTTTTAGCAGATTATACCATCAAAAACGTCTTCACCATTTTAGTAAATACCGTCCTAATCGTCCGTTCTTGATTATTGGGATGTATATTACCATTAGCTTATTGAAGGTCAGTTACTTAAACTAGAATATCAAATAAATATTCGCTACATAATTGGCTTCAGAAAATATGAATGCTAAGTTATCTACCAGGGTTCCTTTTTTCCTTTTGAGGTACGGAACCCTAAAACATACAGTTTCTCAATTTTCTCAAACGCGAACTCTAAAGTCACATTTTTTTATCAACCTATATACAATAATGACGTATAGGGGGTGTAATCCCGTGTAACGAGGGTGAGAACACGTGTATTGTTAGTAAAATATGTCATAATGCGGTAGCGGAGGCGCAGACTGGGTGGGGATGCGAATAGAGGGGTTGAAAGGTGGGGCGAATGAATGGATAACGGGCGAGCTAGACTGGGGGTGCAGAAGGTAAGATAAGAAGCGGTGCTAAGAGCTGGTAGCGGCTGCAAGTTATCTGTTGGTGGGAAGTTTTATTAGTTTCCCGTCTCGCGGTGATTGCTTGAAGGTAAGGTATAATCAGTGGATATGGAATCGAGTAAAAAAAATGTTGGGCATAAAAAGTGGAAATTGAATGAAGAATTTTACCTAAATAAAATGATACTTTGTTTTATAATTATAATTTCCCCGAACTACAATACAGATTTCATCATTTATGTATGTTTTTTTTTAAATTTTCCGACCCGTTGTTTCAAAGGTCCGGTGAGATGAAAATATTGTTTTCTAAATTACCCTTATTGTCCTTCTGCAATAACACCATTTTATTAACCATCAGTATAACTCTTTCTTCTTCTTCAATGGTTTGACAGCCCAGGATGGGCTCCTGTCGTCCGCAGAATCAACTTACAAGCTTTCCTGTTTTTGGCCAGAGACATCCAGTTCGTTACACTTAGGATTTTTAAGTCTTTTTCAGGTAGTCGAGCTTAGGTCTTCCTCTGTAGTTAGGTCTTCAAGTTTAGGTCTTCCTCTGTAGCCAGTGTAACGCGTAGTTTAAAACTATATTAAATTTACTCAAAAAAACTTTTGACTAAGTAGTTAATTTTGTATGAAAAACAATAATTATAAATTAAAATGCACAGGTTGTGATTCAATTAACTATCACGAATGACACAATAGCGATGGCCTTTGAATAAAAAAAAATATTTAAAATCTTTCCATTAACTATTGGCAGTAGGAAAAAACAAACAACTGAAATTCTTTTATATATTGTGCTACGATTATCTTTATGTTATTTTATTTTATAACTATCACGTTACCTTTATTAAAATATGGGAAGTATATAAAACAAAGAAAAATACGTACTATCATATTTTTTTTATTTTAGAATGTGCGACAAGTGTGGCACTTGTCACATTTCTACAAACTGAAAAGTGCTCGAAACCTGACTTATATTTTGAAAAAAAAATGCGCAAGAAAGACATTTAAAATTTGGTATGAAAGCATATTTTGAGTTGATTTTTTATTAAATTAATTGTGAGCAAGCTTTATAACTGTTAATATATTGTTTTTCACGATAATTTTTTTAATTAAGAAAATAAAAACTTGAAAATTTTAATTTTAGCTATTATTAAACCGAGTGATGTTTGTTTGAAAATAAAAACAAATTGAAAATAATATTAAAATAGTAACATTTTTCTTTTAAACAACCCTAATTTTTTAGAAATTAATAATTTTTTAATGTCGATAATATAACGATGTTTACCATTTTGTATGGTACAACATGTTAATTATAAATATTATTATCATATGGTACCACGAACAGAGTTACTTTACAGTTTTTTTATGTTAAGTTATGGTTACTTAACCTTAAAAGCGTACAAACGCTTGTTACTTAATTATTCAGCAACTGTTTGTTCAATTGTTACCAAATTTAACAAGTTTATAGACCTTGAAAAGATACAACATGTAGGTATAACATATATTATCCATGTATAACACAAGAGTTATATAATTTTAGGAGACCAAACAAACATTTTTTTTTCGTCCACAATAGCTTTGCTATGCCTCTAAATATTTAATTATTGAAAAACTCTTAGGTGGCGATTCGATAATCGATAAGTGGACGAGAATTGAAAGTAAAATTTTAAGATCGCGTCACGTTTGGGCACATTCCGTTACATGAGAGAAAAGAAAGATATGACGTAGAGAGAAAGGGAGCTATATATTCCGACGCCATGGAGAGACTGGAAGTGGAGCAAAAGAGAGCGACGTATATACAACGCTACAAGTGACTGAATAAGAAAATGTCGCGCATGCGCGCGTTGTAGGTGCACGCGTCAAACGCTACATATAAACAGCTGAGGTACCACGTAAACGTTGTGTTATTCATATTTATCATTATATTTTTTGATTGTTTAATTGAAATTTGTCGATTTATAATGACATTTCATGAATATTTCTGAATGTATATTATTCAATCTTCTTACACAAATTTAGTATAATCTATAAATTTACACTTATTGTCTCCCTCTCTCTCTCGGTCTCTCTGCTGTTTTACATTCACTATATTCTTATAAATCGAAGTTTAAATCGCCAAAGAAATTTCACTTCTATCACGTGTCTGAGATGCACGCGATTATATGTTTTTATATACATTATGTATAAAGAAGTAATTCGTTTAATTTTGTCCAGTTCGTCTGATTGTACATACAGCTTGAGAGTTTTAAATACAGATATATGACATTTATTATGATCGTAATTAATATGTAGTAAAGTTTTTATTTTATTACGTTTGTATTAAGTCCTCAATAATCCTTTCACTCCTTCATATCACCACTCCAAACTTCTACGTTATTCAGCTCATAGCCTTGAGCTACGTAATACAGATAAAACCCTTAGACCCTCACTCAGAACTGCATTCTTCGGAGACCCTTAATCCCTTAGACCTTCAACTTAGAACTGCATGCTTCGGAGACCCTTAACCCCTTAGACCCTCAGCTCAGAATTACATTCTTCAGACACCCTTAACCCCTTAGACCCTCAGCTCAGAACTGCATTCTTCGGATAATCATTTCCCCTGTACCTAGCTAAATATGGAATGAAATAAATATGAATATGCAAAGAACGTCATCAGTGTCAGCTTTAAATCTCGTCCGAAAGTGCATTATGGTGCATTGAAAAATGCATGAAACTTTACATAATCTACGCATTGACTATCTCGTCCCTCATTGTTTCACCATCTCTGATGTGTGGTTTGTATTGTTTTATTTAATTTCAAAATAATGTTATTTGTTCTGATCATCAGCTCTTGACATAGGTTATTTGTACCTCTGATTATCAGCTCTTGATATAGGTTATTTGTACCTCTGATTATTAGATTATTGTTATTTTTTTTTCGTATAAGCAACTTTCATTTTTTTTTATTTATTTGTTATTGTATCGATCATTTCAGTTTACTAACAATATTATTCCTTTGTAGCTTGATGCTTGGATCTAAGAGATCACTTTTGTAGTACATACATACATAGCTGCTATATTTTCTGCTTGCCCATACCTGCAAATTGGGGGAGAAATATTTTTTGCGCACTCCATCAATAGACATGTGTTTCAAAATGAAAGCAATGCATAATTTAGAATTTTTAAACTCCTTACTAACTATTTAGAATTAGAATTTTTAAACTACCCTATTTGAAAATTCGACTTCAATATGTTGTATAATGTATCTTGTCTCTCTAATTTTTTCGAAAAAGTTAAGGAAAATTTGGAAAGAACTTAGATGCTACGTTTAAAAATTTCATCAGAGTTATTTCAATTAACTTGCGCAATAGATGTGGACAACTACTTTGTAGATCCTCCGAGTTGCAATTCATTATTTACAATTAAATGAAACTACGTGATGTAGTATTATTTCTACTTTCTTTAAGTTCTTTGCCACGACCTAGGTTTCGTTGTATTACAACATCTTCAGGTGGGCTATTGCATAAGATCTTTGCTAATAGCCCACCTGAAGATGTAATACAACGGAACCTAGGTCGTGGTAAAGAACTTAGAGAAAGTAGCAATAATACTACATCACGTACGAGTAGTTTCATTTAATTGTGAATAATGCATTTTTACAAAATTAACGCCAAATATATTCAATAATTCATTCTTTATTTTAATTTAATTACATATGTAATTGAATCATTTTCAATATATAATAATTAAATCATTTTCAATATTAAATCACTTTCAATATATATATTTATAATCAATTAAATCTATTCATTTTTCTCTCGTCTTATCCGCACATTTACTTTAATAATTTCTGGTGCGTAACCACTTTTCCTCAACTTATTTTTTAGGGTTTTATAACCAAATTGAGAACACTTATAGTTTTTCCTTGTTAGTCTGTCTGTCCGTCTGTATGTTACAGCTGTTTGACTGGCAGATTATTAATGTTATAAAGATTAAATTTGACAGTGTTCCCCATATTTATTACGCCTACAAAGTTGTGAAATAAAATGTTCTAAACAAATGTTTAGGGTACCTTCCCCATATTTACCAGTGTTTTTCTTTATTCGTATATCTCATTGTGTAATGCATCGTTAAATAAGTCAATTAAAAATATTAAGGGTACATCAGCAAAACTTTTTAGATACAGAGTTCCACGAACGATTAAGTTTTAAAGTGTTCAACTTTGTCACATTTTAACAATTTAACCAATGTTTTTAATCATCTGAAAAGTAATCACAATAGTAGTATATGTAAAGAAATTAAAGTAGAATTATCACAGCTAAGTAGGTTCTAACTAGTTTACGAGCAATTACCGACTAACTTATGACATGCAGTTGTCTAGTATATGTAAAAAAATTAAAGTAGAATTATCACAGCTAAATAGGCTATAACTAGTTTACTAGTAATTACCGACTAACCTATGACATGTAGTTGGGTAGTATATGTAAAGAAATTAAAGTAGAATTATCACAGCTATGTAGGCTCTAACTAGTTTACGAGTTATTACCAACTAATTTATGATATGTAGTTGGGTAGTATATGTAAAGAAATTAAAGTAGAATTATCACAGCTGAGTAGAATCTAACTTGTTTACGAGTAATTACCGACTAACTTATGATATGTAGTTGGGTAGTATATGTAAAGAAATTAAAGTAGAATTATCACAGCTAAGTAGGTTCTAACTAGTTTACGAGCAATTACCGACTAACTTATGACATGCAGTTGTCTAGTATATGTAAAAAAATTAAAGTAGAATTATCACAGCTAAATAGGCTATAACTAGTTTACGAGTAATTACCGACTAACCTATGACATGTAGTTGGGTAGTATATGTAAAGAAATTAAAGTAGAATTATCACAGCTATGTAGGCTCTAACTAGTTTACGAGTTATTACCAACTAATTTATGATATGTAGTTGGGTAGTATATGTAAAGAAATTAAAGTAGAATTATCACAGCTGAGTAGAATCTAACTTGTTTACGAGTAATTACCGACTAACTTATGATATGTAGTTGGGTAGTATATGTAAAGAAATTAAAGTAGAATTATCACAACTAAGTATTAATTATCACAACGAATTATTATTATAATTATCACAAATAATTATCACAACGAAATATAATTATCACAACGATGTACATACATGTGATATGTCTATGAATGACAAACTAGGCAACGTATTTATATATTTACATGGTGAGGATATTATTTAAATACACGCCAAGTTTTTACGCCTGCAAAATAAGCGGTAGGCAATATACTTATGTTGCAAATAATTCATATTTGCGAATATTTAATAGAAATTTTATTTTTCCTACGGAAGATGCAGTAGGTAATACACTTAAGTTGCAAATAATTAATATTTGCAAATATTTAATAGAAATGTTATTTTTTGTGCGGAAAAAGCAGTAGGCAATATACTTACCTTGTAAAAATTAATATTTGCAAATAATTAATAGAAATTTTATTTTTCCTTCAATGTTTATAAACATCCAAATGTGTAGGAAATCCTCATATTTGTCAGGTTTTTTTTCCTACATCGTTTTGTATTTATACTTTTTAGTAAGCACCAGTTCATACTTATAAGTTATTTCAATAATTATGTTTAGAAAAAGTGTACCCGTACGTACACCTTTTTCTAAACATAGTTATTGAAATATTAATTTCATATCAAATACCTAGAAAATAATCAGAGTTATCTAGTTTTTCTTTATTTCATTTCTTATAAACTTTTTTATTCTATGCTAAATTGCAAATATTTTACATTATTCAAATATTATGTCACATAAACAAAAAATCTTAATTTTTTTGCAAATTTTATCATTAAAATAAATAATACCTATAAGTTCAACTAAACCCAACGGAGTTCGAGTTAGATAAAACGCAAATCGAAACCACGGACGGAAGCCGCCATTAGGTAAAACTACAAAGCAGATCGCCTCACATAAAGGCGAAACCCAAAAAAAAAACAATAAACGACATATGCCACCGACCATTATCGAACCCAAATCCCATTGGCTACCCCGCCGGCCATCTGCCGCTATCCGAGCCTTTTACCCAACCAAAAATATACCCAAATATATCTCTTCTCATCCCTATCAACCCTTGGTTATAATAAATTGCGGTTGATATACTGACGTCTCTTTCTTTTATTGTGCAACTGTCTTTATCTCACATTTCTACCCCTAATACCGCTTTTGAAACTCGACACTTTGGATTAAGTTAACAATCTTTTTGATTTTCATTCTGTATTATTTGTGTGTTTATTTTTAAAGGATGTTGAAGACATTAAATATTAATACTTCTCATGTATAATAAAAATCTATACTGTTATGTAAAGAGGACATTGCGTTTGTTTGTCCGTATTTTCATATGGATGAAGAAATAGACTATGTTTAATTCCAGCAAAGATTTCGTCAAGGTTCTGACGTCGTTTTTTTTCAATATTATCAAAATGAGGATTAAAAAAATAGTAAAAAAGAATCACGTATGTTGAATCGAATGAGTCGAATGTTCTAGCAATCGCTAAAAAATTGAATAATTGAACAGCTCAGGTGATGCACTGTAAAGGCAACAGACGGACTCAAGATATCACTAATTAGTGCTCCATATATATCAAAAGATCAATGGAGACACCGAGAATAAGTTGGCGTGGTGAGGTATAGCAGTCTTGACATGACATTGACTAGCAATAGGAAAATCTGCCAAAAGATGGAGAAGGCCAGCAATGGGATTATTGAGTTCTTTAGGCGCATTATGAAACAATGATGAGCGAGAAATTTTAAAAATACAAGATGAAGTTGGCACGATGCAACAAAAAATCGACACCATAAAGTCATTAAATGTACATTTACATAGTTTATTTGATAGATAAGTAGTCCACCATTTTATTTTTCTGCTGGCTTTCCATTGTAAGCCTCATTTGCCGGACAGTTTCGAATTCGTTATGTATTTATTTGCATTATTAATTATAAATGATTGAATTTTGAAAATTAATAAATTAAAATAAATTTTTAGCATATTCATTTCTGTTCAGTAGTAATTAAATTTTATTTAGATTTTTTTAGTCAATTTAACAATTAATTATATACACATATTTATATTAATCTGAATGCATTTAAAATAATTTATTTACAAAAAAAAACAAATTATCGCAAGCATCCAGCTTTTTGGTATTAAATTAGGATAATCGCTAAGAAATAGCATGTTTGCTTGCTTTAAGTAACATGCTCATCACAAAAGCGCGGACAGAGACTGAGCAGGATAAGTAGTCTGCCAGGATTTACTAATTTAAGCCTGGGATGTTGTGCCGATGAGTTGTTAACGCTTACGTGTTTCCTCAGGTCGTATTATTTTGTTCCAAAGAACAGGAATTTCTAAGATCTTCTATTACCATGGCTGGGCATTGACAACCTATAAATATTCATCATTTAAATTTTTAAAATAAATAAATTTATTTTAAAATAACATAAAATTGTTTACTATTATGTATTAGAAGTGCCAACATTTGTGAACGGTCTGGCAGATGATTGATTGGCTTACAATGGAAAGACAGCAAAAAAATAAAATGGTGGAACACTCATCTGTCAAATAAATTTTAAGTTTTTAAAATTTAATTATTTGATTGAATTTAGAAATTTCTAACCGTATTTATAATCAGGCTCTAATTATTTTATCATTATGTTTCCGTTAATTATTTGCTTGCGAAATAAAGTTATTTTTGTATTAGGTATGTCGAAGAAGTATAACTTTTAACGCGCGTACATGTAAGTATACGCACAATGGAATGTACATTACATATATAATGGAAATAATATAATTACATAAGATGCAAAATATAATCCCGGTTATTAAAGAATTGTGAATACATTCTTTGTCTCATATAAGTTCTATCCTCCAAAGGCTTTCAATGAACTCATTATGTAACAAATAATCACTTAACCGAAATATTAAATGGTTATTAGTCGTGTCGCAGCGACAATAAATGTAGGAAACCAGCAAATTAACTCAATTTTTTAGAAAATCATATTTAACTATTACAAAACTATAAATGTTACGAATTTGGACATGGAAAATATTTGGAAAAACTGTATTTACATTATATTAACATAACAAAAATAAAGAAAAATCTAGCTATTTGACGCACATTTATATCAAAACTTCATTATAAATGTATATTTATATCAATAGATGGCGCTAAGTATAAGTTAAATCGCGCAATGAAGTTTTTCATCCAGGCATATATTGACGAAATGGGTGTGCCAGAGGTAAAGTGTAGAAGTAAATTTATAAAATAACGGCATGGGTACATTTTTCAGTGGTTTACGCGAGTGAAGTTCCGGGTGTAAAAAATCTACAAAGAGCGTGTCGGGTCTCTCACAAAGGTGGATTCATTAGTTATGTATCCAAATCTAAATTGTTGGTACAAGTAAACAGAACTAATTTAGAGGTTAATAAATCTAATAAAATGATAATTTCTACAATTTTGTTGTATTTTTCTAAACCGCAGTTGAAAAATTTGAGGATGTGAGATATATAAAACTTTATAATTAAAATTTTTTTTTCCAACTTTGATTGTATTTTGAAAGTAATTTGGTACCCCGTTGGACCCCATTCGATGAGACGTGCGAAAAATAATGATCATACTTTACATATTTGAGGAGGTAAGTTAACATGTTTCTTTCAATATTTTGCTAAACTTTATTTGAGATCTCATTATAAAGGATATATTTGCAAAATTTCATTTTGCACAAAGTCTTATAGGTAGTTTTAGTTTAGTCCTGCGTCCTCTTACACATACTTGTTTTTCTCGAAATTTTTCGTGATTTTTTGAATATACTAAAACAAGGAGACGAACAGGCGCACCCAAAAAAGAACCGCCATTTTTTTAAAGTAGCTTAAAAACGGAAAATCTAATAGAGCACAGATATCAACTTTCAATGAAAAATTACGGTGCCAGATATTGCAGCCCTTACATAAAGGTAATCAAAATAGGCATATATATATATATATATATATATATATATATATATATATATATATATATATGTATATATATGTGTGTGTGTGTATATATGTAATATCGGATATATGAAGTTAGTATCTTAAGAGTCGGTTTACTTCTTGTATGGAATTACAAATAGCATAAAAAGTGGTTCAAAATTAATTTAAATTGTCGTAATCAACTTTAAATAATTTGGAACAAATGTTTATACATAAAAGTTGAAAGAGAAATACAATTGTATACAAAATTGTTTAATTATAAATTGGATTACACAATCGATACTAAGAAATCGTTTATTGTTCTACGATTACTAAATTCTAAGACTATACTATGACCCTTTATTGCTCTACTATTACTAAATTCTGAGATGGAATATATTGCATCCTACTCTGGAAAAGATCATCTAATACATGTTATTGTATTCAATATTTGAGCTACTTGAAACAATTTTTTATACAAGTATGTATAAAATTGTTTATTATAAATTGGATTACACAATCGATACTAAGAAATCGTTTATTGTTCTACGATTACCAAATTCTAAGATGGAATACATTGTATCCTACTCTGGAAAATACCATCTAATACATGTTATTGTATGCAAGATCTGAGCAACTTGAAACAATTTTTTACACAAGTATGTATGACCTTGTTTATTATAAATTGGATTACACAATCGATACTAAGAAACCGTTTATTGTTCCATGATTATTCGATTCTGATATGTAATGCATTACATCGCACTCTAGAAGCTCATTGGTAGTCAAAGACTGACTTCTAAAGTAAACCTACCTAGTTTACCGAAATTAGTGCTAAATAGTACAATAATACCGTACATGTCAACTGTTAAAAACCTGGACCTACTGATCGATCAAAATCTTAGTTGCCGGCCAGAAGTTAGTCGTCGTGTTTTGAACAGGATACATTCTTTGAAACGTCTTTAAAATTTTCTACCGACTAAAACGAAAATCTACCTTTGTTAAACACTTTTATTACCATTAATTGATTATGGAGATGTGTGCTATCCTGATCTTAATGAAGAATATTTGTGCAAGTTGCAACGTCTTCAAAATTTATGCATCCGGTATACCTTCGGCCTCAGAGAATATGATCATATTTCTGAATATAGGTCACTACTCAAATGGCTGAAGATCCGTGATCGACGCCAAATTCACATATTTACACTTCTTTTTAATATATTAAATAATCCTCAGAGCCCAAATTATCTTACTGGCAAATTTAAAGATTTGTCTGCTTGGGCTACGATCTGAAAGTTCACTCACTTTTCTTATTCCTAAACATACCTCTACCACTTACGAAAAATCCTTCACTGTCCAAGCAGCAAAAATTTGGAATCACCTGGATCCTGACATCAGGAAAATCAGGTCCCTAAATATTTTCAAAGATCGAGTAAAAAAGTCTTGCCTCTCCGGAAATCTTTTCCCCTGTATCCTTGTCCTTTCCTGTCTTTCCCATCCCAAATCATGTCAATAGTTTTTTTTACTTATACTTTTGTGTTTTTTTAAATTATTTTTTCGTCTAACGTGCTATAAAGCATTTTCATTACAAAATCTCTTACAGTCTACCAACTAAATTGCAATACCATTTGTTATGTTTGGCTGGAAGAGATTGCTCATGTAGCAATAAGTCCGCCATATTTTCTATAAATAAAAGATGCAGAAAACATCTAATGCTTGACAAGACATTGTTCTGCGTCAAAACCTAACTAGAATGGTAGGTAGGTATTTGATAAGATATTAAACGCGATTGTTAAATAAGTACCTTTTTTAGTGTTAACGGATATAATTATCATATTTTTGAAATAGTCTTTGGGCGAATAATTGAAATAAAAAAATTGATACCTCCATTCGCCACCCCTTCCCTCTCAGCAGCGGGAGGTAAAGGGACCGCGTCCGCGCATACCGGATCCCCAATTAAATGGAGGTCTCCTCGACGTGGGTGGTCTGCAGGCCGCGATCTTTTGCGGCTCGCGATGCGGAAAAAAACGCACACACTCGCGAGCCCGACGCGCCGAGCCGCAGATTGCTCGCGGTTTTAGCTGCGTGTTTACTCTTTAACGATCCAAAGCCGCGAAAATTAAATTGGTTTCGAAAATCGTTTAATACAAAAAAAAAAGAAAATTCGTAAATCTCAATCTGTTGTTAGAGTGATTTTCCGCGCATTTCCTTTTTGAAGTTTTAAAACAAATTGTTACCTTTTAATTATTTAAAACAAACTCTTCAGAAATTTTAATTTTTCAGAAGCCAAAAAATATTTTCTAAATTATTATTTTTGCTAAATTTTCTGAGTAAATATTATTTCAAATATAATATCTGTTGTGTTACTTTAATAAAATAAAATATGTAGTTTATCACAGGCTTACGGCCTTTGACGGCGAGGTGCTGGATCGCGGGTTCGATTTCCATTCGCCCGTAGATCGAGGCTGGACTATTGTATGTACATGGTGTACATACGTACATAGTTGTGAGTAATCATGATTCACCTAAATGAAATTACTCAATGAATTTGGAAAAGGATCGAATCACCTTAATGACTCAATGATTATGAGAATTAGTAGTCCTTTATCGATTGAAAAAAAAATGGCAATCCATTCGTTTCGGAATAAAACATTAAATTTTGAAATTTATTAAATATATAATATAATATATAAAAATTTATTAATAATTTATTTTAAAATTATTCTTACTGATTGATTCCAATTCACCCTTTACAGGCTTAGGACTATCAACCGATTGTCCATGTGTATCTAGGTGTTTCCTTGTGAAAAATGAAGCAAAGAGACCAAAAAATACCTAAAGATAAAAAGGGTCCATCACATTCCTAATGCGATAAAATATCTTTTAAAAAACCGACTTCAAAAAAGGTAGGTACTAAACATTAAAAAATAATTAACTCAAAATAAGTTAATATATAATAAATAACTTATTTTTGAAGTAGGTGCCAACACTGTCGACCAAGTTAAACAAATTTATACTTTAATTTCATTTATTATGTAAATTCAAAACTTTAACTTCTTATGTACTTACAACACTAAATAGATTCATAAACAGCGTATTTATAATATAAACAATAATTATTTTAGAAATATTAGTAATTAATATATTAATATTAATAATCATAATTATGTTCTTTATATAGGTAATTTCCTCTTTGTCTAAAGTTGATTATCAACAACACATAGCAATGAAGCGACAGTAGTAGCAGCTAATTAATGGTTAGCTGTTAGCCGTTGAGGAGTTCGATTCTCCATATCCGGAGCCCAATATCAGATGTTGCAAAGTTACAACTAACCAGCAGCATAT
The DNA here is from genome assembly GCA_039881145.1 of Druceiella hillmani. Classification (NCBI taxonomy): domain Eukaryota; kingdom Metazoa; phylum Arthropoda; class Insecta; order Lepidoptera; family Hepialidae; genus Druceiella; species Druceiella hillmani. The sequence goes on from JAYKKI010000064.1 coordinate 4,199,026, forward strand.
ACGTATATTGAATCAATATAGATTTACTACCATCCGTTAAGGGGTTACATTATTCATCTTCAAAACTTATCTTCACACACTAACCTGGTTGATTATGCAGTTGTTTTGCTAAGTAAAAACAGCCAGTAGCAAAAATATCTTGAATTACGTTTGATTTACTATCATCCGATAAGGAGTTCCATTGTTCATCTCCAGAACGCATCGTCAGACACTGACCTGGTAAGTGGTGTAGTTATTTTGCAAAGTAGCAACCACTAGTAGCAAATATCTTTTATCACGGTTAAGTTACTAATATCCGTTAAGGAGTTCCATTGTTCATCTCCAGAACGCATCAACAGACTCTGACATGATCGATAGTGTAGTTATTTTGCAAAATAACAACTACTAGTAGCAAATATCTTGAATCACTTTCCATTTACTACCACCCGTTAAGGAGTTCCATTGTTCATCTCTAGAACTCATCACCAGATCCTGACCTGGCAAGTTGTGTAGTTACTTTGCAAAGTAACAACCACTAGTAGTAACAATCTCTAATCACGGTTAAGTCACTAATATTAGTTAAGGAGTTCCATTGTTCATATCCAGAACTTATCATCATACGCTGACCTGGTAATCGGTGTAGTTATTGTGCAAAATAACAACTACTTGTAGCAAATATCTTGAATCATAGTTTATTTACTGCCATTCGTTAAGGAGTTCCATCATTCATTTCTGGACGTCATCATCAGATCATCATCATATTATTATGGAACCACGCCTATAGCACCCTCTTTTAAATAAAAAACATATTCATCAAATCATCGCAGAACGTACATAAAAAAAAGATTCCTACGAATTGAGAACCTCCTCTCTATTTAAAGTCGGTTGAAACAGGAATACCAGTAACTAATGTTGTAAACATAGTATATATATATATATATATATATATATATATATATATATATATAAATATACATATAGATATATATATATATATATATATATATATATATATATATTATACATAAAATGAATAAAAATATTTTTTTAAGTATATGATCTAGTCGCCGGTTCTTTATCGCTGCTTAAAATTTCATCACTGACGAAAAGATAACCCGGTATATATAATTTAAGAATGGTATCACTGAAATGAATGCAAAGCCAGTCATTCAGCCCCATGTCGTATTGTATTACTTTACGAATAACGTAAATGTTACTGAATTATTAACCTGACGTTAAGCTGACAGCTACGTTTGTCAAAATGACGTCTTATTTCACTTTGCGTACGTTTGGTAAAGGTAACTAAAACAGTGAACGTTATGATTGACTTTATAGGTTATTTATATAGTCTTGACTTTATAGGTTATTTATATAGTAGATTTTGAAAATTTAACGTTACTAGTAAAATTAATTGAGTACACTGGAAGACAAGGTCACTTATTTCTATAATTAACTTATTAAAATTGTTATTTGTTAAATTAGATACCCAGAAATATCGTTACGTACTTCGTTTCATAAAACGTATACATATTTGTAGCTGACGTTAAAAGTTACATTACGAATACATCTTACTTGGAACGCAATAAAAAAAAAATTACCTATAAAAATGCATCTCCTGTCATCCATAGATAAAGTAGAGAGAGAACTGTCATCGTCAACGAAATAGCACCGTCCTTTATTTCTATTCGTGAATTTAAATCATGCTATTCTTTTCTCTCAAGCCGCCTCACTTTAATGAAAAAGAAAAAAAAGTATGGAAAACACCAGTGAAATATAATATGATTTTAAAACTAACTTTAAGGCAAACATTATTGTCGTACGTTAGCTAACGTATACGTTAAGGAAACTAATGTTACAACATAAAGGTGATTGAGTCGTTGAGTTAACCCAACGCTAATCGATTGCCATCAATCTCTTATCTATTACACCTAGACGTTTTTGAACCAACAATTCAGAGAAACAATAAGATTTAAGTGAATCATTTAGTTCAGCGAATCAGTGTAATGTACTGACTAGTTTTATTCACTCAGATACCTGTTACCAACGCCTAATCGCGTAGTTAAAATACTACGTATCAACTGGGAGCAGCGATACTGGTGCAAGAAGCTACGTACTGCGATCATCAAGCCATCTGCCAGCGTGTCGATTATGGGTTTTACCTCCAATGGTAAGCGAATTGGGAGAGGCTTATGTACAGCATGTACCGTATATAACGTTTTGAGAAAATCTACTAAAGTAATTTTTTTATATTTCTACTAGTAGATTAAGAAAGATAATCAGTTAAGTAATTAAAGATTTGTGATCATTTTATGATAATCGTACTCGCTTCATTGAGGTGTTATTTGCATAGACACATTATACGCGCTCGGTCCATCGGCAACCAAATTGCAGTCCAATGACCGCAGTTGCATTAGTCGTTCGCGAACGTTCAATTCGTATAGACGTTTTAGCGATCTGCGTAGACATTAAAAATGTCTTTTTATTTAATAAAATTTAGAAAAGTGATGGGGGAAAATAAAATATGTAATTGTAAATTTTTGGTATAAAATGACAAATTTATTTTACTTTTTAAATATAATTTATTTTATTTATTTATTTACAATTTTGGTTATTTTCCACTCATGCTGTCACGCGGCCCTTATTTGCTGATCAGCGCGAAAAGGTAAGACGATCAGTGCGAAAATTAAACACTACTTTTTTGCTTTTCCACTGAGTGCAAATTTACGCATAGCCTTAATATTTAAACATACCGTTTCCTATTTGTGCTTATTTCTTTCATTAGTGCATTGATTGAATTAATTTTTTAATACCAGTAAATCACTCTTTTTAAAACCCTGGACATATTTCGGAAATACATGTCCACCATGACAAAATATGACAGTGTCGGGGGAAGGAGGACGGATGGTAAACCTTGTTAAAAGAAGCATTAGTCTGGTAAATCAGATCCTAAATATTATAAATAATAAACGTACGAAGAATAATAATAACCTTTAAATTCATTTGTGAAATATGAACTGAAATATTTCCTATGGATTTATCAGTCATGGACTAACAGTTTCCACATAGTTTCATGGACTAACAGTTAATTTTAAATCTATCTTTATGAAATTATGCAAATTGAGGCTTGATGGTTACCTCGATTAACATCGGGTGTAAAGTGTTTTGTAAACTCTCCTTTAAGTGGGAATAGTTCTTGAGAATAATTTTACAAAAACGACTTATAATTTCTCTCAACGAAAAAAAGAGATCCCTATAAGACGACTCACGTCTCTGTCTGTCTGTCTGACATAGCCGATTTTCTCGGAAATAGTTTAATCGGCTCATATTAAGTGGTATATTTTAAAATTGAATTTGTCAACATCATGAGAAAAAAAGACGTTTTTTATTGTTTTTTTTTGCTTTTTAATCAATTTGGAAATACTTTTTTTTATTTATTACTTTCTTTACGTATTTTTCATGGTAATTACTTTGGTAAATACGAGGCCAAATTTGCCGAATTGGAATGATATTGTGGAAAACAATGGCGTTACATGTTACGAAGTTAAAATTTATTCGCTTCTGGTTTAATGAAGATTTGTTTAATGTATTTATGTGTTTGCATATGTTTTAGACATATTTATATATATATATATATATATATATATATATATATATATATATATATGTATATATATATTATTTTATATACTTAAAATACCATGTTTCTTACGTAAAATTTTCATTTCTTCAATTTGCTAGTTTTTTGCGTTACTGTCTAATAAGCAAAAAAGCGACATAAGAATGGATTTCTAAACATAGTTTTGTTGTAACATCAGATTTCGAGAAAGTTTGTTGAGGCCAATGTTTTTTTTTTATTTTATCTTTTTGTACTCTAACAAACGATGAAAAAAATGGAAAATTTAAATTGAATTTTCCAGAATCGGGGCCCGAATATTATTTACATTTAACTAACAAATTTTCAGTTAATGACTTTGTAAATCGACATCCTTTTTGGGCATTAAATTTTATAGGTTATTTGATTTTGTAAATAAATTAATAAATCGTGAGGAAAAAATATAAATAGAATACTTAAAGACAATTGATTATATAACTAGCTGTTGCTAGCAGAAATTGCTATTCTCATGATCATCAATTTAATGTGATAATATATTTAGTTCGAGTATCCAGCATGTGTTGTAGTACCACTCAAAGAAAGAAAGTACTTGTGTTTCAATTCTGATTTTTGAAGTTCTTTAAAATACACAACTTTTTTTGGTTTTCCTTCCAGTGCGTACACGAATAAATCAGGTTTTCCGACACGTGGGCAAACCGCATACAGCTGTCCATGTGAGAAGCATGGATAAAATCCATGTTTCTCAAATGGTTAGTCCATTTAGAATAATTAAATTGGAAATATTCATCGAATATTTCAAATTTAGTACTTTGTTGTTGATCACTGTAAATGAGAGTGTGTTACAGACGAACTGAAATATCTTATTAGCTGTTTGTATTTAAACTATTTATTTAATTGGCTGTACTTTGTTTACTTAATTGGTTGTTTGTATTTGATACAATTCAATTCTGTCAAGCACGCACACTCATACACAGAAAACACAAGATTACTGCTAAACTATCTACGAACTCATGCCATCTATTGTAAAATTGTTGTACTTATTCCGAAACCTTTGTGGACGCACGCAAAACAACTCACCAAGGTTTCATCGCTATAGGATGAATGGTATAGGAACGCATACGGGACAAAGAAACATTCATTTTTATAAGACATACATACTTATATACGTACATACATATATATATATATATATATATATATATATATAATATATATATATATATATATATGTATGTACATTTTATAGTATATATATATAAATATGGCGTCGAAAGCTGAGCACAAACGGTTGTACTACTCAGAAACTTTCCAGCCTTTCAAAGATGGGTGTACCGGAAGGTATTGTGAATATCCTCGGCAGACAAGGCTCGAAACGAAATAGTTTTGCAGCGAATAAACCAAGATATAGACGTAATAAAATAATAAAAAACCTGTCAAGCACGAGTAAAACTTGGACTACGAGGGACTACACTTTTATAAATATTTACAAAAAAATTAATTTTAATTATTATAGTACGTCATATACCCATTAAACTATTTAAAAAATTAATTAAACTTTTTATGGTACGTAATATTCCCATTAAAATATTTACAAAATTAATAGAACTTATTATGGTTACGTAATATTCCCATTAAACTATTTACAAAATTAATAAAACTTATTATGGTTACGTAATATTCCCATTAAACTATTTACAAAATTAATAAAACTTATTATGGTTACGTAATATTCCCATTAAACTATTTACAAAATTTTAATTTTTTAATACGAAAATATATTGCCTAATATTTTTTTATGTAATTTAACAACAAATTAACTATTTTCTAATGTTTTCCTTTACTTGTGCTGTAATATCTTGCCAAATTTCATGATTCTAGGTTAACGGGAAGTACCCTATAGGTTTTGATTTATTTGTAGTATTAAAGTAAGCGGCATAAATGATCGTATTTTTAAGATTCTTCTCGATTGCGTTAACTTAGAAGACTGATTTTTACAGTTCCAAGAGATCTTTGACCTAAGTATTTGATATTCACTTCAACTTGATAGCTCCACGCGTTCCTGCGAAAAAGGGTCTTGATCGATCGACAGACGGACAACGGGGTTATCCTATAGGGTTCCTTTTTTCCTTTTAAAAAAAAAGTTAAAAAAATTTAAGGCACACAGTGTTTCCATTAAACTATTTAGAAATATTCATTTTTCAGAACGTAAATATGTTGCCTGCAATATCTTTTACAGGCGTAAAGACATTGTACAGATTTAAAACATTATAAAATATAGGATAATCTGCATATTTTTCTTGTAATCTTCTTGTCCGATTTTACCAGTTCTGTTTTTCATGACTTGCGATTTAGTAGTATCGGAATTTGAAGTGTTTTTGAAGTGAAGGGGATTTGCACCCATCTTCTTCTGGCATGTAGTGTAACATCTATTTCTGGCATTTAGTGTAACAAACAGAAAGGTACAACCTACTTCATTTAATAATACAACGCAATATAAGCAGTAAAATGATCCAGAGCGAAGAAGCAGGTCGTGGGTCCAAAATAGAGTTGTGCGATAACAGCCTTTTTTCATACTAGGTTGTCCTGTTACGAGTACGTAAAAATAATAGGTACGTATACCTGTTACAAAATACTAGGTCGTACGCGGAACGCATACTTGCTTGTCAGGAGCACACAACGGTAACACTCGTCATAAAGTATTCCTTGCCTTTTCACTTGTTATATATCGGGATTTCTTATATTTTGGTCTTTCACTTATTTCAATGAAATAAAACAAAAAATTACAAAAAAATAAACGAAATATTATTGCTATATCTTTAAAAAATCTTTTGTCACGGGATGTCAGAGACCCAGATATCGATACGGCTAGAGAATATCTAGAATGAAGTTAGACAGACTAGAGAATATCCAGAATGAAGTTAGCACAAAGTACGAGTATATGAGATTGTCTAGCTTGCTCAAGTGACGTCATATACTTGTTATGAATGCGTGGAACGTTTTTTTTGTTTCATTCTTTTCTAAAACAGTATTTAAGCGATGAACGGGATAGCTTGCGTGCGTTCGTAATCACTTTGTCTCTTTTGTTCTTATAGTAGTTAAGTTATTACAAATTGTGTTAGAATACTGTTATAACAGCTATCTGTCAAATGTTATACGTTAGTACGTCCGTTCCACGCAAATACTTCGTACTGGTATGGATTACAGTATATATGCCCTACCTCTAGTCCAAAACCTGGAGGAATGGTTTTACAAGTCTTCGGCATCTCTTTTCAGTGCCGCTACCGACAAATTTATTGTTGTTGTTGTTGTCATGTCCATATGAGATGAAGAAGATCTCACATGGATAAATGGTGGCCAGAGCCTCGAAAGTTTGAACTTCTCCAATTCCGCTTGATGAGCGGCCGGGAATCTAACCCGGGTCCTCGCGGTCGTATTTCTTGCGATCAACCCAACACACCACGGTGATAACAGATTTATAATATATAATATAATAGTTAACGCACAATAATCAAGCATGGCATAGAAAGAAGGAGTTATGCATACCAAGTGTGCAGATCTTGCTTGTTATGAACAAAATAATCGTCGATTTCAAAAAATCTTAAGCAAATACGTAAACAAACAAAAATTAAATTAAGATTACACACACTGGCGCCTTACCATCGTCGCCCACCCCATCCCACCCACAAAAGCCGAAAGCCGCCAAACGCTTACCCAATCTTTATCCAGCAGGGCGAAACGATAAATTTCGAATGAGCACCAATATTTTGACATGCCGCGGTCCCGCACCACTATAGCCCGGCGGGTGACGCTCACAATGGACGGCGGCGCGGACCTTTTCGTAAGGTGCGTTATTTATTGTCATTTTTGACAGGTTGACTTAGTTGGGTTGGACTAGGCGAGGTGTTTTGTTGAAAACAAAGTTTTTTTCCGCGTTGCCTTGGCTATTTAGCGAAATCACATTGTTTGAAGGGATTCAAATATTTTCGGTCGCTCTTTTGTGAAAGTGGATAAAGTCACCGCCATGTAAGACTGCATTATGGATAGTAAACAAAATTAAGAGATAAGCGTTTTTTAAAATAAATTCACTTATTATTTTATATATAATTAAAAAAACACCGAATCCGAACCGAATATAGCATCAGTCACTACACGCATGTAAAAATATGTTTCGTGAGCAACTTCATTCCGTCGATTTTTGTTGCATCCTGCGCGCGTATCGTAAATTTTCACTCTTACAATTTCTTCCTAACGCTCCTAAATAAGTATAACTTGAAAAATATTTTTGGGACCCTTAGGACAACCAAAAAAAAAATTTAAAAATTTCCCTATAAATATTTATAGTTAATAAATACGTCACTGAGATATATGCGGGTTATTTCAAGGACTTAATTTGCCCATGTCTCCTTCCACTAAGATTTCCACATAAATATGTTTGAGTATTAGCTACTCAGATACACGCGGTTTAATGTACTTTATTACTACGCCAAATTTCAAATTTCTGTGTCAAGCGGTTTCTGAGAAAAGTGACCGCGAATGACGGATAAATAGACACGTAAGTTATATTCGAGATTTTCTATTTTTCCTCTTGATACACGAAACCCTAAAAGAAAAAAAAACATATTTCAATACAACAAAACATATTTTATTACAATAAAAAACATATATAAAAAAAACATATTTTATTACAATAAAATGTTTTCACACATAAGGACATCAATAAATATAATTTCGACACAATGGGCGACATAACTTTTCAAATACCAATGTAGTGATTTGATTTATTTTCAGTTTTACACGGTATTTTCAAAAATCTCTAAAAATCTTCATAAAATTTTAACGTAAGTAAATTGCGTCAGCCATAAGGCTGCGTTTATATTTCTACCTCTACTCGTATTTAAATCTTCTCGACATCACTGGTTACCGAAAAGAAAAAAAGGACACCAGAAGAAAGAAAATCTTGACATATTTAAATATTTTCAAAATGTTAGAAAGACGTTTTGAAAATACTCCGAGTTCTTATACTATGTCAACCGAATAGATAGGTATCACGTTTATTAAATTTAAGACAATAATGTTATTAACTGGATTGTATAACTATAATAATGATATGTTTCGTAAGCTAACAATTTGTCAGCAATATATTACACATTTTTCTTATCTAAAATTCTACAATGTACTATTGTTTTTTCTACCATTGCGTATGTAAATTGTGCACTACAAATATTTAGAATTAAGTATTTCGGAGAACTATAATATTTTAGAGAGTTCATAGTTTATGAATAAGCAACTAATGTTAATAAAATACTATTCAGATCAGCAGATTTTTTATATAAATACGAAAATATTGTAGAAAGTATTCGACAAACAAATCCGGTAAAAACAATTTTAGGATAAATTTTATAACTTTGTAAATCTACGATATTAGATTATTTATCAATTTCCTAATTATTATTAAATAAATTATTATTATTGTCAAATAACTATATTTGCCTAATTTCAATTGGATAATTACATTTTAAATTAATTATTTATGGAAATGGATTTTGTTGACTTACGTATCATTATTATATTTTTCGAAATGGTGTCCAAGAATAATGTTTCATTTTCGAGATAGATTGTTTCACGAGTGTGTTTTTATAAATAAAGTTTAGAATAAAGAATTGCCACTTTCTCTAACACATATGATATATGAATCATATATCTATAGATTTACATTTCTAATAAAAAATAAATTCACTTACTTATTAACATCAACCACTATATCGGTTGATCCTAATGAAGTAGGATAAACAGATGTAAGGAAGAAATGAAGAAAAACATTTTCTGGATATAGTTGGTTGTATAGGTACAATACTTCAACAAAATTAGCTAGAATATAAGAAAGCCAAAATAATTTGATTCCTTCAAACTTGGAGTTTTTTTTTCATAATGGCTCTAATTTACCACTGCTTGCAAGAACAATTTCGAAATACTTTAATTTTCTATTACAAATGTTACAAAAAAATAACTGTGACGAAGAGAAAAGATACGAAGGTAATTTCCATGAAAGACTTTGAAAATATTGTGTTTGTTTTGTTTGCAAAATGTTATATATATATATATATATATATATATATATATATATATATATATATATATGTGTGTGTGTGTGTGTGTGTGTGTATACGTACATACAATGTGGATTTGATAGTTCGACATTAAATAATTCTTCATATACTAGATAGTATTTCTCAAACGTATACCAAATATCAAATAACAAAATTCAGTAGTTTAGTGACCAACCGTGAAGTTTCCAACACGATGTATTTTCACCAAGAATTCGCTAGGCCAATATAAGGTGTCGATGCCTTCGCATAAAGTTATTTTATTTCTTAATTAAAGGCAAGTAGCAAAGTATTTCTTATGCCTGTGTTATAAGAGTCATAACACGATTCGAGTCCCACGTGAAAGCGGAAAGCGTATTTCGGTATGTATATATATTCATAACAGCGTAACTTTTACTACGATTTCTGTTTTTTTGAAATGTCATTTGAATTTCTGATAAAATTGTCGTTTGAATTTCTGAGATAGCCACCGATTGTATTTCTGATATAATTGTTGCCTGAGTATCCCGAAATGTAATAATCATGTTAACATTTTATGTGATTTTTGTACATGTTTCAGAAATTGGACAGTTCTATAATTCAGAATTGAGCAGATTTATAAAAGACCTATTATGCGTGACCGTCGGAAAGCGGAGCTTAGCTTGCTAAAATTTCATTTACCTTTTGAATTGCCTCCCCGTGCACATATTACATTGATAAAATCGTTGTTAAAGCCAAAAGTGTATAACACTTGTTTTTTTAATTGTAAGGAAAAGTTAGGAAATAAAAAAAAACCAGCAAAGAGCCGAGAAAATGTGCATAGAGATCTGCCCAAAACGGAGGTCGCAACAATCTTCGAGCGCGGAAAAGAGTAGTTAATAAAAATTAAACTGTGCAACGAATCATCGTTAAAATCAATAGACTTCTTTTCTGTTAGTTAACCAGAAGATTTTCCAAAATCGGTTAAGTATTGCGACCTGTAGCATGTCGCAATTGGTACCTACATACTTACAGACTAACGGATGAAGAACTGAATTTGCACCAATTTTCTGTTAATAGCATAAGTGATTTGTATCTATTTGCACGTTTACCTAAATATAGTTTATTTAATAAAGTTTTTTTTAGTTCTAAAATATAATTAATTATAAAAAAAACTTTTCTGCTCTAAATATCTCTCAATTGTATTAAAAAAAATCATGTTTTTCCTCTCCCCTTTTATAACAAAAAGGTTTAAAAATGTCAAAACATCTACTTACTAATTCTGCATTCAAAGGTGATGGAGGAAGAAAACTGGATTCATGAAGTACCAATTTAAAGAAATTGAATTGGTCCTTTAATTTGTTTGCCTACGAAAAAAAATTAAAGATATTTTTGGGACTATTTTAATTGTTTTATTTTTATGTAATCAACATAAAAAAATATCGATCCAATATTACTGTGCACGCAAGTTGCAGATAACTTTGGTTTTATTCATTTTTGCTTTATACAATTTATTGGTGCTAATATAATAAGAAAACTATCACAACACACTTTTCTGAAAAATATTAAAATTTTCACCTAAACCGGTCGAGGACTGCCAATGAAAATTGTAAAAAAATTATAACTAATCGGTAATTTCTTGCTCTTTTGTTGATAAACCAGAATTAAGCGTATCGTCCTAATTATCATAAAAATATATAATAATGTTAATAAAAGAATAACGTTAGAATTTTGAGGAAAACTGTACCGAATTGAAAAATTCAATTCAAATTGGGCCTTGCATCAAATTCCAAATAAGATTAGGCAGGGGTGTTTTCAAAAAGGAAAATTAGCACGTATTGTAAATGGATTATAATTTTATGGCGTCAGAACCGAGATCTGGTGTTAGAACCGAGGTTATTATATAACTTAGCACCGAGAAGAGTAACGAATGCTCTCAGAAAAAAATAAGGTGTTTCTCAGAAAAGTCTCAGAATGAAATACTGTGCGCTCTCAGAAAGAAATACAATGGTAGAAAGAGCTATAAACATTGCAAAAATATAGGAGGAACTGTGAGGATTGTGAATCAGCAAAAGAATGTGGAAATTTCGCTGGTCATGATTTTTTATCCAAATGAGTCGTGATGTAAATTCAGAGAAATAATCAGATTTTGAAACTGAAAATGTAATTATGGAGGAATTGGAATTTGTTAAACAACTGTTCTGAAAAATTAGCATAGCACACATTTTCGAAATCTAGTATATGGAGACGTATGCTATCACATATAGGATTTTCAAAGCATATATAGTAAAGATTCGGAATTTATTTATTTTTTATTTAGTAAGCATTTGAAACATCAAACTGAAAAAAAGTAATTTAATCTTTCTGTTCTATTTAAGAATGCAATTGAGTTGACTAATTTCTGAAAAAAAATGTCGCAACAGTTTTCCACGTAAAAGAGATCGGCGAAAATTGGCCTTTACGTTACAGAAATAGAATATGATTTAAGGAAAGCTGGTATTTTTTAAAATATCAGAAATCGAACAATTCAACGATTGACACTCAGGAAAGATAAAAAATTAAAATGCATTTTTGTGGCCATAATAGGAAACCAAAAAAATATATCTTCATAAATGGTTATACCTATATATTATATATTTAAAATATTAAGAATTATTAATGAGAAATAAAAATAATAAAGAAAATCTAATGAAATACATAATAACTTTTTAGAAAGGATTTAAAAAAATAATCGATACTATCTGCTTTTTCTAATGTGTAGCCATTGCCCTAACAAATTAAAAATAAACTGTCAACAGACATTGACAATTGTTCTGTTGTCAAAAATTAATGTATTTTTTGCACTTTTCGGTATGAATGCAGTTTAGCTACAATTATATATTCACAATTTTTTTTATATTATATGAAAAAACATATATTAAAAGTGACGGGTTTCAAAAAATATTTTGTGGCAGGCCACTATTTATTACAAAAAAATCGAATTGAAAAAACAAAATTACTCAGGAAATATATCTTGAATTTTATATATTCCTAACTTTTTTCACTAATTTCACAATAAATTTATTATTATGCAATACACATTTAATAGACAAAAGTATAAATTAGAGTTAATGACATAAAATAAGGTAAAATTAGAAATTTACAAATATATTAGGTTATAGCGTATTTCAAATCAGCTGTCAAAATTATCAATTCTACCAACTTAAAAATTATTTTACTATCTTTAAGTCTTTAATTTATGGTACTTTTTTTATTAACAATATCAAAATATCTTTGGTGCATTTGCGACCTGCCGTGAGTTTCATAAATTGACATGTTACATCTGTTTATAGAGGATAAAACGAGACATAATATCCAATTTGTTTCATCTCGATAGTCCAAAGAATTTTGTAGAAATTAAATGTAGAATTTTGTACAAAAGAACATTTAGAAGTAATTATAAAGAATAACTGAAATTTTCATAAATATAGTAGACTTTATTTGTCTGTTTGACAGTTTAGATAAAACTTGTAAACATATTATTTTTTCATTTCCATATATAATAGTGTCTACAATCTTGGCCCAATAATATATAGACTTTTGCTAGTCGCCTTCGAAAAAAAAAGCCTTTTAAAAGTAGAGAAAAATGGAAGCAGAGACAGAACGATAATGGCAGAGAGAGACAGAGAGAAAGAGAAAGAGCGAGAGAGAGAGAGAGAGAGAGAAAGAGAGCAACGGGGTCGCAGGTTCAAAGGGCGAAAAGCCGACGCCTCTCAATTCGGAAACGTCAAAAATAATTACAGCGATCAAAATCGTTTGGCGCCAACCAAATCCAATCCGAGAGTAGCTCGATTCTAAAACGTCCCAACTGCCCGTACAACCGCCCCGCCGAGCCGCAATCGCTTACAAAACGTATCGACCGATATAAATTTATTAACAAAACAACGCAATTGCATAAGGTCTTAACTGCAATACGAACGTGTACGCGGACAACTCAGTGGAAGAACGTCATAACTTTCGTATATCGATTAAGAGTATGCTCTACTTCCATAAAGACGCAAGTCCAATGCGATTTGAATGGGAGCGTTTCGAGTAAACAAAGTCGTAAGTCTCGTATAGTTTTTACGGGCGCAGTACGACGAAGAACGGCGTAAGTCGTATAAGGTTTATATGGTCGCGGTGCGAGTCAGAAGGTAGTAAGCGCCGAGGACCACACACGACGTCGGTTCGTTTGCTATATTCAAAAAACGAACAGAGAATAGTCTCGGCGCGTTAAGTTAGTGTTTCTTAAAGAAAGAAAGAAAAAAATCAACGAAAATAAACTGCTTAATTCGCTGCGGCGGTGCGACCCTGCCACAGCTGGGATTGTTTCATTATTTTAATTTAAAATTTTGTTTGATCTAATAAAGTTTGGTATCGTAAAAAATAGTAAAATAAGTTTTAAGTTGAAATAATTGATTATTTTGACAGTTGATTTAAAATACTTAAAATTGAATTTAATTGGTAAATAGAAATAAAAAAATTCTGGTGTGTGCTTATGACCACACGATTATATTAAATTATACTCAAATAAAATATTAATAAAACATAGAACATAATTCTAAAAAGGATGCACCCAGTGTTAGACAGTGAAGTCGCTCGGCCGAAGCCGAAGTGAGCCGAGTTTACCCGTAAGAATGAAACAATAGGTTTATGGAAACTGAAATACGTTATAAAACTTTAGATTTAAATTTAATTAAATATCTAAAAAAAAGTGGGCTTGTTGCGTCTAAAATAATTGTTCATTTGATATTTTAAAAATTCTAGTGGCCTAAAGAAATAGTACCCTTGGACGATGCTGAAGGGAGCCGATTTTACCCGATTCAGCATCACCGACCCGAACGTCACGGCTTAGCTTCGTTCACTTCTCAGAAAAATGCACCTAAAGAAGTTTTCACTTCAAAAAGCGACCAAGTTGCAATACGCATAGAGTTCAATGGTTGACTATTAGTTTTGGAATTATTAATGCAAACTAACCGAAACAAGAGGCCCTGATTTGACTAAGTAAAACATTTGAGATAAAATGAAAAACATGAGTACGATTAAACTTAAATCTTGATATTTATGTAATTATGTCGACATTGTGGAAAATTCATATAAAATTCGACTTCGCTCTTGATTCTTCTGGGAAAATGTTTTATGAAATTTTTTTTAATATTCTAGAATTGCTTGCTTCATTACTTGTTTATCTTATTCTTAGTCTGTCGACGATATCTTTGTACTCGTTTATTTATTTTATTTTTCCCCTTTTTAAGATTTCTTATCTTAAAAGGAAAAAAAAACCTTATGAGAATACCCACATGTCCGCCCGTCTCTCCCTTTATCAGAACCGTTTTTATCAGAAACCATTTTACCGTATATAACATAGAGTTAATAAGTTAGCCAAATAAATTAGTCGATTTTTATCATGTTGCGATAAACTATAAATTAGTCGATTTTTTTCATGTTGCGGTAAACCATACCATTTAATAAAATATGGTTTTAAAGATATTGTTGAAAATGTACCCAAAAATATGTTCCTTAACCTGTGACTCCGAAACTGCTGATATCAAATTTATGAAAAAAATTACTTAAAGTAATTAGAAAAATAATTGTAATTATTTTGATTTTTAGAGTTTCTGAATTTTTCACTATTTCTACATTGAATTGAAAGTCGTGAACCGAGCTGGTGTGTAGAATTTTCTGACTTTTTTTTCAAATTTGTGGTTGAAAAATTGGAACAGTCATATTGCACAAAATTTTGGAACTTAATATTTGACTAACGAGTTTTAAAAATGAAAAATGTTAAACAAAACCTAAATTTTATTTTGAACAATTTGTCTAGTGACATTCCACTATTTGAGATGCGCAAAAAAAATAATAAACGTTTTTTATTTAATATTTTGCAATTAAAAAAAAAAATTATTTAATATTTTACTAATTCTTAATTGATGTCTTCATCGGAAGTAGTTACTCGCGTAATGCCATGAACGTAGCACTAAAACCGTAAGATTTGGTGTAAATCCACAGATGGGAAATAAACAAAACAATGTGAGGCCAAAATTCAAGTTCATTATTGTTCGTAAAACTTTAAATGTGTGGATATAAATATGTATGGCAATTATGTTTTGCTTTAACATTTATTTTTACGAGTTTTATATTTCATATATTGCTCAAATAAATTACTCAATCAGATCTTGCTATTTCAGACATTACTCAAATAAATTGCTTAATCAGATATTGCTCAAAAAATAAGTAAGTATTAAGCCCAAAAAGTGTAATCCAGAGGGTTTTATTATGGGAAGGAATGCAACTAGGCACCGCTTATGTTCGATATGTCTTTTTCTAATGTTCGAAAAGCATTGTGATCCGTTTTCTTTTTTATACACATTGCTTATCTATTAATAATATACTAAATCTATGACTAAACCCATAAAAACTGTGACAGACAAATGTGACAATGCTATAAGAACTCTTGTTTCGCTACAAAATCATGAAGACTTTAAAATACTCTAAGAATATGTGCATATATGTGAAAGTTCCTTAGTGTTTATCTTATTTAGATAATTTACGGTATTTTATTTATACAAAAAATATTGGTGACCTTCCGATTCGTCGATTCATTGGCGTTTGACACAATTTTTTGACATCTCATGGCGAATTACGAAATAGAGTAGACCTAAGATATTGAGACTTGAAACAATTCTTGTTCTGCATCTAAATTATTTTATTTTATGGGACGATAGTATTTCAAGTATCGTTGCATTTTGGCTGGAACTGGAAGATGGAACATGGAACGACTTCTATAACTTAAGTGACGTACATTTGTGAGCACAATAATACTATTCTATTTCATTTTTCTTGTTAATCCTAATTTTAAAATCCACGTAAAGAACAGATCAAGGTTTAGAAAAAAAATACTTGTTTTGAGGAAAAAATACTTGTTTTAGCTTAATTAAAATTTATTTCAATTAAGCAAAGCAAACCTATTTAAGCATCGGCTGAATGGTGAGCTGTTACAGAAAATATAACGTTGGCAACTTTCTGTACACACTTTTCAGCTGTTTATAATGTAGTCAATAAAATCAGTCGTTAATTATATCGGTATCTAACACTTGTCACCAACGTGTAGGTAGAGCTAAAGTTCTGCTCTTGCAGATATTTTGGGCCTTTGACTGAAAAATTGATGAAGTTTGATTTTGATATGGCTTTCGTCTTTAAATTTTCTATCACGTAAATTATTAGACAGAGAGCGAAACAGATGGTAATTCGATGGCGAAAGATCTGGAAAGTGCGTTGGGTAAAGCAGTTCCATCCAGGCGAAAGTTTTTCACGCGTGACTTTTACTACGTGGGGTCGAGCATTGTTATGTAGAAAATAAATTTTTCTTTAAGTTGAAGGAAGTTGAGCAGTGAATTTGCTCAATTGTTCACAATAAACCTTAACTATAATTGTACTGTTAGCTTGAAAGATTTCCCAATAAATAACTTCATTTATACCCCGCCATGCTCTCGGTGGTATCTTTTGTCCAATATTCTATGTTGGTGCAGGTACACCTTTTTCTCCGGTTCCTAGCCATTGGCGTTTATGCTAAAAATTAACATAAGCCAATCACTTTTCATCTCCTATAACCAGATACTTTAGCCATTCGTCGGTATGATGGGAACTCAGTAAATCCAAGCACACATTAGCTCTCCTCTGAAGTTGAAAGGGTGTTAGCTCATGTGGTAGTCAAACGGAATATTTCTATTTCTTTCTCAAAGCATGAAGTTGTTTTACCATAAGAGAATGAAAATAGCCTGCCAACTGCCCTGCGAACTTAATCTGGGATCTGCTTCAATAAGGCTTTTAAATTTTTCGAAATCAACCGTAAGAGGACGCTTTGGTGTCGTAAGAGGGCATACCTTCATCCATCGTTGTGCATATTTTGTGTAATGATTCCCTGATTTTTCGCCCTAAATGACATTCCGAAAGAAAGAGTCCACTAAGTTCAGTTTGAAATACTTCAATTTTTAATTTATTCTTTACTCGCCGTTTATTTAATTGCAAACTGAACCAAAATTCGAATGCCTCACTCTTTCTATACCCTACAAGAAATATTCTAGAAGCTTCTATGACATTCCAGAAATCGGTCGAAAATTGGGTGCGGCTGTATCATGGACACGGCAGTGTATTATACGTGAATATGTCTATGTAAGGGGTTATACTTTTTAAATAACATATTTTTACTTATGTATTTAGGATAAAAGCAAGGAATCAAATAATTATTGTGTTACAATGGCGTATAGGCCGACATTATATATTCTTGATAATATTTTTTTATTCTAACACATTATTATATTCACTGTCACTACTTTAAACTAATGTTTTATACACAATCAATAGATTTTCACGACAGCTGACGATTAAAACTTAAACGAACATCGTAGCTTTTCCGAATCAAAAGTTATACTAATTGCAAATCTCGATACGCATCAAAATAACCTCAAAATGGCGGCGCTTCCCCCTCCACTGCGCGCGATGCGTCACTATTCTCGCTTATCGTATGAATTCTTTGATCTTTTAGCTATCCAGTGGTATAATTTAATTTTTGATGTAGAGGATAGATTCGAAACTGCAACGCTAAATAATTACCCCGATTTTGCTATCATTAGGATTTTTGGATTGCTCCCGTATGGTAGCAAATTTAAAGACGTATTCACGTCAAAAAGTGGCGGGTTTATAGGTTGCTAATCTAATATAAACTAAACAAACAAGTAACGAGATGTATTTAATGAGATTGAATTCACATATTGTACGTATGCACGCACGCAAGCTCACAAGAAAATAGGACACTGATTCTTGAGTCACATTAGGACCACTGTGTATTACATAATAATATATACAATATATGGTAAATTATGACTTCAATCTTAACAGAAACTGACGGATATGAAACACATTTTACTTAAATTTGGACTACAATGTATCATGAACTTTGACGTAACATGACATTAAACTGATTTTATATTATAAAGTTTTGATTCGTAATGAAGAAAAGGCGATTAGAGAAAAATATATTTTCATTATATTAATACAAGACGTTTTCAAAAATATGCGTGTTTCCGACTGAAGCTAAATTTAAGTCGTTTTATTCCCTACTTTCACAGAAGAAACCAATTCTAAAATCTCAGCTTCATAATATTTATTTTTAATCCTGTCAACTTTTCACAATTAAATGAAACTACGTAATGTAGTATTATTTCTATTTTCTTTAAGTTCTTTACCACGACCTAGGTTTCGTTTTATTACAACATCTTCAGGTGGGCTATTAGCAAAGATCTCTGCTAATTGTCCGGCTTAAGATGTTGTAATACAACGAAACCTAGGTCGTGATAAAGAACTTAAAGAAAGTAGAAATAATACTACATCACGTAGTTTCATTTGATTGTGAATAATGCATTTCTACAAAATTAACGCCAAATATATTCAATGTCAACTTTTGAAATATATAGTCAACATGGTATCTTACTTTTAATGTTTTGCACTGTGGTAACACTTCTTTTATTTTTCTTAAATATTTCTTTCTTTAATTTCTGAAAAAGCTTTACGTAACTCAAAATAATATAAGTTGTGACAACACGATACAGAATCAACGCGCTAACGACTCGGAACGCGAATGCTAGAGCGAGATAATACCAAATGCACGCCTCTCGCTCCCTCGCGCCTCTGCGGCTGATGTTCTTATTTTAAATTATTTTATTTCTTTTTAATAGTTTCGTCCGTGCCTTCGGCTTTAATGGCGATACTCTGTTAGCTGCCAGCTAGCTTCAGTTATATTTTAATTATATATTTTATATACATGCGTTTTATTTATATATGTCTTTATATAGGTTGAGAATAAACATATATTATATATGAACAGTTTTTATAGGTGACTCGGATTTGATCTTGAAATAAAAATGAAATTAAGCTTTTACGAGGTTTTAATTTTGAATTGAGGACATATGTGAAGTTAGGTATCAATGAGTAAAGTGAAGTGAACCGAGATTTGCGTGCTTGTCTTTAGTATGATGCGGGACAAGCATAGATAATGGCGCGCCATACCATAAACTATAAATGTAATTTAGTAATTTTAAACTCATTGATGGATTTTTTCGTTCAGGATTAAGAGGAAGAAAAGAAATTTTTTTTGTCTGTATGTGTATAAAACGCATGATCAAGATGTATATATGTATATAAAAAAATTTGCTGCTATATGTATGCTTGTAATTAATATTAGAACATTACCGCTGATTAATTAAAATTATTTTAATCGGGCAAGAAATTTTTAAGAAGCAATTACATTTATTGCAGAAATATTATCAACATATATAAAATCAAATGAAAATAAAGAATTTATAATTTGTATATGCGACAAAGCATTATGTATTTCATGAAAAAAACATATTTACTCTTATTCTATTATGTGAAACCAAAACTTAAAGATTAAACTGTTTTCAATTCTTCAATCTCAAATATTCAGCTTCTTTAAAAAAAAACAAGACTTTTTTTTCTGAAGTTAATGGATGTGTTTTCTTTTATTTTTTTTTATTACTATTTATGTTACTAGCTCTCGTTACGGCTCCACCCGGGTAAAACGAAAACATGGCTGTGAGTGTATTTTGTTTAATTTGTTTTTTTACGTAATAATTATTCACGATTAGCGATTTTTAATATATCAAGAATTGTTTATAAGAAAAAGAAAATGAGAAAAAAACCTAACAATATACAAACAACCCTTTAGAAACGATTACCAAAATAAACAATTTTGGTCGCATTTTAGAGTTCCGTTCCTTAAAATGAAATTACGTAACAAACATGATCACTTGGTTGTCGGTCCGTCTGTCCGTCTGTCGAAGCCCTTTTTCTCAGAAATGGCTTGAGATATTAAATTGATTACTATCGTATACTGAGGCCCATAACCTTACATTGCGATGAAACTTTTTGTTCACGCAACAAAAAGATATGGACTTTTAAAGCGTATTTTTTATATTTATAACCTTATAAAAACCTATAGGATACTTCCGGTCGACCTGCAATATTGAAAATCGATATAAAGGGGGTCTTATAGCACAAATAAAGAGAACAATTAAAAAAAAATAATGATTCCTAATTCTGTGAGGTTATATATATATATATATATATATATATATATATATATATATATATATATATATATAAATTTCTTTTTTTTTTTTTTTTTCGAAATGTGCGTTTGTGAAAGATATAGTAGGCAGTATATTAGCGTTATAAAAACGAAAATTTTTCAAAAAGGTTAATAGCAATATTCTGTACCATTAAATGGTTATAAATGCCTAATTTTTTACGGAATCGTCATAGTGCGAGTTTCACTCGTACTCGACAGGTTTCCTTTAATATGTAGCCAGCGCTTAAATTAATTAAAAATAAACTATTAACTGACATTTTGGTTTTGTCAAAATGAATGTCTTTCCCGCTCTTTTCAAGTTTTACGCGTTCTTTTTTCAATCAACTTTTGGATCTGCGAGTTTCATTGCTCAGTATGTTATATCTGTGCATGGAGGATACAACGAGACACAATTTGCACTTTATTTAATCTTGTTTGTCCCAAAAGTACCCCAGGAAAATTATTTACAACTATTAAGACAAATAAAATTATAATATAAAAAATTAAAAAACACGTTTTTGTAACAAAGTGAACTAAAAAATGAAACATAATCTTTAAATATAAAGTTTTTAGTGAGGAATTTAAGGATGTCTCTGATGACAAAAAAATTAAATCTGATGTAAAAAAGCGTGGAATGCTCTTGACTTCAATTTTCATAATGACTCTACCTTTACAAGTTGATATAAGTATATTTTTCATAATAAATATAAGTATATTTTTCCTAAAAAAATAATTTATACCAAGTTTTGAGATATCCTTTCGCTCTTGATTTAAATATTCATATTTAAAGATTTATTTTTTATTTTTTAGTTTATATTTCTAGAAAAGCCGGTTTTTTTTAGTTTTTTTAAACCGTAATTTTAATTTTTTGAGATAAAAAAGTTATACGTACAATTTAAAATACGTGTGCAAATTTCAAATAATTCAGTCCTTTGGAAATGGATGAAAATCTAATTGAAAGACTCCGTTACATTATAACATACATACAAGTGTAGTTAAAAAAATATTTTACTCACCTGGCTTTTCCAAAGAAAAATACAGTTTTCCGATTGACGATTTAAAAAAAACTTTCAGGGGCACATTTGCCACTTTCTCTATTTAAGCGTGTGTTTTTCTCCTCGTAACACCGGAACTCAACACTACATAGACCTATGTCGGTTTTTCATCATGTTTTTCATTTTATTTATTTTGAAATTGTTTTATATATTTATAATTTTTATATGAATTCAAACACACACAATTGAATTTCAAAACATTCTTTTTTATATAGAGAAACAAACTTGGCCTATAAATAGTATGTTGCTATAATAGCTCTGAAAGTGTCATGACGAATTAGTCAGTAACTCGTATGTGGCTTTTATACATGATGTCTGAGAATAAATGTCGGACAAAGAAAGACGTTATACGTTGCCTGAAAAAAAATTGAAAGTATTATCCATAATTATTTCTCACATTTTTCGTACATACGATACTTGCGCACATTATTCAGCACCGCTCGGAGGAATAACTCAGCAACAGCTGCGAAGTCATCGCGGTTACGGGTAAACACCGCATTCCGTGCAAGTATTGGGTGTGTTAAAATGAGTTATGCGTAATATTTTTTTGCACTCAATTAGAAAAAGGGCGTGTTTTACGTTTTACTTCAACGCAATTTATTCCTTTATAGCCAACGAATAACGTCTTTCGTTGTCCGACATCTATTCCCGGACACGGGAAACTTAAGCCATTTCTTGAGAAGAAGTCTATATACAATTATACATATATAAATCTATACACAATAAGAAGCCCTTGATCCACTTATAGCTATTAATATACAAATTTTGCAGGTGCCTTATTCTTTTTCATACACGAGTATAGTTAAAAGCTAAGGTCTATATCCGTCGAAGGGCGCATTAGTTTTATTATAACAATTCAAAAGCTCTACAGCACATAATTCAATCGTTAACACCAAACATGTACTGTAAATTAATACAAGGAATTGTTGATAAAAGCTCTTGTCAAAATTGACAGTGGCCAAGGGCAGACCGTTAACGGAACAGTGTTGAGGCATAAGGAGAACTTCCTGTCAGACAAACATACATGACAATCTACAATTATATATTGTAATGGTCATAAATTGTGAAATCTTGATGATTTGTGTGTTTGTTCTGGATAAAATGCGGTTGTATATTAGTATGACTTTTACTAAAAGACGCAAATATAGGTTTCATTACAACCCTTAAAAAGTGTCAAGTAAGTAGACTTTATGGCTCAGTAGTATATTTGGGTTTTTATATATACAGATTAAATAATTATTATACAGACATAATGTGTTTGTACACTAGTATGACTTACTAAAAGACGCAAATATAGGTTTCATTACAACCCTTAAAAAGTTTCAAGTAAGTAGATTTTATGGCTCAGTAGTATATTTGGGTTTTTATATATACCGATTAAATAATTATTATACAGACATAATGTGTTTGTACACTAGTATGACTTACTAAAAGACTCAAATATAGGTTTCATTACAACCCTTAAAAAGTGTCAGGTAAGTATACTTTATGGCTCAGTAGTATATTTGGGTTTTTATATATACAGATTAAATAATTATTATACAGACATAATGTGTTTGTACACTAGTATGACTTACTAAAAGACTCAAATATAGGTTTCATTACAACCCTTAAAAAGTGTCAAGTAAGTATACTTTATGGCTCAGTAGTATATTTGGGTTTTTATATATACAGATTAAATAATTATTATACAGACATAATGTGTTTGTACACTAGTATGACTTACTAAAAGACGCAAATATAGGTTTCATTACAACCCTTAAAAAGTGTTAAGTAAGTAGACTTTATGGCTCAGTAGTATATTTGGTTTTTATATAAACAGATGATAAAATTATTAATGAAGGTAGGGCAAAGAAAGGTTTAGTCCTACAAGAAATGTTTTGAACGAAGGAATATTGCAGGAAGGCCGTGTAAAGATATTATAATATATTTGTATCGGCCAAGGTTGTAATCGAAATAATTGTAAAAGTGATTGTAGATCTATCAGATGTTAGTGTCGTATAAAAAACAAATTGTAAAATTAAAATACCAAAAAAAAAACCAACGTAATTTCATTTTTTAATTTATTACGTAATAATAATCATCTGAATCACAAGTTTTGTTAATGTATTTATTATGATATGGCTACTTTGTTTTATTATATGTATATATATATATATATATATATATATATATATATATAATAAAGTTGGGTTAGTTACACCATTTATAACTTAACGGCTGGACCGATTTTCATCATCTTTGATATCTTAGATTTGTCTCCGCCCCGAATAGCAGAATAACTATTAAAACATTGCAAAAATTCACGAAAACAAATTTATGAAGAAAATTCATTTCTCCGTACATTTTAGTATGGAACGGCTTTTTTGGTGATATATCGGGAACGGAATGTCTGATTTCGGTGAATATTTTTTTTTCGTCTCAAGTTTCCTCGCGCACTGGAAAAGTGAAAAAATCACAAATAATTTAATTGAGTATAAAACCTAATATGTGATAAATGACAGAAAAGAATTTAAAAAAAGTATGTCATAAATAACAGTATTTTAATTTTCATCTTTGTCGATTTGTTGAACTTAATTCACTTTGAGTATCCATTTTATTTAAATAAAAAACTGAATTTAATTTAGCTATTAAGTTAAAACAACAATTATTGATTCTGGGGCGGTACGAATTTCCCCGGGTCAGCTAGTCACATATGTAAAAGAATATTACAGCAAAGGAATACGTTTAATATTTAAAAGCACTGGACAAATACATCTAAAATTCCCGGGAAATAGCATTTTCAAAAATATTCATTACTTCGTTGGCTTATTTTTGATATTTTTAGGTTTACATCTCTTAAAAGGAAAAAAGAGAACAAACTCTAATGGGATCACTTGGTTATCCGCCCATCCGTATCACCATTTGTCTGCTAAAGGCCTTTTTTCTCAGAAATGGCTAAAATATTAAGTTGGCGTTAATATTGTGTACATATAATATTCCTATATATAATATTCCTGCAAAAATCCATTTGTTTAAATATTATCAATAAAGTTTTGGTGTATATCAAAAATATGTGACTTTTCACAGTAAATTTTTTTATGTATACAGTGTCTTACTCATTCATCATCAAAACCTACAGGTACTTCTGCTCGGTACAAACTTGAAAGACGACAATGAAGTTTTATATCACATGTAAAGGGAAACAACCTAAAAATCAATAATCTCTAATCCTATGTGGATTTACACATTTTCCTAATTAGTTTCTACGCCTATGAACTATAATACGCAATATATTTACGTGGTGACAAATTAGTGTTAATTAATAGTTTAATTAGAAATTTTATATACCCTTAAACATTTATAATTGCCTAAATGAGTACGGAAACTTTGTAGTGCGGGTTCTTCTCGTGCTCGACAGGTTTTTTAATGCTTGTGCATTGTATATGAGGCCAGTTTGATGGCTTGATAATGTTTTCACATTTTTATCATAAGGTTGATAACACAACGTCTTATCAAATCTACGTGCGGTGTGGACAAGAAAATCGCAATCACTCGTATTTGTTAATTTCCAGATATCCGGCGATTAGTGAATAGATTAGTGAGGTGGAAACTATAAACAAATTAAAGTCTAAATATTACTCAGTACACATACAATAAAAAATAAATAATTAAAATGATTGTTTATTAACTGTCACTCGAGAGAAATGGGTTGATTTATAAAAAGTATTACGAAATAAATGTGTATAAAATATAATTATTAATCTATAATATAATTATTATTATAATTATCTCAATGATTTTTATCAATAACTCTAAATTCAGTGCATTATGAAGAAGCGATTGTGCCAATCTACTTCAATGCTTGCAAAGTTGCAATTTATATTAAGTAATAATAAAATATATTACAATTTAGATTAATTAAAATTCAATTAAATAAAATCGGAATACACCGTAATTGTAAAAAATAAGTGTTAATATGAAACGTAATTAATAGACGATATTTAAAAAAAAATCATCATAAAGTCAGTTCTCACCCATCAACTTGAAAAATATTGAAATTATAGGAAGTTTATTAGTAGAGTAGAGAGAGAATCAATTTTTCATACTATTGATTATTTTATCAAATATTATGGAAAGTCGATGGTATTAGTATCTAAATACCACTTAGTATTAGTATCTAAACCCTAAAGTTAGTTCTCACCCAACAACTTGGACAATATTGACATTATAGAAATTATATTAGTAGAGACAGAATTATTTTTTGATATCATTGATTATTTTATTAAATTTTATAGAAAGTCGATTGTATTGGTATCTAAGTATCACTTAGTATTAGTATTTAAACCCTAAAGTCAGTTCTCGCCCAACAACTTGAACAATATTGACATTATAGGAAGTATAAGAGTAGAGAGAGAATTAATTTTGGGTATCATTGATTATTTTATCAAATATTATAGAAAGTCGATTGTATTAGTATCTAAGTATCACTTAGTATTAGTATCTAAATCATAAAGTCAATTCTCACCCATCAACTTGAAAAATATTGAAATTATAAAAAGTATATTAGTAGAGTAGAGAGAGAATCAATTTTTGGTATCATTGATTATTTTATCAAATATTATAGAAAGTCGATTGTATTGGTATCTAGGTACCACTTAGTATTGGTATCTAAACCCTAAAGTCAGTTCTCACCCAACAACATGAACAATATTGACATTATAGGAAGTATAAGAGTAGAGAGAGAATTAATTTTTGATATTATTGATTATTTTATCAAATATTATGGAAAGTCGATGGTATTAGTATCTAAGTACCACTTAGTATTATATCTAAATCCTAAAGTCAGTTCTCACCCATCAACTTGAAAAATATTGAAATTATAGGAAGTATATTAGTAGAGTAGAGAGAGAATAAATTTTTCATATTATTGATTATTTTATCAAATATTATGGAAAGTCGATGGTATTAGTATCTAAGTACCACTTAGTATTAGTATCTAAATTCCAAAGTCAGTTCTCAACCACTTGAATATCACATATCACATGAAAAGGAACCCTAATTCCTGATTAGCGTTAAAGTTTATTAATTATTATTAAAGGTTTATTAATTACAATACATAATTATTATAATTTATTAAACATTATATAATATATTATAATAATAATTAAGCATTATATACATTTTACCCATTACGTCATAAACGAATTAGATTTAATTTTCTTCTTTAGCTTTTCACAAAATTAAAACAATTATATTTATGTGCCAGTCAATTTTTAAAATATTATGAACAGTGATTCTTAAACTTCGTCTATTTGTGACCCCCTTCGGGTTTAAAATTTTTAAAGTTTTGAGACGGAATCTATTTTCATGTCATTTAATAAAAGTCATATTAGATATACGAATGCAAAGTCTATCCGGAACAGACGGACAAATCGTTACGGTTTTACTATTTATTATCGATGCATCTTATAGTTGTAGATTGTCATATGTTTGTGTGAATGAGCGTTTTTCTTGTACTTCAGCACTGTTCTCTTATCAACCAGCCGTCGGCATTGTCAATTTTGACATCTTGTAGCGTTAGTACAGACAATGCTGTGTACTAATTTGTAGTACATGTTTGGTATTAACGCTAGTATTATACGTTGCGGAATTTTTAAATTACTTTAAGAAAAAGAAAACAATTGCTTTCATCGACGGGTTTAGGTACAAAAACAAGGGATACGTACTTTGTTTCTCACCAACGACTTTTTATTATTTCTTACTCATTATTTTGTATAATTGACAGTAATTCTTGTTACTAAATAACCAAAAAAACGAGTGTGCTTTAGACCACGCGACTGAAGTAAAACTTCAAATTCACAAAATATGAACTTTAAAATGAATTTATAATTTTATTCACTTTAAACGTAGAATATTTAATGTATTGAACAAAATAATAATTTATAAAATTGTTCAAGAACGAAATGAAATTACAAAATAATCAAAAAATCACCGTTCGCGTAACGCTAGCAAACTCGCATATATATATATATATATATATATATATATATATATAATGCACTGGTTAAAAGAGGAAGAAAGAAAGAAAATGTGCGCGCGCACTGCTCTCTCTTGCTCCTACAGTGTGATACAGACAATAGGCTTGCACTGTGTCTTAGATATACGAAACATAACTGGCTATGAGAGAAAGAGAGAAAGAGAATTTGTGCTCGTACCTCTCTCTCTTGTCCCTACAGTAATATACGAAACGTAACTCTCTCTCTTTCTGTCTTCACTAACTTATATCTCCCTCTCTCGTCACGCATTCACCGGTCAAGCGTGCGTCAAGAAGTTTTACTTCAAAAAAAATTAAACAGGTAATTGCAATTAATATAAAATAAACCTGCCAAGTACGATTAAAATAATGAAGTGCATACACACTACATTACAAATAAAAGTTTAAATATTCATAGTAGATAAGATTAATATAGTATATAAATATAAAACCTAAAATAATATATAATATATAAACGTAATAACTTAAGTTTTAATTGTATTTTACAAAGTAATACGACATACCAGCGAAATGTGTATATTATAAGCTAAAGATGGACAATCAATATTATTCTTCCTAGACTTTTAATGAAAGAATCAAATATGGTTTATATTTTATAATTAATATATATAATTAACTGTCAAACATATATTAAATTTCTAACAACCATAGCGTAGTTATTAAAAATTGCAATGATGTAAATCCTATATAATTAATTATCAATAAAATCTTATATGACTTTTCAAATATTTATGCCAAATATTTATTTCAGAAATTGATATGGTTTTTGAAAAATAAAATGGATTCGAAGTTTGAGGTTCGAAGCTAAAGTGTGATGCTTCTTTAGCCGTTGACACGTTTTGATCTTTAGCCTTTAGTTCATATTTATCGACACTTCATTTGCTTTTCGTTGGTACTCCATGATAGTCTTTAGATTTAGTTGCTACTTTTTAATACATGTTTGTCCTTTAATTGCTACTTCTTGATATTTATTTAGCCTTTAATATTTAGCCTTTAGAAGAAGTATCTTCTTTAGTCTTTAGTTGCTACTACTATAGCCTTTAGTTGATACTTCTTTAGCCGCTTGTAAAAAAAAATAAATTGAAAATGGCTGAGGAGTATCTCTTTCTTACGAGTTACCTTTGTTTCATCTTCAGCATATGTAGATCGAAGGCTACCTTCAGAATGTTTGGAAATAAATCAATTTGATTCTTATGATGACTGTAACGTAATAATCTTTGTGAATATAAATCCGTTAATGAAATCAAAATATTCACTCACATATTGTCTTATATTATTAATATATAATGCTAACTTAACCAAATAATGAAATATATTATGTATTTTGGAAGTCTGCCTGTGAAAAGTCTGTCTGTGTGTCTGGATTGTGAAAACAATTGTAGAATAAAATTTAAAAAATAGTAACAACATATATAAAAAGAAAAATTTTAACACATGTATATACACACACATATATGTTATATTGACAAGAATAAAGGAGAGGGACAAGGAAAAGTGTTACGAGGAAAAACCATGAAGGGGATGATGGGGATTTACGCAGGGAGCTTTTTAGATCCTCAATGAATGGAGAATTTACCATGAATTCTGGATAACATGGTATCAAATTATTCCATGGCTTGGCAGCGTGAACAGTGAAAGAAAATTGTCGAAAGAAGGTACCATGTTTTGGGATAAACAAAGTCAGGAAATTTTCAGAACGGAGACTAAGGCTTTGAGCAGGTTAGGTTAGGTTTTATGAGCATGGTAGGCTTTTAGAATCTAGATTTAAGTCAATCCAGGGTACAAGAATATTCAACATATTAAAAAAATAAAAGAATGTCAAGATTGCACCAGATGCGAATCTCCATCCAATTAAACTGCACTTTGTGGTCAAGAACATGATCAAATTTCCTGATGTCCAAAAAAAATATAATATTCCAATTTTTTTGAAACAAAACCTATGCCTTTTTATCATTTTAACCTCTAGATTCTACCTGAGTAAAAAAATATGAACTAAAGGTATAACCTATTAGCACAAAGCAGTTACACCTGGGACACCTGGTTCGTGGGTTGCAGCACAACCTGGAACGTACGAGTTTTCCGAATCACCACAAATCGTTTTAATTATTTATTTTTGTGTTTATTTATTTATATACAATTCTACAAACTACACATTTATACACTTTTATGATAATGGGGCTAAGTTTTTTTCAAAATATAACAATTACTAAATTTTACGACGCTAAAATATGAAGCATTTCGACAGATTTATTTTCGTCCATCATTAACAAATCACATCCTGGTCTTACCGCGAATAATTGAATACCACAGGAAATTGGGAATTTCCTGCAATTGACTTGCAAAAAATGAAAATATAATATACCCAAAGGAAATACAGCAGGAAGTGGAAAACAGAAATAGCTATACCGTCACTTATACAGATATAGAAGGAACGTTTTTAGGACACATTCAATTTTTACATTTTACCGATTTTGTATATAAACACGGGAAACGTACTTTGGTTTCGTCAACGATTTTATATTACTAGACATTCATTATTTTGTATGATGGACAGTAATTATACTGAATTAATAATTGACAATAGTAATAATTACCTGAAAACTTCTGCGGATTCTATTAAATAATCAAAGTAACAAAAAAAAATTATTACATAGGAAATTTATTTTAATTTAAAATAAACATATCAAGTATTATTATAATACATGTGTACATATCGTTTTTAAAATAAACATATCAAGTATTATTATAATACATGTGTACATATCGTTTTTAAAATAAACATATCAAGTATTATTAAAATAGATGTGTACATATCGTTTTTAAAATAAACATATCAAGTATTATTATAATACATGTGTACATATCGTTTTTAAAATAAACATATCAAGTATTATTAAAATACATGTGTACATATCGTTTTTAAAATAAACATATCAAGTATTATTATAATACATGTGTACATATCGTTTTTAAAATAAACATATCAAGTATTATTAAAATACATGTGTACATATCGTTTTTAAAATAAACATATCAAGTATTATTATAATACATGTGTACATATCGTTTTTAAAATAAACATATCAAGTATTATTAAAATAGATGTGTACATATCGTTTAACTATTTATAATAAATAATTTTTTGAACTAATTTTTAATAATACTTGATATGTTTATTTTAAAATACATATGTACATATCATTTTAAAAAAGTTTAATTATTCAAAGGTGATGTAGTATTATTTCTACTTTCTTTAAGTTCTTACCACGACCTAGGTTTCCTTGTATTACAACATCTTCAGGTGGGATATTATATTCTTCGCTAATATCCCACCTGAAGATGTTGTAATACAACGAAACCTTGGTCGTGGTAAAGAACTTAACGAAAGTAGAAATAATACTACATCACATAGTTTCATTTAATTGTGAATAATAAATTTTTACAAAATTAACGCCAAATATATTCAATATTCAAAGGTGGATAATATTGCTATAATATATAAATATAATACATCAAATATTCGTAACTTTAACATACATAATCAGATACATAACATTAACATATATAATCAGAATAACTTGTTTGCCTCTATCTTTTTAATTGAAAGATGAAAATTATATTAAATGCTGCTATCCTAGTTGTCAGGGTTCCATACTTTAAAAGGAAATAAAGGAATCTTATTAGATCACCCATTTGTCCGTCTGTCTGTTCTTTCGTCGTAGTTGTTTTTCTCGGAAACCTTTTGACTTTGAAATTACACTAGTATTATAAGATTTTATCGACATTCATCGCCTGTTTATTCTGTTCTGGCGAGGACAAAATGTAGACTTTAAAAACCGGCAATTATTTTTTTTAATTTATTTAAAAAAAACACGACATAATGTTCAACCATCATATATGACTCCCTGAAATATATGTGACTTATTTCACATCACAGATTATTTACTCAAGAATTCATCTTAATTTATCGTCCATTCCTCTTGTCACACTTTTGACACTCTCGCTATTAGATTTTGTCAACATTCTACATATTGCCGTGGCAAAAAGTTTTCTTTAAATAAAAGTGGAATATTAAAAAAACAACCGTTTTTCAGTCTATCAAATACATTCGATATTTATTTCTTTTAGTGTTTCGTGAGCTTATTTCATATAACAGATATCGATTATTCCTCTTGTCACACTTTTGACACTCTCGTTATCAAATTTTGTCAACGTTCAATATATGGCCGTGGCAAAAATATTTCTTTAAATAAAAGCGGAATACCAATAAAAAAACAACTTCACTCTCAACAAAAAAAAAAACTCTTTCGTGTGCTTATTTAATAAACAGATTATCTTCTTGAAAATTTGTCTTAAAGTATGGTCTATTCCTCTTGTCACACTTTTGATACTCTCGCTATCAGATTTAGTCAACGTTCAATATATTGTTGTGGCAAAAATATTTCTATAAATAAAAGTGGAATATTAAAAAAACAACCGATTTTAAATCTTTCTGAGTAAATCTCTCAAATACATTCGGTCTTTATTTCTTTTACTGTTTCGTGAGTTTATTTCACATAACAGATTGTCTTCTTGAAAATTTATTTTAAATTATAGTCCATTTCTGTTGTCACACTTTTGATACTATCGCTATCCGATTTTGTCAACGTTCAATATATTGCTGTAGCAAAAAGTTTTCTTTAAATAACAGTGGAATATTAAAAAAAAACAACTGCTTTTCAATCTATCAGATACATTGGATTTTTATTTCTTTTACTGTTTCGTGAGTTTATTTCATATACCAGATTATCTACTTGAAAATTTGTCTTAAATTATCCTCTATTTCTCTTGTTACACTTTTGACACCCTCGCTATCAGATTTTGTCAACGTTCCATATGGGGCAAATATATTTCTTTAAATAAAAGTGGAATATTAAAAAAAAAACAACCGATTTAAAATTTTTCTGTTTCGTGAGTTTATTTCACGTAACAGATTTCTTCTCGGAAATTCATCTTAAATTATTGTCCATTTTTCTTGTCACACTTTTGACACTCTTTATCAGGTTTTGTCAACGTTCAATATATTGCCATGGCAAAAATATTTCTTCAAATAAAAGTGGAATATTAAAAATAACAACCGAATTTCAATCTTTTTGAGTAAATCTGTCAAATACATTCGGTTTTTAGTTCTTTTACTATTTCGTGAGCTTATTTCACATAACCGATTATTTTCTTGAAAATGTGTCTTAACTTATTGTCCATTTCTCTTGTCATACTTTTGACATTCTAGTTATCAGGTTTTGTCAACGTTCTATATTGCCATGGTAAAAATATTTCTTTAAATAATAATGGAATGCTACAAAAAAACATTCAGCTTCCAATCTTTATAAATAAATCCATCAAATACATTTTATTTATTTTATTTTTTTACTCTATCGTGAGATAATTTCACATCACAAATGGTCTTCTCAAAAAAAATTGACTCCAAATAGTTAAGCTGGCTTCTAACTTACTTCACATTGCACAAGTTTGTAGTAAACATAACGAAAATTTCTTAAGTAACACAAATCCGAGCTTTCTGAATGATTTTTTATGTTCAGGTATTTATGCCCTAAGCCCAAAACGACAAATAAATTCATCGAATACATATTATTTCTTTTATTTTTTATACTCTCTCATATATACTGAGATAATTTCACACCACGAGTTGTTTTCTCGAAAACAATCCACTCCAAATAGTTAAGCTAGCTTCGAACTTACTTCACATTGCGCAAGTTTATAGTAAACATGTCGATAGTCCCTTAAGTAACGCAAATCCGAGCTTTTTGAATATTTTTTTATGTTCAGGTTTTTGTGCCCTAAGCCCAAAACGACGGTTCAAATTTGAGTTAATTAAATTCTTTACAAGAACTCGGAGTTATTGATTGCTGTACAGAGATGGTGCAAGATACTGTTTATGCCTGTCGCTACTCTCAATAATCTTCAAAAGAATCGAAATTTCGAAAAATCTTAATAAAGTACAAGTTTTCAAAATTATTTATAATGTGATGTAGTATGTTGTGTAAAAGCATATAAATACGTAAATGAAACTACGTGATGTAGTATTATTTCTTTAAGTATACTACGTGATGTAGTGTTATTTCTTTAAGTATACTACGTGATGTAGTGTTATTTCTTTAAGTATACTACGTGATGTAGTGTTATTTCTTTAAGTATACTACGTGATGTAGTGTTATTTCTTTAAGTATACTACGTGATGTAGTGTTATTTCTTTAAGTTTACTACGTGATGTAGTGTTATTTCTTTAAGTATACTACGTGATGTAGTGTTATTTCTTTAAGTATACTACGTGATGTAGTGTTATTTCTTTAAGTATACTACGTGATGTAGTGTTATTTCTTTAAGTATACTACGTGATGTAGTGTTATTTCTTTAAGTATACTACGTGATGTAGTGTTATTTCTTTAAGTTTACTACGTGATATAGATTAGTTCTTTAAGTTTACTACGTGATGTAGTGTTATTTCTTTAAGTTTACTACGTGATGTAGTATTATTTCTACTTTCTTTAAGTTCTTTACCACACAGAAGAGGGATAATTGGATGTCGTAATTCATTTTGAGGAATTACGACATCCAATTATACTCTACCCTTTATCGACATATCGTAATAAAATTAGGGTTATAATTAATATATCTCGCCAAATATACGGTATACCATATGCGTATGTGTAACTATATATTCTTTGCTCTTTTTTACGAAAATGGTTATTTTCTAAAAAAATTTGGAAATGGAAAAAAAATTGATCCTTTTTGGGGGGAATTTCTTGAGCTACATTTTTTATAACAATCTTCATGGACGGGGATTTAATAATGATTAAAACATTGTAATGTATAGTATTAACGCAATCAATGTATGTGTGTTGTAACTGTCATGTTGAGGTACCTGACAACAGATTTATATTACTATAAACGTCATCTATATTTACTTAGATGTATCTTGTAACTGTGATATTAGCAAAACTAAACTAAATGAAACTACGTGATGTAGTATTATTTCTACTTTATTTAAGTTCTTTACCACGACCTAGGTTTCATTGTATTACAACATCTTCAGGTGGGCAATTAGATCTTTGCTAATATCCCACCTGATGATGTTGTAATACAACGAAACCTAGGTCGTGGTAAAGAACTTAAAGAAAGTAGAAATAATACTACATCACGTAGTTTCATTTAATTGTGAATAATGAATTTCTACAAAATTAACGCCAAATATATTCAATATTTAAAGACGTCATAAAAACAATGCAGTGTTTAGTTTTCAAAAATCTATTCCCACATTTGCTCGTAACATAACTTCTTTATATTTAACGAAATTTACTATATTTTTCTATCATGTATATCAAAGTCTATATTTCAATGTATATGTTGCTATTTTGTTTCAGAATAAAATGTTATTCTCAAATTTAAGAAAAAAAAAACAAAAACAAATAGTTTTACAGTTTTAATAACATAAAATGACTTTGTTTCAGAGTTTCAGTTCAATTTATGGTTAGAAAATTTAATTCATATTTGACAATGAAATCCTATCATATTAGAGTCCTTCCATTTGAAATCTTTTAATTTTTTTTCGTAGCTGCACCATTTTTGATTTTGCTCTTTATAAAAATCTTTTTTGGGTACCAAAGAAGGAAATTTAAACTCAGTTAATTTTCCAAAGCGCCAGTTCTCGCTTACCCGAATTAAAATAAAAAAAAAAAATTTTTATACTTTAATATTTTTAGCTTTTAAAATGTTTCTATTATATATATATATATATCTATATACTCGAATTCTTTAATTTCTTTATCATCACCTAGGTTTCGTTGTATTCGGATCTTAGGATCTTAGGATTCGGTATTAGGATCTTTGCTAATATCCCACCTGAAGATGTTGTAATACAACGAAACCTAGGTTGTGGTAAAGAACTTAAAGAAAGTAGAAATAATACTACATCACGTAGTTTCATTTAATTGTGAATAATGAATTTCTACGAAATTAACGCCAAATATATTCAATATTTAAAATTTTATTTCAAACATGTAGAAATGTTGATAGAACTCTAAAGAAGATTCTCACTAAGTTCGAGCAAAATATAAAATAAACCGGCTTTATCGACTAGACTATTTCATATGGCTCATTAATAATATAGCTGACTTTCCATATTTTTTTCACATCACTTCCTGTTTAGCTGAAAACTGTGTTTTGTCTGCCAAAAACAAAAATATACATGGCTACAAATATGTAATCAACGTTTTTGTTTCTGTCACATATGGCTTTATGAACATTTTCAAGTTATCTCTACGTTTCTTGTACTGACCCTATCGCAACTTTGGTATCCGTTACTAGATGTGTCAAACAGAGGTTTTCACGACAAAATTACTACGAAAGATATTTTAAACTGATAGCACTTTTTTAAGTACCAATTACTGTTATCCCACGCTTTCTTCAAGTACCGTTTTTTTGTAGGTACTATCTTCAGTACCAACAGGTTAATAACACATTGTCATTACGGTGTACTCAACTGTCTTTGTTTTTTCAATTCAATTCATTTATCAAATCACCTCTGGGCACAGCGTCACTGCTGTTACCCGGTTACGTTACTGAACGTGAAATTACTCCAAGGTACACGCGCTAAAAGGTTAAATGATAGGCTGTACAACGACAGAAACGGCGCGAGATGTCTGGGGGCGTCATTAAAATGTCATATCTCATTACCGGACGCACAACAGCGTGATGAGCGACGGAATATCAGACAAATTATGCTCCATCATAACATCGTTATATACTGGTGTGACTGAAAGCGAGCCGTAGGGAAATGATACGGCGTTTAGTGTCAGGAGTTGGATTGGAGATCAAATGAGACGGAAGGTACTTCGTGTTTTTAAAATATAGCGGTGTCTAATGATGGGAAAAGATTAAAAGAAACACCTACATGTTATGTACGTGATAAACGTAGTGCAAATGAGAATAAAATATGGAATTTTCTTCACGTTCTTGATCGCACTTTTCATTGCTTAATGTCAAAGGAAAGGTGGAAATACGGTACCATCGTTATCCTGTGAATGATTTGCATCCAATTTTACCTGCGTCAGCCTATCTTGTAGCTATCTTGCCTTCGTGATTGCTTCCTCGCAACTGTTCCAGCCATTAAACGTTTCTCCAGGTTATCTTGGTCCCAACGTATTACATGGATTATTGAAGATCTTTTTGGTAACAATTTATCAACAACTTTATTTTAATCCTCAATTGGTCAAGAATAGATTTATGTGTACCACCTATCCAGGGTATACGTAGCATCTTCCGCCAGCATCACATCTCCAAAGCCTCTATATTTTCTTCTCCTAGGAGCGAATTATCTAAGATTCGGTAATATTGAGGAAGCGAGTTTTTGAACCAGCTTTTTTTGATGGTGTTGGGAATACTGATATTGATCCAAGCTTTATTAAGCTGACTCACTGTAATATTGTTAGAAAGTAAAGTGAACAAAAATAAAAATCTAACAATACAAATAATAATTACGAATAACAGTACATTAATCAAAAGTCTATCTCAACCCACAAAATGACTTCAACATCTCATCGTTGAAGTGGTCTCATATCTACGTTATTTAAAGTTACGGGCACTGATACAATATATATATATATATATATATATATATATATATATATACATATATATATATATATATATATATATATATATATATATATATATATATATATTATATATATTGGTATACATACATATTCATATACATACATATGTATGTATAAAGAAATTTGTGTGTGTGTGCTGTGTGATGTGCATGCGTGTGCGTGTGCATGTGTGTGTATTAATTGAAATATTTGTATTATTCATAATATACGGACTATTACCGTACAATGTTCCGTTTGACTGACATTTTAACGTCCAGCCCAAACTGTTAATGTTAGAAATGTGAAATGTGTGAAAATGAGATATTGTTGCTTTTATACTGGAAGTATCGTTTAAGAAGAGATTATTTGAAAGTCATCCCTTAAGGATGTGAAAAGGGGTGATAAAATTTGTGTAGGAAAAATATTTCTATTGTAATATTTTACGTGAAACTTGGTCATAATGCTCGCCAATAAAAATAACGAAAAACGTATTTTAGTATTTTTCGAGATTCAATCTCTAAGGGTGTGAAACAGAGTGACTGAATTGTCATGGAAAAAATAGTTTCGTGGTGATTTTTATTTAAAATTTGTTATCAGTGCTCTTCAACATAAATAATGAAACACGTATTTAAGAATTCTCGAGTCTCAACCCCTGAGGGATGAAAAGTTGTGGCTAATTTTGTATGGAAAAACATTCATTTTGTACATTTTTACCTGAAGCTTTTTATTAATACAATTCAACACAAATAATGAAACAGATATTTAAGCATTTTTCGAGTTTCAATTCCTAAGGGGACGAAAAATCCCTTTTCGTCAAGTTTGTCCCGGAAAAAATATTTTTTATGGTAATTGCAAACAGCTCGAGCGAGATCGCATTTGTTTTTTATTTATTTATTTATCTACTTTAATGTATCTAATTGATACATATGGCGGACTTATTGCTACGAGAGCAATCTCTTACAGCCAACCATAACGCCAGTCCAGTCCCGTTCGACGAACGGCCGGGAATCGAACCCGGGTCCCTACGGTGCGTCGCATCATCAAAGGCTGTATGCCTTGTGATCAACCCAACACACCACGGCGACTACTGTTCTTTTTTGTGTTTTCTTACCTCGAAACTGTCACCACGCCTTAATTTTGCAAGTGGCCAGAACGACTAAAAGTTAAAAATTTGACTGAAGTTTAAAAAAAAATTAATCGTCTACGCGGGCGAAGTCGCGGGCGAAAAGCTAGTTTAATTACAAGATATTTGTAATAATGCGATTATCGAGATAGAATTGAAAACGAAATAGGTCGAAAAAGCCAATTACATACGAATTGATTTCTCATTATGGGGGTTCCGTACTCATCTAGCACTTATAAACATTATATACTATTATGTTATTTACAAAATTTTAATTCAAATATATCACCTGCTATATCTTTCAGAGTCGCATATTTAAAAAAAAATATATTCCGATCCATTTCGCATATTTCACTATATTCCATTTTGATTATAGAATTTAGAAATTATTGGTTTTTTTGGTTTTTTCTATTTACTTTTGCTATAAGACCTTCCATTATGTCGACTTTCAAGACTGTCGGTCGACCGGTAGTACCCTATAGGGTATAAAACCTATATATATATATATATATATATATATATATATATATATATATATATATATAAATATATATAAAACCTATAGGTTTTGATGATCAGTCAGTAAGATTATGGTATAAATAAAAAACATGGAAGAATACAAATATATTTAAAAACATTGTGTTTGTCTGAATGTTTAAATAATATTGTTCCTCACCACGTAAACATATAAAGTTGTTGACTAGTATATATTTACTGAGTACATATTATACTTTTTATGATACAAAATAATTTTTTAAGATAATTTAAGTCACTTCCCTGGAGTTTCTATGAGCTTTTATACTATGTGTCATAAATTGATCGATTATTACTAGTAAACTAGTAGAGCCTAATAATTTTCCTTTTATGTATATGTATATATATATATATATATATATATATATATATATATATATATATATATATATATATATATATACAAGTGGCAAGATTCTGCAAAGGAGTATCCAACTTCCCGCTTTTTCTGACGATATTGATATAATGGAAAGATCAAAACGCTCAGTTATTGACGCTTTTGCAGCTCTTGAGAGTGCGGAAAAGGAGATGGAACTTGTTACCAATGAAGACAAAACAACATTTTTAATATCAACAAATAAAACTCCTGATCTGTCTCCTCTGAAGATAGGAAATTACACTTTTGAAACTGTAAAACAATTTAAGTATTTGTGAACTCTGATCTCATTTTGCAGTGATCTGAAATTGGAAATAAACAACAGAATATTCATAGCCAATAGAAGTTTTTACCACCTTAGAAACCAATTCAAGTCTAAGTTTATTTCTATTAGCACTAAGTTAGGCATATATAAAACTTTAATCAGGCCTATACTTCGGTATGGAAGTGAATGCTAGACCTTCAATAAAGCAGAGGAAAAAAACTACTCATTTTCGAAAGAAAAATTTTGAGGATTTTTGGACCTATTCAAGAGAACAACATGTGGAGAACTCTTCACAACTATGAAATTTACAGAAAATATGACAAATACTTCGGAACCGATATTGTGAGAACCATAAAAGCATCACGTATTAGGTGGCTAGGCCATCTTTATAGATATACTGATATTTTTCCTACCAAAAAAGTGATTTTTTCGAAGATTGAGGGGGAGTAGGCGAAAAGGACGACCACCAACACATTGGCTAGATGACATTGAAAAGTACCTCCAACTAATGGGAGTCAACCGGTGGAGAGCCATCATGTCAGACAGGATTAGATGGGGGAGGATAAGCCAGTCAGTCTTGGCCTGCAAAGGGCTTTTGATGATGATATATTTCTCTATTATGATTACTCTTCAGATACTCAAAAAAGACCAAAAAAAATTGCTAAAAAGCAATAACTTGTCGTTCTTTGTAAAGTTTTGGCCATCTCAATTATATCAGAAAAAAGATTATTAGAAAAAACAGACGCCAACGGCACCTTCAACACGCGAGCATTATTCACAATTGATCGCTTTTTATATAACGCTTTTCTTTGTCACTCTCGTAACAATTTGTTCCACACCGTTACCCACCTGCTCTCGACATTATATCTACATATAGTTTTTTTATTGGTTATTACATACATATATTTTTAATGGAAACCGAACAGTAGTTATCAGAAGAGCCTGCGTCACAATGGACACTGTATTAATTGGTTTAAAATTATGAAAGTTGTTAAACCGGGTTGTGCCATGCGTTACGTATCCAATTTATTTTTTATATCGAAAACTGGTTGTATGAAATCACGTACGTATTATTAACACGTTGATAGAATCTGTTCACGGAGTGTCAAAAGTTCGCGAAGAAAAACAGCGAATAATTCAAAGCAATTGTTTTTAAGAAGACGATCTGTAATGTCAATTTAGCTCGCGTGCCAGTAAAAGAATAGTGTAATTCATGGATTTACATATAAAGATTAAAAATCAAGTATTTTTTGTTAATATTTTACCGTTATTTAAAAAAAAAACATATTTGCCAATGTAGTGTTGAATGTTGACAAAATCTAATAACGAGTGTCAAAAGTGTGACAAAAAGAGTTGGTGATAATTTAAAATAAATTTTTGAGAAAACAATCTGTGATGTGAAATAAACTCACAAGATAGTAACAGAAATAAAAGTCGAATGTATTTTAGGGATATATTTATAAAGGTTTGCAAATTACGTGACGTTTTTTTTAAATATACGTAAAAACAATTACGTTTTTAAAGTATATATTTTTTCCTCGCCAGAGCTGGATAAATTCATTTATGAATGTCGATAAAATCTTATAATGCTAACAGAATTTCTAAGCCAAACGTTTTCTGAGAAAAACGACTGCGACAAAAAGACAGACAGACGGACAAGCGAGTGATCTTATAAGATTCTTTTTTTCCTTTTAAAGTATGGAATTCCAAACATTAGTATAGCAGCATTTAATAAGTACTTTAACGTAATGCAAAATTTATATCATTAAATTAGAAAGATATAGGCAAACAAGTTATTCTAATTAAGTCTGTTAAAGTTATGAATATTTCATATATTATATTTATATAATATAGCAATATTATACTTTCATAAATATTTAAACTTTTTTTAAACTGTCTATGTACGCACTTCATTATTTTAATCATTCTTGACAGATTTATTGCAATTATCTGTTTAATTTTTTTTTATATTACATTAATATTATTTTAATTTTATATCTTTTAATTTCTCCGATATTAGGTCGGGGTTATTCCGATACCGCGGGTTTTTCGTTAAGCCATAATGGTTATGAAGTAGAAATATATTATTACATAGGTGTACTGGTGTATTTGCTTTAGGTGTGTCTA
Source organism: Druceiella hillmani (assembly GCA_039881145.1). Taxonomy (NCBI): domain Eukaryota; kingdom Metazoa; phylum Arthropoda; class Insecta; order Lepidoptera; family Hepialidae; genus Druceiella; species Druceiella hillmani. The sequence goes on from JAYKKI010000064.1 coordinate 4,241,014, forward strand.
CATAAAGTTTTGTTTTTGAGTATGCGTGCGTCTGTATATGAGTTTGTGCGCCCAAATGTGTATATACCGTGATTGTTCATTTATTCATAGAAATTTACGAACAATCCTGCAGGTGTTGAGAATAGAAACTTTTTGCAATAAAACATTAATGCGTGATGGTAGATATAGACCAGGCCAGTCCAACATCCGGCCTGTGAGCTAGTTGAAACTTTTAAAACATCAATAGAATATTTTGCAAATATGCATTAAAAAATACGCCTATGTCAGTTGCTCTACACTAGTTGATAAATGAACCAATAACTGATAGTCAAAATTAGTAATGTGTACATATTTGTAGGTAGGTATGTTACGGAACCCGGCGTCGCGGTACGGAACCTTACAAAACACGTCAGTCTAATTGTCTTGTTCCCTTGAACATACTAGTATTGTAGTCGCAAGGAATAATTAACCTTATAGTTTCCGCTATAGAGTCTGTATTAGCTTGTGCATGTACTCACACTTAGACAACGATGCATCAGCTAGCGCCCCAATTTATAATCTAGACACCACTGGTACCTACGAGAAATCCATACCCATAAGGACTATTGGTATTAAAACAGCTTTTTTCCCCGCATGAAACATAACAAGTCAAAAACAAGATCATCTTTATCAGACACCCATCTTACAGGTATTCTGCGCATAGCGACTTCTGAAATATCAACTGACATATATACACTGTGCAAAGAAAAAAAATGTCAGTTTTCTCATTAGTGCGATAACTTGTAAACTTGTGGCTTTCTTTTGTTAATAAATTAATCATCCTGAAAAATTAAAATTACTGTTTTCTTTATATTTAAAGTTCACTATGCTATTGACCAGCTACGGTTTCAAAAATAATAAACCTGGCCCTCCACACAATTATGTTGGACACCCCTGATCTAGACTTTTAATGCCAGCATGGAGTATTTGAAGGACGATGCCTGTAGTAGGAATGACTGGGTATTATTAGAACTTTTCGCAAATTCCATCTTCTCACCATTCCGTTCTTAAGATCGTACGTTGACATTTTTCCAGCTATAGCATGTTGAAGATTAGGAGTATTTGGTACAGCTATGCTTGTAAGTTATTTACAATATAGATGAGACATGTTTGGTCTCTAAGTAAGTTCTTTACAATATAGATGTGACATGTCTAGTCTCATCTATGAAAATACATAGTGTTGTTAGTCAGTATCGATTTGTCATAATATAATTTAGGAGGAGAATTTGTAAGAACATATCGCGGTACCTATGTGTTAATGGTACGGAACCCCAGTTTGGGTTTATAATTTGTATTCGTCGGTATTATTCTTTAAATACTGTAAATTATGCATAATAATGGCTATAAAACAATATAAAATAGTTGGTTAAACAAAATGCATACAAAATGTTTTTGTATTGTTTGTTAAATAAACAATCGTAAGAAAAAGTTAAACAGCAGGGATTGGAGTGAAATTGGCAAAAAGATTCGCACAATACGGAGGCCGAGATCAGCCGCCGAGCATGAAAAAACGGTTTTTTTTGCTATTTTTTTTCTATTCCGATAGTTTGCAATTAAAAATTATGACCTGTAGCGTATCTTCAAACATACCTATGTACGTACTGATTTACGGACAAAGACGTTTGGAATATTTGATGGCAAATTTAGCAAATTATAAATATTTAAAAAATTTAAAAAAATTGTAGCATTATTTAGAAGATGAACTCTTTCCGAAAAATATACTGTAATATAAATTACTTGTAAAATTACTCGAGAATTGTAAATGTTTAAAAAAGGGTAAAAATTGAGGCATTATTTAGAAGAAAATGAATTCTTTCCAAAAAAATATACTGTAATATAAATTACTTGTAAAATTACTCGAGAATTGTAAATGTTTAAAAAAGGGTAAAAATTGAGGCATTATTTAGAAGAAAATGAATTCTTTCCAAAAAAATATACTGTAATATAAATTACTTGTAAAATTACTCGAGAATTGTAAATGTTTAAAAAAGGGTAAAAATTGAGGCATTATTTAGAAGAAAATGAATTCTTTCCAAAAAAATATACTGTAATATAAATTACTTGTAAAATTACTCGAGAATTGTAAATGTTTAAAAAAGGGTAAAAATTGAGGCATTATTTAGAAGAAAATGAACTCTTTCCAAAAAAAATATACTATAATATGGATCACTTGTAAGATTACGTGAATTATAATTACTTCCATCGTGAAATTGCATATATGGCATTAGTCGATAATAAAGCACACATTCGCGGTGTGCGCAATATTTTATAATTTGTCTTTATTCACATCTTAGATCCAGTCCTTATTGTATCATCGACACACGTTTGAGGCCTTTGAGATGTGGTGATGAAGAAGCATGCTCAATATACCATGAGCCACTAAAAGAACGAACAAATCCATCATCCATGAGCTAAACCTCAAATCTAGTTTTTCAACGATCTGCTGCTTAAAGATTCCCTGTTGGCTGCTTAATTCTTCTGCTGCTTAGATTCCCTGTCACATTATCCCCCGTCAACCAGATAACTTCAGAAAGTTGGTTGTGGTGGAAAAGGTGGAAGAAAAAAGACCCCGCGGCCGATCAACCAGCCAAGTAAGCGTTATATCACTAGTCTTTCTACAGCAATCGCCCTGAGGGAAGCTGAAAACTGGACAAAGTGGGGGAATCCTGTACATAAAGCCATGAATACCATTATAGGGTAAAATGCACATTCTGACCCTCATTAAGAGGGACTGATTGATTATTTGTATATATACGTGTAGATAATAAGGATATTTGTTCATAACAATTAGAAGTTAAATCGTGACATGTCAAAAGAGACTTCAATAATCCTACTTGGAAGAAAAATGAAAAAATAAAAATAAAATAACATACCTTCCAAGAACGTCTTCGTATCGAGAAGATGTCAAGAAGAAGACAGATGTCAAGCATCAAGAAGATGTCAAGAAGAAGAAGACAATGATGAATTTAATTAAATATAGAAATAACAAACATTGCCAGTTGCATAATATATCTCACGATATTTTACACTTGCCAACCTAAAATGCACATGTTTACTGCCAGGTATCAATCATATTTTTGTAATTACAGGCAACTAATATGAATACCACAGCGACGACATGCTGCAATAACGCTGACCGCAGGACGAATGTCCTTTGGGCCAGGTATGTATTATTATATTTAATTATATTGTCCTTCCCGCGGTATCCTAGACGCCGGATGGTCACCGCGAAAGAGGGCACACAATCCACAGAGGCGTATAAAATTATGGTCACCACAAAATATCTGTGCTTCGGCACAACTCTAAAGTTTTGCTATTTCGACGACATTGTATTCTTAGATGGATTATAAAAATAAAACCTGAGTAGAACTCACACTATAAACCACAAATAAACATTTAAAAGTACATAGCATTATTGAACTATTTATAACTATAGCTATTATTAAACTATATGTATTAAGCACCTACAAATATTAAATGTACTCAGTATTATTAAACTATTTATAACTATAACTATTATTAAACCATATATTTTAAACACCTATAAATATTTAGAGGTACATAGCATTATTGAACTATTTATAACTATAACTATTATTATACTATACATACAAATACCTATAAATATTTAGAGGTACATGCTATTATTAAACTATTTATAACTATGACTATTATTAAACTATATACAATACTAAACACCTACAAATGTTGAAGTACTCAGTATTATTAAAACATTTATAATTATAACTTTTATTAAAGCGTATACACTAAACACCTATAAATATTTAGAGGTACATAATATTATTGATTTGTTTATAAATATAACCATTATTAAACTATAAATACTAAACACCTACAAATATTAAAAGTACATAGTATTATTAAACTATTTATGACTATAACTATTATTAAACCATACATACTAAACATCTATAAATATTTATAGGTACATAGTGTTATTGAACTATTTAAAACTGTAACTATTAAACTATATACACTAAACACCTATAAATATTTAGAGGTACATAGCAATATTGAACTATTCATAACTATAACTATTATTATACTAGACATACAAATATCTATAAATATTTAGAGGTACATGGTATTATTAAACTATTTATAACTATGACTATTATTAAATTATATACAATACCAAATACCTACAAATATTAAAGTACTCAGTATTATTAAACCATTTATAATTATATCTTTTATTAAACCATACACACTAAACACATATAAATATTTAGAGGTACATAATATTATTGAACTGTTTATAAATATAACCATTATTAAACTATAAATACTAAACACCTACAAATATTAAAAGTACATAGTATTATTAAATTATTTGTAACTATAACTATTATTAAACCATACATACTAAACATCTATAAATATTTATAGGTACATAGTGTTATTGAACTATTTAAAACGGTAACTATTAAACTATATATACTAAACACCTATAAATATTTAGAGGTACATAATATTATTGAACTATTTATAAATATAATTATTATTAAACTAGAAATATTAAATAACTACAAATATTAAAAGTACATAGTATTATTAAACTATTTATAACCATATCTATTATTAAACCGTACATACTAAACACCTATAAATATTTATAGGTACATAGTATTATTGAACTATTTATAAGTGTAACTATTAAACTATATATAATAAACACTTATAAATATTTATAGGTACATAGTATTACTGAACTATTTTAACTATAACTATTATTGAACTATTTACAAATATTATATTTCACCATATATTGCTTATTACATTTTTCACAGACGTTAAAATATCGTGAAAATTTAAAAAACTGTGAAATTTAGAATACTCGCCATGGTTTTTTTATAAATGTTAGGTATTGTATAACGTTTTTTTTTCATAATTTTGACTTTAGCAGTTTCTAACATAGACGGAGGGGAGAGGACTTTTTTTTGTGACTATTTTCGAAAATGCCCATAACTATCTTGAATCAAGCTATGAAAATAATAATGTTAAATACACGTGATTAATTATGCAAAGATAACCATAATATATGTTTTATTAAAAAAAGATATGAATATTTCATTTAAAAGTTTCCATACCAATATTTTTAATTTTAAAATAAATTAGGGTTATATAATAGGGTTAATTATGCCAAATTTCAAGTATTCATGTCAAACTGTTTTGGAAAAAAAACTTCTATAACTAACAGACGAATACTTAAGAATATCTTGGAATTCACGCGTGCGAAGCGATTGGCAAAAAATAGTTTTAAATAACCGTCACAGTCAATCTTTGTTCCGTTTCCAAAAGGAGAGCTCTATCCTCCGTCTATAACCTATATATTTGCTAAATAGGATCTCTATATATTAAATAGGATCTGTATATGATGTATCTATTGGCAAAATTTCAAGAGAAAATGTCTGAAACTGAAAGAATATAAAGGTAATATAATGGGACTCCAAAAAGAAATAAAAAACATTATAGTTATTATATCACGAAAAGAAGAAAAACTGTTCACCGCTCAGAAAGGAAAACCGTTGAAAATATTTATCAATATATTTTCTATATTTCTTGTCATAATTCGATTTTATATATATATAATCTAAGTTTGAGTTCTCAATTTTTCCATAAGCCAACACTTGCGTGTACCGCACACTTCAACCGTAGGGAAGATTGAAAATTATTTTACGTATGTAATATTACAATATAATATATTACAATATAATTAAATAATATTTAATATACGAAAGTTTGCAGTTGTCGACGGAATACCCTGTAGGGTATTATGGAGAGTTTGTAGTGCTTTTTAAATTCAATTTATTGTTGATTAGCTCGTTACTATCGTGTAACGATCAGCGACCATACTTCTATCTTCTATCTATATCTCTCCTTTAACACTCCATATTAGTCCAAGTAGCTACAGTATGTGCAGCGACTAAACTAACAAACATTTTTAAGCAAATTATTTCAATATTATCAATACATAAAGGTGCAAACACTACGTTACTAAGCGTAACGAAAAATGGTAACAAATTTACTGTACTGATGGTCTAATATAATTACTGGAAGCGAAAATTGTAGACTTCATCCATCACGCCCTCCCCTCACTACTATTGTGTTTCGCTTTTCGTTACGGTTTCGTTTCTTCATATTCTATTTATTTCTGTAGTGTTTTTACTACAGAAATAAATTGTTTAAAAAAATTAAGTTTTTAAACTTAAATTGTTAGTATCTTGAAGATGAATTGCGAAGATTTCTTAAATTATCTTAATGAATATATTTATAATAAACCAACCAATTAACTTGGCAAATATTACCTGTTTCGTGATTAAAAAATAATTTTTCAAAATTAATTAATGATTTATAAAAAAAACATTTCTATATCATCTGCGACATTTCCCGTTCAGATCAATCGATGTTTATATATAATTATCCTCACCATACAGGCGAAACGAACTTAACCATAAATTGATGTTTTCACTGCAACATTCGTACCCTATCCCGCCCTGTCCCCACAATGGATGGTTTGAGTAATAACCGGGAATTATGAATATTGAAAAGTGACATGCTATTGTGAGTAGATCGTCGACGGCGACCGTCTGAATGACGTCGTCTGTCATTAAGGCGTACCGTGAAGTCTATAGTGGCGACCCGTTAAGCAGCAATGTTACCCGGAATGCTTGAGTTGATTTCTAGGGTTTTGTACTTCAAATATTAAAAGCAAAATGCTTATAACGATATTTAGTTAGTAGCGGGTAGATAGAAATCTATCGGTATGTATGTCTTAATCTCATAATATCATCATCATCATATATATTAATACGCTAAGGTTTTAAAATGTTACTCTCCCTTTTTAGAAAAAACCTCACAACTAATCCACATAAATTATATATCATTTTATAGATAATTGCTTGCTCTATCGGCATCCACAACTAAAAAAATTATTATTGCTATTGTTTTTGCAAATTAATTAATTATTAAAATTATATACACAAAACAGCAATGCTGCCATCTAACGGCTCGACGTCAATATGATTGACGGTCGGTAAAATTTTTGTTTAATTTCAAATCCACTCACGTATAAATAAAGTGGCGCTTTAGCTCAATGCTTTTGATACTTGCGCCTCTATATGTCAATTTTAGTAAAATATTTGTTTGATCTGTCATCTGAGCTTCATAATGGAATAAATAATAATGCGAAGACTTCGCACGGGTCACGCTTGTTTGTATTGTTTACTGAGACACGTTAATTTTTCTCAAAAATATTAAACATATTGTTATGGAAAAATAATACGAGATACTCAATAATACGATTTACAATAGTAATAGAAAATTAATAAAAGATAATAGAGGGGTCTTTAAAGAGACACGTGATGTGGTAACATTTCGACCTTAAAAGAAAATCGAAGAAAAACAGGATACAGAAGTAGCCACACCATATCATGTGCAGAAATCGAAGAAAGAGTTTCTTGTTCGGGTACGTTCAATAGTTTGTAATGTATGTGATATCTGTGACATTGGGATCCGAAAGATCGGAGGGCGGAGACCGCGGGGCGTAAATATAGACCTGAACGCACCGGATCCGAGAAACGCTTGGTAACGCTTGGCAGAACGTCGATAACAGAAAATTTGGGCGAAATTTTATAAAAGCAAAATGTCACCAAAAAAGAGTCACGGTCTTCTGCAATGAGAGACCGGCGTGGGAAGAAGAAACCTTTCTGCGGATTTTATGTGATTAAATTGGCTTCTGTCTCGCTTCACACTAATAAAATGTAAATCGTGATTATTTTGAAACTGGCCATGTATTCCGGGCGCGCTGCCAGTTAAATAAATAATTTTGAAACGGCGTTATTTTGCAACGCGGATACGGAAATTGGAATCTAAAAACATTACAATTTCCGCGCCCGCGTCGTAGTCGCGCTGCAATAAATATGTTTGACCGTTTCCTTTTCCTTCTAATAACAAAATAACGTCGGTACCTATTAGATTGTTGGGTGATGGCAAACCTTTTTTTTTAATTAAACTGCAGAACATATTTTAATTTTTGAATACGTTGCTACAAAAATTTTTTTTTTTATTAATTACCTACTCTATACTAGACAACTTTTGTCTGTGGCGTTATTCGTGTGGATTTTTGGTTAATGTGGCATAATTTTAGACTAACTTTAGACTAACATAAAAATAGCTCTAATTTTACAATACGGTGACTCATTCCAAATTTTGATATTTTTCGTAAAATATTATAAAATATAAGTTAATTAAAAACCAGTCTTGAAAAAAATTCAAAAATTGATTAAAAAATAAGCCAGTTGTAGGCTTCTAAATTTAAAGATACGGATAGAGTTGGATATATCCCTGTGTCTTTTCCTCTCGTAGAATATAATGTGCAATATTAAAAATGACCTCACAACACAGTATTGCCTTCCTTCTCTAAAGGTTAAATTTAAACTTTTATAACTTGGTAAATTTTTAAGATTATTTAAATAAATTTCACTCTTCATCTGCTTGTCTCTTGAACTTATGATTAATGAAATAAAAAAAAATTAGTCAAATACCCAATTTTGATAATTTTGACAATTTTTTTGCAGCGAACTATCTAGAAATCTATCAAGTCACTTTTCAACCTTTTCTGATAAATGTATCGATTTGAAACTTTGTCAACTTATGCAGTTCTAATGACAATTTAATAATATGGTATCATTGAGTTGATATGATTATGAAGGAGGTAGGTGGCCATAGGCCCAACTAACAATATTCCCATCGAATTTGGGCCCGTTTGATTTGACTCAACGCGCGCTTTGCTTACATATTGTAACTGAGAAGATCCAATGATGAAGGAGAATGATGGCCACGGAAACTTCTTAATAGCTCACAATAAACCCATCAAGTTTAGAGTTGTTTGATTTTTGAAGTGAAAACTTCTTTAGGCGTGTTAGCGATTTTTGGTAGGGGAAAATCTTTTGGTTTCGCGTCAGCAACATGCTAATGTTAACAGTATATCTGTAGCTATAAGCATGACGTGTTGTGCAACAATAGTGCTGTGTATTTCTATACAAGTAAAGTTAAATTGACTACGTGGAAAGTTCAAAGTGTGTATTTTTTAAAATGTGTTTTATTTTAATTGCTTAATTGTAGGATCACCGTGCAGTACAACAGTGAATAATAAATATGTTAATATTTTTGTACAGAAAAATGAATAACAAAAACAAAGCATTTGTTTTCAAATATTGCCAATATTTGTTTTGAAATATTTTTAATATTTGCATTTAAAATTTTAATATTATTTATTTTTAATTTTTTTAATATTGACCTCTGCAATACATGATGCAATGAGTATTTCATAGTGACTTAGGAGTTATCTTCCTAGCGTGGTAAACAGATTTCCAGTTGTTCGATAATATTTTTATAGCGGATTTTGAAATTAAAAATTCTAGAAAATTATATTAAACCATGTTATTCTATAGTTTTAAATTTTCACTTCTATCGACAGTCCCCAAGACTTCTCATCTTTTTTTTCATTGAGTCCTTTGATTACGTAGTCCTTTGGTCACGAAAACTTTCCAAAACTAAACCTGTCGAATTTGGGGTCATGTGATTTGTCTTAACGAGTTCTTTGGTTACATATTGTAACTAGGAGGATCTGTTGAGGGATATGTTCATGAAAACTCCTTAATATTTAACATTAAACCTACCAAGTTTGGGCTCTTTTGATTTGTCTCAATGAGTCTTTTCCGAGAGGATCCGTTGATGGAAGAAAGAGGTGGTTATGAGAATTACTCAGTGGCTAACTATAAACCCATCGAATTTTGGCTTGTTTGACTCGTATCAATAAATAAAGTTTGTATTTTAGTATTTTTGAAGTAAAAACTTTTTTAGGTGTACTATGCGCAATCTTTATGAGCAGTGAATGAAACTGAGCTGTCACGCTGGAGTCGGTGACGCCGAATCGGGTAAACTCGGCTCTCTTCGGCATCGGCTAAGTGCGGCGCGCTATGCTCATATTTTTCAGGTATCAATTAAACTTCTTTTTTAGGTGCACTTAAATTATATTTATATAATCAGTGTAATAAATCAAATGTATACGATCATTGTTTAATATTTTATTTGAGAGTAGTTTAATGGAATACGCATATGTTGTTGTATTTTAAAATAATAATGTCACATTTTTCCTGATTCACCGAAATTATTATTATTATATATATATATATTTTAAAATTAGGAATTTTCATTTCTATCAAATTTCACACCGGAAGTTTCTTACACTATATTTTTTATTATTCTCCAGTTTTTGAGTTCTTGCTGTGTTGAGTATTAGAATTTCAAGTGTCTCATGGTACATTTGATGAAGACCAAAGTGGTCTAGATTTTAATCTGAATTATAAGCATTAGCTCAGAAACATCCATCGATGAAGCATGATGTCAACGTCGTCTCCAACCTTACGATACTGAGTCGAATGATAAAACAAAATACAACTGAATATTCTGCAAAATATGTAGGGCCACTTTTCAAAGGCGGTTTTATTAAAAAAACGATCGTCTTGAAAGAGGATCTCTCTCTTACGCCCCTCGTAAAAGTGCCAACCCTCCGAATATGATCTTCAAAAAGGAAACGGAAAAGCTTTCGAATAAAAAGGGTTTGGAACTTCCTTCGAGCGATTTCAAATTATAAATTCAAACTTGACAAGCTGTTAAGCTTTTGATTTTTATTTTATTTTATTGTTCTTGTTTGTATCCATCGCTTTGTTAGTATAAATAATGAGTCCTGTAGCTATTGTGTTTGTTTGTCTATTTGCACTTTGTGCAACAGAATTATGAAATGCCATATCCATTTCGAAACACCTTTTTTAAGGAAGGAATCCTTGTAAGATAATTTACATGTTTGTCTGTCTGTTTCTCAAAGACGTTTTTTTTAGAAACTGCTTGATGTAATGAAGTATATTGATGCATATATACCAACAGGTACACTTCAAAAATATTTGTATTGAAGTTTTATAGAGATAAATCAGTAATTTTTTTTTTATTTTGTGTATTGTTAGGGTATTATTTGAAAAGGCTAGTTTTGTTATAAAGGTCGAAAATTTTTTTTTTCCAAAATTTAAAATAATATGTGAAAAACAAGTTCACCGTGTACATTTCACCCAATTTTTGGAACTACTAAACTCATCCATTATGAAAAGAATAATGAATTTAGTATATATATATATATATATATACATATATATATATATATATATATACATATATATATATATATATATATATATATACACACACTTATATTAAGTATTATTGAATATTTGTTATATGTGTATGCTACGAAGTTTATATTGGTGATGACTTATGGTAAGTAAAGCAATTTTACTTCAAACGAGGTACGGAACCCTCGATCATGAACACACTTGCCCGGTTTTTTACAATAAAGCTTGCATCTTTGTTGATACGGGCCTTAATTTCTATAAGTTCTTGGTATTTAAGAAGTTACAATGTGTTTTGCTTCAAAAAGATGTCAATAAGTTGTAATGCAAAGGGAATCCTTAATAATTAAAGGCAAAGGAATATTATCCTTAATAATTAATATTAATTATTAAGGGAATATTCCCTTTGCATTACAACTAAAGAGAATATTATAAGTTATTACAACTAAAGGGAATATTATTACCTTTGCATTACAACTAAAGGGAATATTATAAGTTATAATGAGTTTTACTTCAAAACGATGTCAAGTATTTTTAATGCAAAGGGAATATTACTCAGTTTACAGTTAAAATTTATTTGATTAATATTACAAGAACATTATGTGTTTTTGAATGTTATGTTTGTTTTACTAGCACAAGGAGGGCCAACTCCAAAAGACATGGGAAATGAGGCGCGGAAGAAGATAAAGAGCGACGTGTGAGTGCGCGGGCGTGTGTGCGTGTGTGCGTGTGTGTGTGCGCGTGTGTGTGCGTGTGTATGTGTTTGTGTGTATACGTGTATGTGATGAATACAAGTAGGTACTTATGTACGCGTCCTTTTTATTTTTTACTTGTATTTCATTGCACCATCTCTTGCAGTCTGCTACAATACTATTCATCGTTTTACTAATATTCAGGTTGGCTGTAAAAAATTTCTTTCGTAGCAATAAGTTCGCCACATTTATCAATTGTATATACTATCGTTTATAAATAAATAAATTAATGAATCATGCTGTAATGCTGTACGAACTACGTATTGTTGCTTTTTATGTTACGTTTCTTCGAAGCAATCAATTGACTCTCGATAAATGTATTATGTCTTAACTCCCATTGAGAGGCAGAACGTTTGCGTTGAAAGAGAGAGATAGAGAGATAAACTATGCTATATTCAAGATGATGGTACTAAATTGTCATACTGAATTTAAGTGTTATTGACGTCACGTCGATTAAAATAGCATGGGATTCCATTTCGGCGCCGAAATCTCGACTATTTTTTTTTTCTATGATTCGCTCTTTGTCGGAGTGTGAGAAAATATATAAAGCAGTAGCTGTTTATTTTAATCTAAACTAAATTAATATAAAAATACAACAAAACATTAAAATAACAAAGATTGTAGAGATAGAGTTTTTCGTTTTGTAGAGTTTTTCAAAGAAGGCTACATTGATATAGTTAAAAATATACATATATTTTTTACACAGATAATGGCCGACACAGAGCGGAACATACAAAACACAAACTATATCTCCTTCCTTATTATTCCAGCCAAGTAGTTTTTGTAAGATAATATATAAAAAACGAATCATATAACATAACAGTACGATTTCCAAGACCAGGCAAAAGTAAATTTTCTTTTAACTGCGTCCCATGATTTTATTATGGATTATAATTTTCGAGCTTTCAATACATCATCGATTGTTTAATAATTTTTAGTGAGCTTTATCCAATTTTACCTAGCTTTATCAAGCAAATATACTTTTATTCCGATCCGGCCCGATCCGTTCACATATTACGGCTGCCCAACTTTGGAATTGCACACAAAGTTAAATACAAGGCATTTTGACCGCTTTATTTTCTAAAGATGTTTTTTTTTCGTAAAATGAGTTCGACCGACCGGAGGTGAGATATAAAAAAGAATTCTACCTTGTTTTTCTTTGTTTTTCTATTTTCTTCTTTTTTCTATTTTCTCCTTTTTTCTATTTTCTCCTTTTTTCTATTGTCTCCTTTTTTCTATTTTCTCCTTTTTTCTATTTTCTCTTTTTTTCTATTTTCTCCTTTTTTCTACTTTCTCCTTTTTTCTATTTTCTCCTTTTTTCTATTTGCTCCTTTTTTCTATTTTCTCCTTTTTTCTATTTTCTCCTTTTTTGTATATTCTCCTTTTTTCTATTTTCTCCTTTTTTGTATTTTCTGCTTTTTTCTATTTTCTCCTTTTTTCTATTTTGTCCTTTATTCTATTATCTCCTTTTTTCTATTTTCTCCTTTTTTATATTTTCTCCTTTTTTCTATTTTCTCGTTTTTTCTATTTTCTCTTTTTTCTATTTTCTCCTTTTTTCTATTTTCTCCTTTTTTCTATTTTCTCCTTTTTCTATTTTCTCCTTTTTCTATTATCTCCTTTTTTATATTTTCTCCTTTTTTCTATTTTCTCCTTTTTTCTGTTTTCTCTTTTTTCTATTTTCTCCTTTTTTCTATTTTCTCCTTTTTTCTATTTTCTCCTTTTTCTATTTTCTCCTTTTTCTATTATCTCCTTTTTTCTATTTTCTCCTTTTTTATATTTTCTCCTTTCTTCCATTTTCTCCTTTTTTCCATTTTCTCCTATTTCCTATTTTCCCTGTTCAATGTTTCGTGACTTTTTATTCTAAGTACAAAAATAGGTAGAAGGGTAAGTATTCCCATACTCCTTTCTATAACAAATTTTGTGACAAATTTCAATAAAATAATTTGATTATAAAAATTACTGACTACTTTACGACTATTTAGACATTTTTTTATAGACAATGTATTCATGTGTAAAATCCAAAAGGAAAATGGCCAAAAATGCTCGTCCTTATTTCATAGTAGGTATTTTTTTAAACGAGTGGAGGATACGGTTTTATTTTGTGAGCAACACTTTTCGTTTGCGCATACCAAAATAAACCAGTTAACAAAAACGTTATTTTAAGTGCATCTTATTTTTATTATCTGTCACAGTTTGTGCTAATTTATAAGCGTAAACAGGTTACATTTTAAAACAATATGCATAAATATGTTCAAATTTTTGCCACCATTCTAGTGAGCTTGAACTAACGAGACCAAATTATTACTAATAATTAAGCGCAGCAACCCTCTCCGGGGAGCCATTTCCTGCTGAGTGCGACCCCAGGTGGTGGATCAAGGAGTGCCCGTCAGTTGTTAAATGTGACTGCAAGCAGGAGGGAAATAAAGTACCTCCCGCGGATCAGACAGATTGGAGAGAAAACTTCGGAACGTAACATAACTGGGGAGCTTCGTCAGCGTATTTAAAGTAAAGGTCTCAGGTCTCGATGCACGTTCAGGTCGGAAGATACATTAGAAATGGTGACAGACGAATCCATGTCGATCAACTGTGGCATTCAAGCCTTCCAGGAGGATCAAAGCCTTGGTGTCAGGCAGTAGCCATCCGTAAAATTTCAAACAGCAATCCTACATTAATGATAAGGCACAAAGCAGATGAGAACGAGAAGTGAAGAGGATAACGAGAAGTGAAAAGGAAAAAAAAAAGAAGAAAAATTAAACTCCGCATTAAAAGAAACCAGACAAAATAGAGATATACAAAATAAGATTCTTATAAAATCAAAAATAAAAAAACATTTATAAAGAAAGAAATGCAAAGAACAGAAAAGATTAAAGTAAGTTAAAAACGAAAAATCACTTAAAAACAACTATTAAAATAAGGCGGCAGCAGATGTAGGTAGGTAACCTACAAATGCAGAAGAGAAAAAAGTAGATCGTAGTCATGCAAAATGTTCCAAAATAAGTCGTAGATCCAATAAACTGCAACAAGCAGTAAAGAGATACTGCGCTAAAATATGAATACTAAAAGAAAAGAGTAGATCATAGTCATGCAAGATGTTCCAAAATAAGTCGTAGATCCAATAAACTGCAACAATCAATAAAGAGATACTGCGCTCAAAATATGTATACTAAATGAAAAGAGTAGATCATAGTCATGCAAGATGTTCCAAAATAAGTCGTAGATCCAATAAACTGCAACAAACAATAAAGAGATACTGCGCTCAAAATATGTATACTAAATGAAAAGAGTAGATCATAGTCATGCAAGATGTTCCAAAATAAGTCGGGGATCCAATAAACCGCAACAAGCAATAAAGATATACTGCGCTAAAATATGAATACTAAAAGAAAAGAGTAGATCATAGTCATGCAAGATGTTCCAAAATAAGTCGTAGATCCAATAAACTGCAACAATCAATAAAGAGATACTGCGCTCAAAATATGTATACTAAATGAAAAGAGTAGATCATAGTCATGCAAGATGTTCCAAAATAAGTCGTAGATCCAATAAACTGCAACAAACAATAAAGAGATACTGCGCTCAAAATATGTATACTAAATGAAAAGAGTAGATCATAGTCATGCAAGATGTTCCAAAATAAGTCGGGGATCCAATAAACCGCAACAAGCAATAAAGATATACTGCGCTAAAATATGAATACTAAAAGAAAAGAGTAGATTATAGTCATGAAAGATGTTCCAAAATAAGTCATAGATCCAACAAATTGCAACAAACAGTAAAGAGATACTGCGCCTAAAAATATGAATACTAAATGAAAAGTGTAAATCATAGTCATGCAAGGTGTTCCAAAATAAGTCGTAGGTCCAACAAACTGCAACAAACAATAAAGATATACTGCGCTAAAAATATGAATACCAAATGAAAAGAATAGATAATCCGTAAAACGAAAGATTTAAATCAATTAACTGATCGATGATGAAGCAAAATAAATATATTGTTATATCGGTTAGATGCGTTGGTATAAACAAGCACTCGGCCAAGAGACGTCAAACCAAACGAACTTTTACAAGTATGAACCAATAAGTATCAATAAGCGTCCAACATGTGTTAGATGCATTGGGAATAACACCTAATATAAGGCAGTTTCACAATTAAATGAAACTACTTGATGTAGTATTATTTCTACTTTCTTTAAATTCTTTACCACGACCTAGGTTTCGTTGTATCACAACATCTTACAGTTCGTTGAATTACAACATCTCTGTATTTTAAAATATGAATATTAAATCAAAAGAGTAGATAATCCGTAAAACGAAAGATTTAAATCAATTGACTGATCGCAGATGAAGCAAAATAAATATTGCAATATCGCTTATAACCGTTGGTATAAACAAGCACTCAGCCAAGAGGCGTCCAACCAAACGAACTTTTACAAGTATGAACCAATAAGTATCAATAAGCGTCCAACATGTGTTAGATGCATTGCGCATGACACCTAATATAAGGCAGTTTCACAATTAAATGAAACTAAGTGATGTAGTATTATTTTTACTTTCTTTAAGTGATGTAGTATTATTTTTACTTTCTTTAAGTTCTTTACCACGACCTAGATTTCGTTGTATTACAACATCTTCAGGTGGGTTATTAGCAAAGAACTTAATGAAAGTAGAAATAATACTACATCGCGTAGTTTCATTTAGTTGTGAATAATAAATTTGTACAAAATTAACGCCAAATATATTCAATAAGACAGTTTATTTAAAACCTTCAAGACTAGTTTGAACACTTTGTTCCAATAAGCTGTTTTTAAATTATTTACGTTTAAATAGCCCCAGTGCTAATTGGTAAAGCTTTTCCGTATTTCGGACTAGGTCCAGCAACCATGGGAAGAAAAATCTAGAAGTACAATGGCAGTTCCAAGTTTTATCGTGCTTGGTATTACGTTTGTGGATAAAGCAGAAACATTTAGTCAAGGCAGCGCTCTGACAACGAGAAGTTTAATCATCTGGGATACCTGATAACCATAAACGGGATTGTGAAAAAGGAATTGGTCACCCCATTGTAATGGTAAAGAGCGCTATGTTGCAATTAGCAAAGGTATGGAGAGATAGAAATATGGAGCTGAAACCAAAATCAATCTAACAACATCTATTTAGTGTACTCCATATTTTTTTTACGATTCTGAGATCGGGACTATAAAAGCCGTAGACGAAGAGTGTGTTTTCTTTAGGCTGTGTTGATTCTTTTGGAAAATTTTGAAGAAGCGCATGAACATGCTTCTTTTTAATATTTTTCTAAATATTTTTTGATGAGCTCTTAATTAAAAACAACGTAGGCAGCAATGATAGTGGATATGTGGCAATCATAGTGTATTGTTAGTTTTTGTTTGCATATAATTTATATACGTAATTTTACATATAATTAAAGCTTATTCTGTTCCATTTTCATGTACTTTCTGGTGTAGACAAACGTTTAGTGATTTATATGAAACAAGCTGTGTTAGGGTTGCCAGGAGTCCGGGATTTCGGGATTGTCCCGGAATTCGTGATGTTGTCCTGTGTCCAGGAACGTAATAAGTTTATCTCGGAAACGTAAAAATTACAGAAATATTTGAAAATTGACTTTATTAATATTTTTCGCGAAGCTATACATGTCATGGTCACATTGTCCTGTATTAGCTCGATCAATGGAAATGTCGGAACTGGATGATCACAAATCTAATCAAGGCATAATTTCATATTCGAGTCTGGCTCCAAAATTTAACAGTCGCTATTAAATAATTAATGTGACAATAAATTGATAAAAATAATTGAATCAAAACGAGAAAATCATAAAGTAAATATTGTCGTTGTCAAACTACGAAAGTTAAGCTCCTAATTGCAATTAGTTAAGATTAATTATCGAAGGAGAAGTTAATCTTTAAAAATGTATTTTCCCAAATATAAGTCTTAGCTTTTAATAATTTGGATACATGCCATTAAATGAGTCGATCACTTTTGTTAAAAAAATTTACTTTATATTTACCAAACAACATACAATACAATTTTTGTTGAACCAAAAATCATTTTATTGGGTAAAACTAATTATTTTCTTTATTAACAGTTCTAGTATGTTGGTTTTCACAGTATAGTGGAAATAAAAGGGAAGAAATAATTTTATTTTATTAAGATTTTTCTTTTAACTTTGCTTTAATTTCCACGTCTGCACCCTATTGTAGAAATGTCCCGAACAATTTTACATATGGTAACCCTAAGCTGTGTACATGGGCTCTGTTTAGAATTCAAAAGACACATAAAGCCTTTTTGTAATCGAAATGTTGTCCATGCTCACTTACATTCTACAGTTAGTATTACCGTCAATTATTCTACGAAATATTTTTTTTAGTTCTAGTAAAGTAAAGGTGTTTTGTATTATATTAATCGTAATGGTGCTAATTAAGGACTTATGGTTAATTTTCTTTCAATATTCTACAAAAAAATACTGTTGCATTTCAATAGTTTTCTCACATCTAGTTGGCGTGGAATTGCCTTCAAGGTGTGATTCTCTCGACTCTTGCTGTCAGTATCTTGGACAGTGGATTGAAACGAGAATTCCATCATCAAAGGAATAAGTACTATTTATAGTTTGACCTCTACAGTTAACCTTCGGGTACTGAGTTACTTTGGTCGTATTATAAAAATAAATCCATACAACTTGGAGCGAATTAGCCTGCTGAGAACAGAATAGACAACACTTCATACGATGGTCTGATCAGTTTATAAGCACTCTATAAATGTCCATTAATGATGCCGTAATGTTAGTACAATATTATGAGACCTGGCGCCAAGTCATTTACTCCAAAATGGCACCTGTCGTTGTAAATCAATATCCTCAAGAGTGGGGGAATGACTGCGGAAAGTGAATATTGTCAAAGTTTTAAAACACGTTTAATTTTTGATTTTGTAGAACAATTAACTTTTTTTATACTTAATACTAAAAGTTAGTTTAACTTTGGCTTCAACCTAATATTAAAGTTACTTGAATTAATCGACTATCCACTTAAAATGAACTGAACCAGTAATTAATATGGCACTTCACAATTAGGCTAACAGCCAATAAAGCTTCGCATAATTATATAGATACATAGGCTTATGAATTTAACTTTGATTTATGCTTACAACTCAGTGATGTCGTTTGTTTATTCTCAGCGATATTCGAAGATTTCTAAACATACATTTTGAAAAGTAATCTATCCAGCAGTGATACATGGAACTGCAAGATATTTGGAAAGCCAGTTTGTTTTTTTGGGAATAAGTAGAGAAAAAAAAGAGCTAGTCCAATAAAAAATGCATTAAATTATTGACAACTTATTAAACTTTAATAATACAAACAATCAAACATTAGGAACCTTCTCAAAATTTCTATCAAACTAAAAAATTTCAAAAGTGTGATTTTATTTAGGGTGCGGATAATTTGGAATTTTATTCCAAATTATATTCGCCTTTTTTTCTTTGACAATTGCTTACACTTTTCCTCAGAAACTAATCAATCTCTTATCTTTGTTCCAGTTTTACGTTTTACTTTGTTTTTTTTTACAGTCTTTATGTAACCTAAAATTTAAATAACTTTAATTCAAATTATGTTCACTTTCGGTATTCCAAATTAACAACATGAAATCCTAACCTAAAATTCCATGTCACGTTTTTCATTATAGAAATATTCATAAAATCAAAAGAATATTATAAACTTTTAACAACATTTAATAGTTTAAACAATTACAATAAATTTTGCGTTTTATATAGTAAATTATTATTTGAAAATGATTCAGGATTGTATTCTTACCGAAAACAGTTTTTAAACTAGACATTTCTTTCCAGTATAGTTGTCAGCAGAAGTGTCAAGAGCGATCTGTTTCTTTAGTACTCATTGACTTCCTATGTCAAGTGACGTTATGTTTACGGAAAAATACACATGGCATTTACATTAATTTCGATATCCGAGTATTTCAAATTACTTGCAGTATTCCAAATTTTCTACTGTTCTGCCATAAAGAAGACGTATTTTTTGCGCCTAACAACATCGTGCATTGTTAAGCTAAGCTAACATCCTCAATTTTGTGGACAGAAATCCAAACTATCTGTATGTTTTAGCTAATACGAACCATTTACTTTCTTGTACTTGAATGAATAATAGTCTGGGTTTGCCGCGGTAAAGGTGTGTGATATCATTAGGTTTTCGTGATAAGTGACCCTATTATGAGTATTTAAAAATAATAGGTACGTATACCTGTTAAAAATACTACCATGCGCAACATGCATACTTGCTTGTCGGGTATCCGGTTGGGATTAGGTAACACCTGACAAAGTGTTAAATATTTTTTGCTTGTCATATACCGGGATTTCCAACAGTTTTTGTCTATACAAAACAGTAATATTACATTTTTAAAATTCTTTATAAGATATTGATAATATAAGATATTGATATATGCGTTACGTCACACGCTAGTAGGTCCTTCCCACTCAAATACTTCGTACTCGTGCGAATTACAGTATATACACCCTACATCTAGCTTGTACCATGAAATTTTGTTATATTCAATAATAAAAAAAAATAGTCGAATACCCTATTCGGTCACAGTGTATCGTGCACATAAATCAACATCGTAATTAACCCATTCATTGGCCACGATGTGTAGAATGCGTCATTAATATTCAATATAAGCGGCCAGTATAACTGGCTGTCCGTACAGCGGTTTATTATAGTGCACAACAGGCCAGTTAGAATTATGGTTAGTTTAACTGAAATTTAAAAAAATAGAGTATTAAATATTTTTTATAGTTAGCTTTGTCGTGGTTATTAGGTCTATGTTCGTCGAAAATTAAACTTGTTACGAAACAATAATTTTCCAAAGTTCTTTTAACTTTTTCTCTATTTTCTTACAAGTTGCGAGCTGTTACATAAGATCAGAAAATAGGAGAATATTCAAAGTTGTCTTTATTTATTTATTTTTCTTTTTTTAATCTTCAACGAGGAAATACTTTTGGGGAGCTAACTGCTACATGAGCAATCTTCTCCAATCAATCAAAACCAGAAGTTGAGAACTTACTTTTAGGAAAAACTGTCCAGTGATGCATTGTAAAATTTACAATTCCTTTTCTTTAGTCGTTCCATTAGTGTCAGAGTGGACGTGGTCTCGGTGATGATGCACATGGTTGGTCTTCATCCTTATACTCTCGGCTCAGGAGGCTGTTGGTGTAGCAATGCGTTTCCACTTCAGTTGATTGGTATCATTCCTAAAACACTCTCTAATTCTGGCATCTGTCGCCGCCTTTATCAGGTCTGTCCACCGCATTGGGAGTTGCCCTAGAGATCAATTTTCCTTCAACTTGTCTCTGCCAACTCCATCGAAAGTATTTTTCTGGAGACATGTTCGAAGAATTTAAGAACTGGCAATTGTGTAATCGAAGAAAAATTTTCTTTGATTCTTACTCCTTTATAATGGAGATATTATTGTTGTGAAAAGCGGTTCAAGAATTTTTTGCCATACACCTCCAAGACCACGTTTCTACCTCATCGACTTTACGATGGTCATTTAATGTGATGGCTGGACCCTCAGTTTCTGTTCCGTATAGAAAAACTGAAAAAACGAGACATTTTATTAGTTAAACCTTGGTATTTTTATTATTCGTCTGTTTTTCCAAATCTTATCTGGCTTCCGAATCACTGATTTTGTGATGGCACAGCGTCTTCCGTGTCCATCACAAGAGTCTCCAGTTTCTTCTTCTACATTTGATTACGAAACAACTATTAATAATATAAATATCTAATAAAGGTTAATCTAACAGGAAGTATATTAGCAAGATCAGCATAGAGAGGGAAGACATATAAAATAGAAGAAGAAAGAAATAGGGTGGTGAAACGGAATCAAGATCGGAACACCTTTTTATATGACTTTTGGAGATATAAATCGATACTGTGCTTCAAATGTTGGAAATAAAGTTTATTGCAGAGTTTGGCACCACGCCTTCGTGCTTGCATTCGCAGAAGATACTGTTATATTTACTTGAAAGATAAATGAGGAAAGGTTCAGAACCTAATCCAAGTTAATGAATCCCTGGGCTTTGAATCTAGAATTTGGATAAAGCAGACTACAAGGATGCCTCAAATACTGAGGGGAAGAAAAAGATATGCCAATTATATCTATCACGTATTTCTGTCTAAATGAGACATGGCCTAGATTCAAAATAATGTCTCATTACGTTTATAAATCATAACAAACTTTGGTAGCAAAGAAAAATGCCTAATATATATATATATATATATATATATATATATATATATATATATACTATATTTCCAAAATTGTAATTGTTGATCGTATATTTTACCATGTCCACACAAGAGAAAATTATTTTATAGTAAATTATCAATTTCATTTGATATTAAAATCGAAAGCTGTTTTGGAGTTCTAAGAATCGATTTTCATACATAGCGGCCGGTACGAAGTTTTCTGAAGAGTAAAATCAGAAGTTCAAAGCGTTAAAAAAGTGTAACCGTTAGGTGGCCTTTCCGCGCAACATTTCTGGGCATCTTGAGAGTGATACATCAGTATGTTTATTTAGCATTTTCTTAGGGCGTAATTGCAATGACAGAGTGTGACACAAATGGTTTACTCTCGTTCGCTTATACGAAGATGTAATCATTACATGTCATTATGTGTGCATATTTGGTGTCTTATATTCTACACAAGTAAAAAGTCTCTTTTAAATTTTACTTCTTAGTCTGACGTTATTAAATGTTTTTAATTTTGTTATTGTATAAATTTGATCTTGTTCATTTGTGTTTTACTTGAAAATAATTATATTGTCAGCGTATTTTTATTAAAGAATTTTCCATTTACATTCAATGATATTGGTACTTATATTTATATACAGTGTTACATATTTTATACATTCCAAGACAATCGTATGTAAGGAGTATACTACACTCCAACCGCGTGCTGGAGCTAACGCGTATAATTTTGTTACCAATTTATCTGATCTAGAATACACTTTTTATAGCCATTGCGAATCATAGTAGAACTTTTGGGTCATTAGACCGAATCTGGCCCACCAGATAATTTTTAAATGTTCTTCATCGAAAAAGCTTGAATTTATAAGAGAACCAGTTTTCTTTGATCCACTCGGTTACAATTCTTAAAAAAATCTTAGCGTTCTCCATTTTTATGGTTCCTTCGTGAAATATTGACACACAATTTTTATGGGTACATTTAGACCTACGCGCATAAAATTTTGCGAATAAAGGTTCTATATGATTTAATAATCTTTTGTTGTGGTAGCCCTATATCATATTGTGTGGGAAGTTTAAAAAAATTAGCTTTATTTATAGTTTTTTTTTATTTTTACGCAATTTTTCGAAATATTAAGCTTTAAAGTTATAGGCGGGATGTCCTCCATCGTTAAATCTTTCAACCTCGAGTCAAAAATACGATAAAATTAATTGTTATCTGATAGGAAATTTAAAATAAAATTAGCTTACTAAATTAACTGATGTTAACAATTTTAAGAAATAAAGGCTACTACGACACTCTAGTTTAATATCATTTCTAGCTTTTCCATACCGATTTTTAACAATTAATATCGATTTTTCCCTAAAATACAATGTTATTACAAATATTTTTTAGTTATATTAATGCTCCAATTAATTATTTCTAATTATTAATTCTTGCTATAGCACTTTTTCTACATCATTTTATCAACTGTAGCAATTTTAAATCAAATTAGTTATTGGTCAAGGTTTAAATTAATTAATGAAGCAATGCCAATAATTTACATTAATCGTTCGTGTACTTGTACTAAATTGATTTGACTATACGTGTGGAGTTCTTCAAACAGTATTATTACAAATATTATTTAGTTATACTAATCTATTTATTTATTTATTTATCTACTTTAATGTATCTAATTGATACATATGGCGGACATTAATGTAACGTACATTAATGCTCCAATTTTAATTCTTGCTATAGCATTTTTTAAGATTTTTTTTTCTAAGTGCTGTCATTTTATCAACTGTGGCAATTTTAACCAAAATTATTTCTTGGTCAAGATTTAAATTAATTAATGAAAAATGCCAATAATTTACCTACGTTAATTGTTCGTGTACTTGTACTAAATGGATTTGGCTATTTCAATGACGTACTTCAAACAGTATTATCACAAACATTATTTAGTTACAACTGTATTAATGCTGCAAGTTTAATTCTGGCTACAGCATTTGTTATGATTTTTTTCTAAGTACTTTTTTCTACATTTTATCAACTGTGGCAATTTTACGTAAACTTATTCATTTGACAAGATTTAAATTAATTAATGAAAAATGTCAATAATTTACATTAATTGTTCGTGTACTTGTACTAAACATATTTAACTATATATGTGGCGTACTTCAAAATATACTTATTTCCCGCTACTTTTTTCAGTAAATATAAATAATCATATTTACATTGTATTTATTTAATAATTCAGCTGACTTCAATTTTAATGTGAATTTTTCGTCTAATTGGTCAGAAAACTTAAAAATGAGCCCATGTAAAATTAAAGATAATTTTTTTGGATTTCTTAACTATATTTGGAAATTTCCATGTTAGATTTATTACGATTAATATTAGATAGAATTATATTACTTTTGTTCATCTGCTGCCGAAAGAAAAAAAATTACTGGTAAGACTCGACTCATTAATAATTTTTTTTTCATTCGGCAGTAGCAAATAAATAATACTCCTTTCAGATTTTTCAAAAAAAAAAAATAAATAACTACATAGCAGAGATTTTGTAAAAAATACCTTCGAAAATTTATTTCAAGGAGAAAAAAATTTAAGATTTTAGATAAATACTTTTTTAGATTTGATTTTTAGATAAATACTTTTTTAATCTCATTAAAAAAAAATAAACTAGAACTAACTCAAATTACATGTCCCATGCATGTATTATGCAACATTTTCGTCCAAAATTCAATAAGGCCTTCGAAATTTAAAAATGTAAAAATCATTTAAGTGTAAATTGACATTAAAAACAAATAATACCGAAAAAAAACAAATTGGCAGATATTAAAATTTACCATTGCGTCTTCGCTCGGCCGTTTCAATAAACAATCGATATTCGATTCAAATTTCCAACGACCCAACCTAACCTAACACAACCTTTCACCCCGACCCCTCCTTAAAACCAAAGCAGCCTTTATAAAACAATAATTACGATGGCACGAAATAATAATTTAAAAACAAAATTGTAACTCACACAAAAAACAAATTAAAAGTAAATTAAAATGCTAATTGAATCAAATCATAACTAAATATCTTCGTCTCGTTCTTTTAATCGGATCTTTTACTGAAGAGCAAACGAGCCGACATGAAGTTACTCAGATACCAATAAAACCTAACACGATTGGCCGAAACCAATGAAGTGGGCGTGGTTTATGGCCCGGCGGGCTATAAATTGAGTTGTTGACACATGGGGTTATTAAATTTGTGTTTCCATCTCACTCTAATCGCATAGCGCTCTCTCGAGCGCTCGTTAAGTCCCGAGTTTTATAGTGTTGTGCCTTTGCCCGATTTATCGGTAGGGAGTAATTATTTTTTAATATTTTTTTCTGCTTTTTTATTGTCGATACCGGGATTTGAATCCGGTATTATATGCCGTAATAAAGATTTCGTTTTTACTACATTGCCGCTTATTTACTCGGTTCGTTTACGAGCTAACTCCAGGGTTCCCGGTTCTTGTGTAATTAACATTTTAGAAAATTACCGCCCACGGGACGTTTCGTCATTTCCTTTCTCATTTATTTGTTTTGGCGACGCCTCTATGCCGTTGTTTTGTAAGTTTTATGTCGTGTTTAGTGTCGACATTTTTACTCTAAAATATAAGTCTGGGAATGATAGGAGTAAAACTGAAAATTAACATATAATTTTGTTTTTACGTTGTAAATAAAAAAGGGTTGGAAAGTTTCATAATGTATGATGTCTGCTAGTCCAGATATCAAAGTTAAAGTCACGAAAATTAGCATTTTGTCAAAGGTTTAACAACATTTATAGATTTAGTTACTTATTATTTTAAACACATTAACTATACCTTAACTACGAAGATTTTACTAGTAAAAGAACCATCAAAATCAGTTTAGTATTTTTTGAGAAAATCACGAACATACAAACATATACATATATATATATATATATATATATATATATATATATATATATAATATATATATTTATATATATATATATATATATATATATGTGTGTGTAGATTTTCAAAATAAGCGCCTCGCGCTTTTTATTTATATTAAATTAATTTTTTCTTCTTGCTTTAAGTTACTTGAAAAAAAATGAAGTCATACCAAGGTATGAGACATCCTTTCGCTTTGACCAAAACTTTAAATTTGAAGAATATTTTTTGTTTTTTATTTTTATTAAAGAATATTTTTTATTTTTTATTTTTACTAAACTTTAAATATATTATTTATAGGTACTTTAGAGATAACAGCAGTTTTGTGAGCTTCCTTGGATAATATAAAATTATTAGCAGTAAATAATACATTTTAAACAATAAATAACACTTTTTTTGGATAACTCTTTTTGTTTCATTTGTTTCACGCCCAACCACTAAAATTAATTTGAATAAAATTATTTTTTTCCAAAACTTACCCCTAGGCCGTGACATACTCGGCCTAGTGGTAAATTTACTACTGCACAGCACTATCCATAAACGGGCTAAAATTATGGAGTTCTAGAACTGCATATGAGCGAGAGGAACGGCGACCCGCGAAAGAATAAAGCAGATATCCAACATCCACAGAAGCATAAAAAACAACTTTTCCTTTGCTACCGTGCAGTCTGGTAAAAATATAGACGATGTTGTAAAAATAACAAATAATATAAGAATTGTTTTTTTTTGGTAAGTGTACACGCAGACAAGTAGATTTGCCTTTAATATATACATGCAAAATATTTAAAAAAAAAATAGACTTAAATCGAGCGTTAAAAAATTATAATTTTCAGACCTATTTGTGCTGAGTGAAGCGATCAAGCAATTAGGTACATACGGAACAGTCAACATACAAGTACGAGCGCACGCTTGACAGTTTTTTATTGTCATGTTCTGCTCCATTGGCCACTACAAATACGGTGGTCATCAAGTTTCTAAGTGGTTCGTGATCGATCATTGTCAAGTGGCCTCTTAATTGCAATAATGCCTATCTAATTAGAACTAAGGGTCTGGAGAAAAAGTAATTTAAGGCAAAATATAGAGAAATGATGCGATTTGAAAAAATAATTGTGGAAGAAAGGGACTGAATATTTTATTTAAAATACAAATTTAATTTTTTCGGTTTTTTTAAATTACAAAAATGTAAGAATAACATAATAGTTTTGTAGTATTAAGAATTATTTATACAATACTCGTGTATGCAAAGAAATTTTATATTCAAAGCGAATGCAGTTTAATATATTTATTGCAAAAAAAACAATTTTTTTAAAAGGGTATTTTTTACTCCTTAGTAATTTGACTTAGGTTCTATATCATCACAAAATAATTTTGATGTTGGACTCCTGTCCCGTAAGGTACAAGAACATTTAAGCAATAGTTCATTTTTCACTTTTTCAAAAAATGCTCTTAAAAACAACTATTTAACCGTTATAAAGACGGCTCACAATTAATTTAGTAAAAAAAACGAATTTACTACTGAGAAAAAAATAATCGAATGTTACTTTCTATTAAACTTCGTGTCAAATACTATAATTTTTTTTTATTTTACTAATATTTTCACAACAATTTTTAGAGTAATTTTTTTTATTAAATAAAGTAAAATAATAAAAAAAAATAGTTTTATAAGGTGTATTTATTTACGCGTTAAACGATCTCTGACATTAAAGTGTTTCCATTTGCCGTCGGGAAGACTATCCTGACTGCATCATCAGGTCAAACAAATTAACAATAGATGTTATATTGTCCGATGACAATATTACCTACGCAAGAAAATGTTCAAGTTATCAGGTTATGTGAAGATGCATAAAATATTAATTGAAAAAAAAACAAGTTGTGACGTGTTGCAACGTATATTACAGCTGTTAAAATATAACTCATTTATAAATTATGTCATTATTGGTTAATCACTTATAAGTGTGGTTATAATTTAACCCAAACAAAATTAATTTTTTTTTATTGCAAACTTCATTGCAATAAAAAAAAATAAATTTATTCTTATATTATTTTTAAATAAATTCATTCAAATAAAAAATAAATTTCTACTATCTTAATCTGTACGTTAAAGAAGAAAAAAAACAAGCATAGACAAAAGTCACAATGTCACACTCAGTCTGCTCGAAATGGTACTTCTCGTGATCTGTAAGTTAAAAAAGAAAAAAAAACAACCATAGACAAATGTTACAATGTGACACTCTGTCTGCTCGAAACGGTACTCCTTGTGATCTGTAAGTTAAAAAAGAAAAAACAACCATAGACAAATGTCACGATGTCACACTCTGTCTGCTCGAAATGGTAGTTCTCGTGATCTGTAAGTTAAAAAAGAAAAAAAACAACCATAGACAAATGTTACAATGCGACACTCTGTCTGCTCGAAATGGTACTTCTCGTAATCTGTAAGTTAAAAAAACAACCATAGACAAATGTCACAATGTCACACTCTGTCTGCTCGAAATGATACTTCTCGTGATCTGTAAGTTAAAAAAGAAAAAAAAACAACCATAGACAAATGTTACAATGCGACACTCTGTCTGCTCGAAATGGTACTTCTCGTAATCTGTACGTTAAAAAAAACAACTATAGACAAATGTCACGATGTCACACTCAGTCTGCTCGTAATGGTACTTCTTGTGATCTGTAAGTTAAAAAAGAAAAAAAAACAACCATAGGCAAATGCCACAATATCACACTCTGTCTATTCGAAATGGCAAAGTTGGAAAACTCAAAGATTAATCGATATTAATGGTTATAATTCGAAAAACGACAAATTTGAAATAGATAATAGAAAAATAGTTCTGTACCTACGTAAAAAAATAATAGAATCACGCACTTTAATCCCTAATTTAGAGTGAAATTTTTTTTTTTCATTGTCATTTGTATTATAAAATCACAAAAATAGTATTAGTATTTAACCACCCAAAATCACTCCAGATGGCGCCGCATATTTTAACTTTATCCCATAAGTTGCAGCCATAAACACGCGAGCAAAGCCATGGATAAAAGCTAGTAACGAATAATATATAAACAAACAACAATTCGAATAAACATAACTAGTGAATCAATCACATAACTAGTGAACCACCAACTCCCTAACCACATTCTTGAAGCGGTCAATGGAGCAGAAAAAATGTAAAGGTTGGACGCACCTCGCAATACTACATTGAACAACGCGAGTGTACGAAAGTTTGGTGAAGGCTGCAGGATATCAGTGCACTCTTTAGGTAACTGAAATAAAGTATGATTGTGTCCTGTAACGTAACGACCAGGAAAATGGCGCTATTAACATCAAAACCGAAGCGTTATCAATATAAATGTTTAATAATAAAAAAGACATAAAATCTCATTATAAAATCTCTTGTTCATTATAAAATCTGCTGATAATAAAGTTATCATTATGGGCTACATCACGAGATAAGCTAGCCAGCAAATAAAATAGTAATAACACGAGGACATTACCGATAACATCCGTCAACGGCTTGCTCTGTAACCCTAAAAAGGTACCAAAACCTAGTGAAATCAATTTATTTTGGTGCAGTGTCATAATACCGGATTGAACCATAACTAATAATAGACAAGACATAATAGTGACTCCCAAGGATGACGAGATTTATGTATTTCATCGACGTAGCAATATCTAATAATAAGTAATAATTAATTATTATGAAAATCTGATATGTACATTTTTTATATTTATAACTTTAAAACCATAAATTTAATTTAAAATTATCCGATAAATTTTTTGGAAAAATTTTAATATGTCTATATATGAGTACAGTTGTATCACTGCTTAAGAGAGTTGGACAATCATTTTTTTGAGAAACAAATCAGCTGAAAAATGGCCACGCAGATCAAATTCTTATTTATTTATTTATTTAGTTTTTAATCTAACACTTGTATATACGGTAGACTTATTGCCACAAGAGCAAACTCTTGCAGTCGACCACGACCAAAGGATGCAATTAATTAGTTCGGAGGTGAACTGACAAAGGGTGTATTATTATAATAAGCACAAAAAAAGGATTACTAAACAAAATTTAAAAAAATAACGATTAAAAGAGTAAAGAGCTAAATTTGACATGTCGACAGGAAAAAGGAATAAATATGTGGCATGAAGAAAAGCAAGAAGTGAACGAAGGAAAATGGCTCGTGTTAGGTCAAGAAAAGTGTAATAATTATTACAGACGATTTTTGAAAAAATTATATAAAAATGTATTTTTAAATGATTTAAAACTGTAGATCTGATACTATGAAGTATTTAGAAACTAATTAATTCCATAACTTAGTTGCGTAAGGAGTAGAGAAATATTCATAAAACTACAAATAGCATAATTTTAATGTAAAATAATACATATTTATTATTAACAATGTAATAGATATTTTTATAAGTTAATATATTTTACGTCGTTAATAACGGATCTATAGATCGAGATTTTAATTTCGAGATAGATCTTCCTTTTTCAAACTGTATTTATGAAATGACGATATTGTGTGTCTCTTTCGCACTTGACGTTTTGGTTTTATTCTTTTCGATTGGTGTTTGAGAGCTATGTCGATCTGCAATTTTTTTAAATGTTTTATTTCGTTTCTTTAGGAAATTATGTTTTTTTCGGTGCGGTTAGATACAATACTTTAGAAACTATACAAATATGTACAAAGTCATAAGAAAATTCGACTTTTTACTATTTTCATTTTGTTATTTTTTTGTGAAATAACAAAAAAAAACAATAAACTTAATGAAAGAGTAGGGTAATTTTTACAATGTATAATATTAAGTATAATCTATTAAAATTTATGAGAATCAACGAACTTATATGAAGTTTGTAAAATAAGAAATTTGTTTACATGTATATATATATATATATATATATATATATATATTATATATATATATATATATATATATATATATATATATATACATAGTTTCTACTCTTGTCCCTAAAAAGATACATGTTTATATTTTTATAACGGTTATCAGTGCGAGTAGAGCCGCCGTCGCGGCTGTTAAATAAACATAACGAGCTGATAAAAAAAACAAAAAAAATCATGTTATTTAAGAAGAGACAGACAAAAAAATTGAGAATTGCGATTTAATACTAATATCAATAATAATTAAATAACAAAAAAATTGCAATTTAATTAAATTTCTCAAGTTATTGATAACAACAATGATAATTAATAGGACTTAATAAATAAACTCGCCTTATTTTTTATAACGTCACAGTAAAATTGTATTATTTACAGTATATTACAGTACATTTATATTATTTACATTATACTCAGCCAAGTTCCACCCCCGATATGGAAACTGAAAAGCGAAATCTGCTTCAATTTTTTATGAGGTGCCCTTATCAGATTTTTCTCGGGAAAACTTATAGAATATGGGAACACTGTGGGAATTTTTCAAGAAAATCGATTGAGCCATTTAAAAAAGCAATTAAATATTTATTTTAAAAGGCAGACGCAGAGAACTTAAAAAAAAGCCGAAAATTAGAAATAAAATTAAAAAATATCTTTAGACATTTAAGCAAAACTTCCATTATTAAATTTAATTGAAATCAGTTTAGCGGTGTTGGCGACCGATGGACACGCACACGCACAGACAATTCTCATTTTCGTACTTTTAATACTGCCTTAATATTTTTTCCGTTAACAATTTCCATGAAAATATCGACTTCAAAATATTTCCTTCACGTCTATTGTCGCTCAAAAACAGAAATCGCCTGACTGGTTTTTGTCTTTTTATTTCAATAGTTTTTATTTAATCGGTTTTCGTTTCTTTTTCAGGATTCCTTAGCCATATTGGTAAACATTATAGTTTTGCCATATCCGTCTGTCTGTCCGTCTGTAGGTCACAACCGTTTTACTCGTAGACTATTAGTATTATAAAGCTAAAATTTTGCATGGTTATACATATTTATATCGTCTATAAAATATACAAAAATAAAATCGTTATAATAAACACTTTTTAGGGTATCTCTTCTATTATATAATATGGGAGCTTTTTGTCTCATACCCCATTATTAAGGGTGTCGTTGAAAAATACTTTCAAAACTATTAAGGGTGTGTCATGATAATTTTTTCGATTCAAGGATCCGTTTACGCAATATTAAGTTTTAAACCGGTATTTTTTGTTAGAGTTACTTGTCCCAATACCCTACCAGCTAAACATCTATTTGTTAATACCTGAAAAGTATTCACAACATTTGTATATATTCATAATTAAATGAAACTACGTGATGTAGCATTATTTCTACTTTATTTAGATTCTTAACCAAGACGTAGGTTTCGTTGTATGATAGCATCTTTTGGTGGGTTATTTGTAAAGATATTAAATAAATTTCGTGTTAATTTTGTAGAAATTCATTTTAATTTAATTTTTCACAACTAAATGAAACTACATGATGTAGTATTATTTCTTTAAACTACATGATGTACTTTATTTAAATTCTTTACCACGAGCTAGATTTCGTTGTATTACAACATCTTCAGGTGGGCAATTCATTGTCCACCTGAAAATGCTGTCATACAACGAAACTTAGGTCCTGGCTAATATTTAAATAAAATAGAAATAATACTACATAACGTAGTTTCATTTAATTGTGAATAGTGAATTTCTACAAAGTTAACGCCAATATTCTATAGTAGTATATATTCAATAGTAGTATATATTCAATAGTAGTATATATAAGTAAAATTAAAAGGAAAGTTATCAAAGCTAACTGGGCTCTACTAGTTTACTAGTAATAGTCGACCAAGCTATAACATAGGGCAGGGTTGGTGAAAATTCATAGAAATAGCAAACTCCGTAGAAATGGCGTAAATCTCCTGCAAATATAACTGTATTTTTAAATTTATATTTTTTATGACTGTGCTAAATATAGTAGCCAATATATTAACGTTGTGAAGAATTTATATATGTAAGTAGTTTAATTGAAATACTATGTACACTTAAATATTTAGGAGGGCTCAAATGTATGCGGACTCTACTGGCCAAAATCTCCTGCAAAAATAACTGTATTTTTAAATTTATATTCATTATGACTGTGCTAAATATAATAGCCAATATATTTACGTTGTAAAGAATTTATATATTTAAATAGTTTATTTGAAATACTATGTACACTTAAATATTTAGGAGTGCTCAAATGTATGCGGACTCTACTGGCCAAAATCTCCTGCAAAAATAACTGTATTTTTTAATTTACATTTTTTATGACTGTGCTAAATATAGTAGCCAATATATTTACGTTGTGAAGAATTTATATATGTAAATAGTTTAATTGAAATACTATGTACACTTAAATATTGAGGAGTGCTCAAATGTGTGCGGACTGTACTAGCCAAAATCTCCTGCAAAAATAACTGTATTTTTAAATTTATATTTATTATGACTGTGCTAAATATAGTAGCCAATATATTTACGTTGTGAAGAATTTATATATGTAAATAGTTTAATTGAAATACTATGTACACTTAAATATTTTGGAGTGCTCAAATGTGTGCGGACTGTACTGGCCAAAATCTCCTGCAAAAATAACTATATTTTTAAATTTATATTTATTATGACTGTGCTAAATATAGTAGCCAATATATTTACGTTGTGAAGAATTTATATATGTAAATAGTTTAATTGAAATACTATGTACACTTAAATATTTTGGAGTGCTCAAATGTGTGCGGACTGTACTGGCCAAAATCTCCTGCAAAAATAACTATATTTTTAAATTTATATTTTTTATGACTGAGCTAAATATAGTCGCCAATATATTTACGTTGTGAAAAATTAATATATGTAAATAGTTTAATGGGAATACTATGTACACTTAAATATTTTGAAGTGCTCGAATGTATGCGGACTCTACTTGCCAAAATCTCCTGCAAAAATAACTGTATTTTTAAATTTATATTTTTTATGACTGTGCTAAATATAGTAGCCAATATGTTTACGTTGTGAAGAATTAATATACGTAAATAGTGTAATTGAAATACTATGTACACTTAAATATTTAGGAGGGCTCAAATGTGTACGGACTGAACTGGCCAATATCTCCTGCAAAAATAACTGTATTTTAAAATTTATATTTATTATGACTGTGCTAAATATAGTAGCCAATATGTTTACGTTGTGAAGAAGAAATATATGTAAATAGTTTAATGGGAATACTATGTAGGTACACTTAAATGTTTACAAGTGCTTTTTAATTTATGTGTGCAGGTTCTACTTGTACTTGACAAATTGTTTTCTTTAAATCATTCAATGAGGTAACATAAATTAAAAAGTATAACTTTCAGAAATAATCGAACCGTTTATATATATATATATATATATATATATATATATATATATATATATATATATATACATATATATATCTCAAACGCTCCCCAAAACTCTCAAAGGTGCTTATAACCGTTAATAGTGGATGCAACCGAATGAAGCTAATACAAACGCCACTATTCATAAGTTAGATAAAATCATTTCTTTCAACATCACGCGGAACCGGTTGGAAATCGCGAGTCCATTAAACTCAAAACGCGAATAGTAAACGCTACTGCGGCTACTGAAACTACTAAAAAACGCTACTACAGTAGCTTATCAGTTACATTTCATCTGACGTTTCGTTACCAGTTTCGGAATAGCTTGAATGAATTCGGTTAAACGATTTAATATGGTAATTTTGTCTATTGACATTTGATGGTTGTATCTATGGTAATAATTTTAGTTGTTATAAGTTGACAAATTTAAATACAATCGAAAGATACTGGGATTATGCCTTCTGTCCTTATTGGAAAAAATTCTAGACAATTTTCCAAAATGTGTCTATATGGAGCGTTAATGACATAAAACTTCTTTGTGAGGGATAAAAGTAAAATGTCAAGGATGAATTTTTTGAACCGTTTTATGCAACGTCTGAATGTAACGAATCTATTGCAAGAAGGACATATAATAGGTACTTAGCTAATAACCGAGAGAGATAAATTAAGAGTATAGAATAAGACAAAAGTGTACCCATGCGCGAAGAGAAAGGAAAATGGCGCACACTACTGCTATCAGCTGTTTCGTACGTTGTGTGTGTCAAAATTTTGTCAATTTATTTATCTATTTATGGTCTATTTATTACTAATTTTGGGTACACTTTTTCGATTAAAAAACTAATATTATATGTATTTAATTTATTTACAAATCCACAATGAACTCGCACATATAGTTGTCGTAAATACAATTTGCAATAGTAGCAATAGATACCTTAGTACATCATTTCAGTCGCATTTAGTCGAATTATTGTACTGATATATATATATATATATATATATATATATATATATATATATATATATATATATATATAATTTTTTTTAATGGACAATTATCTATATATATTTATGTGAAGATTTTATTATATGTTTAAATTGGTTTGTAACATTTCATTAATTTTTCTGAATGCATAATATTAAAATCTCATCTATGGACTTACACTTAGTATATTTTCTATCTCTCTCTCTCTTCGCCGTATTATCCCTTACTATACGATTGCAAATTGAGGTTTAGATAACCAAAGAAGTTTCACTTCTGTCACGTATACTGAGTTGTATGTGCTCAAATTGTTTTCGAGTTCTTATCAGAGGAACTTATATCCATTATTATATAATATGAGGAACCCGCCCCGGCTTCGTACGGGTAAAATTAAGTTACATGATTAAGATTTTTTGGCATGTATATTTTCTTTCACGAATCCAGATCTGCATTTTGTTTTAATTAAAGAAAGCGTGATGATGTGCAGCGACATGGTACACTCGAACCTCATCTACTTTTATTTACTTTCAAAAACATTATTATACTTTTTTATTATTTATTTTCAACTATTAATACAATGTGCCTACTTTATCACTTTTGCTAATCTGGAAACTAAAAGGATGTGAAAGTCGAGTGTGAAAATAAAATAAAACAATAGTATAGAATTTCACTCTTAAACTGAAGTGAAAATAAAATAAAACAATAGTATAGAATTTCACTCTTAAACTGAAGTGAAAATAAAATAAAATAAAACAATAGTATAGAATTTCACTCTTAAACTGAACTGAAAATAAAATAAAACAATAGTATAGAATTTCGCTCTTAAACTGAAGTGAAAATAAAATAAAATAAAACAATAGTATAGCATTTCGCTCTTAAACTGAAGTGAAAATAAAATAAAACAATAGTATAGAATTTCACTCTTAAACTGAAGTGAAAATAAAATAAAATAAAACAATAGTATAGCATTTCGCTCTTAAACTGAAGTGAAAATAAAATAAAACAATAGTATAGAATTTCGCTCTTAAACTGAAGTGAAAATAAAATAAAACAACAGTATAGAATTTCGCTCTTAAACTGAAGTGAAAATAAAATAAAACAATAGTATAGAATTTCACTCTTAAACTGAAGTGAAAATAAAATAAAACAATAGTATAGAATTTCACTCTTAAACTGAAGTGAAAATAAAATAAAACAATAGTATAGAATTTCGCTCTTAAACTGAAGTGAAAATAAAATAAAACAATAGTATGGAATTTCACTCTTAAACTGAAGTGAAAATAAAATAAAACAATACTATAGAATTTCACTCTTAAACTGAAGTGAAAATAAAATAAAACAATAGTATAGAATTTCGCTCTTAAACTAAAGTGAAAATGAAATAAAACAATAGTATAGAATTTCACTCTTAAACTGAAGTGAAAATAAAATAAAACAATAGTATAGAATTTCGCTCTTAAACTAAAGTGAAAATAAAATAAAACAATAGTATAGAATTTCGCTCTTAAACTGAAGTGAAAATCAAATAAAACAATAGTATAGAATTTCACTCTTAAACTGAAGTGAAAATAAAATAAAACAATAGTATAGAATTTCACTCTTAAACTGAAGTGAAAATAAAATAAAACAATAGTATAGAATTTCGCTCTTAAACTAAAGTGAAAATGAAATAAAACAATAGTATAGAATTTCACTCTTAAACTGAAGTGAAAATAAAATAAAACAATAGTATAGAATTTCGCTCTTAAACTAAAGTGAAAATAAAATAAAACAATAGTATGGAATTTCACTCTTAAACTGAAGTGAAAATAAAATAAAATAAAACAATAGTATAGAATTTCGCTCTTAAACTGAAATGAAAATAAAATAAAACTATAGTATAGAATTTCACTCTTAAACTGAAGTGAAAATAAAATACACACATTACCACAGTATTATTGAAATAATCCTCCTAAAATATTTAGAATCAAATTTAGGATTATTTTTATTTACAGTCTTTAAATTTAGATTAAAGAGTTTATAAACGGTATAAATAATAATAATTGAAATATATGGTAATTTATTGGTTAATACTTATACACCACTTAATTTTCACCTAACCATTTTTATGTTTGAATAGGCCGTCTTATTGTTTTAAAAAAGTGATCGGGTTTTAGTCTAAATTTATTTAAAACAGAAATATTATTATATATAAGTACGTTTACTAAAATCTTGGTTGCATTAAATCGATATTAACAATTTTATTCAAGATTTAGTTTTTGAATTTATTTTACTTTCGGACAGTTAAAAGGACGAGAACCTTATCTGCGAAATAGGCACGTTTAGCCGTCGGCTTCTCGATTGGAGATAAAATTTATTTTTTAAAATTTGTGTATGTAAACAGGCTTTTCAAAATAGACAATGTTTCAAAAAGAGCATTACGTATTAAGAAAAAGAAAATGAGGCTTTAATGTTTGTAGTTACATTTAAAGAAAAGTGAATTCTGTAGGACAAATTTAATGAGATTGAATAATTATACTGATCGCATCAGAAGGAGCGAGTGGTTTGTTTTCAATTTTCTTTAGTTTTTCTTGCGAAGAGGTAAAAAAAAATAACTCCTCAGAAAAACAATTATTATTTTCCAAAAAAAACAAATATAGAGATATGTAATGTTTCGAAAAATAACGTCGGTCCGTTGCTCCATGGCGACATTTAGTTAAACTGTTTGTGTATTTTTAGTTAAACTGTTTGTGTATTTTTTGTACATTTAGTTAAACTGTTTGTGTATTTTTAGTTAAACTGTTTGTGTATTTTTTGTACATTTAGTTAAACTGTTTGTGTATTTGTACATTTAGTTAAACTGTTTGTGTATTTTTAGTTAAACTGTTTGTGTATTTTTTGTACATTTAGTTAAACTGTTTGTGTATTTGTACATTTAGTTAAACTGTTTGTGTATTTTTTCAGTTGCAAATAAGATTTTTTTCGGAGAAATGAGATTTTTAAGGATAATAAAGGCTACTTGCCTATGTTATTTCGCGGCCTGCCAATAACATAAGCTACTTTTTATCCTTAAAAATCTGAAATAACCTGAAATGAGGCTAAACAGACAGACTTACGCATTAATTTCATTAAGTTGACATAATTTCCCTGAATAAAAGATAGTTTATATTATGTATTTGCCAGCCAATTAACATTGCAAAATAATATTGATCTGTTCCTCCGTTATGTCGTAAAAGATGGACAAACAAACACTTTTTTTCATCTTAATTATTCAAACACTCCTTTGTATTATCATTCTTGCAAGTGCTTCGAATAAATTTGTAAGTGGGTTATAGGGTTTCTTTGTTTACATAATGAACAAATAAATACACAAATATATATATGTATATGTATATATATATATATATATATATATATATATATATATATATATATATATATATATATATATATATTAGGTTGGCAACTTATAAACCCGTCATCTCTGCACACAAACTTTTCAACTTTTTACATGTAGTCAATAAAATCAATCGTTAATTATATAATCACCGTCGGTACCTAACGCTTGTCGCTAACGTGTAGGCAGAACTAAAGATCAGTACTTGTAGAAATCTTGGGACCTTTGATTGAAAAACCGGTGAAATTCGATTCTGAGATGACTTGCGTTTTTAAATTTTCTATCACACAAAATATTAGACAGAAAACGAAATAGATGATAATTAGATTGCGAAGGATCTGAAGAGTACGGTGGGTGAATTAGCATACTCCCACCATAATATATATATATATATATATATATATATATATATATATATATATATATATATATATATATACACACATATGTAGAGATAACATTCCAAGACTCGAAAACCACGTAAAAGGGTGCCGAAATATCGTCAGCATACATTCGAAACACTAAACGAATCACGGACCCAAAGGTTAGGTATCCAACAAAAAGTTCCAAAAAAGATATACACACATTATGGCTTCCGACAAAATCACATTTGGCTATTGAGCAACGAATTAGGGTCCCAAAAAGCCGACGGCGGGACCTCAGATCTGTTGCGGTGATAATTTGTGGAGACGATGATATTTTTTAAAGCCGTTTAATGTCGGACTTAAGCCCGACTGGCGACCGCGCGTTTGTTACCTATAAGTAGGTACCTACGCTTATAGACGCATAGGTACCTACATTTTTAATATCGCCTTCCTTAAGGGAGACATGCCGATAATATCCTTATCGCTCCCTCGTCAATAAATTTTAGTTTTACCCACTCCTGAAGATTTTATCCCCTCATGAGCATATTATCTCCTCCTGAGGAGAAGATAAACTACTTCTTCTTTTTATTCTTGATAAGACTCAAGTTCTTCAAGTCAAATTGAAATTTTTTTTAAAGTGGTACCATCAAAATTAGACGAAGAAGAGATAAAAATTACGTAAAAAATAAA
Source organism: Druceiella hillmani (assembly GCA_039881145.1). Lineage (NCBI taxonomy): Eukaryota > Metazoa > Arthropoda > Insecta > Lepidoptera > Hepialidae > Druceiella > Druceiella hillmani. The sequence goes on from JAYKKI010000064.1 coordinate 4,280,957, forward strand.
ACAAAAATAAATTGGAATGATATGAAAAATAAAAATAATATATAAAAAACAATGAGAAAAAATTAAGATAAAAAAAACAAAAATAAGTCCAAAGTGACATAAAAATATAATAAAAAACAAAATAAAAGTACGTTAAAAATTACATCAAAATAAGTTAAAAAAATCTGGCTTATACAGGATAGAAGTGACAATTTCTAATTTTAAAATATATAATATTAATTACATTGATATTATATAATGGATATTAATACGGTGAATCAGGAAAAATGAGAGATTATTATTTTAATATAAAATAACATACCCGTATTATATTAAACTAATCTGAAATAAAATATTAAACACTGGCTGTATACAATTGAATCATTACACTTACTATAAACAATAACATACGCGTATTGTATTAAATTGTACTCAAACAAAATATTAATTAAAAATAAAACTTAATTCTTGAAAGGATGCACTCCGTGTTAGGCACTGAACTCTCTAGGTCCATAGATCTAAGGGAGTCTAATGGAGCTAGGTCGAAGGGAGCCGAGTATACCTGTAAGAATGAAACGATAGGTTTATGAAACTGAAATATGTTATAAATGTTTTAAATTCAAATTTAATTAGATATATAAAAAAGTGCAAATGTAGTTCACTTGATATTTTAAAATAAGAGAACCGAGTTTACCCGATTTAGCGTCACCACCCGAACCTGACGGCTCAGCGTTACTGACTCGAGAAGTACGTTGGTGCGCAAAATGCAAAAGTGCGCTTAAATACGTTTTCATTTCAGTAAAGTTAAGAACAAAATTAAATATAGATAAGATAAGACAAATTTAAGATGAAATAATACAAAAGTTAAATAAAACTAAGCAAGCTAAATAAGATGATCAAAATTAAAAGGGATCAAGGGTTTCCCTTTTAATTTTGGTCATCTTCCTCCGCCCACACTTCTAGATGCAAGAAATTTTGGAAGTAAACCTTTTAGACGGAATACAGAATCAACCTCTTGATTCTGGAGTAGCCCGAACTCAGTCCAAGGTTTTTCACCACCTGTCTCCGGAGAGATCTAAAATATTTTGGAGACATTACACGAAAATCTGCAGAGATCTCATTGTCACAGGCATGGTTGAAGAAGAAAGGCCGCCGGGGAGCTGACCTAGAATAAAAAAATTAAAGTTGTACCGAATTGGAACACGTCCTTTCGTTCTTGAGCAATATTTTTTATATATTTGTTTTAAATTCATATAGCTACAAAAACGTATTTTTGAAGCTTTATTAAATTTAGTTTTTCAACTATAAGTTTGACCAATCTGAAAATAATTAGATATAGATACTATAATTTCATTAGAAAATTAAATTAAAATAATTCAGTTAATTTATCTTAATCATTTTAGGTAATCATTAATACATTCATCATAATACATTTTAGGTAATTGAGATAATGTCGATATGAGATATGTCGATATGAGATATGTGTCGATATTTCGGACGTGTTTTTTTAGGTATCTATAATATCTAACATGTCATGTTTACATTATAACGAATCATATAGAGGATAAATAGATTAATTAATTTTTACAATTAAATGAGAATTATTTAAATTTTTTTCTCTGTATTTTTAGTTTTGGCTTATTTATATTGTTAATAATATTCTGAAATTATATTTTTTGACTAAATATCTTGCTTAGTTCCGTACTGATTAATATTGTATTAGTTACACGTCTTTGAATTTAATTTTATATTCAGGCGATTGGTTCGCCGATTGGTTGGCGATTGGTTTTTTGGGAATAAATTATGAACAGTAATTAGTTTGTTGTGTATTTAATATTTTTCAAAATACATTATTAAGTATTTTTTTCATTATTTTTCACAATATCGTTTAAGTTATTTAAAGGAAGAAGATATTTCTGTTCATTTTTGTTTAATTAACACATAGTGTCTAGCAAAAATATGATAGAATCATTATTTTAATAAAGTAAATTTCTAACTTTCAATTTACGTGCGTCAAGAAATACAGAAAAATTATTTATGTCAATATAATTTAATTTGAATAATTTTTTTTGCATTAATTATTTTTTTTTTAACTATTTCGCCAAATCCCGTGGTAGTTGAAGCAATTTTTTTAAATCTTTGGTGTTCGTCTTTTCTTTCAAATAATTTTTGACTAATCGTTTCTAAAGCACTTAACATGATCTATTCCACAAAAAAGAAAATATAATACTTTTTAATTGCAATAAAAAAATTCTTTATCTCTTAACCTACAATATTCACATAATTATTTCTTTAAGATATATCGAATAGTAGTTCACTATATAAAAACCAAGATAAAATCAAATTAGTGTTCCCATATCATAGATGAAAGATGGAAAGAGACAGAAATAAAAAAAATATTAAGAAAAACAAAAAAACCGACAGCGCAAAAAGGACGAAAAAGAATGAAAAAAATTACTAACAATCTTAAAATTTCTTTAAGCAGTAATCGCATGTTACGACCGATTAAAATCAAATGTCGATTAATATCCATTTATTAAAAATAATCTGATTCTGCCTTCAAATTATGTCTTAAAAAACTCGCAATGTATTATACGAATGTATTACGAGATTGTTTTTAAGTATAATTAATTGTTTGTCCTTATAGGTGTTCACGATCAATGCTACTTGCCACAATTTCGCTTCCAGCACGTTGATAGGTTTTTCTTCATAATCTAACATTTTATGTGTGTAAATTAGACGTATTTAAGTGTAACATATGCTTCCTAAAAATGGATAAATATATAAACATGACTTGCACTTTTTCCCAGTCCACTTAGTAGTACCTAAGAATTTTGTTTTTTTTTCATTTTTGTTATAAAGTTTTAATAAAAATGGCTGCTTTTTATTTTCACATTTATAACTTTATCAAATTTTAAAACTTGAAAATTACTATAATGTTTATTTGTATAATTTATAATCAACGCATTTACCAACCCCAGTAATTTGTTATTTTTTCGATTTTTGATGCACTGTTTGACGTTTGTGCAACGTACGACTAGCCATTTGCTCGCATACTTATTTGTCATTAAAAATCTTTATAAATTTTGTTGCAAATAAAATTAATTTTTGAACTAATTATTTTGAATAATTATTTTGAAACAATTTATTCACTTATCAACCCCATTCACGAGGAATATAGCGATCTGGAAATTAGATATTAAAGGAATTTTGTTTATTTATTTATTTATCTACTTTAATGTATCTAATTATGTGTCAATTGGACGGCGGAGTTATTGCTACGAGAGCATTCTCTTACAGAAAACCACAACACCAGTCCAGCCTCGCTCCATGAATGGCCGTGAATCGGCCGTGAGGCGGGGATTCTGGTATCCCACGCCGTTAAAGGGCGTATGCCTTGTAATCAACTCAACATACCACGTCGACGACATGTAAACAAAATTAGCAATATTTGAGTTAGAGTGGAACATACTAAAACAACCAGATAAATAAAAATGCATTATGCTATATAATATATCTACCGGCTTCTGCTCGCGGCTTCATTCGCGTAAATAGTTAAATAGATGAAATTTTTTCCAATAAATATACATTATTTGCATCTAAAAACACTTCCAGTTAGAATAAAAATAATATATGTTAACTTGAAGTTTAAGTTGAACTCATTTAATAATATCAACAGTATTATGATAATTCAGTTTCAAATATTTTAAGGCAAAAAAAAGGTAACCTATATTTTGTTCTAAATCCCAAATCATTTTATAAACGTGTACATTTATATAATTTCTAAAGTCTTGTAGATAACTGCGCCAAAAAAAACAATAAATTCCTAAAAAATTTAATAAAATAAATATGTATTTTAAAAATGGCAGACCGACATAGCTCCCAAAGCCCAGTCAAAAATAAAATAAAACTAAACGTCAAGTGCGAAAGAGACGCACACAATATCATCATAACACAAAATAATGTTTGAAAAAGGAACCTCATTAAAAATTTCATTCGCATCGATTTAGAAATTTTTCGCATCAGCTATAAAAGTCAAAAAATATATACATTAATATCTTAATTTATAAAGATAATTTTCCCTTATAATCAATCTATACCTGATATAACAATCCACACCTTATATAAATTTTACAAAATTATTTCTATGCACGAACTAATCCCGGCCTATTTCCAGATAATATTACCTAACATTAAACATAATAAAGATTCAGCTATTAAAAAGTTTAACACCTAAAAGAATTAAAGTGCTCATTTGTCTTATACTTCAGTATCCAATTAATATAATTTATCTTTAATTAAGTTATATTCGTATATCCAATATTCAAAGTTTATTCAATATCAGTTTTTGTCGCATCTCCGCTCACGTTAAAATTTTAACGTTGAATTTTAATGATAGACAGATTTCTTTCCGTGACTCAACACCGCCGCCATAATCGGCATCCATAGACCTTCCTGCTTGCTCGAATTCCTGGACACGCCGCAAAAATATTAACCTGGCTCCGTAACCTCAAAGTCTACACCAACGTTGTATACAAGAGAAAATTCCAGAATAAACAACCTACATGGCGGCAAAAACCGCATCAAACTCAATCCAGTAAAACTCAAGTTATAAGAAAACAGATAGAAAGACAGTCAAGCAAACTTTGGTTTTATATGGGTATGTATTGTGCTAAGTATAATTGATTAAATATAATATGAGAAGTCTGTCTTAGACTAGATATATCGTAGATACAGCAAAGACACTGGCTACCTTGCATCCAGTGACCAGTACTACAGCGATCCTTACACAATGAAAATATCCTATGCTGGCACAAAGACAAACAAAATAATAAGGCATTAATAACCAAAGATTTTTAGCTCTGAATATCCCATAAACAATAGTTAATATTAAGAATCAAAAAATAATAAAAAACAAAATTATTTCATATATAGATTTTGTTTAAATATTCCGAACGATTAACTCCGCCGAATTTGAATTATCCGGTCCACATTGTTTAAATTGATAAAAATCGCAAAGCAAATAAAACTGCACAAAAGGTTAAGTTTTTGGATCATTTGCGAGTATGAAAATTAAACAGATTTTACTCAGTGAGAAAATCGCTCCAGACAAGCAATAAAATGACTTGAAAATATGCTATATTAACCGCTTTCAAATATGCTATATTAACCGCTTTCAGACATGAGTAAATTAAATAAAAAGAAAACCAAAAATCTATCAATATTTTTATTCGTTATAAAATGTTATGTTTAAATTAAATTTGTAGTAGTATTTAGACTAAAATTTCCATTTTTAAAATTATTGTCTCTATCAATAAAAGATCGAAAAAAGAAATATCCATATAGCTAAATTTGCCAACAAAAATAGTAAAAGATCGAATTGTGTACACATTAATAGCTTAATTAATACTTGTTCTGAGAAATCTTACGTGCGTATATTTGTATAGTTTCTAAAATCTTATAATCACCAAAAAAAGACATAATTTCCTAAAACAACGAAATAAAACAGACATTTTTTGAAAATGGCAGACCAACATAGCTCTCAAACACCAATCGAAAATAGAATAAAACCAAACGTCAAGTGCGAAAGAGACGCACACAATATCGTCATCACATAAATAAGGTTTAAAAAAGGAATATCGATCTCGAAATTAAAATCTGGATCTATAAAGATCCGTTTGTATAGATCGTTCGTACATAATGCATGCGGAGTAATCGTTTATACGTGTATATAGAGTGTTTATTTGTTAGAATTGCAGGGGTATTAAATCGTTGAATTAACTATTTCCTCTTTGTTTTTTTTTAAGAAACTCATAAAATGTCAGGTCGCTAGGATACTTCAGCTAAACCTTTCATTTTTCATTTCAATTCATCCTTCAAATATATGTTTGTACTTTAAGTCAGAATAACAACGAGTTATGGGTGAATTTTCTCCGATTTACGCGACATTTTCGCTGATTGCTTCGTCTATATTGAATGAAACGAAGTTTTTGTACCTTATAGCTGTTGTTTGATATGTGAGATTGTGTCAGTAAAAACAACACATATATAAATTACAACGTACTTGAATTATTTATTAAATTACAGGCCAATATTGATTTTTAAAATTCATATTGAGCAGTTATAACGAAAGATTTCGCCGCCGGATTATAACACAGAAAGAACTAAAGTAGATAATAGATTTCATGATATTTATTCATTTTATGTATTGTTTTAACTGATAGAAAAAATCGACGAGTGAATAGAAGAAAAAGATTTTAACCGATTTTCATCCTAACTATAGAGCAAACAAACAATCGAACATACCGTTTATACATGGTATATTAAAATGGCAATCGACTATGCAACCCGGAATAATAAGAAAATGCAAAATTTTGGAAATAATGCCATTATGAAGGACGCAATGAAAAATATTTTGAAGTATTGACTTAAGCTATGAATGGACCCGTATCTTAATAAGTTTTACTTCAAAAATGTAAATGGAAGGTATCAAAAACATACTTTCTAAATACGCGTTCCACATTCGCACCCTGCTGTGTCTAATCACATAATAAAAATAAAGAAATATTTTTGTACATGTGCCAATATCACTAAAGATAACTTGCCTTGATGTTTAGTAATTAATCATTTACAAAATATTTTTTGACGAAATTATGTTCAATTGATGGTTAATATATTTGATATAAGAAATTAATAATCGAAACAGATGAAAATGATTAAAATTGGTTCAACTTAATCACTATTAAAAAGACCAAAATTTCATTAATATTTTTATTTATTATATATTAAATAATTCTGGCACTAAACTTTTCGGAAACAATGATGAAAAAAATTCTATAATAATTGAAATCTAAAATTAAAATTAAATATTATTTATACAAAATCACATTCAAACAAACTAACAAATACAACTAATTTTAGTGAAGTTGTTTTTTTTTACGATGAAAATTGAGACGCTTAATTCCTTAGTGTTTCACTCGCATTTAAGGCTATCTTAACGTCATCCATCGATTAATTTGTATAAGTATTGTCAGCCATATTTTTAAAGAATCAACGTTATCGCCCATGGCAAAAATTTAATGTTATAGTTTTTTATGTAAATATATAAAGCTTTTGTACGTGTACAAGCAAATAGTTAACCAATTTTTTTTGGGTAGAATTGCAAAGAAGCATCTTAACAGTTGTGGTGTTAGGCTCTAGAAACAATATCGATTTGTTTACTCTGGTTTGCTAGTTAATGTCAAAATAGTTTACTTCTAAAGTGTTGAAGGATATTTTTATTACAAAACGACCTAAAATAAAATTAATGAGATAAAAACTTATTCATTGCATTTTATGTACGTTACTGAATATCTCTTTTATCATCCGCAATCCCTCGCATCGTAATTTCTCTCATTTTATATACACGATTCATTATATTTATAGTAGGAGTTTATCTCTCTCCATGTTACAACGAGACTCTGAACCAAGTCAAAATATTTATCTTCAAAATAATTAGATATATTTGATCTCACAATTTAAAAATAAATTATTTCTTTTCCAAATTAATTTAAGTGTCTTCTTAATTTAATTCAGCAATGGTTTTGCTCAAAATTAACCGGAATAAATTTAGAATTGTTGTTGAAGAAAGTTGCAAGACAAATCATTACGGCATTGTAATTGAAATTCTTCTTTTATCTACCTTATTTAACATTTATGGAAATGACAAAATATATGATAAAAAAATTTCATACAAAATTAAACTATAATTAATGTTACCGCCTGAATTCAAATAAGAGCCCGTAATTCATAAAATTATAGTCTATAGATATTGCAGTATAATTAATAAGATTAAATAGTTAATTCATATGTTTCCTAAAATTCAAATGGTAATACCATTAAAACTATTATTCACATAATATCACAAAATCAATAACGATTAAGGCAAAAAAATAAATGTTACTATAACCTGTACTCAATCTTTGAGTTCCAATTAACTAAATAACCTGATTCTTGAAGTGGTCAATGAAGTAGAGAAAACATCACGAATGACGCAGAAGACGGATGACCACAAAAGCTTCAAGTATGCACACTTTTGTTTTATTATTGTTTATTAAATATAGAATTGTAAAATAAAGTTAACAAATAAATAAATGAAAACACCAGTAAGCAATCAGAAGGCGACAAGATTTACAAAAAACGAAGGTTGAGAAAATTTACGGGGCATGTCAAAAGGGAATTTTTATAGAAAATTTCCCAAAAAAAATTAAGGTATTTAACCAATCAGTGTGAAAACGAAGAAACTCCTACTTTGATAGTTAACCAATCGATAGAAAAAATAATCATCAAAACTGATAGAAAATTGCGAACCATAGCATGTATTCGTGCTTGCATATGTACATATCTACAAACCAATGGATGGAGATGCATGTTATTTTTTAAAGACAAATTTAGATCATATTAAATAAAAAAATGGTATTACTTTTTAAACGAAGATCTCCTCTTTCCAAAAATCAATTAAAAGTTGACTGCTATAAAATTAACCGAATTACAATTAATTTACGTCTTTAAAAGTCGTGGCTCGGTTGATAATTAAACTTAACTGTGATAATTAAGCACACATAAGTACATATTCGGTCAAAATAACCGGTTTTTAGTGAAAACTTAAAAATTATTCCGTTTACCCGGCAATTGTTACCTTATAGGAAAGTTCGTTTCAAAATATTTACGTTTGTAAAATTTGCTGTTAAGTAGTTATTGAGTAACAAACGAACAATTGAATCTTCGTTTTTGTAATGTTAGTAAATATTTTATAACGCCTAAAACATTTCTCTTCTTAGCAAAAATATTTAATTACTTTTTCAAAGTTAGTTCAAGTATCTGTATCGTATACTGATTGTGAATAAAATGAAAGAAAAAAAGTGTATATCATTGCCACGAGTTGACAACATCTGACATTAACAAAAGTCGAACTCGGGATGAGTGCGGCGAAGAAAAAAGCAAGCCGAAACTAATTTGAAATATATCAACGTGCAACCGAGACGGCAACATTAAAAAATTCACAAGCGAAAGTGAGAAAAATGCAACTCTGAGGTGCGAGAGTGAGACGTGTCTACGCGTGAGAGCGAGCCGCGACATGTGTATAGAGCGAGAGAGAATTATTATTATACAATGTGGGAAGGAGACGCAAATCTATTGTGAGACCCTGTCGTTAGGGACAGATGTTAAGTTGTTAAATATTAGCCGTTCTCAGCCGATGTTTAGTATATCGGTATTAATTAAAATTAAGTTTGTGAAAGTTAATTCTGGTACTATCGTTAATCTAAAAGTAATTCCGATCCTATATTCGTGTTTTATAAACACAAAAACACGTTGGTGCCCATCAAAATGATATGAAATAATTAATTATATTAATTATACTTTGAACGTTAAATTTGAAAATATTTATTATTTTGACAGAAACTTTTGCTTTGTTTAAATACTAACATAACCTTAAATGTAAATTGTAAGTCTGTTACCTTAAATGCAACCAGTCAGAGCAATCCAAGGATTGTATAATGGCTTCCTTTGTAATCGTATGTACTTTATAGCCATTGATTATAAGATTTAACGTTTCGTTCCATTACATATTCAGTTTGATCACATGCATTATATACATATTCAGTTTGATCACATGAATATTTGTTAGAAGTGATTTATTTATATAACAAAATAAAGCGTAGTCGCCATACGCGATGAAATTGTAACTTAATTACACACCATTTCTTTAAAGGATGCAAATTAAGATGAATGAGTGAAGAATAAATATAAACTCATAAAGTAAAAATCGCGGAAAAAGTAAATCTTATTTAACGGTTCATATTATGTAACAATTTATAATAATCATTACTTATCTGGAATTATGTCCTTTTTTGTTGTTATTATGACTAAAATTTCTATAATATATTTACTATATTTTCTATAATATATTTAATACATTTTTACTAGGATATGTTCAATAAATCATAGTATCACACATACACACACGTGATAGAAACGTTTGCTTTAAAATTGGTTTAAAACTCCACGCGTATTTTTGTAGATTAAACGAAAGCATTTAACATGTTATAATACCATAAAAACAAATCGGTACATAATGTTGTATAATTAATAATGAATAAAGTAATAACAACACACACAGCAATTCAAATAAATATCACTGTAACTAGTATTCAGTTGTGTAAGTAACCTTATACTCGACAGAATAACGTTTGAAAAAACTTTTTGACACTCTCGATCATTATATTGTTAGCACCTGCCACTGGATATGTTCGCCATTTTTTTCACGTAAAAACATCTACTTCTTCGTTAAGTATGCGATAGCCGGTCGAACTTTCTTGTGTTACAAAATATGAACCGATTCCAAACGCTAATAACTACGACACTAATAATGCGTTAACAATGGTTGAGTCCACAATAGATAGAGCATATCTGTCAGTGTTTGCCGTACAGCATTTGTTTTAACTGTGACGTCATCGGAGAAGTGTAGGCGCAAGCACTTAATTCTTGTGAATTAGCGTTGTGTAAAGTTATAAATTAATGTAGTGTGAAAATGTGTTTAGCTAGGATGTTGATTTGGGTACCATTGTGAATAACTTGAAGATTACTACTAGAAGGTAAAGTGAGACAATAAAAACGTTTGCCGGAATGAAAGTGACTATTGGTATAAAATCTAAAATTAAAGATGTCGTCTTAAAATTAATAATGTATGTATATATATATATATATATATATATATATAAATATATATATATATATATATATATATGGGCATACGTATGTCGTTTTATTTTTTATAAACTCGACAATACGTTATTATAATATAAATTTAACAAGTTTGACAAAAAGTATACTATTACTTTGCCAAAAAATAGTTAAAATTTGTTTTAATATAGGTCCAATTAAATACATTTACTTGTAAAAGATTTAAAGTTCACTAAAAAAGGATTGATAAATGCTAAGTTATATTTCAATCAGAACTTTAGCAATTTATTTTTAATAAAAGGAGGAAGAGTCAATTAAAAGTCAGCATAGCTTAGAGAGTTATTCGTTTTTAGGAATGTACCTTTGCACCTATTTAGACATCAATCCGTTTTTCAGTAAAGCTTAAACAAAAATAGTTATAAAATTAAAATTAATTCTGCACAATATATAAAAATTACTATTTACCTCTTTATTTGGGACTTGTGACGTGTATTTGATCCAAGTTTTAATAATCTAGGTCACGGTAAGTAGCCTATATAGGTTTCGGTGACTAATTGAATTTTGTAACTCGATTTTTGTGACGTCACCACTGAACGCGAAATGATTCTGAAAAAACTGGAACAGAAATAAATTACGGCCTGGATCGAGGCATAAGCTATATTAATGCAGTTCACATTAATAAATTAAACAAACTATTTAAGTAAACTATTTTTGCAAGACTTTAACTGTTAAATCGCTTGTGAATATATGATAAAATTGGTACAGTAATTTATACATAATTTTGGTATAAAAACCTGAATCTTAAGATTAATAACAATTTATTTAACTTTGATTTTTTTATCTTTCTTGCTTAACTGTGAAAAGGTAGAAATATTTAATTATCCCGGGATAATTCAATATATAAATATTGAATTATCCCTGACTGAGGAACTTAGGCTAACTTATTGCCATTTTTTCTAGTGGATACCCAAAATATTATGTAAAATATTCTATGGTATAGAGAATTTTCAAAATTTCAAGTCTTGAAAATATGCGAATACAAGATAAATAAATTGACAGAAGTAGGTACACGCGACAATACTAGAATAATTAATACGAGAATAGTTTAATATTAAAAATATAAATTCTATGAAATAATAGTTTCGCGATATGGCAATAAGTTTGCATTTAAATAAATGATGCCATATAAAATAGTTCACATGATTTATTGTTACTTTTTTTTATAAAAACTGTTTAGAAAATTTATAAAATATAAAGTGTTTATTAATCCCAATATTTAAATATGCTTATGATAATCCCAATATTTAAATATGCTTACAATGGTTCTGTTAAATAAACTATTTTTTTTTTAATGCTTCGCCTATTAATTTAGAAAACCAGAAGGATGTAGTAATTCATTTCAAAAGTGCACCAAAAACGTTTATACTTTTACTATTGTAATAATTTGTATTAGTAATTGTATTTTGGTTTTCATAATCAATTCTGAATGATAAGCAGTATGACACTTTATTTTTAGTTTTGACATTTTATTTTTAGGATTCTGAATGATAAGCGATTTGACACTTTATTTTTAAGTTTCTGTTATTTGGCACTTTATTTTGAAGATTCTGAATGATAAGCGGTTTGACACTTTATTTTTAGTTTTGACATTTTATTTTTAGGATTCTGAATGACAAGTGGTTTGACACTTTATATTTAAGCTTCTGTTATTTGACACTTTATTTTTAAGATTCTGAATGATAAGCAGTATGACACTTTATTTTTAGTTTTGACATTTTATTTTTAGGATTCTGAATGATAAGCGATTTGACACTTTATTTTTAAGCTTCTGTTATTTGGCACTTTATTTTTAGGTCTGACACTTTATTTTTAAGATTCTGAATTATAAGCGGTTTGACACTTTATTTTTAGTTTTGACATTTTATTTTTAGGATTCTGAATGACAAGTGGTTTGACACTTTATTTTTAGATTTCTGAATGATAAGCGGTTTGACACTTTATTTTTAGACTTTTATTATTTGGCACTTTATTTTTAGGTTCGACACTTTATTTTTAGATTTCTGAATGATAAGCGGTTTGACACTTTCCTTTAAGGCTTCTGTTGTTTGATATTTTATTTTTAGGTTTGACACTTTATTTTTAGGCTTCTGAATGATAAGCGGTTTGACATTTTATTTTATGCTTATATTCCTCAAAAATATCCTTTTGAGGAACAAAATTATTGCGTGATAATTCACGTGTCCGTACGTTCTTCTTTCTGTCACAGTTATTTTTCTCTAAAACTGTTATATGTAGAAACTTGGCGGAATAATTGATTTTGCTGATCCGCATATTTCTTAATAGTAAGAACTCAAGACATTTTTAATTAATATTTTGGGTAGAACAAGTTTGGTGAGTATGTCAATTGTAGGACAAATAATAAGAAATCTATAACCATCTTCCTAGAAATAATGAAAAATATTGTTATAGAACTATTGCTGAAATATTTACAAAAAGTATGGCCACTCTCTCATTCCTGAAATTTGTGAAGTCAAAATTTAAAAAAAATAGCTTGACTTGAGTTTGACGGAAAACTAAAACGCCGATTCTATATCTTAAAGTTCAAAAAAAAATACGAAAATTGTAAGCCTATAAAATATATAATTTACACTGAATATCGTGAATAAAATTAATATTAATATTTTTATAAAATTATTCAAAATACTTCGTATCCTTAAATGTTTAAACTTCCGTATGAGCCTAATAAACATTTGTAGTGCAAATTCTATTTGTAATTAACATGATATAATTTTAACTCAAATAAATATTAAATTTTAACTTAATCGGTACTGTGCTCTTAAAAATATATGGTAATGCGCACATAAGTGTGTGAGTTCCAACAATCAAATTTTCTTTTTCGACTAAACTAGAATAAGAATATTTAATAGAATCAAATTATCTTCCCAAAAAAATATAATTTATATCAAATGTACTAAAAGTAATACACAGAGCTTATCAAAATAAGCGAAATGACCCTAACACAGCGCTTTTTTTTACTATTAACCGTTAAGGAAAATGTGTATCTAACTCCCATCTTCATCATCAAATCCTGACTCCACCATCATCGTAGTGTGTTGTCAACGAAAACAAGTATACATGCTAAGTTTTAAGCCTATATTCCATCGGAAAGTGGGAAAAATCTTGATTAATAAATTTGTAGCAGATAGGAAGACAATAAAGCAAGATTAATAAAAATTTTATAAAACTGAGCTAAGTGTATTTTCAATATTTATCATAAGTATTTTACTAAACAAGTAAAAAATCCATAAAATATGTGTATTTATATATTGAATACATTTGGCGTTAATTTTGTAGAAATTCATTATTCACAATTAAATGGAACTACGTGATATAGTATTATTTATACTTTCTTTAAGTTCTTTACCACGACCTAGGTTTCGTTGTTTATTTTCGTATTACAACATCTTCAGGTAGAATATTAGTGATGATTAAATTCAACGGTTTATATATATATATATATATATATATATATATACATACATATATATATATATATATATATATATATATATATATATACATATATATATATTAACATTTTGAAACAGGATACAAAAAAATTCTTACGTACAATATTTATTATTACAACATCCAATAAGATTCGACAGATTAAACATCCCCCGATCGTCACTTCCATGACCAATTTTACATCATCATCTGGCTTTGTCGGAGTACGTATAATCATTCTTTATATAAATATATGTACATATTTATTCATTTATATACATACGTATATATCACTCTATATAAATCGCTCGCATCACAATGTCATCAAAATCATTTCTCCGTAAGCGCGTTGATTTTGGTGTTGAATTACATCGGGGTTTCATCGTATGAAGTATATCATTTTGTGGTACAATCATGCTTTAAGTGGACTCCGTCAACCGGTTCTGACGCTATTAAAGGTATAGCTGTAGTCGACCGGTACAACGGTAAGGTGAAGCTAATATGTGGTATTTAAAATATAAGTACACGAGTAATAATGTAGTTGTGGAGTAAAAACGCGGCGTATATATAACTTTGAGTGATTACGTATACAACAATTGATACGTCACAGCAGAAAGGCAGATCTGACGTGTTTATTAAATGAGGTAGAAATATCTAAGTATTTCTCGATATTTGTCAGGGATCACTTCGATAGAATGATCCACTAAATATATACTTATACGAGTAATAATGTTTTAGTGGAGTAAAAACGCGGCGTATATATAACTTTGAGTGATTACGTATACAACAATTGATACATCACAGCAGAAAGGCAGATCTGATGTGTTTATTAAATTAGTCCACCATCATCGTAGTGTGTTGTCAACGGAAACAAGTATACAGTCTTAGTTTTAAGCCTATATCTCATCGGAAAGCATATATCTCATCGGATTACGTATACAACAATTGATACGTCACAGGAGAAAGGCAGATCTGACGTGTTTATTAAATGAGGTGAGTATTTCTCGATATTTGTCAGGGATCACTTCGATAGAATGATCCACTGAATATATACGTATACGAGTAATAATGTTGTAGTGGAGTAAAAACGCGGCGTATATAACATTGAGTGATAACGTACACAAAAATTGACACGTCACAGGAGAAAGGTAGATCTGACGTGTTTATTAAATGAGGTAGAAATATCTAAGTATTTCTCGATATTTGTCAGGGATCACTTCGATAGAGTGATCCACTGAATATATACTTATACGAATAATAATGTTGTAGTGGAGTAAAAACGCGGCGTCTATATAATTTTGAGTGATTACGTACACAAAAATTGATACGTCACAGGAGAAAGGCAGATATGACGTTTATTATATGAGTTAGAAATATCTAAGTATTTCTCGATATTAGTCACGTATAATTTCGATGGAGTGATCCATTGAATATATAGGTACCTCAAATTGAGTGCTTATTTCTCCGAAACTAATAACTGTAAAGCAAGCAGAAATATATTATTGAATGTTTTAATGGTATATCTCCGAAACTAATACTCGTAAAGTAATATAACATATATCATTACATAAATTGTATAGTCCAATCTATACATATAATATAGTTGTAGAATTGGCGTCTTTATGCAATGTAGATATTAACGAAAAATGGGTTTTGGGATATAATAAAAGCAACAGAACACGACAATATTGTTTTTGGAATTTTTGTTCATTTGTTTGCGCATCACGCAAGAACTACTGAAAGTATTTTGATGGAATTTTAACTTGTATAATAAAATTTAGTAACTCCTGAACATAGAAAATTCACTAGAAAATTTTAATACATTTCATACGATTTTCTTTTATACGTTCCTAACTAATATTGTAAATTTGCTGTGTCTGTGACTTCGTTCACGTGAACCTCTGGAAAATATTATTAAGTTAACTGTAAAATTTAAAGTTAAATTATACGTAGCGCTGCTTATAATTAACTAGAAATTAACTTGGTTTTAGACTAATTGCGCTTTGTATTTAAACCCCAAATTACATTTTCTTTTATAACGGGTTGATTGTAATGAAGCAGTTATCATTGCGTGATATGCCCGCAAATAAAAAGATGCACTGCCAAACAGACAACAATTTAAAAAAATATTATTTAGGTGTTCTATTCCTTTTGTTATATCTTACTAAATCATTTTTCATCAAGTATATTCAATATACAGACATGCCAATTCTACAATTTTACTGTGTCTACAGATCTGAAAGTTTGGATAGATGTATGGATAGACGGATGTTTGTTACTATATAACTGAGTAATCTTCGAACTGATCTGCACAAAATTTGGCATACGAATAGATTATAGTTCTTTAGGATACCATCCATTTTTGACGCTCATTGGGTTCAAACTCGGTGACATCACGTAGTATGGGCTGTAAGGGAAAATACGTTAAGTTCGATTTCAGCATGTATTAACTCATATTGTATCTTTCGAATACTTGAATCGGAAAGTGGTTCACATGGGGTCACATGAAAAAAATGTCTCTCTTTTGTAACTCGATCATGACGTCACCACTGAACGCGAAAAGATTTAAAAAAAACTGGAACAGAAATAAATTACAGCCTGGGTCGAGGCATAAGCTATATTAATGCAGTTCACATGAACAAATTCGCAGACAGACGCCAATGAATTATAAAAAGAACATATTACGTCGTAAGAAACTAAGGCCATCTTTTGGATATTGTTTGCAACACGTTCCTAATTTGATAAACTTTATTAACTTTCGTAGATTGACTGAAAAAGGTACAGTTTGACATTGAAAGCAGCGGCATTTTATTTTTTTCTTTTTATTTATTTTATAATATAAGGTATTGAAGAATGCTTGCAATGTTAGAAACAATAAAGAAGATTTCGAAACGTTTAAAACATAATCGTTATATGTTAACTTGGTTAGGTAGGAACATTGCGACGGACTCTTAAGTGAATGAATGTTTTTTTTTATTAATTTACAACTTAACTGATAACAGCTTAAAAGAATTGACCAATTAGTTTCTTAATAAAAATTTTACTTAAAAAATTTTTCATAAATGTTTAGACTAAGTTTATGAGTATTTTCCACAGTCTTCCAGATTATTAACTTTTCTTACTTAACTATTGCAATGCGCTCTTCTTATTGATTGATTGATTTTCAGAAACAATAAAGACGATATAGAAACATTTAAAAAAATAATTGTTTTATGTTAATTTGGTTAGCTAGAAACATTGCGACGGACTCTTAAGTGAATTAATATATTTTTTTTAATTTACAACTTAATTGATAAAGGCTTAAATGAATTTACCAATTAGTTTCTCAACACAAATTTTACTTTTTTAGAAAATATTTCATAAATTTTTAGACTAAGTTTATGAATATATTTCAGTCTTCCACATTATTAACTTTTGATGTTTAACCATTGCGATTGTCCCTTCTTATTGATTGATTAATTTTTAGAAATAATAAAAACGATATCGAAACATTTAAAAAAACAATTTTTATATGTTAACTTGGTTAGATAGGAACATTGCGATAGACTCTTTAAATGAATGAATATTTTTTTATTAAGCAACTTAACTGATAACGGCTTGAAGGGATTGACAAATTAGTCTCTTAATACAAGTTGTCCGTATTTAGAAAAATTTTTATAAATGTTTAGACTAAGTTTATGAATATCTTTCAGAGTCTTCCACATTGTTAAATTTTCATACTTAACCATCATTTAAATATGAAGATTTAACAATGTGGAAGACTGAAAGATATTCATAAGATGGTTCATCTTATTAATTGATTTTTAGAAACAATAAAGACTATATCGAAACATTTTAAAAGATTATTATGATATCTTAACTTGTTTAGATAGAAATATTGCGACTGATTCTTAAATGTATCAATATTTTTTCATTAATTTACAACTTAATTGATAACGGCTTAAAAGAATTGACCAATTAGTTTCTCAATACAAGTTTTACATATTTAGGAAATTTTTCTCCAATCTTTAGATTAAGGTTATAAATAACTTCCACTGTCTTCCACATTATTAACTTTCATATTTAACTATTGCGATTGACTGAAAAAGGCTGCTCATGTAGCATTCAGCCGAATATAGGTACATATAATCTTGTGTGCGCTTTAAGATATGAAATAAATGTAACAAAATAAATAAATATGTACACATGTAAGCACATATTTACATACCCATAGTTACTGTTTTTCTACTCAGTTTACTGCCCTTAATGACCTGTATGAATAATAGATAATCAAACATCCGGTGACAAAAGACAAAACTATGGTGTTATATAATGATCCTGAAAGTAAACCGAATCGACAGAGTGGCGTCCTAAACACCAAATTCCTTCCAGGAAAGCAAAAGTGCAAAAATCGGGACAAAAAATAATGTGCACATTCTTCTGGAATGGTCAAGGTATCCTGATGATTGATTTTAAAGAATGTAATATTGTAGTGAATTGGGAGTACTATGCGCTCCTCATTCATAAACTGAGTGATGGAAAAATAGAAAAAAACCGAGGAAAATTGTCTAAGGGAATCCTGTTGCTTCACGACAAAACCCTTGTTCATACCGCTTTGATTGAAAAAGCTGCAGTTTGTGGATGCGGGTTCACTGACATTATATATAAATATATATACATGTGTGTGTATGTATGAACATGTTATTAGGTTATGTTAACGAAATCACTAATAACATATATAGACGTATATTTAGTGTATTGTTTGCTTAGATTTAAAATAATTCAATTTTGTTTATTAATTTGAATTGTTTTGTCCTAAATTTATTTGACTCTATATTTTATTGATAAATTCCATTATTAATTGTTATTTAATTAACTATAATTAATTTAAAAAATTACTGTACATTTTATTGATCAACTCCATTATTGAACACTTATTGAAATTAATTGAAATGTTTCTTATTCGGAATAATATTATATGACAATGGTAACACCAAATTAATCACGATGTCTCCACTGATTTTGGTGTTGTCATAAGAAAATTATACACATATATTATTATGTTAAAATAGTGGAATTAAAATGTTAAAATAGTAACAAAACTGTATGTGTGCCAATAATAAATAAATAAATAGCCAAATGTCATATTTTACATACTTTTACATAAGTTCCTTGATTCCCATAAATTGTAATAAATTATACTTAATATTGCATATCAAGAAGAAAGCTACAAATAACCACGGATGGCTTTGAGTATAACTTAAACTATACCAGTTACAGTACCCTATATTGGTTTAGCTAACACAGTTTAATTTCGAATTATTATAAAAACTTATTTTAGAATCTTGATATCCCAAAGAAATCAAACTATACAAGCACCACCCTTATCTATGGCTTATTAGCCTGTAATAAAAACATGCCTTCAGCGTAAAAATGTTGTGAACTACATTCAAACAAAATTTAAAAAGGCTTTTATACTGTCGATTGTTTTATTCCATAAATGATTGCTTAAATCTCTAAATAAGTGATAATTAGATGTCCTATAATTCTGGGAATAAAATATATCTACTAACAGAAATCACACAATCCCGTGTCCAATGAGTATATTTTACCTTACGTGGTCCAAGGTCTTAAGAAAATCATTAATGAACTCGATCCCTTTATTACTTAGTTTTTTAGCTGATTGATCCAAGTATACATCTCTGCATTTACCGTAGATTCATCCAGGAACAACTTCCAGTCTATAATTCCTTTGGTATTCCATGAATAGTTCAGAATTATTTTCGTGTTATTCAGTTCAACTTTGGCTATTAAGAATCTTACGTGTGTGTTTCTTTAAGCCATTGCCGTTTGGTTCTGTAACCCAGTTCCCATCACCAGTTACCAATTTCTTCAGTAAATTGAGGTTACGTATTATGAGCGATAATTGTCTTCAAACTAATAAAGCAAAAAGTCCATTCTTGAAGTAGATTTAAATATATTACTTGATGTAACCAAATTCTGCCTATTTATTTTTGTAAAAACATATTCTGTAACCTTCGACAACCTTTCTGTATAAGTCACAAACTCATAGCTAAGGATTTATTAATCTATCCAATGTTATTTGTGGGATTTGAGATATTAATTAATTTGTTAAAAATGCGTTCCTCGAAAAATTATATAGGTAATATTATTTACGTATTTTTTATACGCAAAGTTCATTTACCCATAATTTGAGTCATATTTACCGCATTTGGGATAAGAAAACCTGATTCAAATTCGTGAGTTTTTGCTTTATCGTTTTTTAGTACGTTATAGCAAATTTTTTTGGCTTTTGATCTCCTTTTTTATTCTGATACTATGAATAAAATCAAGTTTAGTAATAATTAAAGTTATAACATTTTTAGGGATTTAAAAAGCCGTAATTTTTATGGGAAAATTATAAATTATTATTCTGAATGAGATTTATCCGTGAAGACAATTTCCTTCTCTGAACCTTGGAATCAATCCTTGGCAGTATCATAGACCAATACACCTACATCCATCGTCGTCCATTCATTGCTCGTTTTTTTTCCTAAACGGTATTCACAAAGCAAGAACACCCTATGTTTTCTTCAGGAAATTTTCCGAGTTTCATACCTCAAAAGAAAAGAAAAAACGAAACCCTCATAAAATCACTCATCGTGTCTGCCTCCCTGTCCTTTAGTCACAGTTTATTTTATCGAAAACACTGACGTAAAAGCTTGAAATTCCACATAGTTTCAGATCATAATTACCCGCTTATTTTAAAATAGTTAACACTAAAATATTTATATGGTTAATTTAAAGAGACTAAATTAAATTAACTATTTTTTTAGTTTCATCTATTAACATATTTTTTTAATTAAATTTCGAAGAACTCATGCCCCCATAGTCAATTGGAGATGAGAAAAATCTTTAATAAAGATGTACATTTGTTTTATTTAAAGGAAAATTCAAGAAATTCTAGTGAAAATTGAAGTATAAACAAGGCCATAGAATTACTGAAAATAGCTAGCAATTTACCAATTCCTATAATTAAAAGGTAATTCCATAATCTACTAGTATCGTCTTTAACGACAAGTGTTTCCTTAGACAAAGTAATGAAATATAATAATATACACTTAATTGGCGATTAACGCACGTATGGCTAACCGAGTTGTTAACTCGGAGCTTAATTGAGTATTTACACGTTTAGTGGGATCGCCATTTCGCCGGCTCGGGGGGCGGAGCGCTCGTTACCGCGCCGGCGTCTGAATCGCAAATGACAGTAATCAAACTACGGCGCGGCTTTTATACTCAGGCGCGCGTTTGAATTTGGAACGCGGCCCGCCGGTATTGCCAGCGGGATAAAGCGGGATTTAATTGGTTCGGAGGGTATTTATTTTCCTCCTGTATTTTCGTCGTTACCTTCGTATACATATACGTATATTATTTTTATTTTTTAAAGTCTTTTGTTTATTTATTCTGTTTACTGAAAAATAAATCTGTACAAAACTTTACATTAGGCTAACTTCAGCATAATATTTATTAAATTCTTACCGATTAAAATTTTTCTTTATTTGAAGGGTACATTAAATACTCAGAATAAAAAATAAATTGTTGCATATAAATTATCTCAATTAACCTTAGTTAAGTTTTTAGTATATTTAACGGCAAACACTTCTTAAGCACGAGTAAAACTGGAAATATAAGGATCCGTACACATTTAGACACTTATAAATATTTAAAGGTACATAGTATCTCTAATGAAATTGTTTATAAATATTAATTTATCGCTATTAAAGTAATTGTCTACCATTGTTTCACAGGCATATAAATAATTAATTAGAAAAATTGTATAATTTCACATGGAATTAAATTCATTGATTTTTGGGTAGATTTTCCCATTAGTTGTGTTAAGAACCTTTCATTATGCCGACAAGACTGTCGATCGAAAATACTCAGCAGGTTTTGGTAATCAATAAGTAAGATTATTGTATGAATAAAAAATATGATTTATAACCTTTTCATTACGTGAAGCAAAAACCAAAAAATGTTTACATGTAAGTTTAGAATGTAAGGGTATAGTTTTCAGTATATCTCAACTAGATATCTTGATATTTCAAACCGTTTCTGAGAAAAAAGGCTTTAACAGGCAGACGGATGGACAGCCAAGTGATTCTATAATGGTTCCATATTTTTCATTTTGAGAGGCGGAACCCTATGTAGATTTAATAAGACTATCTACACGGAGCTCATATGGTGGCACTATTTGAAAACATCGTTTAAAATTTGCCATGGTAGTATTCAAAGATGCCGACTAAAAAGAATAAAAAGTGAAAAAAAGACATTTCTTTTTTCTTTATAGTGTGATCTTAAGATAAATTAACAAAAGGTCCGAAAATTGTTTTTCATGTTAATATAGGGATGTTAAAGAGCTGAAAGTATGTCGGGAAATGTCGATATGAATGTTTATTTTATTACAAATCTACGATTGCAGAAACCATAAGATATATTAATGCAAAAACATTTTCAAGCAAGTATAGTGATATATTACTGCATATAAAATGTTCTTGAATAATTAATTTCATACTTTACTTAATCAATACATTTATTTGAATTTATAATTATGATTCCGTAAATCATGTGTGCAGGAAACGAACTATATTTCATTATTAAATTTATTGGTTTATCCTTAATAATAGTTTCACTTATTTTCCTGGAAAGTTACAATTATACCGCTACATATTTTCTTTTTTTTAAATGAACTAAATATTTATTTAAAGTCCAGACTATTTTTGAATAATTAATTTCACTATTTACCCAATTAATAAAATTATTTGTAAGGAATCATTTGTGCGAGAGAAGAACTACGTTTACGGCCTAAATATTTATTTAATTTGTTTTTGCATAAGTAATTTCATGGTTTACTTAATTATTATATGTATCTGCACGGAATCATTTGTGCAAGAAACGGACTACACTTCATCATTAAATTTAGTAATTTATCCCTAACATAATTTCACTTATTTTACTGAAAATTCGCAATTATACTGCTATACATTTTTTTTTGCAGTGAACTAAATATTTATTTAAAGTCCAAACTGTTTTTTAATGACTAATTTGATTACTTACTCAATTAATATAATTATTTGTACGGAATTATTTGTGAAAGAAACGGACTACGCTTCATCATTAAATTTATTGATTTCTCATTAACGATATTTTCACTTATTTTTCTGACAATTTCCAATTGTACTTCTATACATTTTCTTTATTCGCAACAAACTAAATATTTATTAAAGTGAAAACTGTTTTTTAATAATTAATTTCCTTATTTACTTAATTAATATATGTATTTGTACGGAATCATTTGTGGAAGAGACGGACTACACTTCATCATCAAATTTAGTAATTTATCCCTAACATAATTTCACTTATTTTACTGAAAATTTGCAGTTATACTTCTATACATTTTCTTTTTTTGCAATAAACTAAATATTTATTTAAAGTCCAAACTGTGTTTTAATAATTAATTTCACTATTTACTCAATTAATATAATTATTTGTACGGAATCATTTGTGCGAGAGACAGACTACGCTTTATCATAAAATTTATTGATTTATCATTAAGGATATTTTCACTTATTTTCTTGACAATTTCCTATTATACATCTGTACATTTTCTTTTTTACAATGGCCTAAATATTTATTTAATTCAAAGCTGTTATTGAATAAGTAATTTCATAGTTTACATAATCAATATAATTATTTGCACGGAATCATTTGTGCAAGAAACGGACTACATTTCATTATTAAATTTATTGGTTTATCCTTAACAATAGTTTCACTTATTTTCCTGGAAATTTACAATTATACCGCTACATATTTTCTTTTTTTTAAATGAACTAAATATTTATTTAAAGTCCAGACTATTTTTGAATAATTAATTTCACTATTTACCCAATTAATAAAATTATTTGTAAGGAATCATTTGTGCGAGAGAAGAACTACGTTTACGGCCTAAATATTTATTTAATCAAAGCTGTTTTTGAATAAGTAATTTCATGGTTTACTTAATTAATGTAATTTTTTGCAAGGAATTATTTGTGCAAGAAACGGACTACATTTCATTATTAAATTTATTGGTTTATCCTTAACAATAGTTTCACTTATTTTCCTGGAAATTTACAATTATACCGCTACATATTTTCTTTTTTTTGCAATGAACTAAATATTTATTTAAAGTCCAGACTGTTTTTGAATAATTAATTTCACTATTTACCCAATTAATATAATTATTTGTAAGGAATCATTTGTGCGAGAGAAGGACTACGCTTTATCATTCAATTTATTGATTTATCATTAACGATATTTTCACTTATTTTCTTGACAATTTCTAATTATATATCTGTACATTTTCTTTTTTGCAATGGCCTAAATATTTATTTTATTCAAAGCTGTTTTTGAATAAGTAATTTCATAGTTTACTTAATTATTATAATTATTTGTCTAGAATAATTTGTGGAAGAGACGGACTACACTTCATCATCAAATTTAGTAATTTATCACTTCACTTATTTTACTAACAATTTGCAATTATACTGCTAAACATTTTCTTTTTTTGCAATGAACTAAATATTTATTTAAAGTCCAAACTGTTTTCGAATAACTAATTTGATTATTTACTCAATCAAAATAATTATTTGCACGGAATCATTTGTGGAAGAGATGGACTACACTTTATCATTAAATTTATTGATTTATCATTAACGATATTTTTACTAATTTTCTGACAATTTCCAATTGTAATTCCATACATTTTTTTTTGCAATGAATTAAATAATTTAATTAAGTCAAAACTATTTTTAATAATTAATATAATTATTTGTCTGGAATCATTTGTGGAAGATACGGACTACACTTCCTTATAAAATTTATTGATTAACCATTAAAGACATTTCACTATTTTCCTGGAAATTTGTAAGTATTCTGCTATACGTTTTCTTTTGTGCATTTTACTCAATAGTTTTGTTATGCAATTTCAAAAACTGTTTTGGAATAACTAATTTCATATTTAACTCAATTAACATAGTTCATGCACGGAATTATTTGTGCAAGAAAAGGGCTACACTACATCATCAATTTGCAATTATATATTTTCTTTTTTGCCCTACTTTATAATAATTTCTTAAGGCTATTTATTGTTGCGATAAAAGTACTAGGATTTGAGATACTGTCTTAATAGTTCTTATAATCGGTTTCGAGAGACCATCATCTTCATGCCTACTCATAATATATAAACCTTTTCCTTATAGTCTAATTTGATTATTTTTTCTTAATTTTATCCCAAGTCGGTGTACGTACCTAATTGTACCACTTCCGTCCTCAAAAACCTTCTTTACTGGATTCTACTAAATCTGATCAGGGTTGCCATGTGTAAAATCGTTTTTCCGGGACATTTCTACTACTAAATTTATAACTACCAGTGATTTAAGAAACAAAAATTAGTTCGACCCAACAAAAGGTTTTTTTTGAACCCAAATAACATTCAGATTAATAAAAATAAATAAAAAAATCGTTTTCTTTTGCCAAAATGCAAAATGAACTTTTTAATAAAGTTTATTGACTTATTAAATAATTATAAGTAATTTAATATAAATGTAAATTGAAGTTAAATTCTAACTCTTCGCAATTTATTTGAATTTAAATTTATGCCTTGATTCGTAATCATGCGATTCCGGTCTTTCCATTGTCCAATCTAGCAAAATGTAATGCAGCTACGGCATGTATAGGTCCACGAAATATACCAAAAAAGACAATTTTAAAGAATTACCATAATTTTTTACATCTGGCAACCCTAAATCTGATGGAACAGGAAGTAAACTTCGATCACTTTTATTTAGTACAATGATTTAGCGTCAATTATCAGCGTCAGAAAGTGCATTCTGTTTGTCGGTGATCTAAAACTTTTATTTTTTAAATAGATAATGTTTACAGCTGTGAACCGTCTTAACCTATAATGACAATGTTCGTCAATGGAATATAAACAATAATCTGCACATCCATATTAGAAACCTATATTCCGATGGTAACGTGTGTTCCGAGCCTCTCCCTCATTATACATAACAGCCTTTTTTTCGCGGCTTAGCTCGCGTGAAAGTTTTCCTTTACTCATTTTTTAGTAACAGTTATAAATTGCTATGCTATGTTAATTAGTAGACTGGTAAGTAAATTTTCTATCGACTAAAACGAAAATCTACCTTTGTCAAACACTCCTGTTACCGTTAATTGATTATGGAGATGTGTGCTATTCTGATCTTTAGGAAGAATGTTTGTTAAGTTGGAAGGTCTTCAAAATGTATGCATCCGGTACATCTTTGGTCTCAGGAAATATGATCATATTTCTGAATACAGGTCACTTGTCGAATGGCTGAAGATCTGTGATCGACGCCAACTTCACATACTTACATTTCTTTTTAATATATTAAAAAATCCCTAGAGCCCAAATTATCTTAGTAGCAAATTTAAAGATTTTTATGCTCACGGCTTTGGGCTACGATCTGAAAGTTCACTCAGCCTACTTATTCCTAAACATACCTCTACCACTTACGAAAAATCCTTCACTGTCTAAGCAGCAAAAATTTGGAATCACCTGGATCCTGACATCAGGAAAATCACGTCCCTAAACATTTCAAAAATTGAGTGAAAAAGTCCTGCTTCTCCTGAAACATTTTCCTTTGTGCCCTTGTCCTTTTCCGTCTTTCCCATCCCGAATCATGTCAATAGTTTGTATTACTTATACTTTTGTATTTTTTTTACTTTTTTTGCCCAATGTACTATAAAGAATTTTTGTTGTAAAATCTTTTACAGTCTACCGACTAAATTTCAACACCAATTGTTATGGTTGACTCGAAGCGATTGCTCATGTAGCAATAAGTCCGCCATATGTACTATGCATAAAAGGTGATAAATAAATAAAAATATATTTTTATATTTTTTTTAAATTTTTGATATGCGTAAATCAAATGTAATTTAATTGTTTTCCTAGATTATATGTAACATAAAAATAATAACAAAGACATAACAGTCAACATAAAACAAAATTAAACATTTAAGGGTTATATAGTGTTTCTTTTAAAGCGTTTGTAATTACTAATGTATTTTTTAAATTTAAGAATATATTGTCTAGTATTAAAAATATGTTTTAATGTATTCTTTCATTTCAGTTTCCTAATAAAACAAAGTTTATATTTAATCTAGTTTGTGGCCAAAAATTAAAGCGTTAATTATACAAACAATTCACTTCACCTTATTAGTTATAACTCCCCCAACTTTTTTCAATGTTTTTTTAATGTATTAAAAAGTAAATATTTATAATTGTCTTATATACACTCCATATTATATATTTTAAAATTTATATAAACAAAAATAGATGGCAGGTATCCTATGGGCATAAATAAATGTATATACGTAAATTTCCCTATGTATTTACGTTTGTGCTTACATTTACCACCGAGAACATTATATACCGCAATATTATTTACTCAGGCCTCAAGGGCGGGGGTGTCTATTTACACTGAGATGATAAATGAGGAGCGGTACTTCAGAGATGCTGCGAATGGGAGCAGATGCGATCTGGCTCTTTGTACTGCTGCTAATGCGATTGTATTGTGCGCGGAACCGTCAGGCGTACTTATGTACCCGAGGGATTCTGTTCAGGTGGCCCGTAATGTTTGGGAGGAATTTTTTTTAAATAATATGGTCATCACATCACATAGAAAACTGTGGTATTTGTGACTGACCAGATTAAAAGCAAAGCGATCAACAATCAATAGTTACTTTCATTTTATGGTCATTTAGCGTAAAAATCGTTTTGGATGGTGTTTGTATTGTACAAAAGAGGCTCTGAAAAAATCTTACTATTAAAATATTGTCATATTTCAATTATTAAAATACTGTCATATTTTATAAAGTAGGCGCTGACATTTTTTTAGATTGTATAAAGTAGGCTCTGAAAAAATCTTTCTTGCTATTAAAATACTGTCATATTTTAAAACATACCAATTTTTTTTCTTATTGGATTGTATAAAGTAGGCGCTGAAAATTTTTTTATATTGTATAAAGTAGGCACTGACAAAAATCTTACTTACTATTAAAATACTGTCATATTTTAAAACATGCCAAAATATTTTCTTAATGTATTGTGTAAAGTAGGCGGTGAAAAAATTTTTTAGATTGTATAAAGTAGGCTCTGAAAAAATCTTACTTAGGTACTATTAAAATATTGTTATATTTTAAAACATACCAAATTTTTTTCTTATTGTATTGTATAAAGTAGGCGCTGAAAATAATTTTTAGATTGTATAAAGTAGGCGCTGAAAAAAATCTTACTTACTATTAAAATACTGTCATATTTTAAAACACCAAAATTGTTTCTTATTGTATTGTATAAACTAGGCGCTGAAAATTTTTTTAGATTGTATAGAGTAGGCTCTGGAAAAAAATTTATTAACTATTAAAATACTGTCATATTTTAAAACATACCAAATTTTTTTCTTATTGTATTGTATAAAGTAAAAATATGCGGTGAAAAATTTTTTTAGATTGTATAAAGTAGGCTCGGAAAAAATTTTACTTACTATTAAAATACTGTTATATTTTAAAATATAAAAAAATCGATGAAGGAATTAAAAACGTAACCATATCGTAATTCAAATTGAATAAATATATTAACTGCTAACAAAATATCTTCAATATTGACTACCTCAGATTTTTCATTATTTTTTTAGGTTTTTCTCGCTGTTTTTGTAAGTGGTAGAAGGGCAGAGTAACAATTGTGGTTTTTTTTAAGAATGTTTTTCCTGTATTTTTGGAACGCAGCTTATCAAAGTTTCATTTGATATATAGTACGATAGGGTTGAATGTAAAAAAAATATGACACAAATAGACTGTAACAGATGGTCGGACACTTAGTTAATTACAGAAGAGTTCTTATTCCTTATTCCGTTTTTCGTGCGAAGAATTAAAAACAAGAAGACTTGCTTACGTTTATTCTAAATTAAATATAAACCAATTTTGCGTTTACCTGGAACACTTTGCTCATGTAGCAATAGATAGTATTTGCAGTGTGAATAATGTCTTTAAGCAATTAGCTTAAGATGTGAAGTAAACTTGGATAACATTTAATTAGTTTAACGATTTATCGTCAACTGATATTGGATCACTATTATTTAATTTAGCGACTTACTATCTGAACGTGATGACTTCCATTTGCTGACTATCTAACATGTTTTTTTTTAAATAGGCAGTGCTTTTAAAAGTTTGAAAATAAATAAATTAGATAAATAACTTTTTTTATTCAGTTTTCATTTTATTTCATTTAATTAGTTTAACGATTTATCGTCAACTAAACTTGGATCACTTTTACTTAATTTAGCGACTTACTATCTGCACGCCAAGACTTCCATTTGCTGACTATCTAACATGTTTTTTTTTTAAATAGGTAGTGCTTATTAAAGTTTGAAAATAAATAAATTAGATAAGTAATTTTCATTTTTTTTATCCAGCTTTCATTTAATTTTATTCCTCAAACGCTGTACCGTTAATCGACTTATGATTTTTCAATTTTTTTCTAATTCGATCTCATTTTTTCACAGCACTCGAGTATTAATTTATAATTAACTATAAGACGCTGTTCTTACGACAATAATATTGCATCATATATTGATACATTGAAAGCAATTACATAAAATAAAAAAATTAAAAATAATAATTCGACATTCATTCGATCCACGTCTTTTGACGTTTATGAGATATTTACCGCAGTTTTGAGATATTTACCACGGTTATTAACCGCAAAAACTAATTTTGAAAAATAATAAAAAATATTTTATTTCCAAATTGGTCTACATTTTTGGATTGTTTTAAAGTTTAGACATCAGTGATGCGACTAGCTCTACCACCTGCTAGTGTATACGCAACCCTGGCAGGTTATACACTATTTCACTCAGTTCTTCGAAAATACATTCGATGTACAAAATTGTTTACGGAACCATAGAAAGGTAATCAAAATATTTCTTAGCATTTTAAATATCTGAAAAATAATAACAACAATAATAACAATCTATTCTATGTTCTGATAATTTATCTATTATATGTCGTTGTTGGTACTGATACTTTATCTATTACATGCACTTTATCTGTTGTATGTTCTGACAATTTATCTATTATGTGTCGTTGTTGATACTAATATTTTATTTATTATATATACTTTATCATTATGTGTCGTTGTTGATACTGATACTTTATCTATTATATGTACTTCATCTGTTGTATGTTCTGACTATATATTTATTATGGGTCGTTGTTGATACCGATATTTTATTTATTATATATACTTTATCTATTACATGTACTTCATCTGTTGTATGTTCTGACAATTTATCTATTATGTGTCGTTGTTGATACTAATATTTTATTTATTATATATACTTTATCATTATGTGTCGTTGTTGATACTGATACTTTATCTATTATATGTACTTCATCTGTTGTATGTTCTGACTATATATTTATTATGGGTCGTTGTTGATACCGATATTTTATTTATTATATATACTTTATCTATTACATGTACTTCATCTGTTGTATGTTCTGACAATTTATCTATTATGTGTCGTTGTTGATACTGATACTTTATCTATTATATGTCGTTGTTATTATATGTGATAACTTTTATTGTTAACTTACGTTTTATTGCAAATGAATGAGGGACACACGTGAGAGACACAGAACGGCTATGATAAAATACTTTTAAAAGCAATAATCACTTTAGTATATTTCATTGAATATCTTTATTTTTGCGTGTTTAAAATCAACTTAACGGTAGAACAATGTATTTGAATATTCAAGAAATACTAAAAAAATGCTTTAGTTACAATTGTAATAATTACTGTACATTGCATTTGAGATATTGTATAGATAGTTGTATCACATTGGCCTTTGAAGGTCAAAAATTTGTATTATAAAAATATCTTAATAAGAATATTGGATATTGAACCTCGGGATCTTATTTATTATGTAACATCTTAACCTCTGCGCTCTCTGTTGTGCAGCCAGTGAATACAACATATCCTAAATCTCAGTACATAGGGTCAAAATAAAGGTAGCTTCCACAACTGTATATAAGGGGTACTCCCGATCTGGCTGCCTGGACAGCTTGAATTAATCATAACCGGGGCGCGGTTCGACAAAGGAACAGGTGCGAGGGTCCCACGCTTCGCATCTCTCAGTTTCTACCTCGGCTTCTGTCTGGTGGACTTGGCGTAATGTATGTGGTTAAGGTCCTATCGCAAGGTTTGTTGGCTTATTTTTCGTGATCCAAATTAAAGAATTGATTAAGAAATTAGGAGTGACAAAGATTTATTTTTCATAGTCAAAGAAATTTAGGATATAAAAATTAGGATCCTTCTAGTTCTTGGTCGTTACACTTTTGGCAGAGTGGTCATGGTCATCATGTCAAATGTATGATGAGATGAGTGATGTGCCACAGCATTTGTCGTCATTTCTATCCATCACTCGTTCTTCGGATGCACTCGTGTGGGGGAACGTCCTTGACCTGATCTATTCATCTCATCGCTGCTTTCCTACGTGGTCTCATACCTTCCATTTTCTCCTGTACCACCAGTCGTTCATTACTATCTTTGCTATGCCACGATACGTGTTCCACGAGTTTCATTATGCGAGTTTGTACAAAATTGGACAAACGCTACGTAATATCGAGTTCCTGGGGTATAAATGCATTAGTATGGAATTCAGTCCACGATACTCCAAATATTTTTCTCCAACACCACATTTCCAGAGCGTCTATCTTTTTTCTGTCACTGTCACGTAGTATCTACGTCTCTGCGGAGTAGAGGAAAATGGAGAACACTAATACTTGAACGAGTCGGGATTTCGTTGTTTTTGTGATGATAATCCATATTTGTTCCTAGTATTAGTCATACGTCTTTTAATGTTGTCAGCATATTCGCCATTATTACAAATTTATGTCACCAAATAAACATATGGTTGAACCACTTCGCAATTCGATAGATGTGTAATTTTGGGTGAGGTGATTGTTGATCGTGCTAACGTTAGCACGATCAACAATGTCTTATTAAAGTTACTAATAATACTTGATTACAGTCTTTTATAATAAATAAATAAACAGGTGCATTCAAAGTAAGGAGACGCGTTCTACTTTTCATTATGTACTATTTAATTATATTAAAAATGTTTTTTTATGATCTCGAACCCCTGACTGAAAAAAAATAGCTTTGTTGATAAAAAACTAGCTTTCTTGAATAAATAGGTACATTAAAAAATAGCTTTGTGTAATAAATAGGTCCATTCGAACTAGCTTTGTTGAATAAATAGGTACATTGAAAAAACTAGCTTGGTTGAATAAATAGGTACATTCAAACTAAGGAGACGCGTTCTACTTTTCATTATGCAATATTTAATTATATTAAAATGTTTTTTTATGATCCTGTACCCATGACTGAAAAAAACTAGCTTTGTTGATAAAAAAACTAGCTTTGTTGAATAAATAGATACATTAAAACATAGCTTTGTTTAATAAATAGGTCCATTCGAACTAGCTTTGTTGAATAAATAGGTACATTGAAAAAACTAGCTTGGTTGAATAAATAGGTACATTCAAACTAAGGAGACACGTTCTACTTTTCATTATGCAATATTTAATTATATTAAAATGTTTTTTTATGATCCTGTACCCATGACTGAAAAAAACTAGCTTTGTTGATAAAAAAACTAGCTTTGTTGAATAAATAGATACATTAAAACATAGCTTTGTTTAATAAATAGGTCCATTCGAACTAGCTTTGTTGAATAAATAGGTACATTGAAAAAACTAGCTTGGTTGAATAAATAGGTACATTCAAATTAAGGAGACGCGTTCTACTTTTCATTATGCAATATTTAATTATATTAAAATGTTTTTTTATGATCCTGTACCCATGACTGAAAAAAACTAGCTTTGTTGATAAAAAAACTAGCTTTGTTGAATAAATAGATACATTAAAACATAGCTTTGTTTAATAAATAGGTCCATTCGAACTAGCTTTGTTGAATAAATAGGTACATTGAAAAAACTAGCCTGGTTGAATAAATAGGTACATTCAAACTAAGGAGACGCGTTCTACTTTTCATTATGCAATATTCAATTATATTAAAAATGTTTTTTTTACGATTATGTACCCCTGGCAGAAAAAAACTAGCTTTATTGATCGTCTTTATATATATCCGTTTCATTTCAAAAATTGTCTCCAATAAATATTACTCTTACTGCAGCTCGAAGCAGTAAATTAAATAATGTTTTCTCCTTGACAGTTTCTCTTGCACGATTTAAAAGAAATATAGTCATCCTCTTTAAAATAACTACAAATAAAATCAAATTACAGAAACTTAAGTACTATTAGATGTACTTGCCGAAATTCCACTTATTTTTAGGTTATACCAAGGTTAAACTTAGGTTAAGTTCGGAATAGGTTTGACAGATATAGTTATTAAGAACTTGTCGTATACTCAGTTTATTTATAGCGTTTTATCTATTCTCTCTTTATACAAGGTATACCTTTTTATACCAAGTTTATACTCAGTTTATTTGTAGCTTTTTATCTATTCTCTCTTTATACAAGGTATAACTTCTTATCCCAAATTAATTATTAACAGAGTTAAACTTTTATAAATGCATAATTGTTTATGGAAATAACAGTTAAGTGGTGCATGTCTGAGTCCTATTCGCAATAAATAAGTGCAGTTGTAGCGTTTTATCCATTATCTCTTTATATAAGGTATAACTTTTTATCCCAAGTTAATTAGTGACAGAGTTATAAATGCATAATTGTTTTCGCAAATAACAGTTATGTGGTGCATGTCTGAGTCCTATTCGCAATAAATGAGTGCATTTATTTAAGATTGTATATTTAATAACTAAAAAAAAGTGACCGATTGTTTTTTATACTGTCCTTATAATTTTCTCGATATTTCAGAGTATTTATAAATGTTTTTCTTACGCCATTTTAATATATAGGAGGGACATCACTACAAAGTGTTTAAATAATTGATTTTATTTTTCTAAATTTTGTGGAGCAGAAATTCTTAAAAGTTCATGCCCCTAAGTCTCAAAAGAAGGTAATAGATTCTTGTCTTCTGCCAACGCTGACGCATGGACGTTAGACTTGAAAATACACTGAAGAAACAAGAAACAAAATACCTACGTGCCATAGAGCCACAGAGAGTATTCTCAGAGTGAAACGATGGAAAAGATTAGACATATGAGAATAAGAAGAGAAGACAAAAGTAAAAGGTGCACTGGAACACCGAATGAAACAGAAATAGCTATGGGCAGGTCACATTGGTAGGATGCACGAATCCGAATGGAAAAATTGTTACGCTAATAAAGGAGCCAAGAGACAAACGAAGACAAGGCAGTATGGTCATACATACCCTTGTAGATAGGAAAAGAAGCAGAAACAAAGATCTGGATGACCCTCGCAATAGACTGCAAAAGGAACTCTCGTAAGATCGCTCACGTGGCCGTCTGTCCATCTGACAGAGACGACTTTTCTGAGAAGCAGCTTGATGAAGAAACTTTAAGTTAGGATTGCAATAAAACATATTAACTCCATATCAATACCTGACACTCAAAAGATATTTACATAAACATTTTAAGAAGGAAGGGGCAAATAAGGTTTTTAAAATTTGCTATAGGCATAGGGTAGAAAAATATAAAATTCCCTTATTTCCAAAACTACTGAACTTATGCTGAAATATAATGAAAAAATATGGGTTTTAAAAGCCTACGCAAGGGTTGTAGGTAAACTGTAACAATCATTACAGATATTACAATTTTTGAGATTTTCACAATAATGTGTATATATATATATATATATATATACATATATATATATATATATATATATATATATATATATGTGTGTGTGTGTGTGTGTGTGTGCATACTCGTGGTACCCCCCTTTCCTACTTTTTTTAAATTATGTATATGAAATATTTATTATACAAGGAAATTCACATTAGCTATGGCTTAGATAAATAATTTCATTTCAAAATTAATTACGGAACCCTGGATACTCGAACTGAAATCGCGCTTGACTAGTTTTGCACTTGTTATGTAATTTTTACTTAATTAATATATAGTTTTTTAGAAAGCGTATCTTAAAAATTTGAGGTCAAATACCTACATTAAACAAAATCCAACCAAGAGATTGGCAGTATACGCCTAAAGGCGGATTCCCCAATATATATATATATATATATATATATATATATATATATATATATATCCATTATAATTGCTTGTACAAGTTAACAAAAATTATTTTAATGGAAATATAATTATCAAAGTAATACCCAGAATATTTTCACATTTTCGAAGCAGTGGCTGAAAAATTAGATTGGAAAATCCACATTAATTTGAAATAAAATATTCGGCAAACAAATTTTGAAATTTAAAATAATAAACGGGACTATAATTTCATTTTAATAGACCTAATCAATGATTTTATATTTGATTATCTTTAACATTTTCTTATATAGGTAATTTTGACATGAAAATTGTTGAATTGCAAAATTTCGTATGCATAAATCTGACTATAGAAACTGTGCTTTTAACGTAAGCACGGAGGGATGTTAGGAAATAATAAGGGTCGCTTGTTTCACTACGGAACCCATATAACCCCAATTTTTAGCTGGAGTAGATTAGGCAATTTATTAAGTTGTACTTATTTCTGAACTAAAGTGAAAAACATCTGTATTCTTATGAATAACAACTGAAATTCTGAATTAAAGTAATGAATAGAATATCGTAACAAATTAGAGAGAAATTATATCGTAATTAAGCAACTATTAAGATATATTTTTAAATCATAATCATAATTTCATAATCTTTTCAGTCTCCTACTGTATCCTTTACATATGATACGCGTAATATTTATTAAATTTAGCTCTTTCAGACGATACCTTATGCTTTAGAGGGAATTTGAAAAAAATAGTAGAACTACATATATATATTTACTATGTATATGGGTATATTAGAATATACCCATATAAATATTTTTAATTCTTATCCATGAGGTTTAATGTGTTTTATTACCATGCTAAATTTGTATGTCAAGCGGTTTCTGAGGAAAACGTCTGCTGTCGAGATACGAAACTCTAAAACGACCTACTTGTAAGTCTGAAAAGCGGTTCGAAACAGTCTTCAATTAACAAGTAAACATTTTTTCCCTAAATGGACTACATTTTAACCGTAGCAATATTTATCGACAGCTCCTAGTTTTTATAATGTGATAAGTACAAGGCTACATAATTACCGGTAAACATGTATCTCAGCTATAATTAGTTTCGTCCGATAAAAGTTGAAACATGCGAATGGCGTATGAATGGGCCCTAAACTTCGGAGACTACGTACATTTATAAACAAACATTTTATACAAATGCTTTTCCGTACCCTATTTTCCGCCCAAAGTAAACGATTGTTTACGAGCGGCGACCTGCGCTTCCGTTTCATCGACTTCCGGTGTTACTTCGCATTAAAAGGAAATTATATATCCGTCATTGCCCTTCGCCGCGGCGGGCGGGAAACGGGACATCTGGTGTACAGTGCGTACATACTGAATGGCGCCACTGTGTGCCGAGCTAACTGTCGTGCTGTGCGTTTGCCCTGGCTCGTTGGGAGAGTTTGCGGTTTTATAGTTAAAATGTTGCTGGTTTGATAATATCTCAAACGCAATCTATAAAATACAAATGAACTCTTTTTGTTTTTTGCTGAATTCGAATTTATAGGAAATGGTTTGTTACAAATAGAAAAAAACTATCAAGATAATGTAAAAAAACATTTTGCCATAGCACATGATGTTTGTGTCAAAAAGGGGAAACGGTATTTATTTATTTCCTGAAAACCCTATGCCCTTTTCACAAATTTACCCCAAGGTGTTGGACATGTTGATGGACCAGAACAATAAAAGTGTAGATAGTAGGGAATAAACAAAATATGACCTTTCAAATAAACATCACTTTAACTAGCAATCAGTTGTGAATACCTAAGCACCTCAATAGCGTTTTAGCAACGTACATAAAGAATCGTTTCGCATAAGGTAATATAGTGTTTATTAACGATTTTGCAAATTACAAAAAAAAACTTTGGAAATAATAATCCCTAAGCAACTCAATAACCTTGCAGCAACATGTGTAAAGAATAGTTTCGTTTAAGGTAATGTAATGTTTATTAACGATTTTGCAAATTACAAAAAAAACTTAGGAAGTACTAATCCCTAAGCATCTCAATAACCTTGTGGCAACGTGTATAAAGAATAGTTTTGCATAAGATAATGAAGTATTCATTAACGATTTTGAAAATTGCAAAAAAAAACTTAGGAAATAATAATACCTAAGCAACTCAATAACCTTGTAGCAACGTGTATAAAGAATAGTTATACATAAGGTAATATAGTGTTTATTAACGATTTTGCAAATTACAAAAAAAAAATTTAGGAAGTAATAATCCCTAAGCATCTCAATAACCTTGTGGCAACGTGTATAAATAATAGTTTCGCATAAGGTAATATAGTGTTTATTAACGATTTTGCAAATTACAAAAAAAAAACTTAGCAAGTAATAATCCCTAAGCAAGTCAATAACCTTGTGGCAACGTGTATAAATAATAGTTTCGCATAAGGTAATATAGTGTTTATTAACGATTTTGCAAATTACAAAAAAAAAACTTAGCAAGTAATAATCCCTAAGCAAGTCAATAACCTTGTGGCAACGTGTATAAATAATAGTTTCGCATAAGGTAATATAGTGTTTATTAACGATTTTGCAAATTACAAAAAAAAAACTTAGCAAGTAATAATCCCTAA
The DNA here is from genome assembly GCA_039881145.1 of Druceiella hillmani. Taxonomy (NCBI): domain Eukaryota; kingdom Metazoa; phylum Arthropoda; class Insecta; order Lepidoptera; family Hepialidae; genus Druceiella; species Druceiella hillmani. The sequence continues at coordinate 4,319,071 of JAYKKI010000064.1, forward strand.
GCAAGTCAATAACCTTGTGGCAACGTGTATAAATAATAGTTTCGCATAAGGTAATATAGTGTTTATTAACGATTTTGCAAATTACAAAAAAAAAACTTAGCAAGTAATAATCCCTAAGCAAGTCAATAACCTTGTGGCAACGTGTATAAATAATAGTTTCGCATAAGGTAATATAGTGTTTATTAACGATTTTGCAAATTACAAAAAAAACTTAGAAAGTCATTCAACGAATAACAAGTTACAGAATTGGGACTTCGAATTACGAGCAGGATTGTGTTCTCCTTCGAGCGTCCCTGATCAATTATGATAAAATTTCGGATACGATTGATGACTGACTGACTCTGAGATCTGCTTTACAAAGGCAGATTTATACTATGGCGTAAAAACAATCTTATCCTTGAGTAGTTGGTGGTCTGATTTGCATTACTTTGTAGAATTTTGATTGATGCAATACCATCAGAAAAACAATCCATCCGTTTGATTTACGAAACATCATTATATAAAAAATTTACATCTTTAAAATAATTTAAATAATAAAGTTTTCCATAAAAATATTCGACCTCACAAAAATCGTTAATTAAATCGATAGGTTAAGTATTATATGGAGTATGTGGATAATCACATAACATAAACACGGCCTTGGTCATGAGACATATGATCATGATCTACCACTTTGAAATGGAAATAATCACTACAACCACGTTCCTGAAGCGGTCAATGGAGCTGAACAAATATCCAGACGGTGTGCATAAGTATTACGAGATGTAACAGCAAATATATTCAGCTATACGATTTACAACGAGTGCACGAAACATAGATGGGCGCTGCAGGAGCATTAAATGCTACTAGGCTTAAGGCCTGGAGTTATCCACATAATGATTTAATAATTAAGAAAAAAATACCTGATCAAAAGCAATTCCCGTCGGAATTTAAAGGAATTACAACCCCCATATCAATAATAATATTTGAGATTGTAAATAAGGATAATACCCTTACATTTTGTAATACAAAAACCTATTGAATTTTTTTCATATTTTAATCAGCATGAGGATATAAGTAGCTCAAATGAAAACCAGGTGAGTGCATTCGTTTCAAGTACACTACCAACTAAAAATTACATAGTTATCATACTTTCCATGTTATGAAAATCGTGGAAATATCGTATGAAAAATCATAGTACCTAGTAGGTTTTCTCACAGGTTTCAATAACGTGACTGTAAAACGTTATTATTCATAATTGCACTGAAATCCCGCTAAGATGAAACTGCGTAGTTCCGTTCAGCTCATAGCTGAACAATAACTGAATGTATCCGCCTTATGAACACACACTAAATGATTGAACAGAATGAATAACTGAATATGGGTCCCCCTTGTGAACGCATAAGCAGGAGTATGTAGTCATTGCACATTTAAGTAGCTACTTGAAAATAACATCTCATATTATAAAATTATCAAAAACACAAAATAATTAAAAAAATAGTTAAAAATGGAACTAACTGCAAAACTATTTTTTTTTATTTTAAGAAATCCTTTACACCCAGAGCAATAATGACACACGTATGTGACGAGAAACTTAAAAATTTGAATTTGAAGCAAAACTTCTATTCACTTTTAAAATTGCCACTTAACAAGTTTACATGGTAATTCTTCCCCTTCTATCCGGACAAACTAACGGACTAACATGATTTAAAAAAAATATTTAAAAAATTAACTGACTCAGTTAATTAACAATTTTTCAAATTTTCATTGAAGGTTTGATCATATCCAACAGGCCATTATACGAGATGGAAACGAGAGGCCTCACACGAGAATAAAAAAAAAATTTTAAGAGCAAAAATTACGTTATCCTTTACATTTCATTCTTATACTTTACGGTGCTCTAATGTGGGCGCTGAAATTCACAGAATGCCAGCGTATTAACAGCTGCACATAGCCTGGATGGTATACCGGTCTTAAAAATTTTATGGGATAAAAATAAATAAGAAATTATCCGGAATTATCCTGAATAGTATATTCTAATAAATGCCTATGTCATTTAAAGTTAATTTAAAGATCCGGAAACAAAATATATTTATTTACATTATATTTTGCAGTGATGCCATAAAGAACAATGCTAACACAAAATAATTATATTTATTGAATATAAAGTTGTCCCAAAATTCACGCAAGATTTGAATTTTGCGCCATTTGTGCGGTAAAGTGTTGCCAACCAAAAAAAAAATACAGCGTGACAGCTGACAGTTCAGGGTTATTAAAAATGGAGAGCTACACAAAAGAACAACGCATTTTTATTGTTGAGCAATATTTTTACAATTTTTAATTATAAACCTGTGTTTTCTATCAAAATTACTTCTTGCGTGAATTTTGGGACATCCTTTATTTGGCGTTAATTTTGTAAAGATTCATTATTCACAATTAAATGAAACTACGTGATGTAGTATTATTTGTACTTTCTTTAAATTCTTTACCATGAGGTTTCGTTGTATTACATCTTCAAGTGGGTTATTAGCAAAGATTCATATATCTATCTTTGCTAATAGCCCACCTGAAGATGTTGTAATACAACGAAACCTAGGTCGTGGTAAAGAATTTAAAGAAAGTAGAAATAATACTACGTCACGTAGTTTCACTTAACAGATATTAAAGAAGAAAAGTCCTTAAATACAGTACTTAAATACAAAGAAAATCATTTAAATGCTCTTAGTCGTTGTGGAATAATTTTTTTACGAGAAAGTAATTTTGATATTGTTCGAGGAAATTATTTTCTTTTTATTAACTTGCTTGCTGGAGACGTGAAAATTACAGAATCCAGAATTGATGTATACATTCCAGTACAGAAATTTCCTAATAATTTATTTACTAATAAATTAAATCATTTCGACATTTACCGTATGCATGAAAAGTGAAAAATCACGTGGAAATTTTAAATGCTAGCTAGCTACTGGCATCCGCATTTCATAGCAATCTAAAATAATCACAAATACGTAATTCCCAATTCAGCCCATTATTTTTTTTCACTTGGCCTTCTTCATTTTTAATTAGTTTCAAGTGTTCTACTCAAATTTAATTATAACTTTCTTTTTTCTTACATTATTTTTTATAATTTGTTTTATCTAATAATGTTTTATAAATTTAATATTTATAGCCACATTTTCATTAAATTAAATAAACGAAATAATTAAATAAAAGTCAGGGCCTTTAAGCGGTTTCTACAAAGTTTATGAAACATACAATTGCTACATTGTAACTAGTCAACAATTTGCACGTTGATAGGCAAAAAAGCCAAACCTCTAAGTCATCTCCGGACTCCATGAAAGAATAAAATATAATTGGATAATTCTTAAGCCAACGTAAAGTTAATCCGGCCTCATAATAAAGCTTCAGAAATATCTTGCGCTCCTTAATGAAATAAAAAGACACAAGTAAGCACCAAATACGGGAACCGAAACACTTTCGACGTCAATGAAACGTATAAATAAATACACACAAAAAACAATACCACAATGCTGTATTCCACAATGCCACTCGAGCAAACAACACACACCGGCCAGCGAACAATTCAATAACAAGCCAAAGGCGGACGACAAAAAGCGAAAATAAACTAGAAACAGAAATATTAATATTAAAACGGTCGCTCCGAAATGAAATGGTAAAAGGGACGCTGCTTACAAGAGCCGACACCGGTAAAAAACAATCAAGACGCCATCTTGCAAAATGGCGGAAAATTAAACGTCAAGTTTGACGTTTAGTCTGACAGGTTAAGGCGGGACTGTACGAGATTTGTTTTTCTTGTACCTTTGATTTAATCGTTCGTGTATTTTAATTTGGATGTTAAATGCTTGCGTCTGATTATCTTTTATATTTTAAAATAAATTATGTCGCTTTAATGTTTTATCTTTATTTCAACATGTTCCCGACGATTGTAAAATGTCACGAATGTATAAGGTGTGTATTTTGTTTACAGTTCCCGTATCATTTATTTTCATACTTTTAATGATAACAATTAATATTTCTATACCTATTTATTATTGCTAATAGTTGGTTAACTAGTGTTTACAAATAATTTTTCAGCTCATTTTTAATAATATTTTTTTTAGGAAGAAAAAAATATGTTGACGCTACTTATATACTATTCATGTGCCAAATTGTCCCCAATTTATGCAATCATTGAGTAAAAAAACATTCACACAATCAAACAAACAAAAAAAATATTCGAACTGTCGAAAGTCTTTGCCTGTGGTTTTTTTATTTAGACATATTATAGAAAAAAAATTAATCGGAGAACTTCTGTTACTTTAGCAAAAATAATTCTGCCAGTGTCGCGTTACAGTTGCAATTAAACTCGATTAAAGTGGGGATACAAGGAAAATATGGAGAGAGCAGAGAGGTTCAGCTCGAAACCCACATAAGCTTATTATATGGGTAAAATTAGTATAGTTTACACGTTAAATTTGTTTTCTTTTCCTGGAATTACTCGACGAGTTTTTCCGTGATCCTTAATTTCTTTTTTCTTAAGTAGAACCATGTATAATTAAATAACGAACTCTCTGAAGGAAACCCAGACAGATCTTCCACGAAACTGCCATTTATTTATTTATTATTTATTTATATACTTTAATGTTTACAGTTGATACATATGGTGGACTTATTGCTATGAGAGCTATCTCTTAAAGCCAACCAGAATACCAGTCTAGCCTCGTTCGACGAGCGGCGGGTAATTGAACCCGCGCTGTGTCGCGCCTTCAAAGGCAGTATGCCTTGTGATCAATGCCATACATGACGGTGACGATTTGGTAACGTTTTAAATATAGATTTAAAGTAAAGTCGGTCTTTGACAAACAAAAACTTAGTATTGTTTTTACTACAGCTAATTCAAACTCCTCATGTATGTTAAGAAACACAGTAATTCAGAAATTAGTGATAAGCAAAGAATTCGTTTTTTAAGATTCTGTACCTCAAAAGAAAAAAGGAACCTTTACAGGATCACTTCGTTTTTCGTCTATCGGTCTGTCAATACCTTTTTTCTTAGGAACGCGTGGTGCTATCAAGTTGAAATTAATATAAAATACTTAGGTCTACGGTCCCTCGGAGCTGTACAAAAATCAAGATTCTAAGTCAATGCACTCAAGAAGATTTTTAAAAATGCGGCCATTTATGCTGAATTTTTTGACACTCACAAATAAATCAAAACCTCTAGGGTAATTCTCGTTGACCTAGAATCATGAAATTTGGCAAAAAACGAGAACTCACAACACAAGTTAAGGAAAAAAAATACGAAAATTGTTACCTTGTAGTTATATCACATAAACATTTTTTTTTTTAAATATACGCCTGTGAAAGATTTAGTAGATGATACATTTCCGTCCTAAAAAATCAAAATTTTGTAAATAGTTTAATAGAAACATTATGTACCATATAATGTTTATAAATGCCTAAACATGTATGGAACCCCCATAGTGCGAGATCCACTCGTGCTCGATAGGGCTTTAAGAGACTTCAAAAAAAGAAGAAAGTTCTTAATTCATCAGAATTTTTTTTATGTATGTTCAGCGATAATTCTTTATTAAGCGGATAATTCCTTCTTTGTTCAATAACCAATACACAGAAACGAAGCGACAGTAATGGTAGCCAGTGACTAGCTATTAGCCGTTGAGGATTTTCGTTCTCCATATCCGAAGTCCAACATTAAATTTTGCAAAGCACCAACTACCATTTGTTACCTTTACGTCCAAAAATACTTACAATTGTTACCATCTATGGACCAATATAAGTAACCTGTAATTTTTCTCATTCAATCCAGTTAGTTTTTCTTTGGTTTTTGTTGGAGACAGGTCTAAGATTTTTTATAGTAGAACTCAAGAATAGAACATATTTTGAAGCACATAAACTTTTGCTCATTCCGATAAGCAGCATCAAATGAAAAAGCCCCTAATCAATGGGATGTTCTTCTCATATTTTATGAGTCTCTGAAAGGGCATATATATACGATGTACTTACCCACGGACTCCAATGGGATTCATCCCTCTCATTTCATTTGGAAATACCCTTCTTCATTTCCTTTTATTGACCCTTTCGTTAATATTAACACATTACTTTAATCGTTTTAATGAAAGTATCTCTTGTAGATCTTGTCGTTATCCATTCTTAGGTACCATACGTTACATAGTATTTTTAATAATACTCTTTGATATTTTTCCAAATTGTTTGTTAATTTGATAATCTTATCAATATCTCACCTATTACCCTAAAGTAACTGACGTTACTCGTAAGATTTTCTTCAAAACACGTTCTCCCAAACGGCTTCAAAATTGTTTTCCATTTTAAAATCAAACCTCATATTTGTCAACTCTAATTCTGTCTATTCTTGATTATGGAGACGTGTTTCATTCTAATCTAAATGATCATTTACTCATTAATATAGAAAGAATTCAAAACTTGAGTATTCGGCACATTTTCGGTCTTAAAAATTTGAGCATGTACCTGAGCACCGGCCACGTCTTAAAGGATTAAAGAGTCATGACCCATGTAACCAAAATCTTCCATGTTGTTTTATACAATATCCTCAATAATCCCATTACACCATCATGCATCAGATCTAGTGTCCAATACCTGTCATCCTGCAAATAAACCTTCCCAATCCCCCAGTATGGAATTACATTTTATGGAAAATCATTTATTGTATATGCTATTAGATTATGGAAGTACTAAATACAAATGTATAGTGTGTGTCCTCATTATCTATATCCAAAAGTCATCTTAAATTGCATTACCTAGCATAATTGGCAGATCAAAATTATTTTCATAACCTATACTTTTATGGGCCAACCCTGCTACAGACGTGTAATTTTGTTTTAATTTTACTTAATATTGTGTTAATTCTATACATTTAATATCTTTACTATGTAAATTCACTTTGTAAGTGTCATTAATAAATATTCATAAATCACTTACATTCATAATTACTACCAGAGGACTTATCTTTTTCATTAAGTTCATTCCAGTTAGCCGTAAGGAACTGCTCTTGTGATAATACTCCGCCACTGTAAACTTAGTTCTTTTAAGCTCGTAACAAGTATGATAATTAAATAATTTATAGATTTATGAATGTGTCTTAAACCTTTGGCTCACTCTTGCTGTTTTATAAAATAAACTGACATCTGATTTGCTGTGTTAATGATCCGCTTTTGTGGTAATAAGTCCGCCACTTAGTTCTTCTAAGCTCATAACAAGTATGATAAATAAACAATTTATACATTTATGAATGTGTTCTTAAACCTTTGGCTCACTCTTGGTCTTTTATAAAATAAACTCACATCTGATTTGCTGTGTTAATGATCCGCTTTTGTGGTAATAAGTCCGTCACTTAGTTCTACTAAGCTCATGATAAGTATTATAAATAAATTAATAATTACATGAATTTGTAATTTATACATTTATGAATGTGTTCTTAAACCTTTTGCTCGCTCTTGCTGTTTTATAAAATAAACTGACATCTGATTTGCTATGTTACTGATCCGCTTTTGTGATAATAAGTCCGCCACTTAGTTCTTCTAAGCTCATAACAAGTATGATAAATAAACAATTTATACATTTATGAATGTGTTCTTAAACCTTTGGCTCACTCTTGGTCTTTTATAAAATAAACTGACATCTGATTTGCTGTGTTAATGATCCGCTTTTGTGGTAATAAGTCCGCCACTTAGTTCTACTAAGCTCATGATAAGTATTATAAATAAATTAATAATTACATGAATTTGTAATTTATACATTTATGAATGTGTTCATAAAAATCCTTTTGCTCGCTCTTGCTGTTTTATAAAGTAAACTGACATCTGATTTGCTATGTTAATGATCCGCTTTTGTGATAATAAGTCCGCCACTTAGTTCTACTAAGCTCATGATAAGTATTATAAATAAATTAATAATTACATGAATTTGTAATTTATACATTTATGAATGTGTTCTTAAACCTTTTGCTCGCTCTTGCTGTTTTATAAAATAAACTGACATCTGATTTGCTATGTTAATGATCTGCTTTTGTGATAATAAGTCCGCCACTTAGTTATTCTAAGCTCATAACAAGTATGATAAATAAACAATTTATACATTTATGAATGTGTTCTTAAACCTTTGGCTCACTCTTGGTCTTTTATAAAATAAACTGACATCTGATTTGCTGTGTTAATGATCCGCTTTTGTGGTAATAAGTCCGCCACTTAGTTCTATTAAGCTCATGATAAGTATTATAAATAAATTAATAATTACATGAATTTGTAATTTATACATTTATGAATGTGTTCATAAAAATCCTTTTGCTCGCTCTTGCTGTTTTATAAAGTAAACTGACATCTGATTTGCTATGTTAATGATCCGCTTTTGTGATAATAAGTCCGCCACTTAGTTCTACTAAGCTCATGATAAGTATTATAAATAAATTAATAATTACATGAATTTGTAATTTATACATTTATGAATGTGTTCTTAAACCTTTTGCTCGCTCTTGCTGTTTTATAAAATAAACTGACATCTGATTTGCTATGTTAATGATCTGCTTTTGTGATAATAAGTCCGCCACTTAGTTATTCTAAGCTCATAACAAGTATGATAAATAAACAATTTATACATTTATGAATGTGTTCTTAAACCTTTGGCTCACTCTTGGTCTTTTATAAAATAAACTGACATCTGATTTGCTGTGTTAATGATCCGCTTTTGTGGTAATAAGTCCGCCACTTAGTTCTACTAAGCTCATGATAAGTATTATAAATAAATTAATAATTACATGAATTTGTAATTTATACATTTATGAATGTGTTCATAAAAATCCTTTTGCTCGCTCTTGCTGTTTTATAAAGTAAACTGACATCTGATTTGCTGTGTTAATGATCCGCTTTTGTGATAATAAGTCCGCCACTTAGTTCTACTAAGCTCATAAGATAATTTCTAATTTTGTCAAGATAATTTTTGTTTGACTAATTTCGGAAATAAAATTGCAAAAAAAATAATTTCCATTTCTTTATAACTAACAACGAAGTAATTAATTTACTCACGAAGGACTAACGAAGTAATTAATTTACCCACCACGAAAATTACCATATAAATATAATAAAGTTAGTTTCAAATATATATAATATTAATACGATCTATTACAAAACCAAATTTAAAATTTTCACGTCAAACGATTTTTGAGAAAATCGACTGTGACATGCGGACAGACGAATAAGAGAGTGGTCGTATTATAATAATACAACTGTTCTTTATATAGTATGGAAATCTGATAACTTAGTTGTACGATAATGACTCGTGAGATGAACCACCTCATTTTACAATAAAGAGAATAGACAGATTTTTAAAACGTTTTGGGGATAAATAGCAACCCTTAAAACATTTTAATTATATTCCATGCTGTCTATAAGTTACTATATTTTTAATATAAACTTTAAGTCTCAATTACGTGCTAATTTATCAACATTGAAATTAAGCTTTTTATCCAGACTCCAAGAAAATAAGGCTGCGATCAACATAAAATTATTGCAAAAATATCGTGCGAATATATCCATCTCTCATTACGTGATAAGTAGATAAAGGCAAAAACAGTTAATGTAACACCTTTTAAGTATTTAATTAAGAACGTTGTAATTATGAATGCAAATTCTCGCGACGGCTGCTTCCCTAATGAATACGACTCCTAATTGCTTGTTAGCCGCTCTTTGCTACCAGCTTTATGGCATGACACAAGTATATGCCCTCTGCGTTCAACGGTAGCTACCTTGCAATAAAACATGTTCATTTACGCTTTGGTATAATGGAAGTATTTACATAATTGTCTTTTAATTCCAGGAAGAATAATGAAGACATAACTTAAATAAAACTATACTCAAAACGATTAAAAGTAGTCTAAATTGCAATGATGAACGAGATAATCGATACATTCACTACTAATGAAGAACTGAATCGATAATTATTGGTACTCGAATAATCTAACAACAAACAACAAGAATCGAATCGGGATTCGAATCAGAGACGGAATCGAATACAAGAAACTAGTACTTAAGTATCGCTGTAATATTTGAGATGAAAATATATTGAATCGTAATGGAAAATTTGCATGGTTTCCATCCGAGAAAAGTGATGAAAATATAAAAGTGTCTGATAAGTTTTGTCATAAAAGACTTTATATAAATTACGTATCGGTACAGTGTATAGAGATAAAATTGACGAAGCCTCTAAGAACACAATTAAATTTTAGAATAAAGATGAAATGAATAATTGAAAAAGATCAATTTTCCTGCATAATATAATTTCTAAAAGAAAAGCAGATGAAAGTGAGGTTGTAGAACGAAATATTTATTTTTAAATCGACCAAGTGGATGTCGAATCACACAGAGTGAATGGTTGCGTATTTGTCTATATCTCTTAAAATTACTGAAACGAGTTACCTGAAATAATTTTAATTAAAAGTTCAATGAAGTTTTTGGAATTTTTTAAGAATTTTTTTTAAATCCATAATTGAAAAATTAGAGAAATATGCCCCACAAATTGCACGTCATTTCGGAGCCTAAGTTTTCATGAATGAACCTTATAAATCTCTCTAGTCATCACACTCTTGTTAGAATGGTCGTGGTCTCGGCGATGATGTACATGGTTGGTCTTCTTCCTCGTTCCTCTCCACTTTAACGATGCCTTTCCACTTCATTCGATTGGTAATATTTCTCGAACATTCTGTAAAGCTTGTCTTTACCGTCATCTTTTTCAGATCCATCCATCGGGTTGGAAATCGCCTACGTGATCTTTTGTCTTCAACCTGTCTCTGCACCACTAGACGCTCCATTAAAAATTGGTTTCTGGAGATATGTCCGAAGAATTTAAGAATTAATAATTGTACAATTGACGAAAATATTTCTTTGATTCTAAAGTTTTTTATAATGGAGATATTGATATGAAAAGCAGTTCAAGGAATTTTTCACATGCCATCCAACACTTCACAGTTGGCAATCTAGCGAATCTATTTTGCGACAGTCTTTTAATATGAGGGTCCATGTTTCTGCCCCGTATAGCAAAATGAGAAAAACCAAACATTTCATTAGACGAACCTGGTATTTTTGGTTATTAGTCTATCCTTCCAAATATCATCCAGCTTCCCGACAGCAGATCTTGTGATGACACAGTGTCTACCCATTTCCTCTTTGCACCCTCCAATATTGGACACAGACGAACCAAGCTAAATATAATTTTGTACCACTTCACAGTTGGCAATGTGGGATGGGTTTGTTTTCGTATGCCCTGCCCTGTCAACAGTCATAATTACTATTTTTATTTTTTCTCTATTAATAATAAGTTCAAAGTTGAGACTGGCCGTTTCTAGACTACTTGGAAGTGTTTCGATGTGCTCTTGACTTTTAGCAAGGAGGGTGGTGTCATCTGTATATCTTAGGTTCTTTTATCTCCTACCCTCCAGTGATACGCCTCCACTATAATCCTAACCAAAAAAGGAACTTTAATCTGTTTTTAAAAATGGGACCTCAGTCCCTTTTTTAAAAATGGAATCTCAATCTCTTTTTTAAAAGTCTGCCCAATGACACCTAACTCAGTGGAATATGTGAAAAAACCTATATCCACTTCACGTAAAGTCGGAGATGCATTCGAAATATTTTTTTGCGTAATGCATTCCCACTAGTAAAATTTCATGAATATAGGTCTCATACTGTAGAAGTGGTGATGCCGTTTCAAAGAGACATACAAGCAGAATAACGAAATTATAAAGATTTCTTGTATAGCCACTAGATTATGTAGACCATCTATTATTTGAAATCATTTGCGGTCGATGTTCTATTATTTTCTTTTCTTTTCCCATCTTTGAAATAAGATTTGGTCCATTGATCTTTAAACTTTGTGTTTATTATTTTATTTTTATTCAATATTTAAAATAAGTTGTGCGATCGAATTCTGAGTTGTGAATCTACACTACGCAATCTTAGAAATTAAAATTCCTTCACAATGTTCTTCGAATTATCAATATTACTAATTTTTTATTCTAAAATATACTGCGTATATGTAGTATTCATCTTAGAACCTTATGTTGAAAGACCAAACTTAATAATTTTGTTGTATTTTGTATTTTAAATTAATTGCCAGTTACATTAATTGCCAGTTATTTTAAATGAATTGCCAGTTTTGATTTACTCATTTTTATACATGTACAGTACAAAAATGAGTATATCAAAACTAAGGAAATATTTTTACATAAAATTAGTTTTCGTACGAGCAAAATGAGAGAAAATAAAAATTTGGTACAATTACAAAAATGTCCAATAATTTTCAACACATGTAACAAGTGATCGTGTGGGTAAAATTCACAAAGTAGGTACACACACGTCACCAATTTGTGATGCTGAAGAGGCAACTGATTAATAAAATATAAATTTATATGACGAAAAAAAAAGGTTCTGTAGATTCATTATAATCTACAGAACGACAAAAAGATACAATCAGATCTGACACATAATTATATAAGAATTATAAAACAGGACGACGATAGATTTTTACAAATTTAGGTACTTTCACTTATCATAAATAAATAACAGGTTGGTGCGATCAGGTGGTTGAGGAGTTGAATACCGCGGGGCAAACTGGAGGGTTGCGATATAATTCGTTTCTAGAGGGTGGTATAGCAAAAAAGTGAAGATTGCATGAAAACAGGAAATTATCGGGTTGGAAAAATGAAAGTTTACTCAACAATGAATTTTCGATTTAACAGTTGGAAGATAAATGTCATAAGTCCAAATTCTCTTCTGACTTGCAAAGAATGAAAACCTATACTCAGTAGAAGAAAGAAAAGTAATCATACCCTCTCGTATACATACATCGTAAGAAAGAGTTTTGTACGCGTTTAATCCCATCATAGAGTTGAATTTTGACAAGCTTATTAAATTTGCTTTAGCAAATGATTTGGAGCAGAAACAAGTGATATATATTTCCAAGAGTGGTCACAAATAGGACAAATTAAAACTGTAGATTAAGATTCACGAATAAATATTACTTTAGCAAATGGTTTGGAGCAGAAACAATATGAAATATATTTCCAAGAGTGGTCACAAATAAGACAAATTAAAACTGTAGATTTTATATAGATTATATAGGAGAATAAATACTGACTACATTATAGATTATGTATAGGACTAAATTATAGATTATATATAGGTCTAAATTATAGATTATATATAGGAATAAATACTAACTACTTTCTATATCTTTAAAACTATTCAGTATTTAAATATTTTATTTACATTATTTCCATCTAGGATAGTTCTATCTTTCAAGATAATAAAACATAATACCATATTATCCTTCCCGTCCCAAATAGTTTAGTCCATCTACTAACTAGGATAACTAGAAGAATTTTTCTATGGTTTTTTTTAAATATCAATCGAATGTCAACAAAATATTATTTCATTAAGTTAAAAGAATATTTTGAATTTAAAAAAGAAATTAATATAACTCTATAAGGATTCCATGACAAAAATTAAACGAAAGAATATACATTGAACCAAATCGTTGAATGATATTAGAACACACTTCATCTTAAACAATGCCTGTGAAATATTAAGCAAAAAAAATTGGGACATAAGAACGAACAAGTAAAACGGACGTAGTTAGAAACTTATTTACATGGAGACAGAAAATTAGAATTCATGTTGTATAAAAAGTGTTGAAGGTTATGTGGGAAACTATCGTAATACACTATTCATTTCAAAAATGTTGAAAACTAGTGCATTTGATACGCTAAAGTTATGTATATACCCAGATGGCAATAATTTATATTTTTTAGTAATAAAGTATATATCTATTTTTTAGTAATAAAGTATATATCTATTAGTTACGTGTAGAAAAACTATAAATTATACAGATTAATAATAGAATTATTAATTGCACAATGCATGTATACGTAACCTTACATGAAAGCACAAGGGACTGACTTATAGTACCAGTAATAAACAGAATCAGATGATATAATTAATAGCATAATATCACATTTTCAGGGTCTTATTTGTTAAAGAGCTTGATTCCAAACAGTTTTAGTAATTTGCTTTGTTATTTCTTCAACAAGAATACAAGAGAGTGAGATATACAGGGGATTGATATTTATAGCTTCTAACAGTAATTTTGTTATATATCCATACAATTTGTGTTGTTTTGGCAAGTTTACGATACTTAAGGATAATTCTTCTTCAGAGTAGAGATACTTCTTCAGAAAAATTCATCAAGTTCTTAAAATATTTTCTTTAAGCTCTGGGATATTAATTTTACTCAGTATGAACAACATATATACATCTTTCAACTCGCTAAAAGATCACTACAAATGTTTTAGCTCATGTAGCGCAAACATAAATGTTATATTATTTTAGTGTTGATCACGTGAAATGCGACAAGTTTGTTTAAGAGTAAAATGTTTCTACGAGAGTGAGACGCACAGGGACTGACAATAATAACTTTTAATGGTGAATTTTGTAATTATTTCATACAATTTGTAACTTTTTTGTCAGCTTAACAATATTTATAGAGATGTTCTTAAAAATTGAAAAAATATAACAACTTTATCACCTTCGTAAATTTAGGCCAATAGGATATTAATTTAGCTCGGTATTTATAAAATATACATACATTTCATCTCAAGAGAATGCAAAATGCGACAAGTATATTTATAAATTAGACATTTTCGTGAGAGTGAGACACCAGGGGACTGACAGTGATAACTTTTATTGGTGAATTTTGTAATTACTTCATGCAATTTGTAACATTTTTGTCATCTTAACAATATTTATAAAGATGTATTTAAAAATTGAAAAAATATAACAACTTTATCACCTTCGTAAATTTAGGCCAATAGGATATTCATTTTTCTCGGTATATATAAAATATACATACATTTCATCTCAACAGAATGCAAAATGCGACAAGTATATTTATAAATTAGACATTTTCGTGAGAGTGAGACACCAGGGGACTGACAGTGATAACTTTTATTGGTGAATTTTGTAATTACTTGATGCAATTTGTAACATTTTTGTCATCTTAACAATATTTATAAAGATGTATTTAAAAATTGAAAAAATATAATAACTTTATCACCTTCGTAAATTTAGGCCAATAGGATATTAATTTTGCTCGGTATATATAAAATATACATACATTTCATCTCAAGAGAATGCAAAATGCGACAAGTATATTTATAAATTAGACATTTTCGTGAGAGTGAAACACCAGAGGATTGACAGTAAGAACTTCTAATGGTGAATTTTGTTACCAATTCATGCAATTTTAACTTTTTTCTCAGCTTTATTACATTTATAGAGACTTTTTTTATAAATGCAAAGAAAGACAAATTTATTAACCTCTTAAAATATTTTATTTAGGTCAATAAGATATTAATTTTACTCGGTATGTATAAAAATATACATATATTATATCTCAAGAGAATGCAAAATGCGACAAGTATATTTATAAGTTAGACATTTTCGTGAGAGTGAAACACCAGGAGACTGGCAGTGATAACTTTTAATGGTGAATTTTGTTACCAATTCATGCAATTTGTAACTTTTTCTCAGCTTAACTACATTCATAGACACTTTCTTTATAATAGAAAAAAAATTAAAAATTAGTCTACTTCTTAAAATGCTTTATTGAGTCCATCGGGATATTAATTTTAATCAGTATGTGTAAAAATATACATATATTTTATCTCAAGAGAATGCAAAATGCGACAAGTATATTTATAAGTTAGACATTTTCGCGAGAGTGAGACACCAGGGGACTGACAGTGATAACTTTTAATGGTGAATTTTATTACCAATTCATGCAATTTGTAACTTTTTTCTCAGCTTAAATATATTCATAGAGACTTTCTTTATAATAGAAAAAAAATTGAAAATTAATCTACTTCTTAAAATGCTTTATTTAGTCCATCGGGATATTAATTTTAATCAGTATGTGTAAAAATAATCAAACTTTTCATCTCAAGAGAACGCAAAATGCAACAAGTATATTTTATGAGTGAGACATTTTCGTTAGATTGAGACACGCAGGGGACTGACAGTAATAAATTTTAATAGTGAATTTTGTTAACAATTCATTCTATTTGTAGCCTTTTTCTCAGCTTAAAGAAAATCTCTATAAATATATTTATAGAGATTTTCTTTATAATTGCCATTATAAAAAGACACATTTATCAACTTCCTAAAATATTTTATTTAAGCCTTTGGGATATTAATTTTGCTCGGTATGTATAAATATATATATATATATATATATATTTATATATATATATATATATATATATATCACGATATATACGCGACATATCTTAGTAACAAACATCTTGGTAGCGATCGCTTTGGCGTGATGGTATATATATATATATATATATATATATATATATATACCATCACGCCAAAGCGATCGCTACCAAGATGTTTGTTACCAAGATATGTAGTGTATGTGTAAATATTGTTTTCTTGCCGTTCTATTTATAAGTAACACGTTTTTGTGAAATGAAAGACGTGTAAATTTATAAATACTCGGTGTGAAATACATAACACGTTACACATTTTGCAGAATAACAGACAATAGTTCGTGTCACAACTTTAACTTGATTTTGTAACGTAGGTATTACACGCTTTTATCCATCGAAATATTTTGTAAATTTATAAATACTCGGTGCGAAATACATCACACGTTACACATTTTGCAGAATAACAGACAATAGTTCGTGTCACAACTTTAACTTGATTTTATAACGTAGGTATTACACGCTTTTATCCATCGAAATATTTTGTAAATTTATAAATACTCGGTGTGAAATACATCACACGTTACACATTTTGCAGAATAACAGACAATAGTTCGTGTCACAACTTTAACTTGATTTTGTAACGTAGGTATTAAATGCTTTTATCCATCTAAATATTTGGTATTGAATTATTTCTTTTTAATATAACTCTTTATGATGATTCCATGGCAAAAATTAAAAAAAAACTAAGCGTAAGAATGTACTTTGCTCCAAATCGCTGAATGATATTAGAACACACTTCATCTAAATAAATGCCTATGAAATATTAATCAAAAAAAATTGGGACATAAGAACGGACAAGTAAAACGGACGTAGTTAGGAATTTATATATATGGAGACAGAAAATTAGAATTTATATTAATTTAATTTATTAAAAATTAAAAATTTAATAAATTTGGCGTTAATTTTGTAGAAAGTCATTATTTACAATTAAATGAAACTACGTGGTGTAGTATTATTTCTACTTTCTTTAAGTTCTTTAACACGGCCTAGGTTTCGATATATTACAACATCTTCTGGTGGGCTATTAGCAAAGATTGAAAGAAGATCTTTGCTAATTGCCTACCTGAAGATGTTGTAATACAACGAAACCTAGGTCGTGATAAAGAACTTAAAGAAAATAGAAATAATACTACATCAGGTAGTTTCATTTAATTGTATATAAATGAAAACTTAAAAAAACATATTGATAGAACTGAACATAGTAACAGTAACCTATTCTATATTTTTTTATATTTCGATTGAGTTTTACAATTAAAACAAAACCAGGTTTAAATTATTATTAAATTATATTGGATATTCTGCAAGCCTTTCAAGAAATCATTACATCATTACCAAACTTGTTTGTTTATTTTCAATGACTTATTTCAAAGTAGTACAAAATTCACTTGATTAACGTTTTCATACAGGTGATTCGGTGCATTTAACTGAGTAGAAAATCCTAATCCTCCCTTAAACGTTTCTGAAAAAAAACCTGTCAAAATTGCAATTCCAAGAAAATTGTTTTTGGTTTTTTAAAGAAAAACGGTTCAAATTTATGCATTATTTTACGTAAAATCACCTATATGAATACTGGACAAGTTGTTACATGACAAGTAACACAATGGACAACTTAGACATCTGTATCTATATTGTTACTTTTATGTAAACTATTTGCAAAGGAAACTACATTAAAATATTATTTGTCTCATTTACTCCAACTCCACGATCAAGCAAGATTTGGGAACAGATTAATTGTATCATGTAAAGAAATCGTGGAAGTATTAGCAGCATGATCACTTTAAAATCATTTTTCTTCAATTGCAAAGGACTTAGCTGTCCAAAATTCGGCAAACGATTCATTTTAATTACAATTAAAGTCCATCTATGTCAAACGCTTTTATTATCCTCGATTGATCACAATTGAAATTAAAGTCCATCTATGTCAAATGCTTTTATTATCCTCGATCGATCACAATTAAAATTAAAGTCCATCTATGACAAACGCTTTTATTATCCTTGATTGATCACAATTAAAATTAAAGTCTATCTGTGTCGAACGCTATTATTATCCTCGATTTATCACAATTAAAATAAATATCCATTTATGTCTAATGCTTTTATTATCCTCGATTGATCACAATAAAAATTCATCTCCTTCTATGTTAAATGCTTTTAATTTCCTCGATTGATCACAATTTAAAATGAAGTCCACCTATGTCAAACGCTTCTATTATCCTCGGTTGATCACAATTAAAACTAAAGTCCATCTACGTCAAACACTTACTATCCTTGATTGATCATTGAGTGCGCTCTATTTTAACCTTAGCGATTATCGATTAACTAAAAATTATAAAAATAATAATTGAAAATTATAACGCCTTTTAAATTCATATATTCGCCATGTATTTGGCCTAAGAAGATATGACCATATATAGGTAAGTATTTGAATCCCATCCAATTTTGAATAATTAAAGGAGCCTTATCTTAATTCTAGATTTTAAACCTAACGTGCTTATGATGTAGGATTATATTCTGAATCCTCAATCTCATTTTTCCCAAATACAGTACTTTCTTTTACGAGTGTCTGCAGCCTGTCTCTAAAACAGCCTGGTTCGATTCTGGCATCCAAAACGTCTTCTCGTAAACTTGATTCCGTATCACTACTTCATCTTCTCCATTTCCTTTTCTCCATCTATGTTATTACCTAAATTATTTATGTGAAAATGTTAAACATTTTTCACTTTCTATGCAAGTTCGTTCACAATATATGCTGCCCATTTGTGGAATAAGTGACATACAGACATATGAAATTCTTCCTCGTTATACGCATTAAAGAATCGTCTCAAAAAGCTTATACCTTTTATTTAAGCTTAAATATTTTTCATTTTCCGTGCAAGTTCGTTTAGAATATATGCTGCCCATTTGTGGAATAAGTCACATCCAGACAGGAAATTCTTGCTCACTATACGCATTTAAGAATCGTCTCAAAAAACTTATAGGTACCTTTTATTTAAGCTTAAACATTTTTCACTTTCTATGGAAGTTCGTTCATATTATATGCTGCCCATTTGCGGAATAAGTCACACACAGATATACGATATTCTTGCTCGGTATACGCATTCAAGAATCGTCTCAAAAAGCTTATACCTTTTATTTAAGCTTAAACATTTTTCACTTTCTATGGAAGTTCGTTCATATTATATGCTGCCCATTTGCGGAATAAGTCACACACAGATATATGAAATTCTTGCCCGGTATACGCATTTAAAAATCGTCTCAAAAAGCTTATACCTCATAATTTCTTAAAATAACCAACTTCCTTCTTTTCTTCCATATTCTATTACCTTACTATGTCCCATATAATTTATAGGTTCATGTTAATGAATTGTACGTTTATGTATATGTGTTTGTACTCTGTCCCGTATCCCATATAATTTATGGGTTTATGTTTATTAATTGTAGGTTTATGTATATTTGTTTGGACGTGAGTGTGTATTTATGTGTATGTATATATGAATATATATTTTCTTGTTAATATTTCGGCATTTGTGTTTCCCTTTCTTGGGTTCCGTTGCCAAACTAGGAATATTTCTATTTTCGCCATGTCCTACATCATAAACACGTTAGGTTTAAAATCTAGAATTAAGATAAGGCTCCTTTAATTATTCAAAATTGGATGCGATTCAAATACTTACCTATATATGATCATCTCTTCTTAGGCCAAATACATGGCGAATATTTGAATTTAAAAGGCGTTATAATTTTCAGTTATTATTTTTATAATTTTTAGTTAATTGATAATCGCTAAGGTTAAAATAGAGCACACTCAATGATCAAGCGAGGATAGTAAGTTTTTGACGTAGACGAACTTTAGTTTCAGTTGTGATCAACCGAGGATAATAGAAGCGTTTGACATAGGTGGACTTTAGTTTTAATTGTGATCAATCGAGGAAAATAAAAGCATTTAACATAGAAGGAGTTTAATTTTTATTGTGATCAATCGAGGATAATAATAGCGTTCGACACAGATAGACTTTAATTTTAATTGTGATCAATCGAGCATAATAAAAGCGTTTGACATAGATGTACTTTAATTTCAAATGTGATCAATCGAGCATAATAAAAGCGTTTGACATAGATGTACTTTAATTTCAAATGTGATCAATCGAGGATAATAAAAGCGTTTGACATAGATGTACTTTAATTTCAAATGTGATCAATCGAGCATAATAAAAGCGTTTGACATAGATGTACTTTAATTTCAAATGTGATCAATCGAGCATAATAAAAGCGTTTGACATAGATGGACTTTAATTTTAATTGTGATCAATCGAGGATAATAAAAGCGTTTGACATAGATGGACTTTAATTGTAATTGAAATGAATCGTTTGCCGAAATTTGGACAGCTAAGTCCTTTGCAATTAAAGAAAAATGATTTTAAAGTGATCATGCTGCTAATACTTCCACGATTTCTTTACATGATACAATTAATCTGTTCCCAAATCTTGCTTGATCGTGGAGTTGGAGCAAATGAGACAAAGAATATTTTAATGTAGTTTCCTTTGCAAATAGTTTACGTAAAATTAACAATATAGATACAGATGTCTAAGTTGTCCATTGTGTTACTTGTCATGTAACAACTTGTCCAGTATTCATATAGGTGATTTTACGTAAAATAATGCATAAGTTTGAACCGTTTTTCTTTAAAAAACGAAAAACCTTTTTGGTGGAATTGCAATTTTGATAGGTTTTTTTTTCAGAAACGTTTAAGGGAGGATTAGGATTTTCTACTCAGTTAAATGCACCGAATCACCTGTATGAAAACGTTAATCAACTGAATTTTGTACGACTATGAAATAAGTCATTGAAAATAAACAAACAATATAATTTAATAATAATTTAAACTTGGTTTTATTTTAATTGTAGATTAAAATTGAAATATAAAAAATATAGTTAGGGCTGCAGCGGTCTTCGAAAGCCATCTTCAGCCGATGAGGTACTGAATAAACAAAATCTAAAAAATACGACGAATATAAAAATAATTAAAAAAAATACTGGTTTTATGCTACTGAGATGGAGATTAAACTAAATGAAAATGCAAAATAAATAATACAAAAATACCTGCTAAAATGCAAAGATTTTAGAAATAAAAACGACTTAATTAAAAAAAATAATTGATTAAAAACAAAGTGATGTCTAATCGGAGAAAGAAAAAATCAGTTTAATTAAGTGCCACTTCAAGAAACTATTGAGATTTATTAAAAAAATATTAATTTTTACAATTTTTAGCACAAATAAACAAATAATATTTTAGCACAATTTTTTTTAAAGGATAAATATCACTTTAGAACAATTCATCATAGCTCTGAACAATGCGTTTTGTCTGTTTTTATTTACTTTATATTATATATAACTACACTGTGGATATTACAGTAGTACCATTCCAGTGACAGTTTTTATAAACTATGAAAAACCGGTCAAATGCCAGTCTGCCTTGTTCCGTACCTCGTTTGAAGTAAAATTACTTTATTTATCATGAGCCATCACTAACAGGGACTTCCTAACGCAATAAATATTTAACATTAGCTAATATAACTAAACATGGTGAAGGGGGCAAATATGTTATCGTGGATATCTTATAAACTATGATATTTAGAATCATCGTTATAGTTTATATAAATACACTGGACTACCTGTGAGTCACAGCCGTTTTACGATAAATAAATTATCTCTAAGATCAGTTTTTTAAGTTATTTCTTCAACACGAAAAATGGGGTTAATTTCTTTTTGGTTACACCAATGTTTAGGATATGGGTGAATAGGTCTTTCAAAAATATTGGGACTAAAGTAAGAAGACATTTTTGATGCAGAGGACTGTTTCGGAAATATTAACCTTTAAAATGGTAATTTTGGATAGAGTTACGTGTCCCAAACCTCTACCAGCTAAACTGTCATTTTTTAATATCTGAAGAGTATTCACAATAGCAGTATATGTAATAAAATTAAAAGAAATATTATATACAGCTAAGTAGGCTACCAGTTTACTACTAATAATCGACCAACTTATGACATGTAGTTGGGTCTGTAAAAAGTTCATAGATAGTTCGTACAACTGACTTAAATCAATTGAAAAAATAATTTTGTATTTTAAAATGTGTATTTTTTAACTCAGAGAAAATATACTAGTCAACATCCTTGTATATATACACGGTGAGAAAAAAACGTTTATGTATGCACCACGTTTCTTCGCCTGTGGAAGATATAGTACTCAATATATTTACGTTGTGAAAAATGAATATTTGTAAATAGTTTAATAGAAATACCAAGTACCCTTAAGCATATACAAGTTCCTAAATGTGTACAGCACCCTCGATTTGCGAGTTCTCCTCGTATTTGGCAGGTTTTATATTTTTCTTTTAAGTGATCGCACAGTATATTGCTATCCACCAAAATGTTGTTTATCGTTTTACTAGTGTTTTTGTTGACTGTAAAATATTGCTCTCAAAGACAAAGACACTTTTCAATATGTCTTTAAGAATTTATTTCAATTAAAATTAAAGTCCATTTATGTCAAACGCTTTCATTATCCTCGATTGATCACAATTAAAATTAAAGACCATTTATATCAAAAGCTTTTGTTATCCTCGATTGATCACAATTAAAACTAAAGTCCATCCATGTCAAACGCTTTCGTTATCCTCGATTGATCACAATTAAAATTTAAGTCCATCTATATCTAAACACTTTCATTACCCTCGATTAATTACAATTAAAACTAAAGTTGAATAATTAAAAGAGTCCACCTTATCTTAATTCTAGATTTTAAACTTAACGTGCTTATGATGTTGGATTACATTCTCTTTTGCCATATATATCAATCAACTGCATACATTAAAATTTGTTAATAAATAAATAACTCTCATAGTCTAAGGTCATTATCCACAATAATAAGTCCTCGAAATGTAGTATCTTGCTAAATTGGGAAAGATTGTTAATATAGCAAAGAATAAATGTACAAACTCTACGTATTCATAATAGCAAAATAATTCTAGCTCTAGTAGATCTTTAAAGAGAGCAACCAAAGATAAGGGTAGCTCTTATAACATACTCGAAAAACAACTGTAGTTTCTAAACAGAAAAAAACAATAAATACGGTTTGTGATTTAAATAGAATACGTAATCGGTTAACTAGGAATCAATATAAATCACTTAATTGGTATTAACTGATATTAGTACGGTTACGTTTAATTGATATTAAATCCTTAGTACGGTTACGTTCGCATTCTTTACGATTGGTTAACTTACAATTTCGTGACACATTTCGTTGTAACAATACAAATAGAGAATATGCGTATAATTTAAATTTGGTTAAAATTTTTTTTACACATTTATCAACCAAACATTAGATCTAAACTGTTGTTTATAAACGAAAAGTGCAAATTATGCGAGGAAAATTCATAATTGGCGAGACGCAACACTACTTGATAGAACGAAACATGACATCAGCAGCTGTGCCAACAGGCTCGTATCATTAACATTTTGTGTGGTATTTGTTGTGTTTGATAACGAAAAGCAGTGTAGGTGACATTGTAGTGTGAATGGAGAATCGTGATCTGAACTCGGATGGAGTACCCACCTATTTGTTTTAAAAATGTTAATTATTTATTTCAGGAAAAGTTTGTACTTAGTGGATTCTTACAAATTGTTCATATTCCAGAGTGGGTGAATTTCTACATATAATATTCACATTATAGGTCGCATCCCACCTAAGATGCTTTTCTTTGGGTATGTGGACATACACAGCAGCACCAAATACTCTGGCATTAAGAATATCGTAAGTTCGAGCACTATTCATATGGAGACTTTCCATCAACAGAACTCTCCCAGTCACATTTAGTAAATACGCAGCTTTTATAATTATACAACAAAAAAAGTCAACAATCGAAAAAAACAATATAACAGCATGGAAAAAACTCCAAAATAAATTTTCATTTTTCAAAATCGGGTTTCAAAAGAGAAAAATAGGAATCAAGATTATATTTTTTTTCAATATTAACTAATTCAACTGCCTACAGAACATAGCGTTTTCCTTGCGAGAGTGTGTATTGTTGATAGCCATGTGTACCTACCTGCGTTTTTGAAACGGAGATCATTAAGCATATTTTGTCTGAATGTGACGGACCTAGCATTAGCACGAGTTTGTTATGGAGCAAAAAACGTATCAGCACAGTGGTGTAGAATCAGGGGGAGTTTTTAGGAACAGTGTATTTAGGCACCACAACCTGGTTCAGGGTAAATAGATACTTGAGATTTTCAGTTATTAAATGGGTTTTGGAAGAATTGGAATTTGCAGAGGGACAGATTTCATACCCTGTGGAGTGGCAGCCTTTTTTTAAAGATGCTAGAAACTAGGTGGTGCTTCGAAATAAATCGGATGGTGATGAGTCACGCAAACGCCATATTTTGTGTTGACATATTCGTTTCTGATAAATTTCTGAAGCAGCTACGGTTCGTAACATCGATTATAAATTTCATATAATTTTTTTGGGTTCCGTAACTCAAAAAGAAAAAGGGAACCCTTGTAAGAATAATCGCATATCCGTCTGTCCGTCTGTTACAACTATTTTTTTTCAGGTAGGTACTGCTTGAAGTGGAAACTTCAAATTTGGTATAAAGCTAAATTAACTTCAAATTTGGTATAGAATTAAAGTAATTTCAAATTCGGCATAGAACTAAAGTACTTACATTAACCCGCAATTTTCTTAATGCTGACACTCAAATATAATTTGTACGGAAGTTTCAAGAGAGCACATCCCGAATTTTTAGTATACAGGATACTTATGGAATTCAAAAAATTATGGTGTTATTTAAAATAGGTGTTATATAAAACAAGCTATAGGGGTCTCGTAAATTTAAATAGCATTTTTTCCGAGATATGCTAAAAAATATGCAAATTAATATGCCCCCCCCCCTATTTCCAAAACTACAGAACATAAAATGATGAAAAAACAGGCTTTTTAAAAATCTACGCAGACTTTAGAAAAACTATAATAATGATTCTGAACATCATAGTTTGGGTGATATTCCCGATAATATATTTGTTCACCTTCCATAATTTTCAATTATATTATGTAATATTAAATATTTATTGCCTTAGGAAGTCCCTGTTAATGATGGTTTAAGATAAAAAAAGAAATTTTAAATCAAACGAGGTACGGAACCATCCACGCACAAGGCAGATTGGCATTTGACCGGTTTTTCATATTTTGTAAAAGCTGCCTCTCAAATGATATTGCTGTAATATCTCCAGTGTATTTATATAAACTATAACGATGATTCTAAATATCATAGTTTATGAGATATCCACGATGACATATTTGCCCCCACCACCATTTTTAGTTATTTTAGCTAATGTTAAATATTTATTGCGTTAGGAAGTCCCTGTTAGTGATGGCTCATGATAAATAAAGTAATTTTACTTCAAACGAGGTACGGAACCATCCACGCACAAGGCAGACTGGTATTTGACCGGTTTTTCATATTTTATAAAAGCTGTCACTGGAATGGTACTACTGTAATATCTACAGTGTAGTTATATATAATATAAAGTAAATAAAAACAAACAAAACGCATTGTTTAGAGATATGACGGATTGTTCTAAAGTTATATTTATCCTTTAAAAAAAATTGTGCTAAAATATTTTTTGAATGTTTGTTTATTTGTGTTAAAAATTGTAAAAATTTATATTTTTTTAATAAATCTCAAAAGTTTCTTGAAGTGGCCCTTAATTAAACTGATTTTTTCTTTCTCCGATTAGACATTACTTTGTTTTTAATCAATTATTTCTTTTTTTTTTAATTAAGTCGTTTTTATTTCTAAAATCTTTGCTTTTTAGCAGGTATTTTTGTATTATTTTATTTCGCATTTTCATTTAGTTTAATCTCCGTCTCAGTAGCATAAAACTAGTATTTTTTTCATTTATTTTTATATTCGGACTTTCTATATATATTTTCTCCATATTGACATTTTGTGATAGATAATTTTATTAAAAATGCACACCCTCCCAACAAACTAGCTCATAAACCGATTTCACAACAATAAGGCTCTTAACATCCACATTCCGCACGCCATAATCTGGCTCCGGCGTGACCCACTCAAATTTTCATCATTTACAAACAATATAATTAAATTCGATTACCGTGGAGCGGGGCTAAACAAATATACCTTATCTCTTTTCTACATATATCCCAGTCAACGCTGACAAAAGGGACGAACCTACACTATAAACTCCGCCCACCGTTCCGAGCCAGTTGGCCTTAGACAAATGATGAAAAAAGCCGCGAGTCAGCTCCCGCCCCGTTCGGCTTAAGACATAGAATAGTGAAGTGGAGGGGGCGTGGTCTGGAGACCCACGAGTTGTAAGCAGCCGACACTAATATAGTCATAGGCTATACGCCGAGCACGACGGACGTGTCGCCATAGCTCCGTTCGAACGCAACACAAAAAACTTTTGAACGCAAGCGGCGGTGACTACTTTGGATAAATGACACAAAACCGCGTCTAAAATGCAGTGCAGAAAAGTGAAATTGAACAGTGTTACGAACTAAATCGAAAAAATCTACGAGCTATTTACACGAAAGACTATCGAAAACAAATAATAAACAGTGAACAAAAACACAATTCAACTTTAAAATAAAAACAAGATTTGTCTCCTAACAGCGGCATTAATCACGTAAAACTATTTATTACATATTGATATGAAGCTTAATAATAACAAACAAACAAAAGAACATTGGTTCATTTAAAAAACAAATGTGTCATAACAAGCACAATTTAAAACAACAAGTGAAAGACGGACTTTTGTTTAAGAATTGTATTATTTATAATTGACATTGGCGTTAAAAATTGAGATAAATTGTTTTAAATCTTCGCCATTTGTGTTCAACTTGTTATTGACACCTACCTGTCGGTTCAATAGACTTATATTAACGTCGTTTGTATTCAAAAACATTGAATAAATTATTGTATTGTTGTTTTAAAAAAAGTTACGATATCGAATTTCTACGTTATGAAGACATTTAAAAACCGAGGTAGAAGTATAAATTGATTATTTAACAGCCGTCCGCAAGTCATTCTTTTAATAATGACATACATTTGAATATCAAACAAATGTTTGTAACACGAGAATTCACTCCTCTGACAGCAGCGAGCTCACTTGAATTCGTTACAATGTCCCTCGCATGAATAATTCAAAGTAGATATTGAACGATTGAAAAAAGTCTCATAAATAATTTACGACGTCCCGCGTGTGTGCATTGGACCATTCGACCGAGTGACACCTCGATTAAAACTCGATCTTGTTTATTCAGTACCTCATCGGCTGAAGATGGCTTTCGAAGACCGCTGCAGCCCTAACCAAGCAAACAGTCCGGGCCCCGTAACCGGCAGAGTGCCGCCGACAAACTACGACAGTGCGCAGCCGAAAAACCACGCTTACAACATGAATTCTAGTCAGTACACTTGTACAACTATAGAGAATCGCTATTCGAGAGATGCAATGCAAAGCGGTAACCAAAGTTTGATGACGGTGGTCAAAATGCAACCCGTTTCTCCGCCTCCGAGTCCAGATCGGAGGATCATCAGCGGTGCTGATAGCCAATTGGCTTATGAGAATTATTATAAACAATTTCCGAATAACGACTTATCAAGAGACGATCAAGAAATGATCAATTTGTCGAGGGCAGAAACGCCCGATATCAAGCCTAACATAGAACATTTGGAAGAAAATGCGTTTTGTAGGAACAATTTCGGTACCCGAAATGATGATGAAAGGCGAAGAACAATAGACGAAGTTAACGTCGCAATAAACTTCTCTATAAGCAACATTTTGCATCCTGAATTCGGTTTGAGCGCCATAAGGAAAACGAATAAGAGGGAAGGACCTAAAGTGGGAGGTCCAAACCACAGTATTTTGTACAAACCCTATGATTTGTCCAAACAGAACGGCGTCAAACTGAACAGAAGCGATTTGGCCAAAACGCAAAATCAATACAGCTACGAATACCTGCGGAGTTCAAGTTCTAAGGAGGATGAACATTACAGGATGGCTCCCTTGGGCAGTTTGAGACACACGGTGTCCCAAATAGGTCTCCAGAATCGGGAGACAGATCTTTCGGCAAAAACTTTTGACGCGTGCGGGCAGTCCAGGGTGGAGATCCAGAATAAGCGGCCCGATTCGGCTAGCTCTGTCGTTTCTTCGGCTTCCAGCGGCGCTCCGAGTGCGGTTTCTTCTGGTAACAGTGACGCTGCAAGTGTCAATGGGAGTAATGGAAACGCTGCATTGTGGCCTGCCTGGGTTTACTGCACGAGATACAGCGACCGGCCTAGTTCAGGTATTTTCGTTTTTTTTCGCTTTTCTCGTTTTTTTTAAGTCACCAAAAATAATGTTGCTTATTATTTTGTTAAATAACTTTTATTTTGGAATATGCGTTTTTTTTGTGTGTAATTTGTAGCAAGTAAAAACCACGCATGTTTTATTAGCACCACTATCCTTTTATTTTGGAATTAATTATTCAAAACAATTTTGACGTTAGATCAGAGTGTTAACTATATTTACTTTGGGATTAATTATTCAAAACAATTTTGACGTTAGATCAGAGTGTTAACTATATTTACTTTGGGATTAATTATTCAAAACAATTTTGAGGTTAGATCAGAGTGTTAACTATATTTACTTTGGGATTAATTATTCAAAACAATTTTGACGTTAGATCAGAGTGTTAACTATATTTACTTTGGGATTAATTATTCAAAACAATTTTGACGTTAGATCAGAGTGTTAACTATATTTACTTTGGGATTAATTATTCAAAACAATTTTGAGGTTAGATCAGAGTGTTAACTATATTTACTTTGCGATTAATTATTCAAACCAATTTTGATTTGAGTTAACCCTATTTACTTTAGGATTAATTATTGAAAACAATTTTGACGTTAAATCAATTTAGTTGATTTTTTTTATTTCATCGACTCTATAAAGTCAGAAATTAAAGTTTGATTCATGAAGACATACAAAAAATACTCCGAATCAAATGAAATATGTGTAACGTAAATTGTTTAGTAATTTTGGAATCTGAAATAACAGAAAAATACCGACAGACCGAAATGTTTTAGGCATATAATTTCGTAACGATGTTTTAAAAAAAATATCTAGAGACTGAAATATGTCAGATTCTTTTTAAATATGACAATTAAATCGAGAAAATGTTGACTATTAGCTGCTGTAAAAGTTAGGATGTTAAGTGATATAAAAGGACGGTTTTAAGAAATAGATTAATAGGTTAGCTAGTGAATATGTTGTTATTGTCATGTCCACATGAGATGAAGATGATCTCATGAAGATGATCTCATTCTCCAGTCCTGCTTGATGAGCGGCTGGGAATCGAACCCGGGTCCCCGCGGTTTGCCGCGCACTCAACGGCCGTATGTTTTGCTATCAACCCAACACACCACAGCGACGACATCTAGTAAACATAATATTGTTAAATAAAATAATGTGGAACATTTATCAAATATGCTTTTTTATAAGTATATATTTACCATAAATTTAGTGACACAATATTTGTTTAGTGTTTATAATTTTTTGTAATAATTGTTTTTCGGTATATCTTCTTATTTTAAATAATACCCTTGTTAATGTAATAGTGAGGAATTTTCTTTTTTTTACTTAAAAAACTAAAAAAAACAGAGATCGATCTAAATCATGAGTAGTTTAGTTTCTCATTTAAATTAAATTTGAAGTCAAAAAATAATTAGGGCGTATTGTGTTGATTTTGAGTTAAGAAACACACGCTTTATTTTGAAGTGTAAAAAAACAAAGTCTTTTATTGTTTTTTTTTTAAATTTTGTTTCTATTTTCATAAACAATACTTTATAATTCGCTAGAATGCCGTTTTGAATTTTAAAAAGGAAGCAATGCGCTTTACGGATTGCGAGATCACAGAACAGGCAGTAATTTTATAAAATAAATTAGGATTACAAATTTTTTTATGTTCTCTCCCAACATAAAATAGTTTTTGTAGCATAAAGTTTATGGATATAAAAACTTAAATGTATATAAAAGAAAAACCTTTTGTAAAATTAATTTGGTAATGTTTCGTGAAAACTAAAAAGGTATCCTTCGTCTTAATTATTGAAATTGACATTAAAAGTATATTAATAAGTGTAACATTCTAGAACTTAGATGAGTTTTGACTAGTATTAGTAACTTCTATACTAAAGTGTATATTTACAGGATATTTAGAATATATACATTAAACAATTAAATTAATAAAAAAATTATATAAAACATGCGAAATCTTGTGTAGTTTTAAATATATTTTTTACATATTAGGCAATTTGCTTTGAAAGAGGTATTTAACTTATGTAATGCGTTGTTGGCCCAACTATTATCAATGGTAGTGAACTATAAGTGTTGCATACCAGCGACAAGATTAAATAAAAAAAACGGGTCAATTGCTACTACAACTCGAATTCTAAATATTCCGTACCTGTGGTTAAAAAAATCGAATTAATAAAAAAATTTGAACCCAGCAATTTGCCGTCTATTATTATTTTCAAAAATTAAAATTAGTTTTTTTATATAAAATGTTGAGTGATTAAAAGCAGTTCCATATGGAAAACAAAATTTTTGGAAATAAATAATATTAAATTTTTTTGATATCGAAATAGCGTTTATATATAAAAAAATCTATCAAGTATGAGTAGAACTTGTACTACGAGGCTTCCGTACATTTACTATTTGTTTTTATAAATATTTGAAGGTATATAATGTTTCTTTTAAACTATTTATAAATTTAAATTTTTTTGTAATCTAAAAATTTCTCTACTTTATCTTTTAACACATGGTGCATATTTAAAAAAAAATTAAGATCTATGGTAATTACTATAGTTTTCTCATAATCTTCTAGTCAGATTTTACCAACTCTTGTTTTTTCCTGATTTTTGGTTCACTAGTATAGGAACCAAGGGGAAGAGAGGGAATGCTCTGGAACTAAAGGGAAGAGAGGGAATGCTCTATTTCCGCGTATTTTTTAGAATATCTTCTTAAAGATGCAAATTAAATGCTCTATTTCTGCCTATTTTTGAGAATATCTTCTTAAAGATGCAAATTAAAATATTTCAGTATTTCTCATAACAAACCCTTTCAAATGAAACCCCATACCATAAAAAATTTAGTATTTTAGGAGGAGAAAGGGAATGCTCTATTTTCGCATATTTTTAAGAGTAACTTTTTAAAGGTGCAAATTGAAATATTTTTCTCATAACAAATCCTTTGAAATGAAACCCCACACTATAAAAAAAATTGCGTATTTTAATTTACCCCACTCTTTAATTCGTTCATAAATATTTAAAAAAAAATTACATAGCCCAAAATTTGTGGGTTAATAAAATGTATGATTATGCCAAATTTCAAGTTTCTATGTCGCACATTTTCCAAGAAAATCTCGCGAGATAGGTACGTGACTAATCTTCTAAGTTTTCCGTTTTTTCTTTTGAGGTACGGAATCCTGAAACCTCTGACTTTTTATTGTAAACTCAAAAATTTTGGACGAATCACCAAAACCCAGCTTAGTAAAATTATTAACTTCCTTAAAGGTAGATTTCGTGAGGACTTTTGATGTCTTTTTTACAGAACAAGTTACGAAAGGCCATCATTGATATAACTGGTCTACATTCATCCATTCTTAAAGGCATTTAGAATAAATAGGTATTCATGTCAACGAAAAGAGGCCAGGTTTATTTAAATTTATTGTTAGAAGCTGAAACTATATGATCTATTTACAGTAGGCAGTTTTTGCCATCTTTATACTTGCAGTAGGCAGCAATTATAAAATGCCGTGACTATCCAGGTTGATATTACATAACATCATAACTATAAACGCGTACCATAGTTTCGGAGTATACTCTTAAAAATCGATTTTCAGCATAAAGTTTTATGAGGAGTAAAATCAGAAATTCAGAGCGTACGAAGTTCAGAGCGTTAAAAACGTGTAACTGTTAGGTTCTGATCGTACGAAGCTCAGAGCGTTAACGAAGTGTAACCGTTAGGAGGCCTTTTCGCGCAACATTTCTGTGCAACTTTGGAGTGAGATATAAGTATGTTTATTTGGTATTTTCTTATGGCGTAATCGTAATGAAGGAATGTGACACACATATTGACATTTTCTTATGGCGTAATCGTAATGACGGAGTGTGGCACATATAGTTTACTATCGTTCGCTTGTATCAAGATGTAATCATTAAATGTCATTATGTGTGAATATTTGGTGTCCTCTATCCTACAACATTAAAAAGTCTCTTTAAATGTTAACTTCTTAGTCTGACGTTCCTAAATATTTTTAATTTTGTTGTTTTATTTGATTTTGTTCATTTGTGTTTTATTTGAAAATAATTATATTTTCAGCATTTCTTTATTAAAGAATTTTCCATTTACGTTTCATGATATTATATTTCTATACAGTGTTACCTATTTTATACATTCCAAGACAATCACAACAGTGGCGCGTCGGAGCTTATACGCAAAATTTTATTTAATTAATATTCAAAGTAGCAAGATGAGTAATAATAAAATGCCGTTACTATCGATTATTGATATTGATTATCATACCTATTGTATAATGTGGAACACGTCCACATTTTTAATTAATATTCAAAATAAAATGTTGAGCAGTATTAAATGGTAGTTTCGATATTGATATTGCTTAACATCATACCTA
The DNA here is from genome assembly GCA_039881145.1 of Druceiella hillmani. Classification (NCBI taxonomy): domain Eukaryota; kingdom Metazoa; phylum Arthropoda; class Insecta; order Lepidoptera; family Hepialidae; genus Druceiella; species Druceiella hillmani. The sequence continues at coordinate 4,352,177 of JAYKKI010000064.1, forward strand.
TAGACGTGTTCCACATTTTTAATTAATATTCAAAGTAGCAAGATAAGCAGTACTAAAATACTGTGACTATCGGAATTGATATTGCTTAGCATCATACCAATAGACGTATTCCATATTTTTAATTAATATTCAAAATAACATGTAGAGCAGTATTAAATGGCGCGACTTTCGATATTGATATTGCTTAACATCATACCTATAGACGTGTTCCACATTTTTCATTAATATTCAAAATAGCAAGATATGCAGTAATAAAATACTGTGACTATCGGAATTGGTATTGCTTAGCATCATACCAATAGACGTATTCCATATTTTTAATTAACATTCAAAATAACATGTTGAGTAGTATTAAATGGCGCGACTTTCAATATTGATATTGCTTAACATCATACCTATAGACGTGTTCCACTTTTTAATTAATATTCAAAGTAGCAAGATAAGCAGTACTAAAATACTGTGACTATCGGAATTGATATTGCTTAGCATCATACCAATAGACGTATTCCATATTTTTAATTAATATTCAAAATAAAATGTTGTTTTTAATTAATATTCAAAATAGCAAGATGAGCAGTAACAACGGAAAGCCATACTCTTTTAACTTCATGCTATGGGAAAGAATTGGAAGTGTTCTGTTTAGCTACGACATAAGATGACACTGAGATACTAATATATTGAACTTTTATCTGAGAACCTAATATTTGTATAATCTAGGACATTAATCGATTTTTTTATATTTATTTATTTATGTACTTTAATGTATCTAATTTATACATAAGACGGACTTATTGCTACGAGAGGAATCTCTCACAGCGAACCAGGACACCGACCCAGCCCCGCTCGACGAGCGGCCTGGATACTAACCCGGGTCCCCGCGTTGCGCCGCGCCGTCAAAGGCCGTATCCCTTATGATCAACCCAACACACCACGACGACGACATATATTTCAGACATTTGTAGGGCATGAATAGAAATCGGAAGCGGAAGTAATAAATTTTTTGATAATTCTCAGCTTTTCTTAGACTCTATGCTTACAAAATATAATAAACACACAAAAGTACAAAACAAATGTCCGGCCATCTTTAATTTGATGCTGAAGTTCTAGTTATAAACAAAACGGGTCAAGTGTGAGTCCGGTTCGCACATAGAGGGTTCCGTGCCTCGTTTGAACTTGAATTAGCTGAATTATCAGTCATCAATAACAAGGATTTAACAGCGGATTAAATATTTAATAACACCTAATATTATTAAAGAAGTGAATATTCTTGGGGTTTTGTTTCCATTATATTGTTTTAAACAATCTTACTCTTTATCGTATGCTTTTCTTAAACATTTTTTTTTAATTTTACCGTCCGTACCTCGATACGGCCAAAGCATTGCAACGTATTTAACTTTACTTTAATTAAAATTTAATTGAGCAACACTGATTACTGTATATAATCGTGGATAGATAGTAGCACTTTATTTTCAATTTATTCGCAAGTATTATTGAAAGAATTAAGAATATGAAAACCGTGCAAGGTAATATACTTGTACCTCTTCGAGTTTTGAGAAGTCGCTTTTAGACCTACGAAATTTGTTACAAATGTGATCTAATTTAGAATTAGAATATCTAATTTAGAATTAGAAGTAAGAAATCATGTTAAGATGTAATATTTTCATACACAATGGAAGGGAAAAAGTTTCTTCAGGGCCCCCTACTCTTAAAATCTTTTTCCACTTGTTTTTTTTCTTTTGTGAAAAAACGGAACCTTTTTAAGGTCAATCGCATATCCGGCCATCCATTTTTCGTAGCTGTTTTTCTCAGAAACGCACTAACTTAGAATTAATCGTCCCTAATAAAGCATATTAACCTAGCCACATTTCAACAGCTACAGTTAAAATAAAAAAAACGTTTTTTGATAATTTTTAGTTTTTTTTGTTTTTTCAGGTTATCAGAAACCTTCATAAGGATTATAGGGAAATTATAATAATTATTCTACATATTGCAGTTTATGAGATATTCACCATAATATATGTGCCCCCCCCCCTACTTAATAATATTAGGTATTATTCAATATTTATTGCGCTGTTAAATCTTTGTTATTGATGACTTATGATAAATAATCTAATTCCACTTCAAACGAGGCACGGAACCCTCGATGTGTGAGCCAGACTCGCACTTGGTCGGTTTTAATTATAAATAGAACTTCGGCATCAATTTAAAGATGGCCTCACACTTGTTTTATACTTTTGCGTGTTTGCTATATTTTCTAAGTATAGAGTCTAAGAAAAGCTGAGAATTATCAAACAAGTTACTACTTCCGCTTCCGATTTCTATTCATGTCCTACAGATGTCTGAAATGTAAGCCGTCACCGTGGTGTGTTGATCAAAAGGCTACGGCCTTTGACGGCGCGGCGTACCGTTGGGACCGGGTTCGAATCCAGGCCGCTCGTCGAGTGGGGCTGGGTTGGTATCCTGGTAGGCTGTGAGAGATTGCTCTCGCAGCAATAAGTCCGCCTTATGTATAAATTAGATACATTAAAGTACATAAATATAAAAAATCGATTAATGTTCTAGATTATACAAATATTAGGTTCGCAGACAAAAATTTCGCGATATCAGTACCCCAGTGTCAGTTTATGTCGTAGCCAAACAGAACACTTCCATCTCTTTCCCATAGCATGAAGTTGTTTATCCTTTTGCTGTATGAGAGTTTGAGTATAACTATGTTTGATAAGATAAACTTAACCAGGGATATTTCCAACAAGGCTTTCTAATTTTCCCAAATTTAATATAGGAAGGCCACCCCGGATGTGGATAATCATAGAAATAATAATTTCTTTCTCGAATTCGTCGCCGTGGTGTGTTAGATTAATCACAAGGCCTACGACCTTTGACGACGCAGCGCACCGCGGGGAGCCGGGTTCGATTCCCCGCCGTTCATCCAACCGGGCTGGACCGGAGTTATGGTTCGCTGTAAAGGATTCCTCTCGTAGCAATAAGTCCGCCATAGGTATTAATTATAATATATAATTATAATTAATACATATGGCTGGATTATGGATAAATATATCATTTTGAGAACCGATGCCTGTCTTTGTCAGGAGAGAGTACATCTTCACCCATTACAGTGCAAATATTGTATGTTGATTTTCTCAATTTTCATTCCAAATTGAGTACGGGAGGCAAGAGAACCTACTCTCAAGTTTTTCTCCTAAAATTTCCATATTTCCTTTGTTGTTTATTCACCGAAATTCACTTATTGACTGAACAGAAAATCGAAAGTCGCGCTCTTTATATACCCTGGAAGAGACGTCCAAGATGTTTCCATAACATTCCAGAAAATGTAGCAAATCTATTAGTTGCTGATTTAATGAAAAAAAAATGTTTTCTTAGCTTTGTTTTTCTACAATTTTAATGTGTAAACTTAATACATTTTTTTAAATCACGGAATAGTTGTAATGGGTAATAGGAAGTACGTTATTTGACCTAATTTTGTTTTTTTTTATAGTTAATAGACCAATCGTTTGTGAAAGATGTATACCTAATTTTTAACACGCTTTATGTCTTGTATGTACGTATGTAACGAAATTTTTCAATTAAATTTTCACTCACTTCCAAAAGTCTGCATTTTTTGTAATCTTGTACACATATCAAAAGCCTATGACAATAAAATAATTTCGTATTTTGATTTAAAACAAAAAAAAACTTAAAAAAAAACAAAACAAACACGCAAACTAAAAATTAAGGAAATAATCTTCAAATATAAGGATTTTAGTCAAGAGTAAAAGGATTTTTCTGATGATATAAAATTAACTTTAATATAAAAAAAACATGGGTACTCTCTACTTGCATTTTCATAATAACTTTACTTTTAGAAAAATGGCTAGAGATAAAAAAAATACAACTAATATCAAACACCTATGGTTTTTTTAATTAAATTTACTTTTTTGGTCATCAGAAACATCCTTTCACTATTGACCAAACATTTTAAATTTTCAAGATTATTTTTTATTAGTTTATATAGCTACAAAAGCCTGTTATTTTCTTATTTTTTGTAAACTATAATTTTATTAATATTAAACATAATATTTTAATAGTAATAGCTATAGGGAAATCTGTATAAATATAGCAGAGCATTTGACAAAAGATTGACCGGCGGACAGCAGACAGCCGGCGTGCGAAGCTACATTCATAATATTATATAAGTCCATCTCTAAATAGACATAGGCTGCATCTGTTTGTTTATTTATTGCAAGCCATTTTTAAATCTAATCATGCGATTTAATTTTTGTTAGGTAGATAAATTTAAAATTAGTGACATTTTGGTACATTGAAATTTACTAAAAAGTTACAAAAAAATGGAAGTTTTGAAAATTCTTGTAATTTTTAAATTTTTGTAAGTTTTACACACGCAAGGCAAACAAACGATTTTTTAAAGTCGAGTCGGCATTCGGCAACTGCCGATATTCATAGGACAAGATAGATCTGTGACCGAGTTTCTACCGATTTAGCGCACAAATTAAAACTCGTGCCACCGTTGAAATATCTGCTATCTCCGTTAGCGCATATTGAATCCTATGTTCTGTACTTTTCTTCGTTAGCTTTTTTAACCCGTGACGTTAGGATCGGCGAATGCTAGCCAGAGTAGGGACTATTTTTTCGTTGAAACTGTTTTTCTAGGACATGTGCGTTAAAGGGTTAAATATCGCCTATTTTGTTTCCTCCGGTTATTGTTAAACCAATTATTGTCGGTCGTCTGGGTTGCTTATTAAAGTATTAATTTTCACAGCATTTTCATTCGTCCATACGAGGGATATGTTTCAGGTTTTCCGTGAACATTTTTTAATTATTCATATCTACATTTTTGGAGTTACTTCGCCAAATGGAAAAAATGGAACCAAGATAAAGCAAGGAATGTCTGATCGTCTGTTCGTTTTTATGTATTTCATAGTTTTTTTAGTTTAAGGCCGAATGTGATAAAACTTTAAATGAAGACGTAACTTAATAATAAACGTAATTTACTTATTCATAAATAAAATTGAACTAGAATGAATTCTGTAAGTGGAAAATGCTATAAAAAGGGTGAATGATTTAGCATATAGAATGAAAACAGAAGATAGAAAACCTGTTTTTAGATTTTTTCTCAGTCCGTTAGTTTATTCTTTAATCCACCAAAATCTGCTAGACGGATTTTGATGAAATTTTATATTTATTAATATGCTATACCCTCGAGCAATATGTAGGATACTCTTTATCTATATATTGTAGATTCATTTGATGAATATTGCAATATGGTAATGCGAACGTCCTCTATTAGCGTTTTTAGTAAACTTTATGTTCATAGGTATATTACGATATGGTACTGCCAACGCCATCTATTAGCGGTTTTACTAAACTTTATGCTTATAGGTATAGTAAAAATAAACAAAAGAGAAGAAATGATAATTCATTATTAGTAATAACTTATTTTTATTAATTTTACGTGAACGAAGTCACGGCCACGGCTAGTCTTTGTATAAAACGCTATCTGGATAAATTGTTTGTCTGTCTTTTTGTCAGTTCAATTATAATTAGAGTTATACTTTATTGATTTTGATGAAGTTTTCATCACCGTATGGGACGTTTACTCTGGAAGGTTCTTGTGTATAAAGTATTAGAGTAGGTATTGCAGTTACAGGGTTATCTTTATATTTATGAAGTGTATCCCAGGATACAGGCGAGCAGAAAGCCCTATGGATGGAGGGGACAGCGACGGCGCAGGGTCGAGTGTATCACTAAAGTTGAATATCATAATTTCCACGCGAGCAGAACCGTGGAAAAAAGTTAGTTTAATTATATAAGAAAATGTTCATTTTTTTTAGAAGTACTTTACCTTAAGTGAAGTAAAACGAGAATTTTAAAAAATGCAATCAAAAAGTTTGGTAATTTTTTTTTGGTACGGCGCACCTTCGCAGTATATGAGCCCCAAACCGTTGCCAAGTTTCTATCTATCTCTTATTTGACTTTCCTAACTTTATAACCATGTATATAAAAAACCTGAAATTAGTAAAGATAATGGCAGTTAGTAAATACTTCGTGCAAAATTTTGGTCAAGTTACATTAAAAATTTACAATTAAATGAAACTACGTGATGTAGTATTATTTCTACTCTATTTAAGTTCTTTAACACGAGCTAGGTTTCGTTGTATTACAACATCTTCAGGTGGACTATTGTTGTAATACAACGAAACCTAGGTCGTGGTAAAGAACTTAAATAAAGTAGAAATAATACTACATCACGTAGTTTCATTTAATTGTGAATAATGAATTTCTACAAAATTAACGCCAAATATATTCAATATTAGAAATTTAAATAGATATAAGCAACTAAGCGATTTTTATTACGGTTATTGAGGATACACTAGACATAGTGCAAATTAATATCAACGCTTATAAGTAGCTTAACAATAACACTTCTTCTTCCAAGGGTGCTTCTCCAGCTCGTGAAGGTTGGCAGTCAGCCAACTTATCCTTGGCAAGTCGAAAGAATTCGATAGGACTCGTAATCACTGTTCATTCTCAGACGTTGTGCAACCCTGACTTTCTTCTACGACCTGCTTTACTTCTCCCAGCATTTTTTTTCATCATCCGTATAGAAGGATTGGCCAGATGTAGCACTGTAGAAGACGAATTCGAAGTGCGATTTTAAGGCAACGATTGCAGAGTACCTTTAGTACCTTTTTCATTATACCAAATGCACTGCTGACAATTTAGATGCGAATTTTGATTCCTAACTCACTTTCCCAGTTTCTGAACCAGGTCCCTAGGTATATAAATTCACTTGTTCTAGTTTTTGATCCCCCACAAGTATGTCGTGGCCGTGATGTGTTGGGTTGATCACAAGGCATACGGCCTTTGACCATGAGGCGAACGGCGGGGTCCTAGGTATTTCTACTTTCTTTAATTTCTTTAACCTAGGTCGTGGTTAAAGAAATTAAATAAAGTAGAAATAATACTACATCACGTCGTTTCATTTAATTGTGGATAATCTTGATGTTTTGATTACCGCTGCGGACGTTTTTTAATAGACGGCGTCAGACGTAAATTAACTGGCGCTATTTAAATCTTACCATTATTCAAATGCACTCTAGATCTAAATTAAATCTGTTAATATAATCTGTGTTTATTAATAGACAACACAAACCTATTTACAGGCAGAGTTATGTTTTAAAATATATATAAAAATTCTTGATGTTTAATTACCGCTGCGGACGTTTTTAATAGATGGCGTCAGACGTAAATTAACTGGCGCTGTTTAAATCTTACTATTAATCAAATGCACTCTAGATCCAAATTAAATCTGCATTTATTAATAGTCCACACAAACCTATTTACAGTCATGTTTTAAAATATGTAAGAAAAATCTAGATGTTTAATTATCGCTGCAGACGTTTTTTAATAGACGGAGTCAGACGTAAATTAACTGGCGCTATTTAAATCTTACCATTATTCAAATGCACTCTAAATATAAATTAAATCTGCTATTATAATCTGCGTCTATTAATAGTCCACACAAACCTATTTACAGACAGAGTCATGTTTTAAAATATATAAGAAAAATCTAGATGTTTACCGCTGCGGACGTTTTTTAATAGACGGCGTCAGACGTAAATTAACTGGCGCTATTTAAATCTTACCATTATTCAAATACATTCTAGATCCAAATTTAATCTGCTATTATAATCTGTGTTTATTAATAATCCACACAAACCTATTTACAGACAGAGTCATGTTTTAAAATATATAAGAAAAATCTAGATGATTACCGCTGCGGACGTTTTTTAATAGACGGCGTCAGACGTAAATTAACTGGCGCTGTTTAAATCTTACCATTATTCAAATACATTTTAGATCCAAATTGAATCTGCTATTATAATCTGTGTTTATTAATAATCCACACAAACCTATTTACAGACAGAGTCATATTTTAAAATATATAAAAAAAATCTTTAATAAGGTCCTTCTAATTCTATCATATCAATTGTATTATACTAAGTAAAAATAATACACGAGCACGGAATAATATAACACGATGCTTTTTTCCAATGCTATTCGACAGGGGTTTGAAAACTTTTTTGTTTAAGGGATATAAAATATAATCTTATTTGTTGGTAAATATGTTTTAAATATAAGTTCTTTTGACCCGTAATAAAATTCATTATAACACAAATATTCTTGAATGCCAGTTTTATCGGAGTTTTATTAAAACATTATTATTTCTATTAAAAATTATCATTTAATAAACCCGCTTTGCTTTCTGTAAACATATTGCGGTGCTAAATTTTTATTATGGATTAAAAAAGATTAAATTATAACGGGTATTACTATATTATTCTGGTTAAAAATTACGTAAAAATACGTAAAATAGCCAAAGTAAAAAATATATCTACAGCTATCTGTCTCACCACTAACCGAGTAACAAACATCCAAAGGTAATTTTAGTAATACCTAATTAATATTACAGTCAAGCGTAGCCTCGAGTAATAAACTATGTTTTATTCTACAGCGTAAACTATAGTCATGACAAATCTCGTAGCTATTTCTTGCTCGGTTGCAGAGTTATTAAGTAATCAATTAACTGACTAGCAAAGATATTTTATATTTAATATATGGTTGGGATTTATAATCTGACTTCATCCGCTGAAAACAATTTAGCGGGTTAGGATGTGTGTAATTTTTTGAGCATTCTGCTATTAGCAACAAGTAGAATCCTCGTCTCAGAAGATACCTGTCGTACTGTAAATCAGAATACAAGGGATTCAGTGTCTCAGAACATCGGTAAAAATTATGTACTAATGATGAAAGGTCTATATTTCTACTTTTTTTACTGAAATTGGAAATCGTTAATAACTTATAAGTTATTAAATATTTTTTAGTCTAAAAATTCACATATCAAATGTTCAAAAAAGTTTCTGAGTTTTAATATGCGATTTATTTTTAGTTTGTCGCTTCTACAGTTTGAGTTAAACTTCTACAAATTTTCCATATGATTCGGCCAGATAGTAATAATAAAAAAACATTTTCTTGACAAAAATAGGGAAGGATTTTTGTTGCAAAGTTTGAGATTTTTATGAGTATGTTCGCCATCTTTAAACAATCTCTGTGTACCTCAAGTAATTTGTCACATTTAATAATTTTGTTTTATGGTCACACTCATGAAATTGAATTTTTTTTATGTTCAAATACTTTAAAGTGGATGTGGGGTTAACAACTATATACTCATTTTATGATTTATTTTAGCTATAAGTACTATCATAAAACCTCTCGTTTTCGGCATACATTATTTGTATCTAGTAATGTGATTAGATCAAATAAGAGAATATAATAAGGATATTTAATAAAAATACCCTATTACAAAACCGTCGTCTGAAATATTAGAAGGCATTATTTAATTTTTCTCCAATTTCGAGAGCAATCTAGTATTCTCTCTATCTAAATTATTTTTTTTCCCGCATCACTTGGAATTTGTGACATTAATAACACGAACATTGGCCCGCTAATAGCTTTTATGATTGGTAGATATTAAAAAAAATATATCGATAATTTCTACTACAATCATCTTTGCATTTGTCAAGCCAACCAATTATACTACACAAAGCACCCACTCACAAACCAATTACAAATTCAAAATATCTAATTACAATCAGTATTACATTACCAAAACAAACCGTAATAATGGCAGGCGACAGTTCCAAAACGAAAGGGCGCACACAAACAAATTACTGTGCCGGCAAGACCGGCCGTGGAGGCAACAATGGCGTCTCGCGCCAATTTACACTTGACAGCTGTCACTCTGACAGCCCGCTGACAGGTAGCAGCCATGTTGGCGCGCGTGCCCATAGACGAGTTTAGTGATTTTTTAATAAAGCGTTTACCATAAAGCTTGTATACAATTTTGTTTGTTATTGAAATGTTTTTGAATACTTTATAATAATTATAGTGTTTGTATGTAGTTCTTGCATTTATTGTTTGTTTTATTTATTGATTTTATTTATTTGTAACTTTGAGCTTTATTATAGTTTTCAGTTGTAAAATTTTATATTTAAGAATAGAACAGTTTTTAAGATTATCTTTTCAATAACGTCACTGTTATTATATATTATTGAAAAGAATATTGTATCCGTTTATTCTTTGGAATTTTACAAAATTTAAGTGGCACTTTGATATAATAATCTTATACTAAACTGAGCACCACAGCATACATAAAACTTATTTCAAGTGTGTTGCATCGTATGAGAAAGTGCCATGAATTATTTCGAGTGACGGTGAATTCGTAAAAAAATTTAGCCAAAAAATGCTAAAATTTGGAATGGTTTTAATGTTATTTTACACATATTTTTTGTATTTTAAGGTATAGACACGGAACCGTCTAGATGTTCGAATCTTACCCACAATCGACCGGTTTTTTTCTTTCTTTCAATACCAGAGGAAGCCGACCCTAAATAACTTCAATTAAGGATCGCATAAAATTTTTAAAAAAACTAAGAAGCGGATAAAAAATAGCTAAAGTGTTTTGCCATATGTCATAAGCAATGAGGACGGAAGTATGTTGAGATCAAGTTATACTGAACAAGTAAATTAATATAAATTTCAATGCGGACAGCATCATGTGCGCCATCATATAATCTTTGAAGATACGATCTTTTTTATTTTATCTGATAGCCTCCATAACTTTGCAGTTTGGTAAGTAGTTTCATATATACGTTACATTTTTGGCCTTAGCAAGTTCGGACATTAATATTAAATTGAAAATATATTATACCTTGTATTTATACAATTTTTAATTCGAAACTTTATTCGTGAACTTGACAAAATTTTAGGTTTTAATTTTTTTTATTGATAAATGAAATTGTCTGAAGAAAACTCGACTTATTTTTCTACGTAAGTGTTTTTTGTTTGATTGACATATTTTAAATAATATTTTTTGTTTATCCAGTAATTGTAAACAAAAAATAAAGGGCGGGAAGTAAAGCTACGAGTATTATGTCATCTCCGAAGTGCATACCATTATACCATCTCCCCGGTACATATTATTACATTATTTCCGAAGTACATAGTAAGTATTATACTATCTCCGAAGTATATGGTGTTATGCCATTTCCAAAGTACATAGTATTATATCATCTTCGAAGTACATAGTATTATACCATCTCCGAAGTGCATATAATAATATCGTCTCCGAAGTACATAGCATTATACCATCGCCGAAGTACACAGTATTATAACATCTCCGAACTACACAGTATTATAACATCTTCGAACTACATAGTATTATAACATTTCCGAATTACATAGTATTATACCAACTCCGAAGTACATGGTATTAAACAATTTTGTGAAGGTTCCACTTTAAAGGACGTATGGTGAAGAGTGAACCGCTTTTTGATATAAATTATTGATTTTAAGAGAAAACAAAATAACCTTTTTGTTTAGGGATATTTAATGTATTAATGTTATTTAATTGAAATAGTAGCCATTATTAAAAAAAACTCACATACCAAAAAAGCATATGGATATTGTTTTATACTTTTATCCGATTAAACAAATGACTGATTATTTCTATTAACTTAGTAAGCATGATCCGAAAACATTTTAACTTATTTACTAGACGATTAGAAATACTTAAAATATGTATTTACATAATACAATCAGAACGTTAAATATTTGATTAACAATTGCTATAAAATGACATAAGGGAACTTGGGCAAATAAGACGCGGTACATAAGAAGACTTTTAAAATTTATTAGTTTAATCCATTTAATATTTTAAACTCATAGAATGGGACACTGTAATGGTAGAAAAGATCGTTAATCTTTGTAGAAGCCTGTCGTGGCTGCTACATTCTATAATTTTAGTCGATAAATAACCACTAACTGTACTTATTACGTTACATTTTTATTGCTTATTTTTTTAAAGTTCCGTAACATAAAAGCAAACGGAAATCATTTAAGAGCACTCACATGTCCGTCTATCTGTCTATCATAGACTTATTCTCAAAAATGACTTGTATTAATCTGCATGCAGCTCAATAGCTAACAATATTTATAGGGAAATATTGAAGGGGCGTAAGTTAAGTACACAAAAAGTAATCCTGAAAATATTGGTTCCTAATTTAAGGTTGTGCATCTTCAGACATATATTTAAAAATATTCAATATATCTTCAGATATATATTTAAAAATATTCAATATATCTTCAGATATATATTTAAAAATATTCAAGAAATATGTCCTCTCTTCTCTTCTGTTATTTCTGAAACTACTAAACCTAAAATTATGAAGAATAGGGTTGTTAGGAAAAAATAGATGATAAATATGATGATTGATGGAGGATATGATATGATGATTGATATAGTATTGGTTCTATATAAAGGTGGATCCATAACGACGGTTCTAGATGCCGTAGTTGCTGAGATATTCACGATAATACACATGCCCGCCTTATTTAATTATGTTAGATATTATCAAATATTTATGGCAATATATAATAGCAAGTCTACATTTATAGCTTATGTAAAATAAAATAATTTTACATCGAACAAGGTACGAAAATTTCGATAAGCGAACTAGCGCTTTTGGCCATTTTTGAAGTAAAAACCGTAATTCTGGCCATTTTTGTAATAAAACCCGTAATTTTTACCGTAATCCTAAGCTTTCAACATACAACAAGCTCATTTTGTATAAGCAAGTTCTACGCCCAGTTTGAAAAACATCTGTGAGGCTGGGCCAGTAAGTATAATATCCAAGTGATACCAAGATTACAAAGCAAAGTGCTTAAGTGGTAGTTAACGCTTCTTGGTATGTCCGTAACTGTGATCTCCATCGCATTCTTGAGATTAAGATGGTAGGTGATATTATTATTAGATTTGCTAGTTCTCACCAAAAGAGACTTCAAAACCACATTAATCTAGAAGTGTCCAAACTCTCAAATGTGCAAAATATTATTAGACGACTCAAAAGAATAAAACCTTTTGAGTTTGATAGACATTAGAACACTAAGTGATTCAAGGGAAAACTCGTAGTATAGACAGCACATAGTATATTCAGCACATAGTTTTAAAAATCTTAGTATAGACAGCACATAGTATATAGTACATAGTTATAAAAATCTTAATATAGAGAGCACATAGTATATTCAGCACATAGTTATAAAAATCTTATTATAAACAGCACATAGTATATTCAGCACATAGTATAAAAATCGTAATATAGACAGCACATAGTTATAAAAACCGTAGTATAGACAGCACATAGTATATCCAGCACAGTCATAAAATCTTAATATAGACAGCACATAGTACATTTAGCATATAGTTATAAAAATCTTTGTATAGACAGCACATAATATATTAATTTACAAACAAATTAATCGTTAGTTATGAAACTAGTTTTAATAAAATTGTTAAAAAAAATTTAATTGATAGATTATTTCAAATTATTGTAATTTGAAATGTGGTAACATAATAAAAGTGTGAGATATTTTTTTAGACAGATTTAAATACTAGAAGTTTATATTTAATATAAATTTTATGATTTTAGAATAATTATTTCTGATTAACTGAAATATTTTCCTTTCGGTCAAGATGATCCTTATTTGCCGGAAGTACCCTTTATTTTTGTGTACATTTCGCAGAAGCTGTGATCTATTTATTGATCCGTGCTTGGTGTGAGAGTGGGCGGACGGTATTATTTTCTTCATTTTCATTTTGAATTTTCCGTATGTCATTTGATATCAAAAGACTTTGATTGATAGGATGTCAATCAAAATTGAAATGGAGACGTGATGCATGGTTATTTGTGGTTTTTAAATTCAACAAGTACATGCGATGTATACCCACGCGGATATATACTTATTTAATTACCATCTGTATGTTTAATTAGATATTAAATATGCAGATGATAATAAAACGGTCCAGTGCAGATCTAATTTCATAATCAAGGATTCAGTATCCACTTTTCGTCTACAGAAAAGAAAATATTTCTTGAAAAAACTGTCGAAACAAACAAGATGTTTTCTTGCATTTTGTAGTTATTTTTTGCTTTCGAGGGACGTAAAAAGGAAAGAAGTAGATTATTTAATGAAAATTTATCTGGTGGTATAGTGCATAACTAATGGATTAATCTGGATGAAATTTTATTGGTAGCCGGTTTTTTGTGAAAAAAAGACTGCGGACTAGATGGTAACCATCATTTTATTTCCTTTCTCACTTCGAATTTATAAGATACTTTAAATAAAAGAAAAAATTAACAATTCGATTTTCTTTAAAATTTATGTAACAATTTTCATCAAACTTTCCACATTACTAGTATTTTATAATCCAAATAATATACGTAACCCCATTTTTTGGAAAAACTCTGATTAGACTATCTTATACGAAAGTGTCTTTGTAAGGTAAGTAGTTTCTAAAAAAAAAAATTGTGGCCATCTTTGGCGATATCTGTAGAAGTAACGTATATAGAACTCTGATGTAAATACTTTTAAAAGTCTTAAAATTCTGTCCTTCGATTTGATATACGCATTTAAATAAATATTTCGAGTCTTTTAATTGCGTAATAATAATAATATTATTATATGTATATTTTTAAGTAAACTAATATTATTATATGTATATTTTTAAGTAAACTAATATTATTATATGTATATTGTTAAATAAACTAATATTGTTGTATGTATATTGTTAAGTAAACTAATATTATTATATGTATATTTTTAAGTAAACTAATATTATTATATGTATATTGTTAAATAAACTAATATTGTTGTATGTATATTGTTAAGTAAACTAATATTATTATATGTATATTTTTAAGTAAACTAATATTATTATATGCATATTTTCAGTAAACTAATATTATTATATGTATATTTTTAAGTAAACTAATATTATTATGTATATATTTTAAGTGAACTAATATTATTATATCTATATTTTTTAGTGAATATAAAGATATATGCGAGTTAATGTGTTCTATAATTAATTTCCACGTCAAACAGTTTCTGAAAGAAACAAATGTATATGAACAGTTGGACAGACAGACAAATTATCCAATGAGGATTTCGTTTCCTCCTTTTGAGGTACTAAATTCCAAAAATCTATTAAGCACGAATGGAACTAGCACTATGGGGGTTCCGTCCACATTTAGGCATTTATAAACGTTTAATGGTGTATAATATTCCTATTAAATTGTTTACAACATTTTAAAGTTTTAGACCGAACATATATTGCCTACCACATCTTTCACAGGCGCATATTAAAAAAAAGGATGTGACATAATTACAATTTCAAATTTTTCAGGACTTTTCCTTCACTTGTGCTGTGAGACATTGATTCTTTTAAAATTTCATGATTCTAGATCAACGGGAAGTACCCTATAGGTATTGATTTATTACGAGTGTCAAAATATAAATGGCCGTATTTTTTGTTGCGTTGACTAAGAAGCTGGTTTTTTACAGCTCTAAGAGAGTGGACCTAAACATTTAATATTAATTTCTTGATACCTCAACGCGTTCCTGAGAAAATGGATCTTGACAGACAGACGGACAACGAAGTGATCCTAAAAGTGTTCCTTTTTTGCTTTTGAAGTACGAAATCCTAAAAATGGGCATGTCAGATAGTAAAACTAAAGGTGATTAAAACATGAATAAAGACCTATATGTCAGTAAATAACATGAGCGATAATTGGAAATAATTAATATATGAAACGTTTTATATAATTGGAAATAATTAACATATGAAAAGGTATAAAACAACACAAATATAAATTTAAATAAATTTAACACCACCAAAATTATAAATAGTATTATATAGATCCTGCTCATAAATTAAGCGCACAAAAAACTTTCATAATAGATAGCGTGCAGGCACACATTTTAGCTTCAGTTGTTCACGCGTAGCCGTTACAAGCGATCGTGTATGAGGGAGATTTAAAAAAAAAACGTAGTTCGCAGGAGCCAATACGTCTTTATGTTCTTTCTGGCAGTACCTTAACACTAGTCGCAACTAAGATCAAAATTGTAACATTCTATGCGTAAGATCAACTTATTAATTAAATGATAATTACTCAGAAAGAATTGCCTGTTTTTAATTTTAACAAAATGACTTCACCATTAAGAGATAGCACCAACATACCTAATATATCTCGGGCATGACAGAGACCAATAACTTAGGTTTAAAAATAGGTTTAACATGTCACGATTGTAAGATGTATATTGTTATACTTATTTTATTCTGAGGACGACCTCTAGCTTCTAACTTACTTCACTCTAAAGGCATAGCAGCCAAGTTTCCCAGTTTTGCACGGTTAAGGAAATATTTTGTAGGCTTTGACGTATCCCATGTCAATGTGTGAAAATTGCGTGTTTAATTTGTTTTACTGAAAAACTCCGTAACAACCTTCAAAATATCATTTAGAAAACTACAAGATATAAAGGAAATTTGATCTATATTTATAACTTTTAAAGTATTATTTAAAAAACTACAAGATATAAAGGAAATTTGATCTATATTTATAACTTTTAAAGTATTATTTAAAAAACTACAAGATATAAAGGAAATTTGATCTATATTTATAACTTTTAAAGTATTATTTAAAAAACTACAAGATATAAAGGAAATTTGATCTATATTTACAACTTTTAAAGTATTATTTAAAAAACTACAAGATATAAAGGAAATTTGATCTATATTTATAACTTTTAAAGTATTATTTAAAAAACTACAAGATATAAAGGAAATTTGATCTATATTTATAACTTTTAAAGTATTATTTAAAAAACTACAAGATATAAAGGAAATTTGATCTATATTTATAACTTTTAAAGTATCATTTAGAAAACTACAAGATATAAAGGAAATTTGATCTATATTTATAACTTTTAAAGTATTATTTAAAAAACTACAAGATATAAAGGAAATTTGATCTATATTTATAACTTTTAAAGTATTATTTAAAAAACTACAAGATATAAAGGAAATTTGATCTATATTTATAACTTTTAAAGTATTATTTAAAAAACTACAAGATATAAAGGAAATTTGATCTATATTTATAACTTTTAAAGTATTATTTAAAAAACTACAAGATATAAAGGAAATTTGATCTATATTTACAAGTTTTAAAGTATTATTTAAAAAACTACAAGATATAAAGGAAATTTGATCTATATTTATAACTTTTAAAGTATTATTTAAAAAACTACAAGATATAAAGGAAATTTGATCTATATTTATAACTTTTAAAGTATTATTTAAAAAACTACAAGATATAAAGGAAATTTGATCTATATTTATAACTTTTAAAGTATTATTTAAAAAACTACAAGATATAAAGGAAATTTGATCTATATTTATAACTTTTAAAGTATTATTTAAAAAACTACAAGATATAAAGGAAATTTGATCTATATTTATAACTTTTAAAGTATTATTTAAAAAACTACAAGATATAAAGGAAATTTGATCTATATTTACAACTTTTAAAGTATTATTTAAAAAACTACAAGATATAAAGGAAATTTGATCTATATTTATAACTTTTAAAGTATTATTTAAAAAACTACAAGATATAAAGGAAATTTGATCTATATTTATAACTTTTAAAGTATTATTTAAAAAACTACAAGATATAAAGGAAATTTGATCTATATTTATAACTTTTAAAGTATTATTTAAAAAACTACAAGATATAAAGGAAATTTGATCTATATTTATAACTTTTAAAGTATTATTTAAAAAACTACAAGATATAAAGGAAATTTGATCTATATTTATAACTTTTAAAGTATTATTTAAAAAACTACAAGATATAAAGGAAATTTGATCTATATTTATAACTTTTAAAGTATTATTTAAAAAACTACAAGATATAAAGGAAATTTGATCTATATTTATAACTTTTAAAGTATTATTTAAAAAACTACAAGATATAAAGGAAATTTGATCTATATTTATAACTTTTAAAGTATTATTTAAAAAACTACAAGATATAAAGGAAATTTGATCTATATTTATAACTTTTAAAGTATTATTTAAAAAACTACAAGATATAAAGGAAATTTGATCTATATTTATAACTTTTAAAGTATTATTTAAAAAACTACAAGATATAAAGGAAATTTGATCTATATTTATAACTTTTAAAGTATTATTGAAAAAACTATAAGATATAAAGGAAATTTGATCTATATTTATAACTTTTAAAGTATTATTTAAAAAACTACAAGATATAAAGGAAATTTGATCTATATTTATAACTTTTAAAGTATTATTTAAAAAACTACAAGATATAAAGGAAATTTGATCTATATTTATAACTTTTAAAGTATTATTGAAAAAACTATAAGATATAAAGGAAATTTGATCTATATTTATAACTTTTAAAGTATTATTTAAAAAACTACAAGATATAAAGGAAATTTGATCTATATTTATAACTTTTAAAGTATTATTTAAAAAACTACAAGATATAAAGGAAATTTGATCTATATTTATAACTTTTAAAGTATTATTGAAAAAACTATAAGATATAAAGGAAATTTGATCTATATTTATAACTTTTAAAGTATTATTTAAAAAACTATAAGATATAAAGGAAATTTGATCTATATTTATAACTTTTAAAGTATTATTGAAAAAACTATAAGATATAAAGGAAATTTGATCTATATTTATAACTTTTAAAGTATTGTTGAAAAAACTATAAGATATAAAGGAAGTTTGATTTATACTTTCACTCGTTTCATGTCGATACGTGAATGCTTGCGCGTTTAATTTGTTTTACTCAAAAACTCCGTTATAACTTTTAAAATATGATTTAGAAAACTACAAGATGCAAACGAAGTTTGATCTATATTTATAACTTTTAAAATATAATTTAGAATACTACAAGATATACAGGAAGTTTCATCTATAAACGTCAAGGAATATCAATCTAAAATTTAATCTGACAAGAATAAAAGGAGTTTTGCCCAATAAGCTCTAAAAAAGTTAGTTAAAAAAATTTGTCTCCTTTTTCAATCAGTTAACACGGATTTTATTTTATGCCTGCTGTATTGATGTGATTTTGTACGCTTGGAATTCGGTATAAGATTGGTGATTTTTTTATTTTTTCTCTATGAACTCTATGAGCATAAAGTTTACTAAAACCTCTAATAGATGGTGTTAACAGTACCATATCGAAATATATCCATGTTCATAAACTTAACCAAAAACGCTGATAGCATTAGAAGAACCAATATCGTAATATTCACCAAGTAAGGGTGTTATATCTGTAATATTCAGATAAAAAGTATTGTATATGTTGCTCGATGGTATAAGCTATTATCATACCAAATTTTATCAAAATCCGTGCTGCAGATTTTGCATGATTGAAGAACAAATTAAAACACATACAGATAGACAAAAATTCTGAAAACAGGTTTTTACAATCCAATTTCTAAATAGTTACTCTATTACAATTTTAATATATGTATATATATATATATATGGATATTATGTTTACTTAAAAAAAGCAATGCTGGTTGCAATGATGATCGCACAATTTTGACAGCGCATGCCAAGATATTTCTCTGATGAATGCTTTTATTGACTTCATCATAACAAATAATTGTCATAAAATATTTGTGAAATATACATTTAAATATTCTGTTCAATAATAAAAACCAAAATAAAATCCGTTCAATAGCTACTGACAAAACAGCGTACATACATACAGACATACGTTTCAACGGTCTTTGTCTTATAATATATATTGTAAATTAACCATCGGAAACCCCTGTAATTATGGAACATGAACCTTTGCATGATTTTTTTCCTTACATCCGCCTCCACTAAAAGAAATAATAAAAAAAATTCTCGAATCCGTTCCCCTCGACTCGTATTCTCCCGGCAAACCGCTGCGCCATTCTAGCTGCTCCACTTAAGCACTTAATTACTCCGACCAGTTGTCGATTGCGCCAACTCGGGATAAACTGGTTCGGCAGACGCGGGTGGCCGCAAAAAGCGTCTGCCGCTTTACCGGGAAGGAATGCCGGGAATCGAATCCTGGAAGCGGCCGACGAGTGTGGCAGATCGATTCCAAAAAGGGCAACTGTGAAAAAACGAACCGAATTGCGCCACCGAAGCGAGCGATTATGGGGAAATTGCTAGCGTGAAAAAAATGGCAAAAACCTGAAGAAAGACGGAGCGTGCAGAAACTAGATTGTTCCAGTAAGCTTCAGAGAAAAAAACAAGTGAAAGAAACTATAAAATCTATAGTATAAGTCAATCTATAAACCAAGAAAATAACATAACATAGTTTTAAAAAAAACTAATGTAAAGTCTCTCGCGATAATGGATTTAAAAAGTAATAATGAATAGTTATGGGTAAAATAGTAAAAATGGACGATAATAATGCAGAGGTGCACAAAAAAAATCACATAAAAATTCAATATTTAGTAAACGAAAAAGAAAAATTTAAATTAGTGAAGAAAACAGTCCACTCGATACCATACAATCCACTCGATAGGGTGGGTATCTTTTTCAAAATCCGTTTATATCAGGGGAGTTATATTATAAAAACTCCACTGTGAGGTTTCCGTACATACCCAGGCACTAATAAATATTTAAGGGTACATAAAATCTCTATTAAAATATTTAAAAAATATTACGTCATGACATAAGTATGTCGCCTACTATGTCTTTAAAATGCTCAAAAACATGCTGCATATTTAAAAACCCCTTCCTAATGTTTAAAGACTTGGATTAAATATTTGATTCGAGGCAATTTTAGGGGTTAAAAAAATGACGATAATAAATTTTATGTTTATAAATTTAAAGAATAAACCTTATATACACCTGTCATCAAATCACGATTTGAAACCCTTCAGTATGTGATAGATATAAAATAAATAAGATCAAACTAACATCACTAGAAAGTGATAATGATAATAATGATAATTATTGTGTTAACAATAAAATAAAGAATACCAAACATCAAATAAATAAAGAATACCAAACTCGTTTTTTTTATTTATTCACTCAAAAAGCGTATTTTTGTCTACAAAATTAAATATTCAATACAAATATCTTAATAAACGTACACTACATATTTTTAGAATATTGTTAAATAATCATTTAATCATTATTAAATTTTAATATTTAAATTTTTTTAACTATATTCAACTTACGTTAAAAAAAATATTATAGACCACATACAAATTTACACAAAAAGACCCCCAGATGTATATAGCTAATTATTTTATATCGTTAGAATCCAGTACCTCAAAAGTAACAAAAAACAAAACACTCATAAAGACACTTACAAATTAAATTTATTGTAATTTTAAATATTTAATAAATTATAAACTAATAATTTATAATGCAAATAAATACATATCGAAATTGAAACGGTCTGGCAGATGATCATGAGCCAGTCGGCTTGCAATGAAAAGCCGGCAGAAAAACAAAATCATGGACCACTCGTCTGTCAAATAAATTATGTAAATAAATGTTTATTGAATGTAATTTTATTGTGTCGCTTTCCTATAATTTTTATGTTGCACAGTGAACAATTTTATTCTGTCAAAATTTTTGTTGCATTCGTAAAATTTCACTGTCATCAATTTTTTCATAACGTACCTAAAGTAGTATAACTTGAAAAAAAACAACTAAAATAACATTTTATCATAATTCAGTTTTTTGCCTGGGTAAAGCCATGACATTGATCTAGTATAGCATTTCTTTATGAATTCATTCTACATAAGCAAAGCCATGGCCAAGTCAGTACAACATAACTTAAAAACAATGCATAGTGCCAACAATTATTTTATCTAAGCACATAAAGTTCTGAACCGGATTCGCGCGATACTTTCACAGCTAGGCGTGTGCGGTTCTATTTACGGTCTCGCCCCAAACCTAGCCACCTTTTCTAACCCTAGCTACTTTCCTCCCTCCGGAAAACTGGGTACTTGGACGGGGTGTTATCGGAATTTAAATGAAAAGTTATGTTCACCTGCGGTTACAATTACTGTAATCAGTTACGTGAATACGTAGAAATTTAATCTCACGGTGTTTTATATATATTATGTACAGTCACGGAAGTGTAACAGTTGGACATTTTTTACATATTTTAATACATAGTAATATATTAATTCTGTAACATACATAACACTTATAAATTCAAAGAAACTGTAATAAATAAGCCCGGTGCAATTGCGATCAGGTGATTACAATTGAACAAAGTTCATATATAAATTACTTTTCTAGTGTCGGTGTTGATTGCTGTCAAGAAGTTATTAAATGCAGAAGAAGAAGTTATTAAGTGCAGAAGAGAAGAATATTAAAATATTTCTGCCTTACGTTCATTCCAAACGAACAGAAACAGAGATTTGGAACTCGCGGGCGCTAATTTTTCCGATCGATTTAGAAAAAAAAATAAAGCTGTTTTATAAGCTTTCATTTATTTTACTAGGTTTGAACTGTCAAACTGTTAGTCATAGACTGAAAGTTTCAAAACTTAATTGTCTATGCCAACAAAAGCGCAATGTCTAGTCGTCGATAAACTAACTTCCCACAGTTGTTTTCCTCTCTCCGAAAAACTATCATATTTTATATTGCTATCATATTTTATGTTGAAAGTTATTTTGCTAAAGCTCTGAAAATCTTAAAATTTAAACGGTGAAAAAATAAATTTTACATTCGGTGAGTTGGAAAAAGGTTTTTAGGTTATTATTTAAAAACAGTCACATGTCGGGTTTTAAGGCATGTTACAAGAAAATTCAATTAAATTGAACATATTTATTATATATTATATCAAAAAGGTGAAAATGTACATAAAATTCATTTGACTCTCAGCTATACATAATCTTCAGACATACGACCAAAAAAATATTGAAAATATTATAAAATGTCAACTAATTCACGAAAAATCCACAATGGAAATTAATAGCTTTTCAGCGTTAAGATAGAAGCTAAGCAAAGCTTAAAAAAAACTATTTAAAAAATCTTAAAATAATAGTTAATTCAGCTTTAAAATCGGATCTAAATTTTAAGTGATAAACACTTTATTTTTTGGAAAAATTTTATATATATATATATATATATATATATATATATATATATATATATATATATACTAACATGTCTATTAATATATAATTTAATGTGAGCTAAGTGTGACCCAATGTAAGAGCTGGCTGCTCTGATAGATCCAGATCCCACGAAAATGGGTTTTACATTATAAATATTATATTATGATGACGTATGAAACTCCGAGTGGAAGGACACATAAACAAACTACAGTTTTACAGTATTTATAAGAATCTAAATATCGCATTTCAATTAGTAGCTCACTATTATTTTAACTCATTTTCCAAGTACGTTAACCATTAAGCAATAGCGATTACAGAATTGCTTAACTCGGCCCCTGACTATGAAACTAAATTCTTCTAGCTATTCGTCCCACCCCGTAATGGCCATTAAACAATTCTCGTAATAGCTATTTTACATAAGTAATCAGCAAGGTAATAAATACGGCGCCGCTGACGCGGCTAGCACACATAAATAGCTAGAAGACAGCAGTGAATCCAGCTATTAATCTTTAGCCCTTTCCGTGCTAGCACTTGAATTTATTAGCCTTGCCGTTTATGCGATTTCATCCTTTCTTTCTTGGTTTAATCAAATGCATTTTTAATGAACGTTGAAAGGTACAATACTGGTAATACGTTTAACGTATTAATTCTTGTCGATGGAGTTAAGTTTTAATAGTGAAAGTTACGAATTACCTAAAGGCAAGAAAAGCTATTGATTTTAAGTTTATAAGTAACCAAACATTCTCCGTTTAAACTTTAATAATGTTTATTTTGAATATTGAATATATTTGGCTTTAATTTTGTAGACATTTATTATTCACAATTAAATGAAACTACGTGATGTAGTATTATTTCTACTTTATTTAAGTTCTTTACCACGACCTAGGTTTCGTTGTATTACAACATCTTCAGGTGGGCTATTAGCAAAGATCTCTGCTAATTGTCCACCTTGTTTATTTTAGCCAGTCTCAGATAAGATACTGATTGATGTTAACAAACGTATTTGTTCTCCCGTCACCTAGAAATGCATACGCCAATATATTTTTTGAATCAAATATAAAATGTTTTCTCAATTTTTATTGATATCACAGACTAAATTGTTTTAGCACTTAATTACAGTGCAAATAAGCAAATTAAAATCTCTATTAAATTCGGTATGCATATAGTCCAACTAGCGAAGTAATATATCGTATATTACTGTGCCCATGTGAAGTAGCAAAAAAAATCGCATTCAGATATTTGTTATTAAATCATATTTGAATGGCTGAACAGAATTTTACTTTCTCATTACATACACATAGTTCATTACTTGGGTTAATAGCTTCTTCTTCTTTGTCCTTACACTCTTTGCAGAGTGACCGTGGTCATCACGTAGACAGTAGTGGCCTGTTTCACAATGCGCCGCCACTCTTCACGAACTCTTGCTCTCCTTGTACATTCGTGCAGTGAGCCGTTGAATGTCTTCTTTATTTGATCTGTTCACCTCATTGGTAATCTGCCGCGTAGTCTGATGCCTTCGACTTTGCCCTGCATCACTAGGCCCTCTATAGATTCAAATCCACGTCGTGGTATATGTCCAAAGAAAGTGGGAATACGAACTTGTACTGTGCTTGATAGTCTTTGTTTGATGCCCAGCTCTCGAAGAATGGACTCATTGGTTCGGAATTCCGTTCACGATATACCGAGCATTCTTCTCCAGTACCACATCTCAAGGGCATCCGTTTTGCTCACTTTCTCATAGAGTCCATGTTTTAGCAGCGTAGAGGAATATGGTGAATATGAGAGCTTTAAGAAGTCTAATTTTGGTAGCTTTGGTAATGTTTCGGTCCCTCCATATTTTCCTCAGTTTATCCATAGCTGCCCTGGTGATGGCCATACGCCGCCTGATCTTGTCGATATAGTCGTCATTATTTTATATGCACCCCCAGATATATAAATGGGTTAATATATAGATTAGTTTTTAAGCTGAGAATTAGCATGGTTCTTGTGAGATGAAACTCGATATTGTTTACTCGATTAAAAAAATAGTAATTCAATATAGCAATAGACGGTTAATCACAAAAACTAAATGCAAACAAAAGAAGATTCACCATAAACAATTCACAACAGAATTTTCAAAACACAATATAGCCGTAACAACGACAACAACACGACAGCCACCTTTCTATTATACGCGCACAAGTTTACATACGCCTTTTTTAAATGATGTCATAACAATAATATATTGCTTTAGAATATTAATAATTAGCTTCTATTCTTACAAAAAAAAATTATTACCTTATCCACATTTTAGCCATTTATTGACCATTAATATATTCTTTCCATATCCAAACTTTCACTTCCACCTTTGAGAGCTTTTTAAAAAGCTTTGAGAGCTTTGAGAAGAACTTGTAACAATAGTTTAACGATCAAAACATACACAAAACAACACATTTTAACATTAATCAAGAGAATAAGGATTACTTAACAATAATTATCCAATTCGTAATTATTGACGGAGAACTTATATCGCTAAGCCACAGCCACTATTAAAACAAGGGGACAGACTATTATTAACCGTTCATTTTAACTGCACGGGCATTAAGATACAATTTAACTCAGCGCACATAGCCACAACTACGTATAGGTATGCAAACTCTATCCAACGGCGTTAAACGAGGGACACCATACTTACGGTTAATGTATAATCATTGGTTGAACTTAACCAACCGCAAGTTAACTTTAACTGTCTCCGCTAACTGCAGTTAACGAGTGATTAAGTAATAACTAAGTTTTTAATGTTTATGTGGGTCCGTTGAGTGTGTTTTCGGCTTAATGTTGTTTTGTTTGTCATCTCGCATGGGAGGGTGCTTTTTTATGGATGTTGAGTTGTTGTTTAGTGGTTTTTTAATTGTAAATTTGGGTTTATAATACCGTAATGTCGCGATTTTAGTAGAGTTTTAAGATAAATTAGTTAGCAATTGGGTGTGATTATTGCTTACATTTCGTTTGTATAACCCCTTTATTATATTGTATTTTATGTTTTTTTCTGTGTATTTTTTAATATTTTTTTATAATATACATAATATAATTATGCAGAATTGTTCAAGAGAAATGTACTTAAAGAGATGATATATGGTCACATGTAATTATGGTCTTTGGCAATTTTCTACTTTGATAAATCGTATGTAGGTACATTAATCAAAATATATTGTTTGAATTTGTTTACTGTATGCTATTCTTTTAATAACGACTAGGTAATGATTTAATTAATTAGAAAAATATTTCAGAAAAAAAGGTTATTAATACAAGAACGACAGCGAATCATAGAACGCAATGTCACAAAAGCACTCATTAACATATAATGAATTAATGGCATATTCTAGGTATTTTGTCATTGAGTAGAAATATTTATCGAGCGAATAAAAAATATTCCTAAAATATACAGTTTTTCTTATATTATATAGATTGGTTAAGTGCCATACAAACATGAATTAAACCCGAAAATAACCAATTTTGTTTATTTCCCATAGGCCCCCGTTCCAGAAGGACGAAAAAGCCCAAACCAACGAACACAAGCGAGGACAAGAGGCCTAGAACGGCGTTCAGTGGTTCTCAACTTTCCAGATTAAAGGTTAGTTCAGCAATATTATTTTAACTCTTTTACAGCTGTCCACCCAATATGCAGTGTTAATCGAAGAGAGAGAACATTTGGAAATATAAGGTCATTAAATATGTACCGTTAGATTTCATACTGAAAGTTTGGCTTATTTATATATCTGTGAAGAAACAGAGCAATTAATCAAAATATGCACCCAAACTAATTCACAATTTGGCCATCTTATAAGTAGCTTGTTAACTCCAGCAGCAAATAAGTCTAGAGGGCATTTGGTTATATATCGCTAAAAGTGTATTCTACAGCTCATAAGGAGTAAAATATTTTTCCTTGAAAATAGTGATCCAAGGTTTGGAGGATGTAGCACTTAGTTGGGACTATATCCGGAGAATACAATGGATGACAGAGTGTTTCCAAGTCCTGCTTCTGTAATTTGTACAACATTTTTTGTACGACCTCTAATTGATAATAGTCCAGCAAGATTGGCCTATGGCGGCTATTTAATTTTAAACTCTAAAATTGTCTGTTGGAACCTGTTTATCAAGTTTTGTGAAACTATCTATGGTGGATAATATAAGTCCTAGATCACAAAACAAACACCATTAGCTATCTTCGTTAATATTCGCTTTTTCGGTGTGTTTTATCATTTTATCTTTACCCGACTCTTATGCTAAACTAATTCTACTCTTATGCTAACTCTTTGTGATAATCCGATGTAGAAATGATTTGCCTTTATGTCGCGACAGCAAAGAAAGGCAAGTTTCGAAACAGTTTCTCTTCTGATGCTCGTATTCGCGCGGAACTCATTCAATACCTTAACCGTACCGATTTGTCTTATGTCTTAAATTATTCAATATTGTTGTGATAGTGACGTCTCTTCTTGCTGCTGATTCAGGGATAGTTTGAAATTCATCAGCCCCCGCTACAGTCTTCAATTCATCATTGCCTACCTGTTCTCAGGTCGCTCACGTGGTTTGTTTTGAAGATGAAAATCGTCAGACTCTGCGTTCATGAGTCATATCCTTATTAAACACTTCCATGATATTTCAAACTATCGGTATTGCACTGACTATACGAGGAAATGACGTAAATTTTTGACTCATCCATAGCGTATGAATGAATTTAACCTGCAAAAGACATTTCGATACATAACCTCAAACGTTATATATGGAAATGCCTTTTTCAAACAAAACATATGCCTGTGAGATCCTGTGAGGCTTATGACCCACTTCCTCGGTATAAAAACAAAATACTAAGAAAGTGGAAGTTCAGGAATCAAACTTGCTATTTTATGTTATCGGATATTTCATACTTAACGATCTAATAAAAAAAATTTGATTACTAAATCGATTAAAAAAACAAAAAACAAATAGACAAAGCCGATATCGAATAAAAAAAATTGCTCAAATTCTCATAGGTTCGCAATTGTTTATGTTTTTTTAAATTATTGATACGAGTTAACTAAAATTCTAATTGAAATTTATATATATATAATTTATATGCTGTTTCATTTACTGCGTTTCGTAATAAATGTAGGACACTACGGTTATTTTCGTTTTGAAAATTACATACATCAGAATTAATTTGTAAGGCACGTACCATTGGCCGAAATTAATAAATATTCCCTGAAAAACTCTGTTTATTAAAAAAAATTAACAAAAACAAAATTTAAATTATTTTGCACCAACGTAACGACGAATATACAATGTGGATTTGACCATTCGAACTTAAAAGGATACCCAGTCAGTATTAGTTGTCATAAATACTTTGAAATAGCGAAAAAAATAATAACTAAATTTTTAAAAATTAAACAAACTAAATAGCGTTTTAATACAGACAAAATGTAAACACCATGTGTAATGAAATTAATAAAATATTCCTTGAAAACCTCTATGTTTATTAAAAAAAATGAACAAAAACAAAATTGAAATCATTTTGCACCAATTACAATGTGGATTTGACCGTTCGAACTTAAATGGATACTCAGTCAGTATTATCATAAATCATCATCATCTCATCATCATCATCATATATATTAATACGCTAAGGTTAAGATGTTACTCTCCCTTTTTAGAAAAAACCTCACAACTAATCCACATAAATTATATATCATTTTATAGATAATTGCTTGCTCTACCGGCATCCACAACTAAAAAATTTATTATTGCTATTGTTTTTGCAAATTAATTAATTATTAAAATTATATACACAAAACACCAATGCTGCCATCTAACGGCTCAACGTCAATATGATTGACGGTCGGTAAAATTTTTGTTTAATTTCAAATCCACTCACGTATAAATAAAGTGGCGCTTTAGCTCAATGCTTTTGATACTTGCGCCTCTATATGTCAATTTTAGTAAAATATTTGTTTGATCTGTCATCTGAGCTTCATAATGGAATAAATAATGCGAAGACTTCGCACGGGTCACGCTAGTACTTTAAAATAGTGAAATAAACAATTACACCAAGAATGTTAAAAAATTCAACAAATTAAATAGCGTTTTAATATAAATAGAATGTAACCACCATGTGTAATAAAATTAAATAAATATTTCTTGAAAAACTCTATCGATACCCAGTCAGTATTAGTTGTCATAAATACTTTAAAATAATAAAATAAACAATCACGCCAAGAATTAAAAAAAAATAAACAAATTAAATAGCGTTTTAATATAAACAAAATGTAAACACCATGTGTAATCCTAATATAACTGACCTGAGCAAAATGGCCACAGCGCGGTGTTGCAGTGATTTCCTTTTTCGACATCTGCAACGCAGCAGTGCGGCGTTCGTTTGCTTATTTGTGATCAATTGTTTATGTTGTTAATATTAACAATAAAATTGAATTTGAAGTATTTACATAAATTAGCTAATTTAATAGAATAACTGCCGTTCACTTGACCCGCGTATAAGTTTGGTAAAATTAGTGTACATAGTCCACGTTCAGACGATAATGTGTATTAGCGGTGTGTTAATCGTGATTGATTCGTTCGTCTGATCAATGTCAAAAAAAAGTGTTGATGACTGCAATATGAAGTTGCAATGATACGCGGGTTAAGTGATCGAATTATTTTTATCCTAGTGACTCAATCACTCGTAGGCGAGCGCAATCGAATCAAATATTCGATCAATCGCGATCGACGCAGTTCTATCGTAAATACTTTATCGGGATTGTGAAACGGATCATTGCAACTTCATATTGCAGTCATTAATACTTTTTTTTAAATCTTGGCTCAACGAACGAATCAATTACAATTAACACACCTCTAATACACATTATCGTCATATCAGTCCAAACGTGGACTACGTACACAACTTGTTCTAATTAACTATGCACCAGATTTCAGGTATTTGAAACGTAGCAAACGTACTAATTAACTATATACCAGATTTAGACAGTCTCTGTAAATGTGTATTTACAGTGTCTGAAGCCATGAAATTATACGAAACATTTTGAATACTTGGTCTCGAACAGTTCCTGCTCAGAGTAAACAAAAACACATTTCACTTATTCCACATTACGCGTCCTATCAAATACAGTTTAAACTATGTTTCGTGTTCTCTCTATATTATTACATGTTGCAAACAATGTAGATGTAAAATAATAAGACGAAATAAATAAATCCAAACAGTTGGCCAGCTACCGACGACGAAATTTTCCATTGTCTTGCCGCGTGGCAATTACAACAAATCAATTACTTCTCATCTTTTTCGCACTCATTGAATTTATCATTACCGAAATGTGACAGTAATCTGCTAGAATGTGACAGTTGACCGCAGCGTATTTTGAATATTATGACATAGGCATAAGAATTATTTTACTATTTGCCTGCAGTTAAAAAATAATATAACTTTATGGGAAGTATCGATGTGACAACGTTTAAGCCAGCGAATTTTTGGTGAAAATACATGGTGTTTGTAATTACAAACTACTTAAAACTATTCCTGTGACTAAACTACGAATTTTTTTTATTTGATATTTAGTGTACGTTTGAGAAACACCATCTAGTATCTGAGGATTTATTTAATGTCGAACGGCTAAAAAAATGTCAATAAAATGTCCAAAGTCTGTTTAGCAACATTTTATTTGCGTTTACGACTTGGTAAATAATGGTGTAAAAATGAAACCGCTTTAAACGGAGTTACGTAAAGCGGGGTTTCACGGTATAGAGTTAAATCTGATATTAATACGCAGAATATACCAAAGTGTCATATTTACACAATTGTCCAATTTACTTAAAGATTGTTTCATATACCGTACACACGTACAAATATTTACTTACTTCCGCGTATGGTATACGTCAATAGACATTGTTTAAATGAACTAACATACAAACTGGGGATTATAACTGGTTTTGAGTTTTTTTTATCTGTTCACTTCATAGATTCAAATTTATTATTACAAAATTACTAAATTGTTTACATTAAATCTAAGAATAATAATTACATGTTCTTTTCTAATAAAAATATTTCATTTCTTGTTTGTTTTTTCTTCTTTTCTTTATTATTTTTTTCTTTTTGAATTGACAAAAAAATTACTAACTTAAATCACTTTTACCATTGTTACAGCACGAATTTGCCGAAAACAAATACCTGACCGAGAGGAGACGCCAGCAGCTGGCCTCCGAACTTGGCTTAGCTGAGGCTCAAATCAAGATCTGGTTCCAGAACAAGAGAGCCAAGATTAAAAAGGCCACCGGCCAGAGAAATCCTTTGGCTATTCAGCTGATGGCTCAAGGTCTCTACAATCATACCACTGCCAATGAAAGCGACGAGGAAGATGAAGAAATTAATGTGACGTAAACATTTGAAATGCGCAAGTGTTTCCTAATCTCTTGACGCTTTCGTATACTTGTGATGCCATAGTGTGTGTAGATTGGAAACTTCTGATTTTGACAATCTATAATAAGAGTTGGAAACGTGAAAACGGAATAAGGTTTTCGTAGTCTAGTTTGGAGCAATTGAATAGAATGACTCCCATTTCCAGCAATTTTTTTAAATCGAGAAAGAAAGATTTATATATTGGAAAAAGTGACGAAATTTATGTGACATAATTCTGAATAAAATAACATTTAACAAGTAATTTCTGTCAAATATTTTGATGTCTTCTTTTCAGAAAACCACTGGCTAACATCAAAATATTATCCAATGGCGTCCTTAAAAAGATATTTTCTTTGTAATATTTTAGTAGCTTTGGAAATTACTATTATGGGACAAAAAAAATGAATAGAATTTTTGAAATTTTCCTGTATAGATGAAATGTATATAGAACAATCTGAAATATATTATAAAGCTTAAAAAGAATAATGCTTAAAATTAAAAAAATGTTCGTTGATAAAATTCAGTACATTGGCCTTAAATTCCAATTTGATAAATTACGCAAACACGACACTTGTCTATTGATATGTTTTAAAAATGTTTATAAATGTTAGGTTACCTTTAATATTTTATTTTTTGGTACCAGCAAATGTTTATTAATCATTAATTTAGAACCCAAAATACAAAGTACCCGGAAAAGTTAACATAGATATAATGGGTAACAGAAAAATGGTTACGGTTCCTTTCCGCTAGTTCCAGTCGAGGCCGTTAAAAAAAAGTTAAGTTCTATTAAAATATATTATGCGGTTTTTCCCCCAAAATACTATCTTTACGTATAAGTAATACAAAACAATAAGTTTTATGGAATTCTATACACATTAACATTCTTGACCTTTCTTCAAAGAACGTATTTAATATTTTAGTCAACTGTCACGATATCAAAAATATCATAGAGCTTTGCATAGAGCTTTAGCTTGCAATATGTAAGTGCTTAAATGGAAAAAAAATTGCTAAATTAAAAAAAAAATTAGCAACCTTTAAATATTTACCAACTCATTTCCAACTAAGTTTCTGCCTGTAGCTTAACTAGAGTGAATTTTTTTCAATAGTTTTTCCCGATAATCGTGAATAGTGGGCACTTTCTAACGTTTTCAATTTATTTTCTAAACTATATAGGTATTACATCATATACGATAACAGCAAGTTCATTGAAATTAAATTATACGATATACGTATTACATCATATACGATATACGTATTACATCATATACGATAACAGCAAGTTCATTGAAATTAAATTATACGATATACGTATTACATCATATACGATATACAATATACGTATTACATCATATACGATAACAGCAAGTTCATTGAAATTAAATTATACGATATACGTATTACATCATATACGATAATAGCAAGTTCATTGAAATTAAATTAAAAGATTTTATTACACATGAGCATACAAAAAAATTACGCATTATTCCCTATTTTTCAAAATTTTATTATGATGTCATGTACTCCAGTCTTAGTGGTATATTTAATATTGAAAATATTATTAAAACTAGTTAAAAAGTTGTTAAATGATAGGTGTACAAACAAACACACAGGCGGACAACAATTTTAAAAGGCCATGATTTCTTTTCTGTAGTGAATATATGTAGCCTTATAGTCTTCTTTATACGAGAACGTCTTTAATGTACCGAGCTTTTAATTTTGATATCTTATAATTTAATAAATTCAAATAAGTACATTACTTGAATGTGAATTTATTAATCAAATTCTGTACAAGTAAGCAAAGTGACACATAAAGTATGCACAAGCCTGCCACTTGCAGTAACTGGTCATGTTTTACATTTTTCAAATCGGTTATGGCAATGTACATATTAGTTTACGCTAATCATCTATGTCTAATGAATAAACATTTTAATTAAATTCTTTTCGATTAAATGAATCAGTATTCGACATGTCTGGAGTTAAAAATTTCTTAAAAAAGCGATTTAGTACAAACCATGCGCTGATAGAGTTACCTACTTGTTAATTAGCAAGACAGTTACTTGTGTTGTATTGTTCCAACATGTAGTCTAAATAAATAAAATGTTTGTAGTTAAATTATGTATTGGACTATGTCGTAATATCGAATGTTCCTAGAATATAATTTCATTGTTTCATGACAAAATTGCCAAAACATAACACTAATGACTGTATGTCTATTACTGGCGATTTTCTTTGAACCTATTCATAGTAAAAATTTGAAATGTTGCACATATTATAAGAAAGAAGCAATGGAAAGTGGTAAGCGATGGAAGAAGCAAAGATTTTCCGTTTTTTATCAGTCAGCTCATTAAACGTACGTTTTCGTAGAGTTTCGTAGTCAAGGGATCCTTACCGGTGTCGTCAGTCTGTTTGTCCTACAAACCATGGTAGTTTTGACCATTGTGGGCCTACGTGAAAGACATTTTGTGATTAAACTTTGTATGTAAAACAATGAGGTCTCACTATAAATATAGAAATATTAAATAAATTTAATTTGGTACACATAAAATGGCACTAAAATTGTTTCCTCGCATGTGATTGAGTAAAATGTAAATGGATAAGTCTTTTAAAATAAAAATAAGGCTTATTTAACAAGTTTTAGTGCTTTCCCTCCACCTCCAAATAATTAAAAATTAATTTAAAATAGTTCTAGATTGGAGGATTTGATTAGAAATTTAAAATTAAATTATTTCAGTTAACTTAAAGATATATAGACAATTACGCAACCCTACGTTGTATATGTTCCGACACGCAATCGACTTGGTTATTTCCATCTGTTGCCATATTTATTTTAATTAAAAATGTTATTATAACGCAACAAACAAACGAGCAGTGCTAGTACCATTATATTGCGTGATTCTATTTTGGCGATGATAACGACAAAGTAACTTTTATAAATTTTACTTCTATGTTTAAACATTTTTGATATAAATTAGCTATAGATCGTTCCGATTATCATGAGTCGTTAGATCACTGACTTGGTAAATTTAACTTTCCATTTTTATTTATAGATCCTTATATGATCTATAAATCATATGTGTACATATGTAAGTAATCTATAATCCCGTATCTCAAAAATGAGAT
The DNA here is from genome assembly GCA_039881145.1 of Druceiella hillmani. Taxonomy (NCBI): domain Eukaryota; kingdom Metazoa; phylum Arthropoda; class Insecta; order Lepidoptera; family Hepialidae; genus Druceiella; species Druceiella hillmani. Next base: position 4,386,810 of record JAYKKI010000064.1, read on the forward strand.
AAGATAAGAAAAAAATTATCGATCCTAATCGTTTTATTTGATGACAAGAATATATATAAACCGACTTGCTATATTGTTATGCCAATTTAAAAACACTTACATATTTATCTAAGTATATTTCTTAATCTAAATATACGCTAAGCTACTCAACTATATATATATATATATACATATATATATATATATATATATATATATATATATATATATATATATATATATATATATATCTATATATATATATATATATATATATATATATATCTGTAATATTATATTTGTTAGTAAATTAATAACAAGTAATTCAGGATACCAAAAATGTATTTCATTAGTCAATTAAACAAGATGTATGTAATTTTATTAGTACAATTATATATAATTTTGTAAAATGGTTTCCTTATATACGTATAGTAGAATATTGAGTTTTTATCTACTGAAAATCTAATTTATACTTTCATTTTTCCATTTTAGCGATTTTCACGAATTTTCTTATCGACTATTTATTTACCTATTTTTAAATCGAACCGCATAAGTACTCAAAATTAGAGTTGTTCCTTTTGTAAATTCATTATTTTTTATATGATTTATTTATTGTGAATAAAATTAGGTAATTAAACGACTGTAAATAATTAGATTTAGGATAAAAATGGCTACCTATTATGAGAAGTAAATATATTGTGTTTATTCGTAAAAATAATTGGAATTAAAAAGTATTTGAGAAATTAAATTATAAAATCTTGAAATTATCAATTTGTTTCATTTTATTTATTCCTTTGCGACGCCAATGTGGGGGGTCGTTGAATATGTGTAATTATTTTATTTATTACTAGCTGGGCCTTCGTTCAAGTGGACCTTGAAGATTTGAAGATTGAAGGTTGAGATTAACGTGACACCACCTACAATAATCATAAAATAAACTTTTTTGGATATGAGCGGTTTGTGATGATATTTTGAATTATCATATTATCTTTTTTGGCAGGCTGTGTGCAATAAAACAAAGCTAATACGTTATCTTAGGTCCAGCAAAATCTACCTGGTAAAACTTCATTAGAATTCGTTCAGTGGTTCCTGTGTCCCCACGTAACCCCGTGCCCCCCCGCCTATTTATTAAACGTATAGATTTTTCTTACTTTCAATACAGGACATGTATATTTACACCCCTTCAAATTAGTTTAACATGAATATTTTAGTAAAAGTAAATTTTCTACTTATACTAAAATTTGTTTTGTATAGCTATACTTCATTTATGGCTCATGCGATAAAAAAAAATCAAAGTGACAATCGTTTTCCACACATTTTTTTTTCACTGTATCTTAATATAAAAATAAAGGCACCAGCTGTTATATATTGAACCTAAAAAAGGGAAAACTTAAAAAGTAAAATTAATTTTAAAAAAATTCTGAAAAACGAAAAAAGTTTAAAATTTACTAAATTTGTTTTCTATTTGTGAGTAGTAAAGAAACATTTTAAACCCACTTTTTTATGAATAGGTTTTTTTTGAAATCAGGGAAACTTGCTAAAATGCAATATACCGTACTAGGTACGTGAATATATCTGTCTCGTATTGAAAATGTGGAAGAGAGACGAATGAGGTAACAATTCCCAAGTGCTGTGACAACATCCTATAACGCGTTATGGGGTTGAGATGTGGGGTCTTGTACGGGTATGAAAACACATGCGGTCGTTACACAATGCACAATTGAATCGGTGTGAGAGTAAGATAAGTCATTGTCTGTCATTCGATAGATCAATTCAAGATCTCAAATGTACTTGGTTAGAATTACGCTACACGGTGGGCTTGAGGCGGGGGAGAGGAGGTGCGTTTATGTTTTCGGGCGCGTCCCTATTCACTGTTGCTCAACATGTGAATTAGTGACCCTAGTTCTAATACTACCTAAGTGTGTGAAGTAAATTAAAAAGTAATAACGATGGCAATGGGAAAATGTTCGTATTTTTAAGTGCATTCAAAATCGAAACTAGACCATTTCATAACCAGAAAATCCCAATATCTAATGTGTTTATAGTGTATTGTATTGACCGACACATTTGTATTGGCCGAGACAAATCCACCGATGAAAGTATTTCAAAAGTTGTACCAAAAAAGAATGTTACAAATTTCAAAAATTGAAAATTTTACATTTTATTGATAAAAAATACAAATATATTTATTTCATTCACCTCACCCACTAAGATCATAGAACTAGTCACAATTTAACCACACCATGAAATAACTCGCACGATGAGCAACAGTGAACTTAGACCCGCTCGATATGTGTTGTTTCGTTATAAGAAGGTTGAAAGAGTCCTTATGACGTAAAAGTAGAAACAGTATCAACAAAAAATAGTCACGATCGATTTTTTTTAAATTTTCATTTTTAAACGATTTCATTTGATGCTCTTACGATGAAGTTGAAAATAAAAGAAAGCTTTTAGACTTTAAGTATTTTTGTATTATTACTTACTATAAATATGCCAAAATTCATCTGGTCCGATTACATGACTTTTGACAAAATTATTTGAATAATAGATGGATAGACCATTAATATTTTAAGTATAAGGTGCAGTGCTTGAAGTTGGAGCTGTGATCTGGTGGAATGCAAGTTATAAATAAATGTATAGAAAGCTAGAATGTATAAATTTCGTTGGTTGAAGGTGGCTATTTCTCTGATTGCGACTAATTTTAACAATTAAATCACATTGGATCAGAATTAAGTCATATCTGATTAAAAGCATCTATACCGCTGATTTCTATTATACTAGTATGTTAGACTAGCTATACCATGTAAATGCTATATTTATACCTATTTCAAGCTCCGTTATGAACATCACGGGAACTAAATTTAACATTTAATTAGAGACGTCCAATAATTTTTCTTTGCATCGATACTTATATCGCAATTCATTTTATCGATACATGATAACAACAGATTGTTTTTATCGACACTCTCGGTATTTTCTTTTATTTTGTTAATCTTACGGGTTACAAATGAATTCAAAAAATTACCCCCTTATGATTTTTGTTTGTATTAAAGAGAGAAGTCACTCTCAGTGTCAGTGTTCTTAAAAAAAATAAACAGTTTAAAAGAAATAGTACAAATAAGAAAGTTTAAAAGTAATATAACACCATTATTGTAACATAAACTCGATGGATTGTTACACTTATATTAGGTGATACCAGACTCTAACGCGAACCGAATATCTAAACAATGTGCTGAATGTATTGCATGATTTATCATTCGAGTGAATCGAAAGAAAATTAAGTGTGGCGATTGCTGAGTTGCATGCAAATCTGTACTACAAGGTTTCATTTTAAATCCTAGAAACTATGACTAACGGTAGCAACTGTTCTTCAAAAACAAGAAGGTTGTTTGTCTATACATTCTGCAGTCATTGTCCCACAAAGCTTATAAAAATAATAAAGGTTAACCTCGAATGGAATTAAACTTTTTCACGACATTGATTGCGATAGAACTTAAGTATTATATATATATATATATTATATATATATATATATATATATATAAAAGAAAAATATATAGTACGAGTAAGGAATGTACATCCTTACTTGTAGTTGGTATCAAATATTTTTAATAGCCACTAGCATATGCTAGTAAAACAAATTAATCACAATTAAATGAAACTACGTGATGTAGTATTATTTCTATCAGGAAATAATACTACGTCACGTAGTATCTACGACCTAGGTTTCGTTGTATTATTCAACATCTTCAAGTAGGCTATTAGCAAAGATGATGTTGTAATACAACGAAACCTAGGTCGTGGTAAAAAACTTAAAGAAAGTTGAAATAATACTACATCACGTAGTTTCTTTTAATTGTGAATAATGAATTTCTACAAAATTAACGCCAAATATATTCAATATTTGAAAACAAATTAACTTAAAACATATAGATATCTGTCTAAACACAAGAATAAAAATATTCAATAAAATTTGTGTGTTTTAATTTACGTCTTATATTTTATCCTTGCCCATAAAAAACTTTCAATTAGCGACTATGATAACCAGCTTGTTATTAGATTGTATAAATAAACAGAAGAAAATTTGATAGGTTAAATAGAACTTTAATCTATTGAAGCTTTTATCGATTTATTTTGTCACACTTTCTCATCTCTAACATTAGTTACGTGGACGTTCGCTGCTGTGAACGTTCACTATCTGCGCCAAAATGGCGAAAATGATTTGTTTCATTATTATTTTATGTAAAGTCCGTCAAGCGTAATAATATGATAGAAGTCAGTGATCTATTCTCATGATAAGTGAAAACTGACAGATAGCTATCAATATACCAAGATATGGATACTTTCCTGAATTTTATATTACATTTGTTGTATGTTACTCTCCTTACTCCATCCTCTCCATAATCATTCATATCTGTTACTGCCTTTAAAATGTTCTACCAATTATACAATACAAACCATACTCATTCATATAATACAAACCATACTCATCATAAATTTAATACAAATTTTTTAGCTTTAAACGAATAAAATAAGAATTTTGTTAATCAAAGTTATTATTTAAATCAAATTAAAAAGTTATGAAGAAAAATAAAGAAATTAAAAAATCAGCGAAATGTTTAAAGAAGAAAAAACCTCTGAATAAACCTCTAAATTTCTCCCTCTTAATCTGAGCGTTCATTAAAAAATCATTTTTGGTCCAATATTTGGACCAAAGTAATTATTATACGACATAGGAACACTGAAATGTGTTTTAAATATAAATTAATATTTTAATAAATAAATACAAGTTTTATAAATTCAAATTATTCATTTTTATTTAGTTATTACAATGACTTTAGTAGGCATTGTATAATTTAAACAAAATTTAAAAACAATATTTTACAATTATGTTTGAATAATGCATGAAACTTCTTTTTTGTCAACATGATATAACAAAAAATAGCTTGTATTGAAAAAAATGTCACAAATTTCGATTCTTAAAGTGCTAAGTTTCGGTGCATCCTTCCACCTTCACTTTCAATCTTTACGTGGAAGCTCCGCTATCCATATATTTATGAACTGGTCACCACGATATCGAGTTAAATCAGCATAATTAATATAGATTAGCTGATATCATTAATTTTGATTTTTGTTAAGAAAAAATAAATTCTATGAAATTGCAATATTTGCAAGTAGAAAATGTTTTATTCACTATATTTAACACAACAAAATAATAATGTATACACATGGTTATAAGTCTGAAAATTGGAATCAATAACAGAAGATGGAGTAAATTTTATTTAAAAGAGGATTTAATTATATATAGTACCAAAAGGTTTTTAGTTTCCAAGTTGTACCAGGTTTTCACAACAAATTAAGATTCGCATTGATTAATATTATTCTTATTTTAATTATGCAGTAAGATATATTGACAAAATATTTCAGAAAATATCTAACATATTGCCTGGAAAATAACACGTATTTATTAAATAGTTGACGTTTGTACGTTGTAGTTTTGTCACCGAACGAGAAAAACGAATGATGTGTTTTCTCAAATTACAAGTAGTATGAAATGTTACCAATATGACAAAACTTTAGTGGTATTGTATTGCCACCATTCTGTTGTAATTAAAAAGGTGTTTTGCAATTCAAAAGGGGTTTAGAATACTTATTATATTAATGAGAGAATTTCGAGTGAGATTCGATATTATACATAGTGTAAATCATTTTTACGATTAAGAGTAACGATGAACGATGGAGACGATGAAAAAATGTAAAAGATACTGAGAGGTATTGGTACTTTTCCGTATTCCTATTTTCAATATTTATCCCATTTTTCGACTTTTAGAAACTTCAAGGAAAAAGGTCATATAAGAGTTTCGATTTATATTTATCTATATTATTATGTAAAATAGGTGGAAAGCATTTGTAAATAGATTTTTTTGTGTAATACCTATTTCAAGTCATGGGCATGTTTAGAACAATGATAATTGGTTTCTTGTTAAAGCTGTATATAAACATTGCTAAAGGTTCAAATGAAACTTTAGCTATGATAGTGCTTCGTAGTTTAATTAAAACCTAAACTGTTTGTCCCGGTTCAATATTTCTTAAATGATTAGAAATTCAATTAAAAGCGCCCACGTAATAAGAGTATTTGAAAAGTAGGGAATAAAAACCGGCCAAAAACTAGTCCGGTTCGCGAAAGTTCCGCACCTCGTTGGAAGTGAAAATACTGAATTTTTCATAAGACATCACTCTTATGGACATCTCAGTGGAATAAATATTTAATAATACCTAAAGTTAAGTAAAAGATACACACACATACACACACACACATTTACATATATATATATATATATATATATATATATATATATATATATATATATATATATATATATTTCTTATCCCCTATAAAGCACTCTGTGCATCATGCACTTTGGGCTACCTACTGAAAGAGAAACACTGCTATATGAGAAAGCGAGATTGACATACCTCCTGGTCTGTTTTTTTTCGTTTCTTTTATAGCACCGTTTCTCTTTGCTGATCGAGCATGATGTTATGTGTGAAGCTTTAAGGTTCCGACAACATCTGCATTTAGAAGATTCTTGCATCGGCATGAAGTAGGTAGGTAAATAATATAGCAGAAGAATAAAATAGTAGACCACTCATTTGTCAAATAAACTGTGTAAATATATATTTAGTGAGCAAATTCACGCTGTCGATTTTTTGTTGCAAGTCGTTAGTGCGCATGCGCGAATAGCAAAATTTCTCTCCGATCATTTTTTTCTTAACGCGCCTAGAAATATAATTTCAAAAAATCTCTTGCTGCAACGGATTACGTAAAATTAACTTGACAACATAACAAATATAACTTCAAAAAATCTCTTGCTGTATAACAAATATAACTTCAAAAAATATCTTGCTGCAACAGATTACGTAAAATTAACGTGACAACATAACAAATATAACTTCAAAAAATATCTTGCTGCAACAGATTACGTAAAATTAACGTGACAACATAACAAATATAACTTCAAAAAATCTCTTGCTGCAACGGATTACGTAAAATTAACGTGACAACATAACAAATATAACTTCAAAAAATCTCTTGCTGCAACGGATTACGTAAAATTAACGTGACAACATAACAAATATAACTTCAAAAAATCTCTTGCTGCAACGGATTACGTAAAATTAACGTGACAACATAATAAATATAACTTCAAAAAATCTTCAAAAAATCTCTTCCTGTATAACAAATATAACTTCAAAAAATCTCTTGCTGCAACGGATTACGTAAAATTAACGTGACAACGGAAAGTTTTATTGTGATTATATTGCTTTAAAATTAAGTGAACTAGTATTTTTTTGACTCAAATTTTATTATTTAATGAAAGTATTTACTTTTGCATGGAGAATATTTAGCTATATCGGTAATCTCTAAATAATGCGATCCTTTAATTGAAATACATGCAACATTAGTTTTTCCCAATCCCAACCTGCATCGAAATGGCGTATTTTGTCATACGATAAATGGGTGGCAAATACCGTTACCTATCTATCGCAAAGATTAACGCAACATGTATCTATCTATCGCAAAGACTATCACAACATATATCTATCTATCGTAAATACTATTGCGACATATATCTATCTATCGCAAAGGCTATCACAACATATATCTATCTATCGTAAATACTATTGCGACATATATCTATCTATCGCAAAGGCTATCACAACATATATCTATCTATCGTAAATACTATTGCGACATATATCTATCTATCGCAAAGGCTATCACAACATATATCTATCTATCGTAAATACTATTGCGACATATATCTGTCTATCGCAAAGGCTATCACAACATATATCTATCTATCGTAAATACTATTGCGACATATATCTGTCTATCGCAAAGGCTATCACAACATATATCTATCTATCGTAAATACTATTGCGACATATATCTATCTATCGCAAAGGCTATCACAACATATATCTATCTATCGTAAATACTATTGCGACATATATCTGTCTATCGCAAAGGCTATCACAACATATATCTATCTATCGTAAATACTATTGCGACATATATCTATCTATCGCAAAGGCTATCACAACATATATCTATCTATCGTAAATACTATTGCGACATATATCTATCTATCGCAAAGTCTATCACAACATATATCTATCTATCGTAAATACTATTGCGACATATATCTGTCTATCGCAAAGGCTATCACAACATATATCTATCTGTCGTAAATACTATTGCGACATATATCTATCTATCGCAAAGGCTATCACAACATATATCTATCTATCGTAAATACTATTGCGACATATATCTATCTATCGCAAAGGCTATCACAACATATATCTATCTATCGTAAATACTATTGCGACATATATCTATCTATCGCAAAGGCTATCACAACATATATCTATCTATCGTAAATACTATTGCGACATATATCTGTCTATCGCAAAGGCTATCACAACATATATCTATCTATCGTAAATACTATTGCGACATATATCTATCTATCGCAAAGGCTATCACAACATATATCTATCTATCGTAAATACTATTGCGACATATATCTGTCTATCGCAAAGGCTATCACAACATATATCTATCTATCGTAAATACTATTGCGACATATATCTATCTATCGCAAAGGCTATCACAACATATATCTATCTATCGTAAATACTATTGCGACATATATCTATCTATCGCAAAGGCTATCACAACATATATCTATCTATCGTAAATACTATTGCGACATATATCTGTCTATCGCAAAGGCTATCACAACATATATCTATCTATCGTAAATACTATTGCGACATATATCTATCTATCGCAAAGGCTATCACAACATATATCTATCTATCGTAAATACTATTGCGACATATATCTATCTATCGCAAAGGCTATTACAACATATATCTATCTATCGTAAATACTATTGCGACATATATCTATCTATCGCAAAGGCTATCACAACATATATCTATCTATCGTAAATACTATTGCGACATATATCTGTCTATCGCAAAGGCTATCACAACATATATCTATCTATCGTAAATACTATTGCGACATATATCTATCTATCGCAAAGGCTATCACAACATATATCTATCTATCGTAAATACTATTGCGACATATATCTGTCTATCGCAAAGGCTATCACAACATATATCTATCTATCGTAAATACTATTGCGACATATATCTATCTATCGCAAAGGCTATCACAACATATATCTATCTATCGTAAATACTATTGCGACATATATCTGTCTATCGCAAAGGCTATCACAACATATATCTATCTATCGTAAATACTATTGCGACATATATCTGTCTATCGCAAAGGCTATCACAACATATATCTATCTATCGTAAATACTATTGCGACATATATCTATCTATCGCAAAGGTTATCACAACATATATCTATCTATCGTAAATACTATTGCGACATATATCTATCTATCGCAAAGGCTATCACAACATATATTTATCTATCGTAAATACTATTGCGACATATATCTATCTATCGCAAAGGCTATCACAACATATATCTATCTATCGTAAATACTATTGCGACATATATCTGTCTATCGCAAAGGCTATCACAACATATATCTATCTATCGTAAATACTATTGCGACATATATCTATCTATCGCAAAGGCTATCACAACATATATCTATCTATCGTAAATACTATTGCGACATATATCTGTCTATCGCAAAGGCTATCACAACATATATCTATCTATCGTAAATACTATTGCGACATATATCTATCTATCGCAAAGGCTATCACAACATATATCTATCTATCGTAAATACTATTGCGACATATATCTGTCTATCGCAAAGGCTATCACAACATATATCTATCTATCGTAAATACTATTGCGACATATATCTATCTATCGCAAAGGCTATCACAACATATATCTATCTATCGTAAATACTATTGCGACATATATCTATCTATCGCAAAGGCTATCACAACATATATCTATCTATCGTAAATACTATTGCGACATATATCTATCTATCGCAAAGGCTATCACAACATATATCTATCTATCGTAAATACTATTGCGACATATATCTGTCTATCGCAAAGGCTATCACAACATATATCTATCTATCGTAAATACTATTGCGACATATATCTATCTATCGCAAAGGCTATCACAACATATATCTATCTATCGTAAATACTATTGCGACATATATCTGTCTATCGCAAAGGCTATCACAACATATATCTATCTATCGTAAATACTATTGCGACATATATCTATCTATCGCAAAGGCTATCACAACATATATCTATCTATCGTAAATACTATTGCGACATATATCTGTCTATCGCAAAGGCTATCACAACATATATCTATCTATCGTAAATACTATTGCGACATATATCTATCTATCGCAAAGGCTATCACAACATATATCTATCTATCGTAAATACTATTGCGACATATATCTATCTATCGCAAAGGCTATCACAACATATATCTATCTATCGTAAATACTATTGCGACATATATCTGTCTATCGCAAAGGCTATCACGATATATATCTATCTATCGTAAATACTATTGCGACATATATCTGTCTATCGTAAATACTATTGCGACATATATCTGTCTATCGCAAAGGCTATCACGATATATATCTATCTATCGTAAATACTATTGCGACATATATCTGTCTATCGTAAATACTATTGCGACATATATCTGTCTATCGCAAAGGCTATCACAACATATATCTATCTATCGTAAATACTATTGCGACATATATCTGTCTATCGCAAAGGCTATCACGATATATATCTATCTATCGTAAATACTATTGCGACATATATCTGTCTATCGTAAATACTATTGCGACATATATCTGTCTATCGCAAAGGCTATCACGATATATATCTATCTATCGTAAATACTATTGCGACATATATCTGTCTATCGTAAATACTATTGCGACATATATCTGTCTATCGCAAAGGCTATCACAACATATATCTATCTATCGTAAATACTATTGCGACATATATCTGTCTATCGCAAAGGCTATCACGATATATATCTATCTATCGTAAATACTATTGCGACATATATCTGTCTATCGTAAATACTATTGCGACATATATCTGTCTATCGCAAAGGCTATCACGATATATATCTATCTATCGTAAATACTATTGCGACATATATCTGTCTATCGTAAATACTATTGCGACATATATCTGTCTATCGCAAAGGCTATCACAACATATATCTATCTATCGTAAATACTATTGCGACATATATTTGTCTATCGCAAAGGCTATCACGATATATATCTATCTATCGTAAATACTATTGCGACATATATCTGTCTATCGTAAATACTATTGCGACATATATCTGTCTATCGCAAAGGCTATCACGATATATATCTATCTATCGTAAATACTATTGCGACATATATCTGTCTATCGTAAATACTATTGCGACATATATCTGTCTATCGCAAAGGCTATCACAACATATATCTATCTATCGTAAATACTATTGCGACATATATCTGTCTATCGCAAAGGCTATCACAACATATATCTATCTATCGTAAATACTATTGCGACATATATCTGTCTATCGCAAAGGCTATCACGATATATATCTATCTATCGTAAATACTATTGCGACATATATCTGTCTATCGTAAATACTATTGCGACATATATCTGTCTATCGCAAAGGCTATCACGATATATATCTATCTATCGTAAATACTATTGCGACATATATCTGTCTATCGTAAATACTATTGCGACATATATCTGTCTATCGCAAAGGCTATCACAACATATATCTATCTATCGTAAATACTATTGCGACATATATCTGTCTATCGCAAAGGCTATCACAACATATATCTATCTATCGTAAATACTATTGCGACATATATCTATCTATCGCAAAGGCTATCACAACATATATCTATCTATCGTAAATACTATTGCGACATATATCTGTCTATCGCAAAGGCTATCACGATATATATCTATCTATCGTAAATACTATTGCGACATATATCTGTCTATCGTAAATACTATTGCGACATATATCTGTCTATCGCAAAGGCTATCACGATATATATCTATCTATCGTAAATACTATTGCGACATATATCTGTCTATCGTAAATACTATTGCGACATATATCTGTCTATCGCAAAGGCTATCACAACATATATCTATCTATCGTAAATACTATTGCGACATATATCTATCTATCGCAAAGGCTATCACGATATATATCTATCTATCGTAAATACTATTGCGACATATATCTGTCTATCGTAAATACTATTGCGACATATATCTGTCTATCGCAAAGGCTATCACAACATATATCTATCTATCGTAAATACTATTGCGACATATATCTGTCTATCGCAAAGGCTATCACGATATATATCTATCTATCGTAAATACTATTGCGACATATATCTGTCTATCGTAAATACTATTGCGACATATATCTGTCTATCGCAAAGGCTATCACGATATATATCTATCTATCGTAAATACTATTGCGACATATATCTGTCTATCGTAAATACTATTGCGACATATATCTGTCTATCGCAAAGGCTATCACAACATATATCTATCTATCGTAAATACTATTGCGACATATATCTGTCTATCGCAAAGGCTATCACGATATATATCTATCTATCGTAAATACTATTGCGACATATATCTGTCTATCGTAAATACTATTGCGACATATATCTGTCTATCGCAAAGGCTATCACGATATATATCTATCTATCGTAAATACTATTGCGACATATATCTGTCTATCGTAAATACTATTGCGACATATATCTGTCTATCGCAAAGGCTATCACAACATATATCTATCTATCGTAAATACTATTGCGACATATATCTATCTATCGCAAAGGCTATCACGATATATATCTATCTATCGTAAATACTATTGCGACATATATCTGTCTATAGTAAATACTATTGCGACATATATCTGTCTATCGCAAAGGCTATCACAACATATATCTATCTATCGTAAATACTATTGCGACATATATCTGTCTATCGCAAAGGCTATCACGATATATATCTATCTATCGTAAATACTATTGCGACATATATCTGTCTATCGTAAATACTATTGCGACATATATCTGTCTATCGCAAAGGCTATCACGATATATATCTATCTATCGTAAATACTATTGCGACATATATCTGTCTATCGTAAATACTATTGCGACATATATCTGTCTATCGCAAAGGCTATCACAACATATATCTATCTATCGTAAATATTATTGCGACATATATCTATCTATCGCAAAGGCTATCACAACATATATCTATCTATCGTAAATACTATTGCGACATATATCTGTCTATCGTAAATACTATTGCGACATATATCTGTCTATCGCAAAGGCTATTACAACATATATCTATCTATCGTAAATATTATTGCGACATATATCTATCTATCGCAAAGGCTATCACAACATATATCTATAAATAGTGTTTAAGGTTTTGGTGATTTAATAAAATCACCGAAACGTTAAATATTGTTTATAGACATATGGTGCGATAGCCTTCTATTCAACTTCACTTAAATCGCCCCTTCTGGGCGGTACCTTCTAACCTAAACCGTCCCTTCTGGATAGTTATTTTGGAAATTAACTTGGACAACACCAAGATGACGACTAACTAGTATAACCGTGACAAATATAACCGTGAGTACTAAGATAAACCAACCTGTCATAGAAAAAGTCCAGAAATAAAATTACATATATATATATATATATATATATATATATATATATATATATATGTGTGTGTGTGTGTGTGTGTCATGGTCAAAAGATTGTCAAGGGGAAATTTTGCAAATCTAACTAACAACTAACCAATTAACTTAAAAAAAACTAAGCTAAAAAGTAACCTTTGTGTTTACAAAAAAAAATTTCACCAAGCTGAGAAAGTAATTAGAAAGAAACTGATAGGGGTGACGATAAGAGACCGAAAGAGAAACGAGTGGCTCAGACAGAAGAGTAGGGTCGTAGACTTTATCAAACTTAAGTGGCAATGGGTTGACCACGTCGCCAGAAAACAGGACTCATGGTGTAAAGCGCTCATTTAATTGAGATAGTTGGACAGAAAGCGCCCACAAGAAAGGCCACATGTACTTTGGTACGATGACATCAAAATAACAGCTGAAGTGAAATGATCAGAAAAAGCACAAAATCGAGGGGAGCGGTGTAGAGTGAAGGACACCTCCATATATGCAGTAGAATATAGCTAAGGAAGAAAGAAGAAGATTTAATAAACACATTGCATCCTCTGTTGACATTTGGAAATATTTTTCTATTATCTAGCCAAAAAATGCCTAATTTCATTCTATAAGAGTTACGCTAATTATCTAGTTAAAAAGTAACCTGTTAATAATTTGAATCAAAAGCTATGTTTATATCAAGTTTTATGTAAATCTATCCATTTGTTTAGATGTGATTAATTTTATTACATCTACGAGGTTACACAATGGAAATGTTCCGGACATTTCCATTGTATAACCTCATAGAATAACATCAATTTAATTTGTTACCCTCACTAAAATACTTGCATATTGTATAACTTTCGATAATATAATAAAAACTAAACCGCTCCCCTACAATAAACTCACTAACGTAAACTGTTGGGAAAACCCACACAAACCCGGCTTCCGCTATTGTTTTGTGTAATATATAAATGCTGTTGGAAGTTCCTAATAATTATTCTTTGCTAATATCCCACCTGAAGATGTTGTAATACAACGAAACCTAGGTTGAGGTAAAGAACTTAAAAAAAGTAGAAATAATGCTACATCACCTAGATTAATTTAATTGTGAATATTTATGTACTTAAGTGAATGGTTATTACGTAATAAACTAACAATTATAGAAAGACACATTCATGTTTACAAAGTTATCAATATTTTTACATTTATACTCTTGAAATAATAGCGTATCATCGTCCATTAATCTATATATTTATGTATAAATATATTTTGTAAATTGATTGCTACATGAACTGTCTCCCATAGTTAATGATTTTCTGACACTAAATCATAAAAAAGTAAAAACAAATGCAATAGGGTATTTGCGAAATGTCGATATTTGCATAAAAATATTTTAACTCTTTAGAATAGGTTTAAAAGAATCTTATGATGAAAAAATAATGCATGTAACAAACAATTAATCGAGACTTGTGTAATTTGTTTTATTTATTAAATTAAAAAAGTTATTATGAATTTAGTTTCCCCAAAAAAAATGAGAAAATTATAATATGCGACATGTAAGTTAAACGCAATATTTAACGAATTATTAAATATTTTTATTAATAATTCGTTAAATATTGCGTTTAACAATAAATGGGGCGTTTTCGCGCGAATCGTAGTTCATCAGTTTTTAAGTCGTTATAACTTTGGAAGAAAAGTCCTAAGTGCGATATATTTATTTTAACCTTTTAATGTTATTACTTACTCTATTCTAGTAATAAAAACAATATATTTATATATATAACATAATAAAAATAGTATATTATTATTTAATTCTAGTAATAAAACTAAAACATAGTCGAACACCCTATACACTTAAAACTATACGCTTAAAAAATAATTTTTCCATAAGTAAAGTGGAAGTTAGAATTTGGGATGGGATTTAGGAGTTGAAGGTTAGAAGAGATGGATTTTTTTCATACAACGTTTGAAAACATTAACAGAGAGAGAATTCTTGGTTGATTCAGATTTAGTTATAAACAAAGTTTTGTTGAAAATAAAATTTATGGAAATTAGTTTTTTGCTCATAAAAATAAAACAGAACAGATTTTCAGAGCATAACTCTAGGCTATGAGTAAACGAGTATTTCATTCTATTTCTAAAATAATATATTTCTAATATATCTAACTTATTTACGTTATATGCGAATGGTGCCGATTGCGGACATCCATGCGCTCGAGCTGCACAATGTGACTAAAGATCTAACGAATACATGAGTTTTGAAAGCATTCTAAATTTTTAGAGCTTCATCGTATTTCTCTGTAGTCAAGAAAATGCAATAAGAACATTTGAAAGATAATAAGAATATTGAAAAGGCGATTAGAATATTAGAAAGTCAATAAGAGTATTTGAAGGACTATAAGAGTATTAGTAAGACAATAAGGGTATTTGAATAACAACAAGAGTATTTCAAAAGCGAAAGAGTATTTGAAAGGCAATACGAGTATTTGAAAAACAATAAAATTATACAAAAAGCAATAAATGTATTTAAAATGCAATAAGAGTATCGGAAAGGCAATTAGATTATTTCAAAGACGATAACAATATTTGAATGGCAATTGAAGTATTTGAAAGGCAATTGGAGTATTTGATAGGCAATAAGAGTATTTGAAAGACAATAAGAATATATGAAAGCACTAAGAGTATTTGAAAGATATTAAGAGTATCTGAGAAGCAATTAAATAATTTGGAATGATTTAAGGTTATTTTAAGGACAACAACGGTATTTCAAAGGCAACAAGAATATTTGAAAGACAATTGGAATATTTGAAGGGCAATTAGAGTATTTGGAAAACAATAAGAGTATTTAAAAGATAATAAGAATACATGAAAAGCACTAAGAGTATTTGAAAGATATTAAGAGTATCTGAAAGGCAATTATATAATTTGGAATGCATTAAGGGTATTTGAAAGACAACAACGGTATTTCAAATGCAACAAGAATATTTGAAGAACAATTGGTATATTTGAAGGGCAATTAGAGTATTTGAAAGGAAATAAGAAAATATGAAAACTAAGAAGAGTATATGAAAGGCAATAAGATTATCTGAAAAGCTATGAGTATATTTCAAAAGTGATAAGAGAATTTGACTAAGTTGGGCACTGGTTTGAACGGCTGGAAAATTTTAAATTAAGATTATTCCGAAACATGGCAGTATAAATGGAAAACAAAACGATGTTTACTCGTAACACGGAGGTAAATGCAAAACTAATATAAGAAAAATATATATCAAGATGTTATTTTAACGCACGCCAACATGTTTACAATACCACGCGCTTGCCGTTTGAGTTACAGTAACTAGTCTAGTTAACGTGTTCACTATAAATACCCGGGATGTTTATTAAACTCCTATGTGGAAAAAATAAACATATATATATATATATATATATATATATATATATATATATATCCCAAGCTTTAATGCTTGCAAGGAGATCTAAAATGTAATTTATTTAATTTAATAAAGTTTTATGGCTATAATAGCATATCTCATTCATCCACATTGTCGTCACTGTCGCTATTAATGTCAATTATTTCCAATTTTCTGTTTTTGCTGTGTTCAAATTTTTCCCAACACATCTCCCCAGATTTCCTTATTTAAACTAACAGTCTCCTATTTGAGTACATTCTTAACCCATAGCAGTCTTTCGAAATCCTCAAGAAGTCCCTTTCAGCTGATCAGTCCTCTTGCTATCCAAATATCCAATTGCTATGTTATGATCTTGGTGCCTTTAATTATGTCTTCTACTCCAGTTTTTTCTCAATTTTCCCGTATTTTCCTTTTTATCCTATATGCTACGTAAAAAGGCAAATATTTAATAACTGTATGTTGCACTCAAACATCCAAATAGCTGTCGCAGCGTTTTTCTGAAAAGTAATTAAATGTAAAAACTATTTCAAAGTAAGAATTTAAAAAAAAGACATCTAGTAAACAATTTGAAAACGAAAATCTTAACTATGCAATATATAAATATAACAAGAAATATTTGTGCATCTAAATTAAATATAATATTAAAATTTACTACAAGTAATACCGTTATAACATAGCAGTAAAGCTATGTTAGATGTGGGTATTGCCTAATTTTTTTATTCCATAAAATATCATTTTAAATATAAGGTACAAGAGCTAAGGGGTGAAAAAATTTTTAGCAAATCTTAAAAATGAGTCGAGTTACAAAGGTTTATGCTTAACATTTAGGCTAGGATGGCAATATAAAATTGTGACATTATACATAGTAATGCTCGTTTCATTCTGCAGAAAAGAATGAGACGGGAAGCGGTCCCTACCCTGTTCCTACCGTTAAATTTAGAAGTTTATAACTTTGTCACTTTTAAATGGATGCAGTAAAGCTATGTTGCAATAAAATGGATGCAGTAAGTTAAATGGAAGCAGTAAGTTAAATGGATGCAGTAAGTTAAATGGATACAGTAAGTTAAATGGATGCAGTAAGTTAAATGGATGCAGTAAGTTAAATGGATGCAGTGAGTTAAATGGATGCAGTAAGTTAAATGGATGCAGTAATGGATGCAGTAAGTTAAATCGATGCAGTAATTTAAATGGATGCAGTAAGTTAAATAGATGCGTAAGTTAAATGGATGCAGTAAGTTAAATGGATGCAGTAAGTTAAATGGAAGCAGTAAGTTAAATAGATGCAGTAAGTTAAATGGATGCAGTAATGGATGCAGTAAGTTAAATGGAAGCAGTAAGTTAAATGGATGCAGTAAGCATAGCAGCAAAAGCTATGTTAGATGTGGGTATTGCCTAATTATTTTATTCCATAAAATATAATTTTAAGATAAAAGCTAAGGGGTAAAAAAATTTTCAGCAAATCTTAAAAATGAGTCGAGTTACAAAGGTTTATGCTTAACATTTAGGCTAGGATGGCAATATAAAATTGTGACATTATACATAGTAATGCTCGTTTTATTCTGCAGAAAAGAATGAGACGGGAAGCGGTCCTTACCCAGTTCCTACCGCTAAATTTAGAAGATCATAACTCACTCACTTTTTAATAAATTTTTGTATCTTTCTTTACTCCTGCATGAAACTATGTCCTAATGAGGGTTCAGATATACTAGAAAGAGGGTAGCGTATGCGCGCAGGTAGCGAAATGTTTACATCATATTTATGTATATTTTTATTATTTATTTACCTATTTGAATGTTTATTCCTTTTAAGGGTTTTATACCTAGAAAATAAAAAAGCAACTATAATAAGATCACTTATATTTCTGCCCTTCTGTCTATCTGTCATAGACAATTTATACGGAAACCATTCCACGTAGAAAAAATTCAACATAATGATAAAGTTTATTAAACGGCGTATATGATAAATATAGCACGCGACACCTACAGGGAATATTTATGAAACTTTTATTGTTTTATTAGAAGTTGTAAAAATAATGATCGGATTAGCGAATATGGTATAATTGATATAAGATGTTAGAAACCCATCTGTCGTACCATAAATGAGACTACAACATTCCATCTATTTCATAATTACCATATTCGGCAATCCGTTCAAATTATTTAGAGGCCACACGATTCCCTACTAACATAATAAAGTGGAACATTGCCAGCACACAAAACATGTGCCATCAAATCTACAGAAAAATTTCACGACGATATATACTTTTCATCAATAGATTACACGATAAGCATTTTAATGATAAATTTTATATATTTCTTTAAAACCTTATGCCCAAATTATAGATTTACGTAAAACAATGGACATTTGGAAAATATATATAACAGATGGCTATAAAACAAAAACAAGTAAGACAATATATACACAGACCAATCAATACAATCCAAAAACAAATAAGCATTAATTTGGATAAATATAATTTAGCACTCAGTAAAGAACTACTAAAGAACCCCGTGACCCCATTTCTGAAGCGATCAATGGAGCAGAACTAAAAACATTGTGTGTTTCAGCTCAAACACACCATTGGAGTTTACTCCTTAAGCACAATTGTCTTGGAATGTATAAAATAAATAACACTGTATATAAATATAAATATCAGTACCATCTATCAATAGATCTCTTACCGTTAAGGCAGCGTTCATAAGAACCGCATTCGCTCGACTATTCTTTCGTTGACTTACGTTGCAAGACTGGTATCCGTGAATTTTTTTTTAACGGGATAATATACAACTTATGTCCATCCTGAAGGTCGTTTCTAAATATTGGTTAAAGATTTTTTGAAATCGGATGAGTAGTTTTGAGATTACCTCCTACATCCAAACTGACAAACTGTTACACTTTTTTAACGCTCTGAACTTCTGATTTTACTCCTCATAGTACTTCATACCGGTGCTATATATTAATAATAAATTTCATTTATTTACTTGGAATATAGAATAATCCAGAAGGCGCATACGCACATACCTTTTGGCGGTTGCCTGAAGCCAAAAATCGTCTGCCCCTCCACCGTGTTCCTTCTAATAGCGCCCCACCTTACTCACATAGTGTTCTGGGAAATCGACACATAAATATATTTGTATTGAACGCGCAGCTTGCAACATTTGTTAAGATTTATCAGAACCTAATCACGTACCTAAACATGACGAAGCCAAACATTATTTTAATGTTTGTCGAAAAATGACTGTCTTACTTTGATTTCTTTCACTGACAGTTTCGTGAAAGAAAAAGAAAATAAACCCCACCATGTTTTTAAAATAAATCAAGTAATATTTGTATCTATGTGGCTAAAAAGACATTGCTCTTCCATTTGGTTCCACCATTGGATATAGTTCTACCGTTCTGTAACTTGAACAATGATCATAAATTTTATAAAACTACCAGCGCTTCTGTGAAATCTCAAATCGATACTTTTTTCTTCCGAAAAACTTGAACATCAAACTTGAAACAAGTGCAAATCTTTATACCTGCATTACACTACTCGCAAAGTTGATCGAAGTTAGACGAATAGAATAGTGTAGAGAGGTACTTCGATTCGCTTTCTGCAACCTCGCTTCGCATCAGGCGATTTCGGATCGCTGTTGGTTTTTTGGGCCCGAGTCAAAGGACTTCGTAAGGTTAGCGTACGGGAGACTCACGGCGACTGAACTCCTCGCTAGGTTGCACGAGTGTGTAGTCACGTACTTCAGACTACGATCAACTTCGATGAGCACTTCGCGGTAACTTCGCGAGTTTTAGTGCGAACATCATACGAATATGCCGGCTTGTTCATTGAAAAAAGGTAAAACTCGGTCTCAAATTCACAAAAAAAAATTATGTTTTCACTTTAGCTAATACTTTTATTTTCATAATTACTGTTGAATATATTTGGCGTTAATTTTGTAGAAATTCGTTATTCACAATTAAATGAAACTGCGTGATGTAGTATTATTTCTACTTTCTTTAAGTTCTTTACCACGACCTAGGTTTCGTTGCATAACATCTTCACGTGGGATATTAGCAAAGATCTTTGCTAATAGATAATAAATAAAATATCATTGCTAATATCCCACCTGAAGATGTAATACAACGAAACCTAGGTCGTGGTAAAGAACTTAAAGACCGTAGAAATAATACTACATCACGTAGCTTCATTTAATTGTTCCATAATTACCTTAAAATACTGATTTTTAGATAGTTATAGAACTACGAAACTTGATAACAAATGTGCCAATCTTCTTCTTCGTAAGGAAGATTCCTCAGCCATAGCTTCATCTTTGTCTGTTACTATAGTAGCTTATTCTGGTTGAGCTACTATATAAGTTAAATTGCTATTTCGATTGTGTTCAAAACGTTGACAGATATTTTTAGTATTGAGTTAACCTTCTTCCACGGATTTATAAATGAGATTATTCTGTTATCTACCAAGTTTTATATTACTAGAATTATTTTTTATTGTATTCCAGTATAGAATACGCAGAATAGCATCCACCTCAAGAAGGGAAGAAATTTGTGCAATATACCCTTAAAAACAACACGAGGACAAAAAGGGCGCAATCCCTGTGTGATGTTATTGTGCAATGATCACCATGTCACCCAAGTCGTCCCTACCAAATATATGCTGCAAATGAAGAGGGCATATAATACCATATTGTCGTTTCTTGATTTGTGAGAAATATTAAAAGTTTACGATAATATGTTACTTTAATATTTTAAATTGAAAAAAAAATTGTCTGCTAAATTATTTAATTTAACATGTTACTCATTTAATTTTTGTATTTATTTATGTTTTAATTTTATTGCTGAAATGTTTTTTTTTAAATTACTTTTATTGAGACGAAAAAAAACATATTTAACATCACCGTTAAAAAGACACTCCCACTTTTAGATAAATAAAATTGTAAAAAAAAACAATAAAAAAAATTAAATTTTTAAAATAGTCAAAATGAATAAAAATACCTCCAATATTAATAGTTAATAATAAAATTATTGAATAAAATGGAAAGAAAAAAATATTCAAAATAACTATAAGAACTTTGTCAAAATAGAATACATTTAATATTGATATAATAATATTATTAAAATCCATCTATTTCGTTATTTATTTCTAGGTTTATTTATTTCTTGATTTTACGTATAAACTAAATATTTAAACGATAATAGCAGTATCTGTGATCGCCTCTCGAATAAATATACCTTATATTTTTATTAATATCTAATTTTCGAATCATATGGATTAAATCAGGAAATAATTAACTCTATCCACTATTCTGTTGAAAGAAAGTTAATAACTCAGTTAAGAAATAAACAGGCATTTTTTCTTCATTAAGTTACTAATTTTTAACCGTTAAATTTAGTTTAACATAAAGATTTTCATAATTTTGTGACTACATTTTTCTAAAGCTTTTCAACAATTACGTTCTTTGTTTTTATCTTAGGTAATATTTTATCCAGGAGGAGAAACCTTGCATCAATTCGTACTGCCTAGAGGGAGCAGATTGGGAAAGCCTTGGCCTGTACCAGGCTGTAGTGCTGACAAAGAAGAAGAAATATTTTATCCAAACTTAAATACCGTTTTGCATTAATTTTTAATTCCGATACACACTTAAGATTCTCAGTTGACTCTAACATTTCTAATATCGTGTGTTTTGTCAAAACGAATTTGATACTTTTTTTATGATACCAGAAAACAAATGTTAAATTCCGTTTCATTAGCTTGATATACTCTCAATTGACATACTATAATAAAATATATTTCAATTTTTAAATTGGGCCTTTAACCTTTAAACAATAAAACGTTATAAACGTTTTATTATAATATAAAAATATTTAGTAATTTTCGAGTGTTATCCGAACAAAAAGAGTTATGATGTTTTAAATTGATATCATTCCCTCGATCCACTTTCAATTTACATAGTGTGGTGAAATATAATCCAATTTTTATGTTTATCTCTTAACCTGCAAACAGTAAATATAGTGTAAAAATCGTCGATTAGTTTTGTGTGATTCCTGAGCAAACAGAGTTAAAATATTTTAAATTGTTATATAGTGTAATAGTATAATTTTTAAATTGGACTTTTAAACTGCAAACAGTAAAAACGTTGTAAAAAGTCACTGAGTAGTTTCTGAGTGATTCCCGAAAAAAGAGTTATTTTGTTTTAAATTGATATCATTCTTCTATCCCACTTCTAATTTATATAGCGTAATAAAGCATAACTCAATTTTAAAACTGCAAACAGGAAAACATTGTAAAAAGTCATTGAGTAGTTTCTGAGTGATTCTCTAAAAAAAGAGTTACAATATTTTAAATTGATATCATTCTTCTAACCCACTTCCAATTTATGCAGCGTAATAAAATTTAACTCAATTTTTAAATTGGACCCTTAAAATGCAAACAGTAAAATAATTGTAAAAAGTCGTTAAATAGTTTTCGAGTGATTACCGAACAAACATAGTTATAATGTTTTAAATTTATGCCATTCTACTGCCCCACTTCGAATTGACATAGTATAGTAAAATATAACTCAATTTTTATTTAGACTCAACCTGAAAATATTAAATCATTGTACAAATCGTGGAGTAAATTTTTGAGTAATTCCACGAACAGAAAGGGTTGTCATGTTTTATACTGATATAATTCATTTGTCCCATTTCCAATTGATATAATATAATAAAATATAACTAATTTTTAATTTAATCTTTTAATTATAAACATTGTAAAAGTCATTGCGTATTTTTAAATTATTTCCGAACAGATAAAGTTATAATGTATTAAATTGTACCATCCTTCTGCCCCATTTCCAATTGATAGTGTAATAAAATATAACTTAATGTTTAAGTTAATCTTTTAAGCTACAAACATATAAAACAACATAAAATTTTTTTAATTAGTTTTTGAATAATTCCTCAACAGAAAAAGTTATAATGATAGATTGATAATATCCTTCTGCCCCATTTTCAATTGATATAGTGTTATAAAATATAACTATTTTTAAGTTGAACTCTTAACTTGTTTACATTCGAAACATCGTAAAACTTCGTAGGGCAAGTTTTTAAATGACTCCCGAACATTATGATGTATTAGACTGATATCATCCTCCTGCCCTACTTCCAATGGATTTAGTATAACAAAATATAACTCAATTTTTAAGTTGAACTCTTAAACTTCAAACTGTCCAAACTTTGTAAAAACCTTTTAGAAAAAAAAGTTTAAATTTTTAAACTAATGTAATTTTCCTGCTCCACCACACAATTTTAAACATTTACGTTATACTTAAATATTTCAAACTATTTAAAACCAAAAATAAGTTCTAATATTAACTGAATCAATTTCAAACAAAAAAAAATGAAAAATGTTTGGTATGCCCTTGGATTTTTGATAATATTTCATTCATTTTTGATAATTATTTCAGTATTGGAAAAAATCAGTGGTGAGTTAAATTTTGTTACAATATCTAGTTATTTACATATAACGACTACTATTTTACAAAATACTCTTTTGTAGGCCATCGTGGAACAAATGAATTCCAAATTCATTATTTCAGCAAACAACAAAGAACCATACGTCATTGAAAGATACCAAAATAGTGTGGTATGGCGCTCCATTGACAATAAAAGTCCCGCTCGGCAGGGTACACCATCTTCCCTTGTGTAACATCGATATCCGTCTCTCTTTCAAACGAATATGGACACGACACATCAAAAAAGCCAGGTACCAATCTAAGCAACGCAACTATTGTGCGGACGCGTCCATACAAAAATCAACACATAACATTTCCAAAACACATCTCAATTGGTCACGTTGGCGAGCGTGTAATCGGCCAGCGACATGTTTGCAAACAGAACAGCGAAAAAAAAGCACGCATTGTTTGCGGCACCGCCGCTTAGCACAAGTACGGTTCGCCGCGTGAGGCCAAACACGAGAACAAATGGCTTCTACGCGACGTTTCCGCGTTACCTGTGCATAATTCGTTACGCTTGAGTTAGTGAGGTGATTTGGATATTTGTACAAAAAACTTAGAATATGTACAGAAAGTATACTTGTCATCTTTTTGGTGTGACACATACTTTGAAGCTCTATTCGATGACGTAGTTACCTATTTATATAATTATTTATTTCTTAAATGGCTTGTGCTCAACTTACAAATTAAATCAAAACATCAGACATGTGTAAGTACCTTAAAACAATTGATCATAAAACAAAAAACCCGAAAGGTATCTTAGAACATCCGATTGGAACAAACTTCCATTCGCTATATATTAAGTATTAAATGACAGGTATAATGAAATAAATTAACAACATTTCAGGGTAACTAAATGAAAAAATTTGAGGGTAACTAAATGAAAAAAATTGAGGGTAACTAAATAAAAAAAATTGAGGGTAACTAAATGAAAAAAATTGAGGGTAACTAAATGAAAAAATTTGAGGGTAACTAAATGAAAAAAATTGAGGGTAACTAAATGAAAAAAATTGAGGGTAACTAAATGAAAAAAATTGAGGGTAACTAAATGAAAAAATTTGAGGGTAACTAAATGAAAAAAATTAAGGGTAACTAAATGAAAAAAATTTATGGTAACTAAATGAAAAAATTAAAGAAATAAATGAAGAAATGGTGACAAAATTGTAATTAACAATGTTTTTTAAAAGTTTACAAAATAAACATTTTATTATTAATTATTTTAAATTATATCAAAATTTATATTAAAAATAAATCATACACTTTTTATCATTTCAACATTGGTACTTACCTAACTTTATCATCACCATCCTCAACTTATGCTGAACCACATTCGCAATTCATTCTTTACTGATAAAAATAATACGAGTTTGAAAATAGTGAAGAGAGGTTATGAATATTATGGTGCTTACGGATTGCTAAACACATAGGCTTAAAAGAATACAGCTGATGCGCACGCCACACATCTAAATCGTAGTAACCTGTACATTGACATACGCTTGTAAACGTGCAAACGCTTATACTGTAGCAAAAGTGTCGGTCGAAATCTTACACTTTTTTCGTTCTAGTTCTCATTCACCAAGTGTATAACATGCGAGAAAGAACTTCGTTCCAAAAATAATGAAGATTAAAAATACACTGTAATTAGAATCAACATCCCGCTAACTAGTGATCAATTGCTAACTACCAAGCGCCTCCACAACCCCATTCCTGAAGGGGTTACTTGAGCAGAAAAACATGTCAAGGTTGAGCGCATCTCACAATACTGCCTTGATCAATGTGATCTTTTCTATTCATATATTATTTATCACTCTTGATTTCTGTGGAAAGAAAATAACTGACTGATTGACAGAAATAGGCTAGTTGTCTAAATTTGGGAAAGTGGTTAATGCTTCACCTTAATATCTATTTAACCCAAAAAAAATATATTTTTCCAAAAATCAGACATTTACATTATGTATTTGCATTTTAAAAAACCAATTTAAATTTACTTGGAAAACGCTCAAGACTATTACGATGTCTTGAATGACGTCACTACTCATGAAACAAATCAAAACAATGGTGTCTGTTTATGACAGTTGTTTCTTTTGTTTAATTAAAAATTAATTCTTGTTATATGGATATGTTACAAACAATAAATAAATACGGAAAAAGTGGCTAAAACTTGCAATGAGCTCGTAGTTTATTTACAAATTCAAAAACATATTTTTGTGAAAATAATTTTGATGTAAGTATTTATTTACAGATTAAGTACCTCTTCGGTAAACTATTTTCACCACATAATCATTATGATAGGGGTCTTGTATTAAACAATGATTTGGGATTGTGTTTTCTAAAGAAAAACATTAAAATGTTGAAGCTCTGAGCTAATACAAACGAACAAATTAATTTGACTCACACACAATTTATTTCTAAATCTAAAGCAATTCTGGTAAATTTCGCAGTCACTATTTTTACAAGTATATTGATGAAATAACAAGAGTTGAGGTTAAGTTGTTTATACTTGGCAAATCCAGGGTCAAAAACAATATAAATTGCCTTACAATACGTGTGTAAAAACAAAGGTTTACTGATTACTAAACTGAAATAATACCATTTCAGCTTATAATATATATATTTTATTTTTAAGAAGTTTTAACATTCCGAAATTCTGATAAAGAAAAGTCGATGAACTGTTTGGCGTGAAAAATCAGCCAATCGTCAATTTTGGGCAAATTACTAGCGTTTGCTTTGCTAAAACTTGATTTCATTGCGAATTGTACTTGTATTTTAAGGTGTAATTGAGGACAACTGTATCAACTTTACAAAAAATTTAAAAAACGAAAAATTAATCAAATAATCCATTTTTAATACGAAATTTTATATGCGAAAATGTCAACAGCAACAATGGCGTTTCGCAAGGTGTGACGTAACACATTTTCCTTGATGTTAACTGTCACGTGATTGAAAGCTAGAAGTTTGCCCAATTTATTTTGTGAAAATAAAAATAACCTTCACTTCTTTTATTAATAAATAATTTTGTCTTTTGGTATCTCCATATTATGAATAATCATTAGAAACTACAACCCATCCGAAGTATTCTTAGTGGAAACTAGTCCATTGTGTGTGCTTTATTATAGTCGACTAGCGCGGCCGCCTCAAGTTTTGATGATATAAATTATTATAACTCAGGCATATTTACCGGAAATCAACTTTTAATGCAGTTTTTAGGAAGATCAGGCGAGCTTCTTCTTCACAATTGTGCAATTTTTCTATTTTTTAAAATCATTTTATCATCTAATTATATTTCATTCTAAGAATGACCTATGTTTCCTTCCGTCGCATATACCTACGTTAATGCATATGAGGACACAATAAATATCGTAATTCTTAACCGATTTCTATGATTCTTTTTTTCCATCGATTGATTAACTGTCAATATAGAAGCTTTTCGAGTTTCATATCATTTTGTCAAATAGAAATATTTTTATAAACAAGTCTCTGCAAAATCTATCTTTTTTCTGGCTTGGCCACTATTTATCTGAGCCGTTGTGCAGATTTTTTACCACTTCCGTTCGCTCTCTGCTAATTTTTACTTGCTCCTATAATTAAAAAAACGCTGGGTATGTACTTTTTTTCGATGCGGCAAAACAAAATAAAACCTAAAAGAACTGTGCAATTACAAATCAAAATCAAGTATTGAATACTTCCTTACCTACTCTTCACGATCAAACATATTTTATTATTTCATTTCAAAAATATTGAATCGAAACTTTTAATCTTATCACATGTTATATTTTTTTGTTTCCAACAAAGTTAATAAATCAATGTAATTGTCCAATAATTTTAATTTGACATTTTCGTGAAAGTCGATTCAAAAGACTTAATAGGGTATAAAACACAAAAAAAATCGAAATTGCCCGTAGGTATATGTGGGTATGTAAACCTGTCATAAAGTCAAATTTCAGAATCGTTTGAATGATTTGGGTAAAATTTTGTATTTCAAAGGGATATGGTAGATATCGTTCGAGGTTTTTGTAAAATAAATTCTTCAAACTTCATATTTTCGAATACCTGCTACCAATTACATAAAAATATTAAAGTAAACTTGTTCTTTTAATAACTGTTGCAATGATTTTCTTCAAACTTGTCAATATTGTTAGTACTAAATATGTTCTTCTTCAATGTTGTTATACTCCATTCCATTCCAAAAGAGAATGTTTGTAAACAAACCAATTTGGCAGTTAAAATATGGTTGGCACAAACATATATTTAATCAGTGGACTATTATTCAAAAAACTCATTGTATTCTATCGACAATATCATTAAACCATTTAATATAATCGCTGTATTAACTTAATAAGCTGTCATGCTAAATTATGTTATAATATGAATATTACACTATATTTTACTCATGTGAATTGTAAAATTTAGAGCAGAAAAATGGACAACCCTAGCTGTCAATCACACAAAACTCAGATGTATTAAACATTTTGGAAAAATATTTAATATTCAGACACGTCCAAAGTCTATATCCATAATCATTTACTTTATAATGCGTTGAAGTGAAATACTTGAAATAAATTAGTTTTTATTTGACATAATTTGACATAAATGATATTAAACTGTCTTTCTAGCGTAACGTTTAAGCAAAGCAGAAGTAAAACATTGGTGCTATATAACATTGGTGCTATATAACATTGGTGCCATATAACATATTCATATATACGTATGTATATAAGAATATGTTAGGATACTTGGCGTAATTTAAATGTTAGTATTATTTTGTAATGTAGAATATTAAGTTTTATGTAGTTTTACATGGTTAAGCTTTTGTTCTGATTTGATTGTTTATTTTCGATAATTACTTTTGATGTTAGACTTATTTATTTAAAAAAATCAGAAAAAAACTTCAATACCAATGTTGGACATTATTTATACGCACATGATAGTATATTGTACAAAATATATGTTTATACGAATAATTTCCATTAAAATAAATTACACATTAAGCGGACTAAATATATACCAAAAATGAAATCATTTTCCGTGAACCAAAATACCAAATAAATTCGTACTATATTATTAACATGGATATAAGAGAAAGGTTCAGAATACCTGAATTGTCATTTTGCTTTGTTTACAAAAATTCTTTTTTGGAATATAATGAAGTACAGTACGTAATAAGCTATTCTTTTTCAATAGTGTTGGTACTTTATAAGATCAGCGACATGCCACTAATTTTTCTCGAAGAATTCTGATGCTCATAGAAAATTTAGGTGAATTACACATTTTGACGTGAATGTATCTTTAAATTTGCTACCATACGGGGGCAATCCAAAAAAACCTAATGATAACCAAATCGGGGGATAGAGTTTGGCGTTGCAGTTTAGAATCTACCCTCTACATCAAATATTAAATTATACCACTGGATAGCTAAAGGATCAAAGAATCCATTATGAAATCATAAGCGAGAAGTGACGTATTGCGCGCAGTGGAGGG
Source organism: Druceiella hillmani (assembly GCA_039881145.1). Classification (NCBI taxonomy): domain Eukaryota; kingdom Metazoa; phylum Arthropoda; class Insecta; order Lepidoptera; family Hepialidae; genus Druceiella; species Druceiella hillmani. The sequence goes on from JAYKKI010000064.1 coordinate 4,417,019, forward strand.
GGAAGGGCCCCCATTTTGAGGTTATTTTGCTGCGTATCGAGATTTGCGATTAGTATAACTTTTGATTCGGAAAAGCTACGATGTTCGTTTAAGTTTTAGTCGTCAACTGTCGTCAAAATCTATCGATTGTATATAAAATATTAGTGGAAAAGATAAAACGTCGTCGAAAAACGGCGTCGAAAAGCCAAAACCAAATACAGAGATCGAATACGATGGTCAGGGTTTCTCAAGAACAATCGAATGGTAATAATAAAACAAAAGAAATGGCAGGGCATGAATATTTTTCCTTCCGGACGTGAGCGGAAGGAAAACGGGGCGGATTAAATCAGGCGTAATATTTTCTTCCAGACGACTTTAAAAAGCATATATGGGTAACGAATTCTGACGTTATATTCGAATAAATTCCATAACTAAGTGGCTTAAACAATAAACAAACGTTCGTAAAAACCCATGAATAAAATAACATAATTTTATTGCGACCTGACAAAACACAACATATACAGCCTACAAGGCTTAGTTACAAATTAGTGCGGAATTATGAAAATCATAGGTGCACAGTATATTCTAACTATCTATACATACTGTATCTTTTCTATATATCTATCTTTGCTTCAAGCCATTTTCCTGACAGGCGCCGTCTTTCTCTGTTTGATGTACTTCTATCATTACACTCTTCCTCATATAAGTATATTTTCAAAGATGAACTTAATCATTTATTTTTGACGTCTAAGAAGCCATAGAGATATACCTCATGGGCTATTCTAGATATACCTCAGTTTGATTTACCCATGTCTTTTTGGGTCTTCTGCGATATCTGCACTCTTCTTTGAACTGACAGAAACGAAGTGAGTGAGACAAGAAGTCGCAGAAATTGAAAAAATAGTTACTTTTTTTATGTTTTTTTTGCATTCAATATTTACAAATTTATTCTATTTTGACTTTCCACTGTCGACATGTTTATTTAGGTGCCTTGTCCAACGGAAGTGCACTTTAGCAAAAGTGATTTTTTAAATATTTTTATTTTATATATATTAGAATATTCATACCAAACAATGTTTTTAAAAATTTTTAAATGTCGTTGGCAGTTAATTTAGTGAAAGAATTGAATCAATAAAAAAAGTAAAAATAATTTTCATTTATCCTTGCGTATATTTACCGATACTACATATTTTGGACGGAAATTCTGGCAGATGGAGCGTTTGAGCATCTGCATGTGTCGAAGAGAGAGAGAGAGGAAAAGATGTTTCTGAAAAGAAAAGTTTTTTCCATTTTCTTAATAACACGCCGGCTAAAGCTAGTCATGTTAAGTGAAGGTTAAGTGGAGTATCATTGGGTAGGTCTTTCAAATTTTAAATGAGATTCCATCAACCATTTCGCGGCTGCAAAATATTACGCTTCAAAGTAGGGTGTAACGTGTCATCTTTCCCTTAATTTTCTAACTGTAAATTTGGATAAAATAAAAAAAAATTATTTTGGCTAACATCAATTGTATGAGATATAGAAACTATGAAATCTGACTTTATGCTTGTTCCGACACATACTTGACCAATTTTGGCTAAACTGCTGAATATTAACTTAATCGTAAACAAGAAAAAGGACAACGAAATGAAAAAAAAATTGAGTTCAGTTTGAAAGTCTTCATACATTTCTTTACAACAATAATATTGTCAGACATATTATAAGTTTATTTTGGAAAATGTATGAAGATGATGTGAAAGAATGCGTGGCTATGGATGATCGAAGTAACGACTCTCGCATAAAACTTAAAAAAAATTAAATTATTTGTAACTGTATCCAATGACATATCAGCTAGTCTGGAATGACTATATTTCTCTAAAACTGTCGGCCATGAGACCAACGGTAACCAATTTTGTATTTGAAAGTCCATCGAATCTATCAAGTACCAATTATTTGCAGACCTGAAAATGAACTCAAAAGTTATGAATTTGAAATTTGCAGTGCAGAATCAGACATTAACTTTTTGGCTCATGTGCCCATTTCAAAAAGCGACGTACAACTAGACGGGAGCTATTTTCCAGCCAAGTTTGAGAATGATTCCTTTATATTATGCTAATTAGTCATCAATATATATAAATTAATTGTGAATTAAATTAAGTTTCAATTCGACCTACATTTCGAAAAATATTATTATATGACACAGTACTATTTTTTCATATTATAATTATTTAAAATTATTTTTTGGAAAATTCAGTCTGATTTTTTTTTAAAGTACCTCTTTGCGAGTAAAAGCCTCCCCTATTTCCTTCCACGACATTCTCTCTTCAGCTTTTTCTATCAGCAATCTAGCAGTCTTCCTACTTTACTTTTGCTGCTTGGACATTCTACATTGTCACCCTTTTGGTCCATTTCTTATTACTCATATTTGCTACGTATTCAGCCCATTTCAAATTTCGATCTTCGACATTGATTTAGAGGAACTACTCTAATAAATTTTGTCTTCTCTTGTCTAATTATTTAACATACCGCTTGATGTTAAGTATAACTTAAAAATATAGATATCTAACATATCTAATTAATACAGGTGACTCGTTTAATGTTTGGCATTGTCAGAAAGAATGTTTCTATAATTAAAAACGTGACATGGAATTTTAGATTAGGATGTCATGTCGTTAATTTGAAATACCGACAGTGAACATAATTTGATTTAAAAATATTTAAATTTTTGATTACGTAAAGATTGGTTACCTAACTAAAGACTGTAAAACTGTAACAAACATAAGAAATTTATTAGTTTCGAAGAAAATGTGTAAGCAATTGTCAAAGAAGAAAAAGTGAATATAATTTGGAATACTATTATAAATTGGATATTCCAAATTATCCGCACCCTAAGTAAAATCACACTTTTGGAAATTTTTAGTTTGATAGACATTTTGAGAGGGTTCCTATTGTTTGTTTTGTTTGATTGTTTGTGTTATTAAATTTTAATAAATATGCAAACATTTAATGCATTCTGTTCCTTTTCTGCAGTCCCCTGTACTAAATTTGAAACATAGATTCAGATGTATGTAGCTTTGTTTCAAATATATCTCTGATATACAAGAAGACCCTTATATTTAAAATATCTATTCAAGCTTAATGAGCTTGTATTAATATATTATATTTACCAATTAATTTTTTTTATTCATTTACTAAATTAATAGCTCTGAATTTTAGTAATCTTTGTTTACTTCAAAATATGGTCGTATTAATCTCTATCATACGATCATGATTAAGCAGTTAAGCAGTTGAATATCGTAGACAAGTAGAAGACGTCGCCGTGGTGTATTGGGTTAATCACAAGGCGTACGGCTTTTGACGATGCGGCGCCCCGCGTGGACCCGGGTTCGATTACCGGTCGTTCGTCGAACGAGGCTGGACCGGTGTTATGGTTGGCTGGAAGAGATTGCTCTCGTAGCAACAAGTCCGCCATATGTATCAATTAGATACATTTAAGTAGATAAATAAATAAACAGTATATTCCGATATAGTTTGATTGTACGTTTACAATGCTTGACAGTAAAATAATGACGATGCGAACTCAAAAAAATAACATTAAAATATTTTGATAATCTATATTCATGTAATTAAATTGTAACGAAGTGAATTATGTATATTGAAAATATTTTATGAAAGTTATTGATTTAGCGTCATAGAAGTCACAAAATTTTTTTTTAGACTTTTTGTCCGTCTGTCTGCATGTTAATTTGTACGGGCATCACGCAAAACCTGCTAGACGGATTTTGATGAAATTTGGTATGATAATAGGCGCAAAATATAGAAAAAAGAAAAAAAATTTTTTTCCCCTAATTAAACGCGAAAAAAGTCGTAGGCACAGCTTGTACAATAGTAATACCGAAGATCAGGTTCTATCTTTTGATAACCAGACCGATACAAGTATGTTTCGAAATCTCAAGATATGTAGCAAGCAATTCGATAATATATATCCAAAAATTATTTTTATTACGAAACAAACTTACTTCAATTTCCAAATGATTTTATTTATTCACAAAAATACAACTTGCGGAATTCTATTTTTTTTTTACTTTCACTCAACTCAACTCTCACTAACTGACGTAAACTCCAACTTGCTACACGTTTGAAAATAAAATTTGTTTTTCTTACTTATCTAATAATGGGGAAAATGTTTAATAATGTTAAACTTATTTTAGTTAGCTTTAAATAGCTACACTTCATGACAAGTAAAATACAATCGCTCCACTGCCTTTTGGTATATTTGAATTGTTCTCTTAGTATAATTACTAGGAACCTCACGTATATTCCCACTTGCTACTTGCTACTGTTTGAAAATCAAATTTTGTTTTTCTTGCTTATCTAATAATTGAAAAAATACGGAATAATATTAAACTGATTTTATTTAGCATTAAACAGCTGCACTTCATGAGAAGTCAAATCCAACCGCTCCACTGCTCTCTGTATATTTGAATTGTTCTATTTGTATAATTGTTGTACGTTCTCAGAAAAGGCAACTCAACAGGCATAAATCTAGAATTGTCTTTTTTAATACCTCTAGTGAATCTCAGATTATTTATATATTGTCCATTGACAAATTCAAGTTTTTAATTACGTCCTCAAGTACAGAAATGATTAATCTAGGATACAGTGGCTCGCCTAGCCTGACACCTCCACAAATATTTTTTCAAACCCTGTTCCGCCTAATATACATTTTTCTGCATACTCATTCGAATTCGGAAATCTACGATTTCCAAAAGTAGATTGCATTCCTGTAAAGCTCTCCATATACTATCATAAGATACAGTGCCAAATGCTTTAGTTCAAAAAGTGAAAGCTAGATATATAGGCCGGTAAAATTCTTCATATCTTTCTATAACATAGTCTAGAATAAGAATTTAGTCTACTGATGAAAAGTCTATCCTAAATCCACTTTGCTCTGCTGGCTGGTGTTATTCCAATAAATTTTAACTCGATATTCAAGATACAAAACGTGTAATTTAAAAGATTTGGTAATAGACTAATAGGGAGACAGTTGCTAATATTGGTTTTATCTCCTCTTTTATAAGAATAATGTTAGATTTTTGGGTTCACACAGAAATATTTATAACCCAGATTAGAACAGCTTCAAAAGTGTCAAGGAAATTCGTTAAAACAGACAGATTCATCCGACATTGCCTCAAGGTTTCTATAGATCTCCTTTTATCACCTTTTATCAACCAAGGTTATTATAGATTTATAACTAGGTACTTTAAAAATGCTAGTCTGGCTTTTTACTTTCAACTGTAGAACGACAGAACTAAAAATTATTTGTTCAAAGTTCATCCTTCAATCCTTTACGCTCCGCTATTTAAATTTAACAGAATAAAGATTTATAGCTCACCAAGGGCTAGTAACGTATGCATACATGTTTTGACATGCCACAGCGCCGCACACTTATTGTCCGGCCCAACATGGTGCCAGCGCGGCGGGAGGTTGTGCCCGCTTACTATGAGTCGTTTTGCAATTGGTGTGCATTTAAAATTTACCTATGTCGAAAGTAGTTAAATATTTTGTCTTATTTTTTCAATTGCAATGTTTAATATCTTCTCAAAATCATATTAAGTAATGTCCAGTAATACACTCGGTTTGGGTTATCGAATATACTGGAGTAATGTAGGTACTCCAGTATATTGCAACTTTAATTATCTATCTTTTGAAGTAAAACTTCTTTGCGCACGCTTGACTTGGGGTGTAAGCTGGTGAATTCGTGACGAGAGCGTTACGAAAAGTGTGATCGGGCGAGGCGTACGGTAGTTGAGAGGGAGATATAAGTTAGTGAAGACATAAACAAAGAGAGTTCTGTTTCGTATATTACTGTAGGGACAAGAGAGAGAGGTGCGAGCACACATTTTCCTTCTCTCTTTCTCTCATAGCCAGTTATGTTTCGTATATCTAAGACACAGTGCAAGCCTATTGTCTGTATCATACTGTAGGAGCAAGAGAGAGCAGTGCGCGCGCACATTTTCTTTCTCTCTTCCTCTCATAGCCAGTGCATGAAATATATATATATATATATATATATATATATATATATAATATATATATATATATATATATGTATATATGCGAGTTTGCTAGCGTTACGCGAACGGTGATTTTTTGATTATTTTGTAATTTCATTTCGTTCTTGAACAATTTTATAAATTATTATTTTGTTCAATACATTAAATATTCTACGTTTAAAGTGAATAAAATTGTGAATTCATTTTAAAGTTCATATTTTGTGAATTTGAAGTTTTACTTCAGTCATGTGGTCTAAAGCACACTCGTTTCTTTTTCTTTTTCATAATTTATCTTTTTCTATTAAATGTGTTGACGCACATTTTTTATTATAATTTATATACCATGAAATGTATAAGGCAACTGTCCCAAGATGACCTAAAAAAGGCGAACGATTCGGAAAAGTTCATGGAACATAAGCTTTTACGTTTTTATAAACATTAATTAAAGGATTATAGTGTGATATAATCGATATTATAATAATAACATATAATACGTATTACCATAACATTATAGTGTGTTATTTTATATTGTTATGTTATAATAAGCCAAATGTGCAAAACAATCTCACCGTATCTGGACTTATTTAAATTTTTATGACGAGCGCAAAATTTATATCACAATATTATAGCATGTTATATTACATCGTAATGTTATGGTGTGTATTATTTTCGTAGAGAAGACATCTGTTGTCAATTACTATTTACATAATTACATCATTAAAAGCCAAATGTGTAAACAATCTCACCGTATCTGGACTTATTTAAATTTTTATGACGAGTGCAAAATTTATTTAAGTATTGAGGTGCCCATTTGACTTACTACTATTGTACTTTTGCAAGCAAGATCTTTTAGTTCCCGCTGACGGAATAAGATGTCTTACAGTTAGTCAAATATTTTGTGAAAGCTTTCAGTTTAAGAAGTACTCAATTATTTTGTTTATATTGTACCGTCTTTTTTTTAGTGTATGTAGCTGCCTAAAATTAATTTTGTGGTCGCTTAATTAGAATTTTTGGCTCTGTTTGGTATCTAAGTAAATTTAATAAAATAGTTTCAGTTATTATTAAAATAGCCGAAATAATCGACCAGCACGTGAAGTGTCAAATGAAATAAATTATAAAATAAAGAAACATTGGTTATTTTTTTCAAAATTATAAATAACAGAATACTGATGTTAAAAAATTATAAAATAATTTTTTACAGAAGTTGTATTAAAAATAAATTAATTTTAACCACACAAAAAAACATCATATTTAGCCCTTAAAACTGAATGAATACACACACACGCACATATATATACACGATGGCAGGGAATAGATGTCGGACAAAGAAAGACGCTATTCGTTGGCTATCTATATATATATATAGAAACACAAAGTCGTGTCAGTTACACCGTTTATAACTCAAGAACGGCTGGACTAATTTTTTTTTATTTTTGTGTTTTTGGATTTGTCTTTGTCGAGAATAGGATAATAAGTATTAAAATAGAAAAATTCACGAAAAAAAAATTATGAAGAAAATTCATTTTTCCATACATTTTGTATGGAACGGATTTTTTTGATGATATATCGAGACGGATTGACTGATATTTTTTTATATGATTATTATATATAAATTGAATATTTTTTTATCTCGGCTTCGAGGTTTCCTCGCGCATTGGAAAAGTAAAAAAATCACAAATAATTGAATTGTGTATAAAACGTAACATGTGATAAATGACAGAAAAAAAAAGAAAAAAGCATAATTTGTTTTTAATAATCCTTATTCAGTTTTCGACCGTTATTTCATTTGAATTCGATTAAATTAATTCTCTTTAAACGATTTTTTCTGAAATTAATTAGCGAAGAGTGATTTTAAATAGTTGAGTTAAGTTTTATGAAAATGTTCACTTTGTGAGGTTATGATATTTGTGATTGTGCAGGCATTGATAATTGCTTCATTATGTAATTTACGTGATTAATTTTTGTGTGATTAATTTTAAAGTTTTATTTATAATGCTAAGAGTCTAATCTTTCACAATGAAGCCGTAATGCAATTCGACTTAGGAATATTGTGAATCAATCCACTGCAGATGTACAAGAAATTGCACGGGAAGAGCGCCAATAAAATATTGTGAATCAATAAGTATGACCCGACTTCGTTCTTCACAAACACAAGAACGAGACAAACAGCTCAGTTGGCAACGAAAAATCGTCGAGCTTATCGCACAGATCAAGAACGTAATAATCTTTGACGCGCAAGAAGAAATTCTTCAAGCGTTGATTTGAATCGAGTAGCATTTCAATACGATTGCATAATTGACTACAGCTCGCATCCTTTCGTTCGAATTGGCCCAACTGATATTGTGTGCGACCATTGCGGTGCATTTAATTAGTTCGCTGGAGAAACGCCTGGATTGTGCTCTCTCAGTGGCAAGATGAAATTGCCATTCTTGCCTCTGCCACCTGAGTCATTGCATTCATTACTTCGTACCGAAACACCAGAATCACGACATTTTCTATCGAACGTTCAAAGATAAAAGGAATGTTTCCAAATGACTTCATTTGGAGCAGACATTATCGAAGGTCGCGGATTCAATCTGACATTCAAGGTAATTTCTGTTAGAGAGAATAAACGTTTATTTTCTTTTGGTGATCATAATTTAATAAATCTAACTTCGTCTTCGACTTTATGGATCGAAGGCCAAATTCACAATCGAATTGGGTTATTGCAATCGCTTGAAGATACACAGCATAAATTCACCTAAATTTACTTCATGGGCAGCATGGAGGAACAACTTGATCGGTGTCAAAAGATCGAATCGGCAATAAAAAGAGAAGTTCTTCAAGATTTCCAGCAACAACTTCATGAATATCACACATTGGTTCGGTTGTTCATAACTGCGTTGGATCTCATGCCAAGTGATGACTACAAAGTCGTGATTTTAATGTTATTTTAATTTAATTAAAATAGTTTTCATTTTTATTTGTACATTTATTGAACTTAGTTTTAAATATTAATTTTAACTTAATAAAACACTGAATTTAATTCAGCTAATAAGTTAAAACATTTATTGACTCTGAAGCGGTACGAAGTTCGCCGGATCAGCTAGTAAAGGGATAAATTTTCCTTGTAATAAAACGTAAAACGCGCTCTTTTTTCTAATGAGTGTAACAAAATATTACACAACTATTTTTAACACCCCCAATACTTGTCCGGAATGCGGTTCTAACCCGCAGCGGCGATATGTTCGCAGTTGTTCGCGGGTTATTACCCCTAGCGGCGCTGAGCAATGTGCACAAGTACGAAAAGATCGCAAATAATTATGAATATAATTTTAAATTTTCTGAAAAAAGTCATCTTTTAAATTTTATTTTAACCACAATCAACGATTTTTCAGTCTAGAAATGATGTCTTTCTTTTTCCGACACTTATTCCCGGACACCGTGTATAGAACATTATTTAGATTCATTATATCATTTGCACATATCCGAACGTAAATAAATTAGAATATCTTTATTCCTCTTCCCAACTTTCATACTAGTTAGTAGTTTTTATTCAGAGATACCAAATAATTAAAAATAATTCTAAAAAATATTCATTTAATTCTAATCATATCGATACACGAGCCAAAAGCTCTATCCGTTATCGGATGTGCGAAAAACTCTATCCGCTATCCGATGTGCTAAAAGCTCTATCCGCTATCCGATGCGCGTAAAGCTCTATCCGCTATCCGATGTGATAAAAGCTCTATCCGCTATCCGATATGTGAAAAATTCTATCCGCTATCCGATGTGCAAAAAGTTCTATCCGATGTGCGAAAAACTCTATCCGCTATCCGATGTGCAAAAAGCTCTATCCGCTATCCGATGTGCGAAAAGCTCTATCCGCTATCCGATGTGTTAAAAGCTCTATCCACTCTCTGATGTGCAAGAAGCTCTATCCGCTAATGAATACAATCTATTTCTAAAAATAATTAACTTCATAAAAATTCTATCCGCTATCCGATGTGCAAAAAGTTCTATCCGATGTGCGAAAAACTCTATCCGCTATCCGATGTGCAAAAAGCTCTATCCGCTATCCGATGTGCGAAAAGCTCTATCCGCTATCCGATGTGTTAAAAGCTCTATCCACTCTCCGATGTGCAAGAAGCTCTATCCGCTAATGAATACAATCTATTTCTAAAAATAATTAACTTCATAAAAAGACAAGGTTTCTCATCTATTCTCCATATAATAATGGCATTTTTAGCCCATTTTCTCCATATAAAAATGCCAAAATAAAAATTATAAAAATAATAAATTTTTTTTTAGAATTATTTTTAATTATTTGGTATCTCTGAATAAAAACTACTAACTAGTATGAAAGTTGGGAAGAGGAATAAAGATATTCTAATTTATTTACGTTCGGATATGTGCAAATGATATAATAAATCTAAATAATGTTCTATACAGGTTGTCCGAGAATAAGTGTTGGACAAAGAAAGACATCATTTCTAGACTGAAAAATCGTTGATTGTGGTTAAAATAAAATTTAAAAGATGACTTTTTTCAGAAAATTTAAAATTATATTCATAATTATTTGCCATCTTTTCGTACTTGTGCACATTGTTCAGCGCCGCTAGGGGTAATAACCCGCGAACAACTGCGAACATATCGCCGCTGCGGGTTAGAACCCCATTCCGGACAAGTATTGGGGGTGTTAAAAATAGTTGTGTAATATTTTGTTACACTCATTAGAAAAAAGAGCGCGTTTTACGTTTTATTTCAAGGAAAATTTATTCCTTTACTAGCTGATCCGGCCAACTTCGTACCGCTTCAGAGTCAATAAATGTTTTAACTTATTAGCTGAATTAAATTCGGTGTTTTATTACTTGCCCAGTGGGGTAAAGACTTGAGCCTAACGCTATATGAGCTTTAGCCAAATTTAATAAATATTACTGAAATCACTTAATCAATCATATGTTGTATCATTTACTTTACTTAACATATACGTTAGCTAACGCACTGCAAAACGATTACAAATTTGTTATTTATTGATATAGTCAATAGCATTTTACGAGAGTACTATTTAGTAACTTAAATGGACTTCCAATAAATGGCACTCTATTCTCAAGTACGAATTTTACAAGCGTTGAGATGAAGTATGTAAATTACCTAAAGAAATATTTAAATAATCTATAAAGGCAGCTGTAGTGTCCACCGTTTTAGCGACATTTAGGTAAAATGAAATGAGGCGCCATTTTAAAAAAAGTAGCTGTCAAAATAAAGGTTTGACGATCATATAACATGGCGGATATCTGCTTAAAGCCTACGTTAATTATATAGATATATGATACAATAAAATAGGATTGAATACCGAAATTTGCCTTTACCACAGTTTTCATTTAAAAATACAACTCAATTAAAGTACTTACTAACAACTATTTTCTTTATTTAACGTACTATAATATATTGTTTATCAAAAAAGAGTAACGGGAAAGAAAGAAAGTATATATTAAAAACATTTTTCCACCGTTCTTTTAATTCGTATTTATCAACAGTTTTCAACACTGAGCAACCTATTGTCCTGAGAATGAAATCGTCGAGAAGTTAAGATATAGTGTGTCTTTTTCTATTGTTTTCGTTATTATTTCTAGGGAAAAACCGAGTTACGTTATTAGAAAGATCAAAAATTTAAAAACCTGTTTAGCACGAGAAAAACTCGCACTACGTGAGTCCCGTACATATTTAGGCACTTATCGAGTACATACTCTTTCTATTAAACTATTTACAAATATAAATTTTTCACAACGTAAATATATTAATCTTTACCTAAGCGTGAAAACATGTTTAAAAATTATAACATCTAGGGTAATCATTATAACTTACCTAATTTTTAAACATGTTTAAAAATTATAACATCTAGGGTAATCATTATAATTTACCTAATTTTTAAACATGTTTAAAAATTATAACATCTAGGGTAATCATTATAATTTACCTAATTTTTAAACATGTTTAAAAATTATAACATCTAGGGTAATCATTATAATTTACCTAATTTTTAAACATGTTTAAAAGTTATAACATCTAGGGTAATCATTATAATTTACCTAATTTTTAAACATGTTTAAAAATTATAACATCTAGGGTAATCATTATAATTTACCTAATTTTTAAACATGTTTAAAAATTATATCATCTAGGGTAATCATTATAATTTATCTAATTTTTAAACATGTTTAAAAATTATAACATCTTATAATTTACCTAATTTTTAAACATGTTTAAAAATTATAACATCTAGGGTAATCATAATAATTTACCTAATTTTTAAACATGTTTAAAAATTATAACATCTAGGGTAATCATTATAATTTACCTAATTTTTAAACATGTTTAAAAATTATAACATCTAGGGTAATCATTATAATTTACCTAATTTTTAAACATGTTTAAAAATTATAACATCTAGGGTAATCATTATAATTTACCTAATTTTTAAACATGTTTAAAAATTATAACATCTAGGGTAATCATTATAATTTACCTAATTTTTAAACATGTTTAAAAATTATAACATGTAGGGTAATCATTATAATTTACCTAATTTTTAAACATGTTTAAAAATTATAACATCTTATAATTTACCTAATTTTTAAACATGTTTAAAAATTATAACATCTAGGGTAATCATTATAATAACCTTCGCGTATAGTTCTAAAAACACTATTTTTTCATAATAGTTCGTAATTTTGGAAATAATTTGTAAACTAATTTGTTTGGCATATTTTTCAGTATCTATATCTCTGGAGAAATCCAAGCTAAAATTATGGAAAATATAATTTTGAGACCCTAATTAATAGCCCAATGGCATAAACACTATGTAGAATTAAAAAAATAGAGAAAACAAATTAATTAAAATTAAAAAATTAATTAAAATTAAAAAATTAATTAAAATAATTTTAGTGAAGGGGAGGAGGATATTTTTTAGTGTTAGCTACTGAGATAATTGCGTAGAGTTATTATGAATTACTACCATACTAAATTTCAAGCTTATACTTCAAGCGATTTTTACACAGAAACGGTTGTGTAGCCAAACAGTCACGTGAATGATCTTAGATAGTTTCCATTTTCTTTATCATCCTACTGAATGCTATGACATAACATCGTTAATACACAATCGTTAATACAGGGTCACGCTAATCACGTGACCCTGTATTAACGATTGTGTAAATAAAAAAAGGTTACACGAGCCAAGCCTAGTTTTAAATATTTGCGAAATAGATAAACAGATTATTCTATATTTATAGAATAAAGATAGATAGAATAAGAACCAAACCTAGTGTTCAATATTTACGAAATAGATAAACAGAGTGTACTATAATGGAATAAACAGATTGTTCTATATTTATAGAATAAAGATATATAGAATAAAAGCCAAACCTAGTGTTCAATATTTGCGAAACAGATAAACAGATTATTCCATAATCGAATAAACAGATTATTCTTTAACCGAATAGACAGATTATTCTATATTTACAAAATAAAGATAGGTAGAATAAGAGCCAAGCCTAGTTTTCAATATTTGCGAAATAGATTAACAGATTATTCTATAATCGACCTAAAATTTCTCAATCAAATAATCTTTCGCTCATTTTACTATTTAACTTCCTGGACGATCATTTAATTCAGTATGACATTTATATCAAAAATGCACCAAATACTCATACCTATTTACATATACATAAAAAGCGAATACTGAAACTCAGCAACGAGCCACTTAGCACACTCGTTTAAATTGATATTAACGTGACGACAACTTAACACTTTTTTTCAAAATCAGACATACGCACCAAAAAAAAACACGGCAACCCATATCTCTCCCGCCAGCCATCAACACCGTCTTATGTTTAATTTGAAAGCACCACTAAAGCTTTCAACGGAGCTTCCAACTGCAACTTTTACGAGACTCGCGAATGGATACGAATTTGTACGTCGTTAGAGAGAACAGCTTTTTAAAAGCTACTAAATTAGACAAATGTGCGTACAGAAATAGCCGCGCCTTTTTTATGAGGTGCCGATCGGCTGAGCTTGTGAATCAATAAGAGTGTGTCAGAAGTGTTTGATTAACGACGATACGATGTTTGAATCGATAATTCAAATCGCAAGTCAAACAAATGCGCACTTGAGATAATAACATTGAAAAGTTTTATTAAGCTAATTGTGAGTTAATGAAATGTTGTTTAGATTAAAATAAATATCTCTCGCCTTTTTTAAATACAAATAGATCATGATTGAAATTAAATAAAGATTTGAGAATTAGACTAATGAGACCACACGCACAGTCTATCGATATCGCCTAAAAAGCAATCAAGAACGAGCAAACTCGCCCGATAATATTTCTAATTAATTAATTGTAATTAAAATTAACTCGATATGTGGATATGTAGCTGATAACTTTCATTTAACGTAACATTCGTTTAACGTTACATTGCTTTATTAGATAAGAAAATGTGATAATTATTTTAATGCCTATTTAATTTTTTTTTCAAAAAAGTTATTGTACCCCTACTTAAGTATTAAAAGTACTTTTATTCTTTATTAAATAAATTATAATTAATACTTCCAATCTTTAATGTTTAAGTACTTTTGTTATGTATCACTTGTCGTGAGCACGTATGCAAAGATAACATTTCTACCTTCTAAAAATCTTCGAGTTATTGGCTCAAAAATTTGGTTCAAACTTAAGATTGTCTACGTATTTACATTTTTTTATATTATAAATAATTAGACAGCGAGCGAAGCTGATGGCAGTATCTAAGTATAGGTATATGTAACACTTTTATTACCATTAATCGATTATGGAGACGTGATTGTCTACGTATTTACATTTTTTTATATTATAAATAATTAGACAGCGAGCGAAGCTGATAGCAGTATCTAAGTATAGGTATATGTAACACTTTTATTACAATTAATCGATTATGGAGACCTGTGCTATCCTGATCTTAATGAAGAATATTTGTGCAAGTTGGAACGTCTTCAAAATTTATGTATTCGGTATATCTTCGGCCTCAGAAAATATGATCACATTTCTGAATACAGGTCACTTCTCAAATGGCTGATGATCCGTGATCGACGCCAACTTTACATACTTACACTTCCTTTTTGACATATTAAAAAATCCATAGCCCAAATTATCTTAGTGGCAAATTTAAAGATTTGTCTGCTCACGGCCTTGCGCTGCGATCTGAAAGTTCACATATCCTACTTATTCCTAAACATACCTCTACCACTTACGAAAAATCCTTCACTGTCCAAGCAGCAAAAATTTGGAATCACCTGGATCCTGACATCAGGAAAATCACGTCTCTAAATATTTTCAAAGATCGAGTGAAAAAGTCCTGCATCTCCTGAAACCTTTTCCTTTGTGTCCTTGCCCTTGATCCTAAATCATGTCAATATTTTGTTTACTTTTTAAGTTACTTTTGTATTTTTTTTTGTCTAATGTGCTATGAAGAATTTTCATTGTAAAATCTCTTACAGTCTACCAACTAAATTTCAATACAAATTGTTATGGTTGACTGGAAGATATTGCTCATGTAGCAGTAAGTAGCCGCCATATATACTATACATAAAAGTCAATAAATAAATAAATAAGTACGGTAGCAATATGAAGAAACGATAATAAAATATTTTACTAAAATATTATTACGATGGGAACTCAATAAGATCGTGGACGCCCGCTCTCTTCTGAACCAGAAGTACGTTAGCTCATGGGATAGGCAAATGGAATATTTGAAGTTCTTTTCCAAATTCCGAGTTGTTTTTCTATTACAGTATAAAAGCATCCGTGTAACTCTACCAGACACAGGAACTTAACTTGAGATCTGTTCCAAAGAGGCTTTTATATATTTTTATTTGTCTTAATGGACTTGCTATTATATGCTTCTCAAGTAAAGATCCATTGTCTTCATCATTACTCGAAGTAATTTTGATAACATTGGTAGGTGCATTTACAACACATCGGTATTTGGCGACATCGGTTTCCATATAATTTCAGGAACATGCCACTCCTATCTATTATTTGTACTATGGTACTTCACGTCAATGTTTGGGTCGTTACTAAGTATATTTGTGTATAGATTCAGTCTTTTACGTCGCGTGGCATTTGAAGAAAAACCGTAAGTTATTTAGTATAAGTTTTTTCTAAGTTTGTTACGATACCCTGAAAAGTGATATGAAAAATTATTGAATAATTTTACACATTTAATTACTTGAATTAAAAATATCTTAACTAATATAAAAAATGGGAAAGTGAGTTTGTTATTGTGTTTGTTTGTCTCAAATTCACGCGTTAACTATTACACTTATCTCCATGAAATGGTACACATATGTAGCTTGTATTGTGGATATAAAAATTTTTAAAAAGTTTTTAATAGAAATAAAAATTTATTACTATTTTCAAAGTAAAGATCCATTGTCTTCATCATTACTCAAAGGAATTTTGATAACATTGCTGGTCAATGGAAAAGAACATTAAAATAAATACAACGATCACTGAACGTAACCGTAAGTTAAGGATGAGCCAGTAACCACCGAATTATTGGTAAACAATGTTCGTATTCCTATTCTAACTACAGTTCAAACAAATACAAACAAAACATTAACTACCAAACTCGCTATCTAATTGAGTGGATGTTGTCACCTTATACAGTAACCAAATGCAATATTGCAACTACTTGTACAAAGCGTGAAGTTATTTTTTTAAGTGGACTAAGAAATATGACATCTTTCTTCAGTTCACGCCATTTTGACCCAGTCGTAATTGCCACAAACACATGCAGTATTAGTAGAAATACAAAAAGTTAATTAGATTCTATGATATTATTCTGATTTGTATGTTGTTGTAAAAATATAATTATTCTAAGCGGCATTAACTTTTTGCTATTCTAACAGAAAGACGGGGAAGGTCTATCGGCTGTTAACCAAAGCACCTATAAAGGACCATATCTGCAAAAGACTAGACGCTGTTGAGCAAAACAAAATTCCATAGCTAAGTACGCGGCGAATAAATAAAAACAAAACATTAGGTTAGCAACTAACAAACCCGCTATCTAATTTGAATGGATGTTGTCATCTTATACAGCAACCGAATGCAATATTGCAACTACTTGTCCAAAGAACGAAAATTATTTTTTTAATTGTTCTATAAAAATATAGCATATTACTTCCATTCTCCGTGACTCTATCGTAATCACCGCAAGATAAAAATGCAGTACTAATAGAAACAAAATAACTTAATTGCATTCAGTGACACAATTCCGATATGTTTTATGTAGTAGCGAATAAATAAAAACAAAATATTAGGTTAGCGACTAACAAACCTGCAATCTTAGTTGAATTGGTATTGTTAGCTTATGTAATGACCAAACATAATATTGTTTCTACTTTTCCAAGACGTTATTTTCCATTTCGGTATGAGAATATAACATAAATTCTAGTAGCAAAGACAAACCTGTTTAAATAAATCTTTTTAATTTTTTTCTAAATTAATGTAAGATGAATAATGAGAACCAGTAAACCAATATTTGGATAAATGATGTGTGGAGGTGAGAAAACATACCTTTACAGACTTGTGCGTTTTCCATCGTTCGCTTTTCCCTATAAACGGAATTCATGAAAATTTTTCATTTCCTTCTCTACGAACAGAAGATCGGACGCCACGCTTTTTATGTACCCTACCGTTGCCTCGAAGGAGAATATTAGAGAGATCAGAATTCTTCTTCAAATCTGTAGAACCAATACTTAGCCATGTCATGGCAGAGGACATCTTCACCCATAATATAATTCACGAAGCAAAAGGACTCTAAGCTCTCTTTCTGGAATTTCCTCGTTTTTTGTTTTTTTTGCCGACCCTTAGTTGGTAACTGAAAATGAAAGCGAAAGACGTGATCTATGAATATCCCAACAAAAGATAGTTGAAAACTTCTATAACAATCAAGAAATTACTGAAAAAAAGTGGCGTATTTATCAGCTGTGAACCAAAATAAAATTGAATGTCATTATTTTTTTAATTTCTCATTTTACCAGTTTGTAAAATATGAGGTTTTTACAAGTGTTTTTATTTCATACAAAAATCCTCCAATGAAGAGTGGATTGTCATTGGAGGATAGTGTTTCAACCACAAAATAAAGAGTAAACGAGAAATGAGATGTGAATGTGACGAGCGTGCCACAAGTAAGCGAAGCTCCGCTTACTTTAAAGTAAGCACATCAGTTTGCTTTCTGCAGTGACTCGAGGAGGTTCTCCGTTATGTTTGCTTGAAGGAAGAAAAATATATCTTACTGTGTCACTGAGCTGAGTAAAAACAAGAATCATATACACAATCTTGCTGAAGGAGTTATTTCTTATTAGCAGAGTTATAAAAAATGTTTAAAGTTATTTCAAAATTAATATTGTTAAGCTAACAGTTATTTTATGCACCCCATGTGCAATAGTTTATGCCAACAAGATAGACAGTACAAGCAAGTAAGCAGCAAGATCCAGTACCGAACGTCGTTTAAGATTACGAGCGGAGGTAGGAGTGTGCTATGAAATGTAATTGGTTCCATATAATTTCAGGAACATGCCACTTTTTTCTGTTATTTGTTCTGTGTTACTTCATGTCAATTTTTGACTTGTTACTAAGTGTATTTGTGCCTAAATTCAGCCTTTTACGTCGCGTAACGTTTGTAGAAAAGCCGTAAGTTATTTACTGTAAGTTTTTTTCCAGGTCTGTTACCCTGAAAAGTGCTATGAAAACTTATATTGAATTATTACAATATTTAATTACCTGAAGTAGTACACCAAAAACCAAATACTAATTTTAACTAATATAAAACATGGAAAAGTGAGTTTGTTATTGTGTTTGTTTGTCTCAAATTCATGCTGTAAATATTAAATTTGTCTCTAGGAAATGACACACATATGTAGCTTGTAATATGGATATAAAAATAGAATAGTTTTTAATAAAAATAAAAATTGATTAATATTTTTATTATTAAAAATATCACTCAATTAGGAACAAGAGCGTGAACATTGGTATGCGTGTCTTAATTTCACAATAATGGATTATTTGTTACGAAAACGACTTTCACTTGAATGGAATATGCTGCTTCACCCACCATACTCTCCAGATGATTCGCCATCTAATTACCATCTGTTTCGCTCTCTTTCTAATTATAATTTACGTGATAGAAAATTTAAAGACGAAAGAAATATCAAAATCGAACTTCACCAGTTTTTCAGTCAAAGGCCCAAAGATTTTTACAAGATTTTTTCTCTGGAGATATACTACCTTTAATATTTTTGAGATCCCTGTGGTTAACTCTATCAAATGATATCCACACTATATTAAAAATATATATAGCAATAAATTTACACCCTCCTTTTACTTACCAACCTCCCTTAAAATTTCCATATAAATTTTTGTGAACGTATCTACTGAGATATATGCGGCCACTTGTTATGTTTCACTATGCCAAATTTGAAGTTTCTACTTCAAGCGATTTTTGAGAAAATAACTGTAACACATAAACATACCTACAGACAGACGGTCAGTAATGTGAATGATCTTACAAGGATCCCATTTTTCTTTTTTGAGATACGGAACCCCAAAAATACAAAAAAATGCAAAAATTATCCTACTAAATACCATGACATGGCAAATAATTTACCCCAATAATGACAAAAATAAAGGAGAGGACCAGGATTTAGGATGGAAAACCAGGGAGCGAACGATGGGTGGCTTACGGATGGGATTTACGAAAGGAATTTTTTAAAGCGCTTAAAAGCTTGATATTAATAATATTTTTTTGGAGTTGAACCACAATTTCTTCGCTTTTTCGAAGTAAGCTGGTGAATGCGTGACTAGAGCGTTACGAAAACTGTGATCGGTCGAGACTAACAGAAGTTGAGAGGGAGATATAAGTTAGTGAAGACAGACAGAAAGAGAGAGTTATGTTTCGTATATTACTGTAGGGACAAGAGAGAGAGGTGCGAGCACACATTTTCTTTCTCTCTTTCTCTCATAGCCAGTTATGTTTCGTATATCTAAGACATAGTGCAAGCCTATTGTCTGTATCACACTGTAGAAGCAAGAGAGAGTAATGCGCGCGCACATTTTCTTTCTCTCTTCCTCTCATAGCCAGTGCATGAAATATACATATATGTGAGTTTGCTAGCGTTACGCGAACGGTGATTTTTTTATTATTTTGTAATTTTATTTCGTTCTTGAATAACTTTATAAATTATTATTTTGTTCAATACATTAAATATTCTACGTTTAAAGTGAATAAAATTGTAAATTCATTTTAAAGTTCATATTTTGGAAATTTTAAGTTTTACTTCAGTCGTGTGGTCTAAAGCACACTCGTTTTTTTTATTAATCAGAATATTAATCAAAATAAAATAACAACGATCAGTTTACATGAGGTCAAATTATAATTTAATAAACATACTAACAGATAAATGCCTTTTGTACTTATATATGCAGATCTATCTTGAACAAATGTTCTTCAGATTAAAAACATGTACTTTTTTCGATGATGAAGAACAGTACATCTCTACTCTAATTTATCTTTTTCGCATACACATCAGTATTTTACTTAATTTCAAATGTCAATCAATTTTTATGCCTTCATTGGGGTTATAAACTTTTTCCGACACAATCCTTCTCGGCATCCATTCTGCTGTCATTCCAAACGTCCACCTTTCTAAATTCCAATGTAAAACCGCTTCTAAATTCCAATATGGCATTCTACCGAATAACCTCATTTTGAAGCCAAACCACGTAAACGTTTCTCGTTGGCATTCTGTAATGATTTCATTAGCACGGTATTCGATTTTGTTTTGTCATTCTTTGAAAATAAAACTATTTCGCGTTTAAAACTTAATTACTTATAGGTAGTTCCAAAGCGTGTCGCCGACATATCACGTTATTTTAACGCCATCTATCGCAAAATCTATTTAAGTATTGATAAAAACATTTCCAACGACAGAATTAAAGAAATTATCATATGCGATAGAAAGTTCAATGATATTGTTTCGTGTGTACATTAAATTGCAGGGATTGTTTGGGTTTTTTATTAAACAAATTAAATATTTAATTGTAACTTTGAGATTAATGAATAATTTCTTGGATGTAACACGATATTAAGTAAAAGAGTAACTATAATTTAAGAATTATATCCAAAACTATTTAGTTTAGAATGTTATCTAAAATAATTTGTTGTTGCATTATAATTGAAAATATCTGCATTATTTTTCTAATTCAGACTTTTTATAAAGCATAATAGCATATATTTAACTTGAAGTTTAAACCCAAAAGTTAACATTTACAATGCATGTATATATATATATATATATATATATATATATATATATATATATATATATATATATATATAGATAGAAATTCTGGAGTAGCAACGTCGCGTTTCATAGACAAACACGAAAAATATGAGGTTGGTTGTGAACATAAATTCACATCTGTCACATCACATGGTGTCTTTAGAACAATGTTACAATTTATATTATTTTTTTACTTGTATCTGTTCTTCTTAATTTTTTTTTCTTTTTTTCCAATTATGAAAGAACGTGAGTTGTATATGAAAACAATATCAACAAGTAATGGTTGATTCAAAGTTTCCTAAAAATTTTGGAAAAATGTCGCAATTCCCTATAAAATATTCTAATAACAAAAGAGATTATTACTGGAAAGCATATTTCTTAATTTTATTTTATTCAAAAATTATCTTCAATGCATAAAGCAATAAATTAAATAATATTTCTCCTCAATAGTTTCGAATTCACAAATTTAATTTTGCGTAGAAATTTTCTTTGAAATAATTACAAGCACTATCGAATTGCAAAAACTGACTTGCCGAAATATTACCTTTTTTTAAGTTATACCAAAATTAAATTTAAGTCGAAGTTCCAAAAACTGACTTACCGAAATGTTACCTTTTCTTAGATTATACCAAAATTAAATTTAAGTCGAAGTTCCAAAAACTGACTTACCGAAATGTTACCTTTTTTTAGGTTATACTAAAGTTAAACTTAGGTCGAAGTTCCAAAAACTGATTTACCGAAATGTTACCTTTTTTTAGGTTATACCAAAGTTAAACTTATGTCGAAGTTCCAAAACCTGATTTGCCGAAATGTTACCTTTTCTTAGATTATATCAAAGTTAAACTTAGATCGAAGTTCCAAAAACTGACTTGCCGAAATGTTATCTTTCCTTAGGTTATACCAAACTTAAATTTAGATCGAAGTTCCAAAAACTGACTTGCTGAAATGTTACCTTTTCTTAGGTTATACCCAAGTTAAACTTAGGTCGAAGTTCCAAAACCTGACTTAATAAAATATTACCTTTTTCCGGTTATGCCAAAGTTAAACTTAGGTCGAATTTCCAAAACCGGATTTGCCGAAATATTACCTTTTTAGGTTATACCAAAGTTAAACTTAGGTCGAGATCGGAGTAGTGTTTAAAAGATAAAGTTATGACGAACTTGCTGTATTCTGAGTTAATTCCTAGCATTTTATCTATTTTCCATTTTGTGCAAGGTATCATTTTCTAATCCAAGTTTATTAGTACACTGTTACTACACTGTACACTGTTAATACACTGTTATTAGTACACTGTAATATTAATTTTATCCTTAATCGTTCAAAAATGTCCCAATTCCCTTTAAAATATTCTAACAACAAAAGATAATATTACTAGAAAGCATACTTACAATTTTATTGTATTCAAAAATGATCTCCAATGTATAATGCAATACTCTTGCTGCAGCTCAAGGCACTAAATTAGATAATATTTCCTTTCGATAACTAAATTAATTTTATACTGACATTTCTCTAAAATAATTATACATATCTCTACTCCCTATAAAATATTCTAACAACAAAAAGAACGTTACTTGAAAGCATACATCACAATTTTATTTCATTCAAAAATTATCTTCAATGTATAATGCAATACTCTCGCTGCAGCTCAAGGCACTAAATTAAATAGATAATATTTCCTCCCGACAGTTTCGATTTCACGAATTTAATTTTATGCAGACATTTTCTCTAAAATAATTATACATATCTCTATTCCCTATAAAATATTCTAACAACAAAAAGAACGTTACTTGAAAGCATACTTCACAATTTTATTTCATTCAAAAATTATCTTCAATGTATAATGCAATACTCTCGCTGCAGCTCAAGGCACTAAATTAAATAGATAATATTTCCTCTCGACAGTTTCGATTTCACGAATTTAATTTTATGCAGACATTTTCTCTAAAATAATTATACATATCTCTATTCCCTATAAAATATTCTAACAACAAAAAGAACGTTACTTGAAAGCATACTTCACAATTTTATTTCATTCAAAAATTATCTTCAATGTATAATGCAATACTCTCGCTGCAGCTCAAGGCACTAAATTAAATAGATAATATTTCCTCTCGACAGTTTCGATTTCACGAATTTAATTTTATGCAGACATTTTCTCTAAAATAATTATACATATCTCTATTCCCTATAAAATATTCTAACAACAAAAAGAACGTTACTTGAAAGCATACTTCACAATTTTATTTCATTCAAAAATTATCTTCAATGTATAATGCAATACTCTCGCTGCAGCTCAAGGCACTAAATTAAATAGATAATATTTCCTCTCGACAGTTTCGATTTCACGAATTTAATTTTATGCAGACATTTTCTCTAAAATAATTATACATATCTCTATTCCCTATAAAATATTCTAACAACAAAAAGAACGTTACTTGAAAGCATACTTCACAATTTTATTTCATTCAAAAATTATCTTCAATGTATAATGCAATACTCTCGCTGCAGCTCAAGGCACTAAATTAAATAGATAATATTTCCTCTCGACAGTTTCGATTTCACGAATTTAATTTTATGCAGACATTTTCTCTAAAATAATTATACATATCTCTATTCCCTATAAAATATTCTAACAACAAAAAGAACGTTACTTGAAAGCATACTTCACAATTTTATTTCATTCAAAAATTATCTTCAATGTATAATGCAATACTCTCGCTGCAGCTCAAGGCACTAAATTAAATAGATAATATTTCCTCTCGACAGTTTCGATTTCACGAATTTAATTTTATGCAGACATTTTCTCTAAAATAATTATACATATCTCTATTCCCTATAAAATATTCTAACAACAAAAAGAACGTTACTTGAAAGCATACTTCACAATTTTATTTCATTCAAAAATTATCTTCAATGTATAATGCAATACTCTCGCTGCAGCTCAAGGCACGAAATTAAATAGATAATATTTCCTCTCGACAGTTTCGATTTCACGAATTTAATTTTATGTGCAAAAACTGATGTGCTATTATATGTGGGTATTTACCAAAATGTCAGTTATTTTTTGGTTATACCAAAGTTATACTTAGGTCAAGGTCGAAATAGTGTTCGATAGATGAAGTTATGACGAGCTTGTCGTATACTGAGGTTATTTGTAGTCATTTTATCTTATCTCCAATTCGTGCAATGTATAATTGTCTCTTCCAAGTTTATTAGTAACAGTGTTAATATATACTTTCTCCTTAATCATTCTAGACGATGCTTCATGTTTTAATTTCTCCCTATAAGTTTGTAATTATAGCCACGTGAGTGAAACCACGGGTGAATGGTAGTGGCATATATGTAAATATAAGTAAAACTCACCCCAGAAGGCGCCTATATACACTTAGGTTGAAAAGGAAAGTTTAACCTATAACTTTTTCAACCTATGGGAGCCTTCTAGGGTAGGGTTTTTGAAAAATATCGATGTGTTGATATATCAATATTTTTTGTTCGCTATTTCGATATTCGATATATATAGATATTTTTTGTTCGGTATATCGATATTTTCTGGTGATATTAAATATTTCGATATATCGATGTATCGATATAAAATATTAAGTATCGGAAATGTATCAAAATTGATATTTTTTACAATGGCGACATTAGATTACTGATGTCCTGTCGCAACCGATTAAAAACTATTGAAATTTAAAGCTTTACAAGAATGGAGCGAATGAAGGAAAAAATCGTATTTGTCTATGATTTTCCTTACTTATGTGTGTGAATATAAAAAAAACATAACCTCAAAGCTTCAAGCTGAATGCTCACTCTGCACTCAAGTTACTCAAAGTAATTTATGATTGCATTCAATTATATTGCAGTGAGTGAAGTGAATTTAAGTATTTTATATATCATGTCTAGTGCTGCATGGCACTTTTTCAAATAAATAAACAAAGAAAACAAGCCGTAATATAACAAATTTAGTGACACATTTAAGCAATAAGCATCATCATGCGTTTTTGCAACTCAAAAATACAAAATATATTTATTAGAAATAATGTTATTAATTAGTATTTATTTAGTCATCTGAGATTGTAATGAGCTAAACTAGATCAAATACACAATATTTTTTAGAACGCCAATATTATATTTAAGTCGTATCGACATACCGATATTTTTTTTCGATATATCAAAAACGATATCGATACTATATATATCAATACTTTTTGGCACTTCCGACATCCCTATTCTAGGGTGAGTTTTACTCAAATTTAACATATTTATTTGTCACTACCTTTCATCGGTGGTTTCGCTCGCATTGCTATAGTTACAAAATTGGGGAGAAATTAAAACATTTTAATTAAAAATTATTACGAATATTGAAATTATATTTCACTTTGTAAATATATCGACTAATACAACTTTCACAGACATAAGATAATTTATACACATAAATTGACGGAAATACTGTGCTGAAGTATTTACTGTTACGGTGTTTTTTACATTTTTGATTACGCGGGCAAAAAATTAGGACACGAGAACGTACTGCTCACTGCTTTGCCGACTAATATCTCACGAAAGAGACACTGTATCGAAAAATATTATCAGACGTTTTCGTTTACATTTTAAAATACATCGTTCAATGATACTCTGTGAGAAAAATAATTATACCAAGTTTGATATATGGGAATCCATAACAAAAAAAAATATGTTTATTTTTGTACTTATTTCTATATTTTCCCTTGGTTCAATTATACCTTACTGTAAAATTCTATCATAATCGGGCTTATACTGAAAAGAAACGACAAACAGACAGACGGATATGATAAAATTATAGGAATTTATTTCACTTGACTAGAGGAGCTTAAAAATAATCGATAGTTGTAAAAATTACAAAAGAAACTGTGTAGTGATTGCCATTGTTCAGTAAAAAATACTTATATTATTTATCAATTAAATATTTCAATTAATAATTTTCTAAACGATTTTTTTCGAAGAATTAAAAATATTATATTAAAAAAAAATACAAAAATATATTAATAAGTTTCCTAAAGGCACCTTTTAAAAATGCATCCTCAAATGCTACTCGTAGTTATCAATTTTAACCGCGCGCCATTACGCGTACAGTTAAATGATACAGATCGTTCTCAGTAAAACATTCCAATATAGATACTCTATGAATCTCCCTAACCGTGCAATATTTATAGCTTTTTCTCATAACAATTAGACAAAACATACTTCAATAAACATAAATTACTATATATTTACTGTTTGCTTACAGTTAATAAAATAAACACAGCAAAGCTTGTTGGGGTAATAAAAAAATAAATATCAAAGAAATACCGCAGAGCGTCCGCCGGACTCGACATCCGGACCGATAATAAATCAAATTTACTAATTGCGCGCCAAGTTTGCATCTCGTTTTGAATTTCGAATTGCGATCCGCTCTATGGCGCAGATTAGAATAGTTTATGGCGTGTTTTCTTTTTAATTTTTAACACATTCACTTTTGATGACCAGTCGCTACGGGATTAAATTGAATTTATGTTTGTTTGTCTATGAATTTTTGTATATATGTTTTCGTGTTTGCAAGTCTATCGATGATTACTTAATGGAAACGTGTAAACTTCTGAAGTGGGAATGTTAAGTGTTACAAATTTAGGTATAGGTAAACATATTTGAAAAATATGAGACGTTTAAATTATTTTTATGCGGAAGTGTTCATTGGGTGTTGAATCAGTAAATATAAGACAATTGATAAATGTTTATATAAAGACTTTGAAAATAGAATAGGAACAAAAAAAATAATGGTGTGATATTAATCTATAAAACTTATAAATGACGTTCTGTACTTGCTTCAAGGTAACTTTTCATTTTAAGAAAATATTTTTGCGTGAAGCGTAGGGTGGTATCAATTAAAAGGTATTGAAGAGCATGTCAGTGTTTGTAGAAATTTCTAGAAATTTGTCATGCAAAATTTATGTTTATTCTTCATATATTAGTTCTTCTATTATTCTTCATTACATCTTCATTTCTGAAGGTTCTGCCCATCCTAAAGACCCTTGCTGATCAACTGCTTCCATGCTACCCTGTCTTGTCTGAGACCGGAGGCTAAAATATAGACTACAGGACTTTTTGATATTTTATTTTCCTATAACATCAGTTTACCTTGGTTATCTGACTGTCTTCGAGCTATATGGCCAACGTGATGGAAAATCGTGTGCAGCAAAAGCTTGCTTTTTTGCCTCAATCTGGAGTTGGCCGATTATGAATTTGTTGGGTCTTTTGGCAATACGCAGCATTCTCATCCAATACCATATTTCAAAAACAGCAATATTCTTCCTGACCACCGAGTGGATTGTCCAAGGCTTCTATGGAGAAGCGTGGCAAAAACGTTTGTTTTCTGCATATATCACTTAATATTTTAATATAAAACCTTTATTTAATCAACAGACAATTAATAATATTTTGTTATATTTGTTTTTTTTTAACTTTGCTGCCTCATTTTTTTATTGACTATTTACTATATCATAATTCCTACTGAAAATAGCGCGTACATTTTCCTTGCTATGCTAATTAATTACTAACGCAATTTATGTGGTAACAGCCTTTTTAAGTTTATAAGATAAAATATAATTGCTAGGCATCGTTTTATAATATATTTTATTTTAACTTCAAAAATCTAAATAAAAGCTAAGTTCATCTCTCTCCAACACGATACCAGTACTGCCTATGCACTTTAGCAAAGTACATAACTCAAGTACCCGTATTGCCCAAACATTTTAGCAAAGTATCTTATGTCAAATAACTGTACTACCCAACTGCTTTAGCAAAGTACCTTAGGTCAAAAATCCATACTGCCCAATCACTTTAGCAAAGTATCTTATATTAAATACCCATACGGTCCAACAGCTTTAGTAAAGCATCTTCGATTAAATATCTCTACTTCCCAAGTATTTTAGCAAAGTACCTTAGATCAAATACCCTTGCTACCCTAGTGTCTTTACAAAGTAATAATCTGTACAAACACCCATATTGCCCAAGCCATTTAGCAAATGATCTTAGTCTAATTATCCATACTGCCCAAACGCTTTAGCAAAGTATTTCAGATCAAATACTCTTACTACCCAAGTATTTTAGCAAAATATCTTAGATCAAAAACCCATACCATCCAAGCACTTTAGCAAAGTATCTTATATCCAATACCCAAATTGCCCAACCGTTTTAGTAAAGTATCTTAGATTAAATATCCATACTTTCCAAGAGCTTTAGCAAAGTATCTTAGATCAAATGTCCTTACTACCCAAATGTTTTAGCAAAGTATCTTATAATAAAATAGCCTTACTGCCCAAGCTCATTAGCGAAGTCTCTTGGATCAAAAACCCTACTACCCAAGTGTTTTAGCAAAGTAGCGTAGATCAAATACCCATACCTACTATGCAAGCCCTTTAACAAAGTATCTCGGATCAAATACATATACTGCCCAAGCGCTTTAGCGAAGTATCTTATATAAAATATCTATACTCCCAAGTGCTTTAGCAAAAGATCTTAGGTTAAATATCCATGCTACCCAAGCGTTTTAGCAAAATATTTTAGATCAAATACCCTTACTATTAAGTATTTTAGAAAGTATTTTAGATCAAATACAAATACTGCTTTATTAAAGTAGGTATCTTAGATTAAATACCCATACTGCCCAAGCGGTTTAGCAAAGTATCTTAAATTGTATTAGTTATTACCGTTGTCGAATTGCACGAAATAAAAACTAGTTCTACTCTCAGGAAATGTATTTCCACATGTTTATTTTAATCAATTAGAAAAATTAATTTTCGATGCATGAAATTTTCTCACAATTGAAAAAAGGATATTTCCGAAGTTGTATATATGTTTGAAATTGTTGGCACAAGCTAACTTGAATAATTTTAATTGAACATCCTAAGAAAACGCCAGTACCTAGAAGTTTATAAATTTTCAAATCCACGGTTAGAAATCAAAAGATAGCTATATTGCCACTTCACTCGGTGGGGTAGAAAAAAATTGTTTTCACAACTCTGAAAGAATTAACCCTATTATTATACATGAAACTTTAAATATAATTAAATCTATTTTTATATTTAGACAGTACTATGGGCAGACTCTTTTTTCCCTTTTTCTTTATAAGGTTTCGTACATCAAAAGGAAAAAACGGAACTCTTATAAAATTATTCACCCATTTGTCAGTCTGTCACAGCTGTTTTTCTCAAAAACCGCTTGACGCAGAAACTTGAAATTTAGTTTAGTATTAAGACGTATTAGACCACATATACCTCAATAAACTAAATCACAAAAATAGTTATATAGACATTTTAGGGAGGTTATGTTATGTACAATTTTTTTTTCATAAATAATGTGGGGTACCGTTTGAGTCTATAACTGTAAAAGAGTCCCAATTTTTTTTATTTTTATTTATTTAATAGTTAATATATATCTCCACATATATATTGAAAAGAAGAAAAAATTTAATTGCGTGGAGCTTAATAATTGATTTAATTTTTTCGAAATTACTCAACCCAAAATTATTAAAAAAATGAAAAGAATACAGGAAAAATATAGCAATTATTCTAGATCTTATAATTTTTTATAAACGCATTATGAATTTACTAACGTTAAGGACATATTAGATAATATATGATACCGTAAAGAACTGATAAAAATATCATATAGTATTAAATGCTTACTAACGTGACCCGTGCGAAGTCTTCGCATTATTTATTCTATTTTACTAAAATTGACATATAGAGGCGCAAGTATCAAAAGCATTGAGCTAAAGCGCCACTTTATTTATACGTGAGTGGATTTGAAATTAAACAAAAATTTTACCGACCGTCAATCATATTGACGTCGAGCCGTTAGATGGCAGCATTGCTGTTTTGTGTCTATAATTTTAATAATTAATTAATTTGCAAAAACAAAGCAATAATAATTTTTTTAGTTGTGGATGCCGGTAGAGCAAGCAATTATCTATAAAATGATATATAATTTATGTGGATTAGTTGTGAGGTTTTTTCTAAAAAGGGAGTGTAACATCTTAACCTTAGCGTATTAATATATATGATGATGATGATGATGATGATGATGATGATTAGAGACAAAA
Organism: Druceiella hillmani; assembly: GCA_039881145.1. NCBI lineage: Eukaryota > Metazoa > Arthropoda > Insecta > Lepidoptera > Hepialidae > Druceiella > Druceiella hillmani. The sequence goes on from JAYKKI010000064.1 coordinate 4,447,502, forward strand.
ACGTGTACGGGTTCCGTACATGTACGAGTCCCAGTGCGAGTTCTACTTCGACTTGATAAGTTTTTTTATCTGTATTACCTTTTTCCTGAATTCCTATTATCAATAGACGTATTCGAAAATACATTTTTGAATCAATTTTCCTCTAAGTAAAAAAATACCAACTTAAGTTTCAACCAACCTCGTAATCGTATTTTCCTTTTTTTACGAGTTGAATATATCATTCTATTGAATTATCAGTGACATATTAAACCACTGCGTTAAACCCGCAACGCTTAAAATGAATCATAGCCCCTACGCAGCATCTATAAGTATGTCCATTCTTCTAAGCAATGCTTTAATTAGTGCCGTTTAGTGTCACATTCTCGACGATCAGAAGGTTGAAATGCTACAAGGGATGTACGCTGTGTATACTAATTAGCTGGATAAGTATTCAGGACATTAACGTTACCGCTCGAGAGATAAATAGCTAGATTTATTCAGTTAATTTGTTGCAAAACTTAAAGAGCATGGGTTCGGCAATCATCGGTGGTCTCTTTTCCTTCGTATTTCGTTTCCGTTTGGCAAAATAATTGTAAAGTTATTTGCTTTTCAAACAAAAAAGGATCGAGTCCTCGTTAAGTGTTGGTTTTTATTTATGTTAAGTTGATTTTTATGGTTTTTTTTTGGTTTTTATTTTAATTTTAGAAAATGTAAAGCCATAGAGCAACTAACCCCAAATAACAAACAAACCAAAGTGATTTTCACGATAGTGATACTTTTATTATTTCTCTATACGAAATAAAAAATAATTCGAAATTCAAATAATTCTTGAGTTAGTTTTTCTCTCATTCGCCCATGCACAGATGGAACGATTGGGAGCGAAACAGACGATTATCTTTTCCGCTCTCTTCTAGCTTCACCTCCCTTCTAAGCTGCCCTCGTAGCATCCATATAAATTGTTATCGATGGATTCTACATAAGCCATACCATTATCTTTAAAACGGCTGAACAAAGCAGTTGAGCATGCCTATTTATAAAAAATAAGGAAAGTACAACATTCACTTTCACTCACTACACTACATATTGAGATATTAATGTCGTAGGAGAAAAAATTGGAAATTAACAAATGGTTGTAAATATGAAGGTATAATTTAAGTATTAACGTGTGGTTAAGGAACACGGATGCAATAGTTTGTGGTAGGATAGGAGAAGAAAAGGTGGAATGATGACAATGAATCGAGATGAGAATAGATTTTTCCAACGAAGTGAAGCATAAAATTTTACAACCTCCAGTTTCATCGCAAATTTTTCGAAGAATGATATAGGTACTTTCTTTTTTCTTATATATAACACCATGGTACACTTTTCATAGAATGATGCAAGTACCTTCTCTATACTTATACATAATTATCTGCATCGTAAATTTTTCATAGAATGATACAGGTACCTTCTCTTTTCTTGTACACAAGTCCTTGGTAATTTTTTTGTAGAACGACCCTTCTCTATTCTTATCCATATCTGCATCGTAAATTTTTCATAGAATAATACAGGTGGTAAATTTTTCATAGAATAATACAGGTGGTAAATTTTTCATAGAATAATACAGGTGGTAAATTTTTCATAGAATAATACAGGTGGTAAATTTTTCATAGAATGATACAAGTACCTTCTCTATTCTTATACATATCTCTATCGTAAATTTTTCATAGAATGATACAGGTACCTTCTATTTTTTTATTCATAACTCCATGGAAAATTTTTCATGGAATGATACAGGCATCTTCTCTGTTCTTAGATATATTCATGGTAAATTTTTCATAGAAAAATACACGTAACTTTTTTATTCTTATACATATATCCTCGGTATTTTTTTCGTAGAATGGATACAGGTCTTTTAATATAAATAAATCCATGGTAAATTTTTTTAAGAATTAATTAGGCACCATCTTTGTTCTTCAACCGACTTCCAAAAACGACAAAGTTCTTTTTTAGACTGTATTTTATATGTATGTTTTCCCATGGTCTTCAACATACACCAACCAATCTAGATGATTCTTTTTGTATTCAGAAGGATATACTCCAAGTATTGTGCAATTAAAATTTGGTTAGAATCCTACTATGGAAATTGAGATATACCATAGAATTTCTCAGCACTGAACAACACATATGCCGTGTACGAGTTTGTATGATTTACAATAGATCTAGTGATAATCTAACAAAACACGACTAAGGACGAAATAAATTTGTTTTTAGCGAAATAAGTGTACAATGATGGATCTGGAAGGTCGTGGCAGGAACTCTTCAGTTTTGAATAGTACACTCGTAGAGTTTGTATTCGTTTGACTAGTCTAGCTACGGAATAGAAACGTAGCAAGAAAGTAACGAAGTAAATAGATAGATAAGTATCTACGTGTACATACAAAGGCATGAAAAAGATTTTATTCGCTAATATTTTGAATAAATTTGTGCCAGATTTTGGCAGTCAAAGAGTACTCGCTGTAGATGGTACCATGTTTGACAGATGAGATTGAGGAGATATTTAGAATTAAATAGAAGAAGGGGCAGAGTAAATAACGATGATAACTATATTTTAAATCTATGTAGCATAAGGCGAGAATAGAAACGTCGCGTGGTGAGTATGTCTGTTTGTACGCGTTTTTCTCAGTAACTAATAAATGGATTTTATTTTGGTTTTCATTATTACATGGTTTAATTCAAGAAGAAGAAAAAGTATAATCTATTTTGTGAAAATTGCTCTATAATGTTGGTAGAGTCGAAAAAAAGATTTAAGCGGATAATTATTTTGACTTAAATCGTCTGAGATAAATGGAAACAATACGCAGTGATATTCTTCTATTCATATAGTTCTGTACTAAAATCTAAAAACAACGTATATGTATATATCACATAAGAATGAAAATAAAAGTTTTACTGTTCAAAAAGAAAAGCTTTGAGCTCGAATTGTCTTATCTTATAAAATTAAATTTTATAGTGATTTTCCTCAACTTGTGAAGATTAAATTTTCTTTTATACGTAATTTAAAATAAATGACGATATTTCTAAGTAAGGAAAATTATACTTTCCTTTCACAGGACTCTTTAATGCGTGAAAAATCTTTGCCTGCCAGTACACAATCGGAGCAGTGGCTAGTTTTATATTTTAAAAATACAATTAAATCGAACTGTGTAGACAATTTTGAAAATATCGCAATTGAAAAAACATTTACAATGTTTTTTTATTACCTGCATGTTTTTTTCTTGTTCTACAACAATTTTTTAATGAATTCTTGTTTCAATCATCAAATTTATAATCAATAGTTTAATTTTTTTTAATTGAGGGTAAGCGTCTTGCATTGCTGATGTACCCCTTTTTGAAGTTGAAAATGGTAGAATGTATTTTACCCCTTTACATTTCCGCTAGAATTTTTTTAAATTTCTGGTGCATGTGTAGTATGTAACTGAGTAATTTAAAAACGTATTTAATTACAGTAAGATATATTATAAATCATATAAAAACTGTATATAAAATTCAAATAAAAAATTGAATGTAATAAAAGGCGCGCCAAATAGCTTTATTGGATTATGGAAAAATCACTAATGTAACTAAATTAAAATGCTGGTTATTAAATATAAGATTTATTCAAATAAATAAAGTGAAATTAATTTTAAAATTTACACAGTATGTTATCAAAGCAAATATAGTGAAAGGAAAATTAGCTAGTGATTTTTTTATTCTTTTTAAACCCATTCATAATTATTGTTTTTCACTCGAGTAGAAAATTTTCTGTAATTTCTCTATCAAAAATAAAATATTTAACGAAACCAAAAGGCAATTAGTTTATTTCTATACTCTTATTTCTATTTTATTTTTATTAGAACTTTTTACTCTTTTGAAAACGATTCTTAAGTAAGACGCACTAAGTATGGTATTACTTAAAGTATGACTGGCTGGTGGTAGGAAGGATTTATTAATAAATACTTAGAAAATAACATTTGAAAAAAGGATAACTAGAATTCGTCTTTATCCAATGATTTTTATTATATAAATATGTATGCTGGAATGCTTTACACAAAATCGTGATGAAGCAAATTGATAATCGCCATTTTGGCGCTGATGGTCAGCGTCTGATAGTGAGTGTCTACTGAACTAATGTTAGAGATGAGACAATGTGTTGAAATAAATCGAATTTATTTATACAAGTAACTTATTTACACGCCGATAATCAGTTTTGGTTTGGAAATAAAAAAGGTCAAGGTCAAGGTTTTGGAAATAACAAAAATATAAATAATATATATATATATATATATATATATATATATATATATATATATATATGTGTGTGTGTGGCAATTAAAAACAACGTGATATTATCGTGTATTGATACAATGAATTTTAATATGCTTCAATATTATATATCGATACAAAGGAAAATTCTGGGCATCTCTAATTAAATGTCAAATTTAGTTCTCGAGACGTTCATGGCGGCGCTTCAAATAGCCACAAAAAAGAGCTCTTATTTTGTACAGTAGAGCCAGTCCAGCATATAATAGAAGACAGTCTTTTTGTCGAACAATTTTCCTACCCAAATTACAAATCACTTGCTAAAATTACTAGGCCGATGTATATTTATTTACTAGCTACATTACTCGGCTTCGCCCAGTTATATTATTTTTGATATTACTCTTTCTCTAATATTTTCACGTTGTCCTTCACTTTAATTTTTTCTTAACCAACGCTCTGTTTCACGAATTCTTGCAAGTCTCTTTTCTCTTTCTTCGTTTGTTCCTTTTCTTCGTGCCGTCTTTTCTCTTAGCAATTTTGCTAAATTGTGTAAACACTCTCGTTTTGTGTTTTACTGACCAAAAGTATAAAACTACAAAACACAAAACAAAACGTCTCCCGTATTATATAGAGTCGATATGCTTTAGAATGAATGATTGTTAGTTTTTGAAAAAGATGACTTTTTATAAATCAATAGAGACTAGAAAAAGAGGACAATCTCCAACTACGTGGCCTGTTGATATTGCAAAAGAACTTCAATGTTTCTGATTTAAGAAACAAAAGAGTAATAGCACTACCTAAAGAAAAGAAAAGAAAAAAATAGTAATTTAGAAAGCCTTCAAAATTTACGTATTTTGAAGGCTTTAACTTTAACTCAAAAATGCGATAATGCTTTTTGAGGTTAGGGCGCTTCTCAAACGAGTTTTATTATCTTTAATATTGTACTCGAAATAAAGTTGATTTCGAGATTCAAAAATTATTCCAGTTTCAATTATCTATAATCAAATATTATAGGTTCAATTCAAGAAAGAATTCATTTGGAGAATTCAATTCGGCTGAGAAATGTTTGGGAAACTTAGCCATACTTTTTCGTCCAAAACACTGGTGGTTTTTGGGGTGTTTTGAAGTGAAGTATTCAGTCAGTGTATGTTGCCAGTAACCACATACAAAAATTAGACCTGGCCTGTTGCTATTGGCCTAGAAAAAGATTCCAAGTCACTTATCGAGCGATGTGAAAGGATATGTCTGAGATTTTTCTACGAGGTTTCATTCGTTATGAGGAGATCCGTTGAAGAACTAAGATCACCGACATAGCTCCTCGTACTCACAGGCTGAAGTGGAAATAGGCAGGCTGTGTAGCAGGCATAACCGATAACGATGAATGTCAAACATGTGGTCGAAGAAACAGAATACACTCACCCGAGCTATAATTCCTTCTATCATCAAACTCGAGACGGGCATCTTGGTCAATAATAAAGCATACATCTGGTTGGCATGCAACAAGTGAATATAAATAGAACAACGGAAGGAGATGCATGTCATACTTCAAAACAAAATTTATATAAATATACATATTTGAAAAAGTAAAAAAAATATATCGATTTTAGAGTAAGATCTCCCCTCTCCAAAAACTTGTATAATTAACCGAGTTATAATTACTTCTATCATCAAAACTCGAGACTGGCGCGCTGGTCGATAATAAAGCACACACCCGCTTGGTGTGCAACACGTAAATATAAATAGAACAACGGACGGAGACGCATGTCATATTTCAAAAGAAAATTTATATAAAAACAAATATTTACAAAAATAAAAAATGCTATCGGTTTTAGAGGAAAACCTCCTCTCTCCAAAAATCTATATTTAAAACAAATTACTTATTAAATTACCCGAGCTATAACAAAACTGATGAGAGATCAAGACAAATGGAGCAAAAGAGTGACTGTGTGGTACCCTAAAGAGGGCAAGCGATCGAGAGGCAGACCTCTAAAAAGATGGGATGATGACATCAGACAAGTGGCAGGAAGGACGTGGAACAGAGTAGCTCATGATCGAACAGAATGGAAAAGGTTGGAAGAGGCCTTTGCCGACTGGCAAACGGATCCACAGAAAATAAAGAAACAGGAAATATTAAATTAATAAGATAGGATTATTTTATGCTATATTTTCTTTAATTTTAAGTTTGGTTGTATAAAGAATTGTATAATAGATCCGAATAAAAGGGCTATATTATTATTATTATTATTATACCAAAACTCCAAACTGGCGCGCTGGTTAATAAAAAAGCACACACCCGCGTGGTGTGCAACTAGTGAATATAAACAGAACAACGGACGACGATGTACATAATATTTCAAAAGGAAATTTATGTAATACTAAATATATTAAAAAGTAAAAAATGGTATCATTTTTAGAGAAAAATCTCCTTTCTATATTTAAAACAAATTACTTGTTAAATTACCCGAGTTATAATTACTTCTATCGTCAAAATTGGAGACTGGCGCGCTGGTCATTAATAAAGCACGCACCCGCGTGGTGTGCAACAAGTGAATATAAATATAACAACGGACGGAGATGTGTGTCATATTTCAAAACAAAATGTATATAAATATAAATACTAGAAACAAGTAAAAAATACATCGTTTTTAGAGTAAGATTTCCTCTCTCCAAAAACTAGTGTAATTACCCGAGTTATAATTACTTCTATCATTAAACTTGGGACTAGCGCACTGATCGATAATAAAGCACACATTCACATGGTGTGCAACAAGTGAATATAAATAGAACAACGGACGGAGATGCAAATCATATTTTAAAAGAAAATTTATGTAATAATAAAATTGGTTAAAAAAATAAATCGCATCGCTGTTAAAGGAAGACCTCCCCTTTCCAAAAAGTTATATTTAAAAGAAATTTCTTTATAAATTACCGGAGTTATAATTACTTCTGTTGTCATAACTCGAAATTAACGTGCTGGTCAATAATAAAGAACGCACGAAATAAAGGACGTAATGAAGTGTACAACATGTATAAATAAATAGTTCACAATGAGGAAGTATTATTTGCAACGCATGGGCATCCACGGAAACTTATTGAATTTATATAAAATTATTCCCCACTTGACTTATTCATCTATCTCCAGTTTCCAGCCCTAACGCTAACAACTCCCTGAAGACAATTTGTTCGTGGAATAGCTCATTAGCTCTGATTTATAGAGTGCTCGCGACACTTGCCTCGCTGTACGACAACAAAGTAGATAAGCGAGCAAGTGCTGGACTAAGGTGCAGTGATGTTGATGGGCAATCGAATGTTACGATACTGGATTTAAGGCCGACGTTATCGATCAGTCTTTTGTAGGATGCCTGAAAGAGAAAACAATTTTATATTTATCTCGTTCTACATGCATTTGTCTCTCTGTAGCCCGACAATTTATCGGATGGACATAGCCAATAACCAGGCGCTTTACAAACCGCTGTTTATGTTAAAATAATTACCTGTTCCGACTTTGCACAATATTTTTCGAAATGTCTACTTCTTTATACATATATATATATTGAGTTTCAGTTTCCAGTGAGTGTGGTTGTTAACTGTTTGTTAGAAAACTACTATATATGAAAAAAATTTGAGATATATTAGTTGAGGAAGATTACTGCAAACTTTAATTTGATAACAATTAAAACAGTTACACAATAAAATTACTGAAAAACTTTAATTTGATAACAAATAGATTACTGCAAACTTTAATTTGATAACAATTAAACAGTTACACAATAAAATTTGAGATTTATTAGTTGAGGAAGATTACTGCAAACTTTAATTTGATAACAATTAAACAGTTACACAATAAAATTTGAGATATATAAGTTGAGAAAGATTACTGCAAACTTTAATTCGATAACAATTAAAACAGTTATACAATGAATTCTAGAGTTGCTGAACTCTGAAATAAGTTGAAAAATTATGTAATTTTTAAAGAGTAAGACGTTTATTATGGATTTTGCGTAATGTACAGGTGTACAGGTGTATAATGAATGTATAACCTTAAATAGCTTATAATAGAACTAATGGCCACTCCAGAAAAACAATTTTAAAAATCTTTCACGCAAGACATGATTTAAAAAAAAGAGGCAGAAATTTTTATTTAGTATTAGATTCATGTACACCGCGACTACAAATGAAATAATTTTATAGGTTTTTTTATTGTTATAATATTTTGCGTTAACCCTTTCAATAGGTAGACTATTAACAGTATGAATAACTTTAGTAGTTTACAAGAAAAACAATATTTAATAAATTGTTAGATGTAAAATTTTACTAAAATATTTTTTGTCAAAGTTTAAGAATTTCTGACAAAAAAGTATGAAAATAAAAAAGTGAGCAGTTATTTAAAAAAACAGTGAGCCGTCACGGGACGCCTGGCAGATATGAAACATCGTGTTCGTACAAGTAATATGCATAAAAGACAAGATTATTACAGGAACTAAATATAGCATAACGAAAAAATAAAGTATTGCAAATTTCTTATAGAAAATGGTGACTTTATTTAATAAACATTTATTTACAATTAATACAAAAATAATAAAGCACAGGTTATGTGTACCGTAGTAAACAACAGCGTCGAACTGAGTGAGGAGGGGGTCGCGTAGTCGGTTGCGCATGGCGACACGTCGCCGTACCGTACACATATAGACTATATATATACCTTAGTATAGCGTGGCGACCCACGCCACGGCAAGCGTCGCCACGCCAACGATCCGGTTTATACCTGCGCCTATAGATGTTTCACATCAAAAAATGTATGTTTAAAGTAGTTTTCGATATAATATAACTTATGTATGTATCTAATGTAAATAGTCGATTATTACTATTAATGTGCAAAAGGAGACAATTTGACTAAATGTGCAATAAAATGTGCAATATTTGATTGTACAAGCTAAATGTGCAATATTTGAACGTTTTTTATATTAATCCCAAGTAATCTACTATTTGTGATAGATTTTTTTGTATTTTTCCTGAAAAGACCATTAATTCTACTATAAGTCATTTCAAGGTTATTCATTAATTACCGGATATCCATATGTCCTTTTATAGACTTTATTGTAGAACTTTATATGAAAAACAATTTTTTCGTACGTTGTTTCCATGTATCTTCAACGATTTTAGCAACGCACGCCACAATACCTCTTCGACGAATCCTTTTTTCTGATGTCATGGAAGTCGTATCTTAATAGATTGGATAATTTATCTCACGACCAACGTAAAGTTTTTGGTCCTGTTATATTGAGAGCTTTTTCTTCCTAATCTAAAGTTTAATTTATTGAATTAACTCTTAATTTTAATTATGGAAACTTATGCATATCTGGTTGATGTACTTCGATGACTAATGCAAATGATAATGCTTGGTTTTTTATGCCACTGTCTTAATAACTTTATCATTATCATGCAGGTGATCTGTTTTCATTGATATCCTGGGATTGACTGATCAACCAGAAAAATAGAGAAAAAATATATATCAATATATTTTTATCTAATAAATCGTCTTGACCATTTAGCCAAATGAATTAATTAATTAGATAATAAATTGTTTGATTTTTAAGTCTACACAATTTTTGTTTAATAAATTATAAATCTGAGCAAAAACCGTTTTGTAGTTATTGATAAAATAAACCACATAGAGACAGACATAGCGAGGAACTCTATTTTATAATACATGTTCACTTTCAAATCATTACTTGTCAATGTGTGAAAGCGACAGGCGCTGACGTAATTATGGATGTAAACCATGCATTTAAAGTAATATGATGATGGATATAAATTTCCTTAAATTGCCTTTTTTGGTATTTTATACTGAAGGTGATCACAGAATATCAGTGGTTAGAATTTACTGTAAGTATTTATATAGTGATTGATAACATGAAATTATTTCAAAGACAATTATTATAAACCTGTTAAATAAAAAATGTTAAATAATGATGATTATGCGTCAACAAAGAAAGAAAATTTAGCCCTAAATATCAAATTAAACCTTCTCTTACCCAAAACTCATCAAAAAACTCATTTAAATATAACAAAGTGAGTAATTTCATGATAGTTTGATAAAAATATTTGACGTGAGAAATTACTACATTATTTGAAGTATTAAATGAAAAAAATTGCAACAAGTATATAAGTAAAATTAAGACAAAATTTACCATAGTTTAATATTGAAATCGAAATTATAAGTAAAATATTAAGTATCACCAACAGTTTCATTCTATTGCTGGACATTATCTTCTCCCTATCTTTCACTGTTCGCATGTAATTGCTACACGAGAACCTGATCTAAATTTGACCTGAACTGAACCAGATGTAATACCTACATGGTAAAAAAATCATCACTCCATCTAGCTGGAATCCCACATTACGTTTACTTAAACCTAGTTTCCACTCAAGGAATTTTCTACCCTTATATATTACCGGTCTACGGTAAATGTGACCAACCCATTGTTACTTCAGCTTGCTTATTTCTTGAACCATGTCGTATACTTTAGTTCTCTATCGAATTGCGGCATTTCCGATTTGATCTTTCAGGGTAACTCCGAACACAGCTTATTCCAAAGCTCACTGAGCGAATTTCAGCTTGTGGACTAGCCTCACAGTCTTTGTCCAGCCCTCGATCCACGTAAGTCATTAGGAATTACGGAATATGCAACAAGAAGAATTGAGGCAATATTCCGAATACTGCTCAGTCCAGCTTAATCCTCCGACTGACTCTCTCTCGAAGTACTTCTTGACAGCTTTAGATTTTGCTCAAGATTGACATACTTCCGTAAATGTTGATGATATTAAAAAATAAAACCTTAATTATTCAATTAGAATTCGCAAATAACTTCTCAATTTAATAAGAATCGATAAAATAATTACAAAACATGGTTCATTCGAGCGCGAAAATTTAATAACACACGAGTTCCGTAATGCAAAACATCTGTAATTTCGTCATATGGCACGGAACACATATTGAGCGAAATTTGACGCTCGTTTTTTTTTTAATTCAGTGTATGTCCTCCATTAACTTAAAAGTCAGTTCATTTGCTATATTTTAGACCTCAGAAAATGTAATCAGCTGCCTTAATACAGGTGCAGCTTAAATAGTTGGAAATTCATTGTCTGCGAAATCTGCATATTCTCTGCTTTCTTCTTAATGTGTTGAATTTGAATTTGATTTTCCTGGGTTATATTTAAATTTAAAATTATATTGAGATAAATAATATGTTAAGTCATTGATTTCATCATCAATTCTAGCCTTAATGTTAATATGTTCTAACGTTTTATGATCTGACTATACTGTAAATTATTTCCCGTAAAGCAAGTGCTCCCAATATTATACAGCTTTTTTTATTGCCAGACATTCTAGGTATATTGCTTCCTTCTTTTTTTGAGCTTCATTTAATTTTTTTGAAAAATAAGCAACTGGTTCACTATCTCCGTTTTTTCTGTTTGTTTTAACAGCGCTCATAGTCCTTTCCTTTCGTATAAATGTTTATTGGTAATTCAGAATCAAAAATTTTATAATCGGTTTTGAGCATAGCAATGCTTTTATCTTATCCATTTATTTCCAACATTCCGCAGACCACATGAATTTCATTTCTTTCAATAATAAATTGTGTAACGGGCCCAGGATAATTGCACTCTGTGGCACGAATATGGTGAAAATTCATTTTTCCTAGGAATTCACGTATATTTTTTCTTGTTTCTGGAAATATTTTGACAGCGGTTGAATAGTCTTTCTGAGGTCTCACTCAATTGTTTTCTTTTATAAGGCCTAAATACTTGGCATAATGATTTGCAAAAATATTAGTCTGAAGCCCTCTGTAGGTATTGCCTCCAATGATCTTCTCCAGGTGTATTATACGTTCCTCAAAAGTTTTCAAAAAAATTAAGATGTCTATAAAATTTATTGTAAAACTAGAGAGTTTATATTTTCTTATGATGTTGCTCAATATCCTTTGGAAAATGGCTGGAGCAGTTTTTAATCCAATCCAGTTTACAGTTTTATCATTAAATCTTCACTCGGTGAAAATGGTTGTGATTGAGGGACTACAATTCTCTGAAATCTATACATAACCTTGTTTTTCTTTCATCTTCTTTTTTATATGCTAGAGTTACTGAAGCAGCAAATAGGCTATAAGATTCCTCTACCAAATTTTCCTCTAGTAGTTTTGATATTTGATTTTCTATTTCTCTTCTGTCTACAGCTGAGCATCTATATGGACGTTTGTACAGAATTTATCCACCGTCAAGTCAATGTGAGCTTCGTAATCTCGTACAGTGCCAACGTCATATTTATCCTTGACAAAGACTGATTTGTATTTTTCTATCAACTTATTAGTTTCTGATTGTTGATATAAATCTAGATGGTTTACCAACATTTCAAATTTATCAAGTTTATATGTTCATTGAAATTTATTTTATATTTTTTATGGATTTAGTTTCTTGTTTGAAATTTGAACTTATTAATGCAATCCAAATCAAATTAGAAAATTGTATTTAAAATTGTCATTATCTATTACAAAAATATCCAAAATTCCTTCAGTATTATATATTTTTATTTTTAATGTTAAATGTAATGTTAACCTTTTTGTTTTTTTCTCACCATTAATTGTCTTAAGTTTAACATTAGAATATTACTTGTATTTTCTTTTGGTTCTACCTTTAACAATTTAAAATTCATTAATGACACATTCGAACCGGAATAATAAATTCCAGAAACTTTTAAAGTGCCATTTAATAGTAACTTTATTTTTATTAATGGTGGCCCTTCTAGTTTTTTTGGATTCTTCTCATCAATTCACTTTCTAATTCTGAGTTATTTACGGTTTTTACAACTGCTTTCTAATTTTTCCCTCTAAACGAGCAATTCTCCTCAGGATGTTAACGTTTCCCTTTTTTCTCATTGACATAAATTTCTCATGGTTGTTTTTCCTCAATTTTTTGGGTTTAGTGTCAGAATTTGTATAATTTTGTAATCCTATTTATTCTTCGCAACGAGATGCTCCAGTCTTCTTATCTCATTGTACGAGTAGAGGATCTTTTATTGCTTGTAAAGTTTCACTGTTAATTTTATCAGTAACGTAATTAAGTAAGCCAGACGCTATAACGTCAATAAATGTCCCATTATCAATAAATTGTCTCGTTTCCAGTAGTAATTTTTCTTTATTCAAAGAATATTCAGGTAACGAACCCGCTTGATATTTAAAGACAAGATCATATCTAATGGACGAAAAATCTTTGTTTGCAAATGTCTCACAAAAATTATTCTCCCATTTGTTCCATTTTGATTCTGTTTTATATTTCATTAGAATCAGCTCTACCAATTTACACTGGAGTATTCCAAAAAGCTTTTTAGAATCTCAATATTCTTTTCGTCCTCGTTAGTTTTGAAACGTTTACATCTTTAATCCACTGTTAGATATTTGAGTTTCTGCCAATGAATATTTCAATCATGAAATCTTTTGCAATTTTTCCTAAATTTTGAGTTTCAGATTTTTTTTCGTTCGTCCAAATATATTTCTAATATATCGTCTATCAAAGACATCTATATTTTCTTTGTTTGTTTTTTATTTAACGATTTGCTTACCTTGGCATAGTTGGAAGTATTTACAGCTACTTGACGTAGATTTGCAGGTTAGTACTCAGCTGATATTCCAAAAATTCGCCCATTAGTTGTAGCTATTGAGGTTATGCATGTAATATTTGATTTTCCATCTGCTGTTGGTTTCGCAGAATGAACAAACCTCAACTTTTTCATGTTTCTTGAAACATTTGCAGAAAATGTTATTTCATAATATAATTTGATACTTTTAACTTGATGGGAATATTGAAACAAAGACGTAATTGCGTTACTCTGTGAAAATGCAAAACAAACAACATTTAAAGCCCTTATTTCAGGTCTGTTTTATTACTTTTATAAAGCAAACTTTTTACAATAATAAAAACCTTTATCACATTATCTCATATATGCTCTAACCATAACGCGACAAATTTAAATTTAAGAAAAGCTATGACACTAGTATACAAGATTAATAGTTTTCTTTACATATATATGTACATATATATATATATATATATATATATATATATATATATATATATGTATATAATATTGGTAATACATATCACCTATTATTATTTATATTTTATAATAATAGGTAATAATCATGATCGATGGTATTGTGCATTGCTTTGATGTTACACCTATTTTCAAGATATCGTTAACGTTTTCTATGCAAATCCATCACATTTGATTTTCACATAAATACATTCTTAAATTTTAATAAAACACCGTGTAAATTTGATGTCTAAGATCTAATTGTATTATCCAAGTAAGACGTGCAGTAATCGATTTATTTTATATATTTTGAGATGTGATGAATCGTTACAAAAATTTCAAACCAATAATATGATGCAATTTTTTTTTACCAAATAGCAACCCTCCTAGACTTTGCATAGTTTTATTACAGATTAGAAGCCATTTCTTCACAAACCACCTTAAATGTCTTCTTCTGTCGAGGTGCCAGAATGATCCATACGAAGACTTTGCACGAGCACAATTAAGCTATTTGATAAAAGTTTTTCCACATGTATTTTTTTCTTTCATGAACGCAGTGCTGCGCTTTAAGTTAAGTAAGAAAAAAGCAATAATGACAAGCAACACGATAACATTATGACTTCCGCCCCCACTGTTCGTTTCACTCCTTTTTTTATTTTTTAAGACCTGCAAATCACCCATACACTATAAATGTATCTGTAACGATCCTGCCAGCGTTCGTTTAAAAGCGCCCAGACCAGCGACTTCTTCTACGAGTGCGTAGTCATTGTTAAATGTATCTCAAAATTTATACAACTAATGTACATATATGTTGCGAAAGTTGTATGGCATTATGGTTAACAGCACTTGTGGAAATGCCTGAAAAACAAACAGACGTAAAACCTTTTTCCTTCTTATTATATTAGCACGATAATATTCGTAGATGATTTGAAAAAATACTTTCTTGTACTCGAGTTTATCATTTCGATATTCACAGGTTACAAGCTGCAAAATGTAAATATGAAGACGAAAGCCGCTAATCTTACGATAATCTAGGATATACTACTTTAGAATCTTCTTTAGAATCTTAAAATTCTTAGATAATCTAGGATAGATAGCAGATAACCTTGCGATAAACTTCTCCAAACATAAATATGAATGTCAAAAAGTCCTCCTCAGATTTCGTAAAATTTAAATAATACTCAATTAGTATTCTTAAACATTTGTTCTACTGTCTAATTCAAGGTTTACGATGATACAGCGATGATAATGTGCCATACTGCATTTACAGTTAGCTGCCTGAAAGCATGATAGCAGAAAGAGCCTCAAACATTCAAATAAGGCGATACTTTAATATTAGTCGATAAAGAAATAGCAAAGATAAGACAATTAATAATAAGAGTAATCTACATTCGAACGAAGTAATTAAAGATTCAAAATTAACTCAAGAACAAGAAACATGAATCCAAGTTCAATTCAAATCTTCAAAACATGAACCCAAATTTTAGCAGAAAAATATATATACATATAAATCAAAATAATACTAAATTATTGCTATGCTATAAATCTGTCACTGTGACTTTTTTCTAAGTTTTTTCTCAGTTTAGTGCGCAGAATAGTCTGTTTGGTTAAGTTAAACATTATGTGAATCTGTGTGAATGTAAAAAAATAGTTACTTGTCACAAAAGATACGGATTAGGTCTCTTCATCCTTAACATTTTCTACTAAGTTTGATACACAGAATCGGCTTTAGGATACATTTTTCTTACATCTAGTCATCTATACAGGATCTAAAAAAAACTTTTCTATTACATAATTTAAAACTTGTCTATTATGCATCAAACTGAGCTTGAAGAATTTCTATAAAAATGTAACTTTTTTTTTCCTTCAAATCGCGACTTCCACCTTGGTTTTTCCAGAAATGGTGGAGAAATATTGAAAAAAAATAGAAAACTCCAACTGAGTTTTATAGCAAAAAACTGAACGCGAAAGCCTCTGCATCCGGTGCAGTCGCCATGTCGCAAATCTAAACCTCATCATGTCCAACCATTATTGTAATATCAGTGAATCATAAATCTCTGTCACTGTATCCTATTGGGAATTTTTAAATGTTTCTCATGAAAAAAAAATAGATTTTAGCACCTGTGAAGTAATTGCAATGGAATCTATACCAGTATTCATTGGTAATCTTACGACAGACAAGGTTATTAATCTCCCTACCAGAATGGTAAAAAATGGGACATTTTTGAAGTCACCAGAATGTCTGATCATCCACATGTCTGTCACAGGCATTCTTCTCAGAGACCGGTTGAAGTAGAAATTTGAAACTTTGCGTAATTGTAGAGTATGGTAACTTATTTACCGATTTGAGTTTTTTTTGTCGGTACTAATTTTTGTGAGCGTATGATAAATGAAATATTGTCTTAAGCACGATCACGATCTATTTAATATATATTTTTTAAACTTTTTATGACATACATAATTTTTATAAACATAATTTTTGAATAATCAAAAACATTTGTGTGAAAGAATGGGAGAATATAATGTCCCATTGCCACCCATTGTCCCATTACCAGAATATAGTGTGTAACCAATCGATTTTTTTTATAATTCCATGTAAAGTTTGGATATCCTTTGAAAATACTATAGGGATATTATAAATATTTTTTTATGAGATTCATAATTTATATAGAAAAATTTATAACATATTAAATACTTCATGTATTAAATATTGCAAAATGAAAAAATATTGTAAACCGTTTTATACATAAGTATTAACGTATTAAATACTTATGTATAAAACCGTTTACAATATTTTTTATTAAAAAAAAATATTTGCAACCTTTTTACGAAAAAAAAATATTAGCGACGTCTTTTGCTTAAAAAAATATTTTTAAAATTTGGTATGTTTTCTAATGTGACTTTTGATCTTTTTTCCTCATTATTGGTACTTTAATTCTAATTCAGATTTAAATAAGACTATAATTTATGACAAAAAATATATTATGTAGTGAAACACTCATAATTTCGCTAAATTTATACCTTATTCAAAATATATCTGACTGTGATGATTTATGATAAATAATTTTACTCCAAACGAGATACGGGATCCTCTATATTCGAACCAATGCTTTGCTTTGCTGAAATATAATGCTGTCATAGCTCGCCCTATAAATATACTTTGACATTAATGACAAATCGAATAACACTTGCGAAAATAGATCTCTTTTTAACTTTCACCGGAAAACTCACCGAACCTGATCCGATTTTCATCGCCTCCACAAAATCGAACCGAACCGGACTGCCGCTTCACTGATACTGTACAGCGCCTCCGCACCGCAACCTCCGTCGGCCGCATCTCGCTCTCCGCACTGAGTGATGCGTTCGACTGGGTGTGTAGGCGAGATGGTATCGTGAACGGGCGTGTACGACACGCGCTCGGCACCGAGACGACAGCGTCTTGTGTGGTCCGTGTGGCTTATCATCATCTCTAGATGCTCCACTTGTTAATTATTCTGATCTTCTCGTTAATTATTCTGAATTCTGATCTTTTTAAGGTTGCAGAAGATGTCATTACCAATCATATTAGTTTACTTAGAATCAATCTGAATTATTTGGGACAAATGCAGTCTGATGATTGATTTTACCAAAGAATTTATCGAAAAATGTGTACCTTAATTTTCGAAAGATGTCATTCAATAAGGTCCTGGTGCAAGTTTTGGTAATGCTGTTAATATATTATCAGCTTAATATCCAAATAATTAAAATTATCAGTCACGAATCTTATTTGACACGAGGAACAGTTACGTATCATTATTTTTGAAAAATCGTATGTATAACGCAATCAAATTTTTAAATTTGGGAACTTTCCTTCTCTTAAACCAATTTTAGTAATGTTTCACCGATATATATTCCTCGGTTTGCTCTATCTTCACTTTAATTTAAATAAGATTTGCTCCAAAAACATCGAAGATACTTTTGATTGCTCCAAGAATATCGATATCGATAAATTTGCTCCAAGAATATCGATATCGATAGCGCATAATAAATACAAACACCAACCGAATACCATTGTTTGTTATTTATTTCATTCACCTGACTAGAGTCACTGTAATCACATAACGCGTTAAATGATATTATAAGCAACAGTGAAATGAAATGCGCTCAAAAACATAGTTCACACCATTCCCCTCCCCGCTCTACTCTTCCCAAATGTATGTTGACTTTATCTGTCCTCAAAGGAAAAATGTACATTTAAAAAAATCGCTGTAATTAAATCAGTTAGAGATTTACTTATGATTTTGACAACTAGCTTAGCATATGTTGATAATCTAGACAAAAATCATAGTCATGGCAACATCTTCAGAAATTTACATCGTATCACTAAATGTGAAATTTCTGCCATAATCAAAATTTTAGCAAAACTCAGTGTTTTCCTTTTAAATAAGCAGCAATTCAATCCAGATTTATCTATATTATTCGAACATCAATGTTCATTAGCCTTAACACATAAAATGTGTTCAGGTAAAATAACTCTGCTAGACTTTCATGTTGTGCATGTATCAGAAAGACAACGACACATCCTATTATTATGGTATGGGTTTACATCGTTAGCACAAGTAATTATTTCTATTCACCATTTTGGATTACCAGTTCGTCTACTTGTCCAAGACCAAGGAAACCAGGAATTATTCCTTTCATCAATAAATTCCGTCGCCTCGAAAAACCCGGTGGGTCTAGAAAACATTTTGCTGATCGTGCTTGATTTTCAGCAAATTCGATATAGAGCCCGGTAGCTTCTTGCGAAATGACCCTTGCAACGTCATAAAAATTAGACCCCATGGCGTATTCACATGATATATAGGACGCATGAAGCCCATTTTGATTTTCAGCCACATGTACGGCAAAACAATTTTTCAATCACTAAGCATGCTAAAAAGTCCAAATCATACAAGCCGAGTATAAAGACGAGCAATGGTTAGTCCATAAATAAAGTAAAATCGTTAGGAAAATCACTAATACTGTTGAACAGACGTAGTAAACCTTTGCGATAAACAAACAGTAACTGCTTAACGCCGTTGTTATGGGCTCAAATAACCGCCGAACGGTATTTAAACAAATGGGTTCTAGATAATAATAATAATAGGTTATGTCGCTCTCTTCCTGATGCAATGTGAAAGCTATTGATCTAAATATCAAAATGCAGTCAAAAGAACTTTAAACCAAATAAAAATGATAACGCTAATTCATGTGCGCCATCTATTGTAATTAAACATAACTACGTCGTGAGTCACATGGTAATCTGTATGCAACCGGAGATGTAGCTTTTCCGTAGATGCACTTTTGTATAAGTAATATAATCAGAACGTGGTAACAAGAACACATCGTAAATATGTCTCAAATATGACTAGTAAATACATCGAAATATGTCTAAAAATGTGTGCCGAAATGTCCCGTAAATGTAACTCAGTATATTCAAAATTGTACCTCAGCTTACCTCATAGATCTATTGTAGTATGATTCGCGAATGTTTCTTAACATGTTTCGTTATCTCTTGTAAATGTGTCTCATTATCTCCAAAAATATGTCTTAGTATTTCTCGTAAATAAATCTCCGCATGTCTCGTAAATATATCTCATCATACGAGAGTTCGTTTTACTCCTTAGTTTAGTAACATACAAAGTAACATATGGAGTCGAAATTAAACAAGTTAGGGAAATAATTGATGCGGTCCTAAACATATATTCATATTTGTTTGTTTACGTAAACATAAAGGAAACACAAGAATTTATTATTACTTAAATCAGCAAAAGCAATCTCTATTAAATATAAATTTGAAACGAAGCACCGACTCGCGACACACAGCCTCACGGTCAGGCCACGGGTTAAAGATCTCGCACGGTCCCTGCCGCCACTCCGCGGGCCATACCTATTCGCCATACCACTGCCGTGCCTATGGCTACTCCACTATAGCTGTTTTTAAACCAGTCATAACAGCGTATGCTCCAGACATACATACATTCTAATCACAATCTATGTTAGACATATTCGCAAGTAATAAATTTACTTTCTGACATCGTAGAGCTGAGCTCAATCCAATTCAATTTATTTTATAACAAGTTGTATATGAGTAACACTGAATTATTATTCAATTTTTATTACGTACTCATGTTAAATGAAAAAAAAAGTAATCTTTACATCAGATGAACTGGTACTTATTATCATCTCTCCATAATCGGGCACTTTATGAAATTACTCAATAATCATTACTGATCGATAATATATGTGTGTGTGTGTATATATATATATATATATATATATATATATATATATATATATATATATATATACGCAAAAGCAATCATCCTCAATTAACCACAACTGAAAAATTTAAGCAATCAATTCCCAAGCACACTGCGAAAGACTGTAGGTATGATATAAAACTGTGCAACAATTTCTTAAATTAAAATAAATAAATAAAATACATATGTGATAAAAAATATGTACCAAGAAAAAAAGTAATCTAAAATATTTAGTATATTTTCGTTTTATGTTCCTAGATCGTAATATCGATCAAGATGCGTTTAGATTGTTTTTTTCTAGATTAAAATTATTTGATCAAAAAAATATTTTAAAATTTTTATTTCTTTTTTTCAATAACGAAGAACGGATATACAAATATTTTTAAGTTAAAAACTGTAAATGAGATGAATTTAAAAAAAAATAAATACTCTAAGCTCTCGGCGAGTGTCTCACTTTCATAATTTTCAATCCCCCGAGTGTCTCACTTTCATAATGTTACTGTAAAAATAGCCAACATTATTTACTGAAAATGTATTGAATCAAGCCGATTACCAAATTACATTCTGAAAATATTATACTTAATTATTAATAAATTAAAATTTTTGATTAATTTGATGAAATCATCTAATATTGTATGTCCTTGAAGAAATGCATCAATCCCTTGTCATGGCATACAAGTTCACATTTACGTACATTATATTCTTATCGATCAATGTAACTTGGACATTTAACAATATGTACAAAGTTATTATATATTATTAGAAAAAATTTATTGACTTCTTTAAACGCAAATCATCTAAGGTATTGGAAAATCAAGTCGGTATGTTTTATTGAAACAACCCATTTACGAACTCATGTTCTGCAAGTACAATCAGTATTCTACGTCATTCTCCTGTTGGACGCGTCCTTACGCCTTTCAAGCCGATGATGAGCTCTGTCCCGTATATTAATATTTACTACTGTTGGCTTGACAATCTTTGGAATGCGATTCTAGGACTTTGTGTGGTTCGTAGTCAATTGCAATGTCAACTGCTCTGCGGTTGAAGTCTTAATGTTATCATTACATTTGTAATGTATTCCGCGAAATGGGTTTCGGTCGGTGAAGAGTGTATTCTAATATTTTCTGCGGTACGATTAAGATATCTGAGATACGTTTGTGGTGTTTTGGGATGTTCATAATCAATTGCAATGTATTCATTACTCTATGAATAAAATCTTAACAATATCATTTCATATTTGTGATAAATTCCATGAAATGAGTTTCGGTCAGTGAAGAGCTCTGTCCTGTATTCTAATATTTTCTGCGGTTCGATTAAAATCTCTGGGATACGTTTGTGGAGTTTTGTGATATTCGTAATCAATTGGATGTATTAATTACTCTGTGAATGATATCTTGATAATATCATTCTATATTTGTGACATATTCTGTGAAATGGGGTTCGAGTAGACGAAGAGCTCTTTCTTTTATTCTAATATTTTCTGCGGTTCGATTAAGATCTCTGGGATACGTTTGTGGAGTTTTGTGATGTTCGTAATCAATTGCAATGTATTAATTACTCTGTGAATGATATCTTAACGATATCATTCTATTTTTGTGATATATTCCGTGAAATGCGATTCGAGTCGGTGAAGAGCTCTTTCCTGTATTCCAATATTTTCGACTGGATGGAAATCGCTGGGATACGTTTGTGGAGTTTTCACATGTTTGGATGAAATCTGTGGATGAAATCTTTACAATATTATTCTAAATTTGTGATGTATTCCTTGAAATGCGTTTCGAGTCGGTGATGAACTCTGTCTATAATATTTTCTACGGTTCGATAAAGTCTCTGGAATACTACTGTAGGATTTTATGTGGTCCATAGTCGAGTGTAATGTCTTAGTTTATTTGCAATTTATATTTTAATAATATTATTCTATATTTGTGATATATTCAGTGAAACAAGTTTCGAGTCAGTCAAGATCTCTATCCCGTATTACAACATTACCTACTGTTCGATTAAGATCTTTGGAATGCGATTACGGGGTTTTGTGTGGTTCGTAATCAATTGCAATATCTTAATTGCTCTGCTGTTGGTGTCTTAATAATATTATTCTATATTTGCGATCTATTGCGTGGAACGGGTTTCGAATCAGTGAAGAGCCCTCTCCCGTATTCTCATATTTTCAACAGTCCGATTGAAATCTCTGGAATACGATTGTGAGATTTATGTAGTTCGTAATCAGTTGCGTCCTTTTAATTATATTGCTTTGGATACCACAATCATATTATTCTACAATTATTATACTTTTCAATTGAGATCTCTGGAATGCGATTGTGGGGTTTTGTGTGATTTGTTTGTTTTGTGTGATTTGTTGCTTTGCAATTGATATTGTATTATTCTAAATTTATAAAATATTCAGTGAAACTGGTTTTGGGTCCGTCAAGATCTCTTTTCCGTATTGGAATATCGCCTACTGTTCTATGGAATGCAATCCTGTGGTTTTGTGTGGTTTGTAATTGGTCTTAATGTTATAATTATTACAGCTGATATATTGATAATATTATTCTATATTTGTGATGTATTTAGTGAAATTAGTTAATTAAATAAAAAAAATAATATCAGACAAATACCTATTACAGTATTTTTATATATATAAATAAATAGAATATTTTTATATATATAAAAATTTATTATAATTTTTGAGGCTCCGAACTTCAAAAGAAACCCTTATGATATTACTCAAGTGTCCCTAATTAATAAATAAAAAAGCATGTTAACCCACACATATCTCAATATAACTCTCGAAAATAGTTCCAATATTCAAAAATAGTTCTTTAACAGTTTTAAAGGTGGTCAATAAAGTACTCCAATTTTTATTTTAAATATTTTATATAATTTCGAAAATTACTTGAAAGAACGACTTATAAAAATTCCTGATACATTTATTTTAGAATTTTATTTATGAAAATTTTCGAATTAGTGCTAAAAATGTCCAGGATTTTTTTTTTGAGACTCTTTGATATTGAAACCTGAAATTTGTTATATTGGTAAAGCATAATAACAAGCAAATACCTCACTAGATAGCACTTAAATGTATATATATATGGAAGTTATTGAAGAAGCCAATAAAGAATGCAATTTTTTTCCCTTTCTTATATCGCGTGGGACATCAACTCAAAGGTATAATAAAAAGCATTTAAAAATTGCCCTCAATAGTTAACATTCAGAAATATTTATATTGAAGTTATTGAAGAAGCAAATAAAGAATGCGGCTTTTTTATTTTATATATCGCGTGGGACATCAACTGAAAGATCAAATAATAAGCATTTCAAAATTGCCCTCAATAGTTAACATTCAGAAATATTTATATTGAAGTTATTGAGGAAGCAAATAAAGAATGCGGCTTTTTTTTCATTTAAGTATCGTGTGGGACATCAACTGAAAGGTAAAATAATGAAGATTTCAAAACTATCCTCAATCGTTTAACGCTTAGAAATATTTATATTAAAGTTATTGAGGAAGCAAACAAGAAATGCAGTGTTTTTTCATTTCTCATATCGCTTGGAATACCAACTGAAAGATCAAATATTAAGGATTTAAAAATTTCCCTCAATCGTTAGCACTCACAAATATTTATATTGAAATTATTGAGGAAGCAAATAAAAATGCAGTGTTTTTCATTTCTTATATTCTATGGGATATCAACTGAAAGATCAAATATTAAGGATTTCAAAAATTTTCCTCAATAGTTAGCACTCAGCAATATTTATGTTGAAATTTGTGAGGAAACCAATAATCACAGTTTTTCTTCCATTTCTTATATCACGTAAACTGCAGCGATGGCTCTAAATGTCACGTTTTTCATAAATATGACATTTCATACTTTAAAGATGGCCTTTTTTTAATTTTCTACACCTCTTCAACCTTTTAGTATAAATGACGTAGAAATTTAGAGAACATTTGAACACTTTACAAATAAAAGGTTTATCTTACAAACACAATTTGACCTAAATTCATCTCAAACAATTTAAGTATATTTATAGTGAAAATAAAATATGAATACCGAATGAAAACTATTGAAATGTTTTCCGCTACAATTCAGCATGAGGGCTATATTTCCCAGATTTTCCTTTTTTGCATGATTACCGGTGATTAACAATTTGTTTGCAAAATTTATGACCTTGTGTTCACAGGGTTATGTATTTCGCATCATTGACCCCCGAATAACGATGATTGGGACAAAAAAGGCATTTTTTCCTCTTTTAAATTAAAAAAAATAGGACAAATATTCTTTGTTTAAAAAAAATTTAGTGATGTAAATAATGAGGCTAATTATACATTAATTTTAAAAAATTTATAATGCATTGTCCTGAATATTTTTTTTAGAAAATTATTGAAAACTCATGCACATTATGAAAACTAATCCCCCACTCGTATTACTTAAGGCTAAGGCCGTAACTTCATTAGAAAAGGAGTTTTCTCTCACGATGTTATACCAGCACCTTCTGCCTTCGACGATTTGTATAACAACGTAGATGATTGAATTGATAGGGGCGCTAATTTGGTCGAACCAACATATCGGATTTCATCTCAGTGCTCTTTTTCCATTAACCTTACCGCTTAACCATTAGCCTTTTGGGATTATCATCACTTTTCATATAAGTTTAATAAAATATTCCATAATATTTTAAGGCAAATGATGTTATAACATTTAATTCCTTTTAAGGCAAATGGTGTTATAACATTAAATTCCTTTTAAGGCAAATGGTGTTATAACATTAAATTCCTTTTAAGGCAAATGGTGTTATAACATTAAATTAAATTCCTTTTAAGGCAAATGGTGTTATAACATTAAATTCCTTTTAAGGCAAATGGTGTTATAACATTAAATTCCTTTTAAGGCAAATGGTGTTATAACATTTCATTCCTTTTAAGTCAAATGGTGTTATAACATTTAATTCCTTTTAAGGCAAATGGTGTTATAACATTTAATTCCTTTTAAGGCAAATGGTGTTATAACACTTAATTTCTTTTAAAGCAAATTGTGTTATAATATTTCATTCCTTTTAAGGCAAATGGTATTATAACATTTGAATCCTTGTTATAACATTTAATTCCTCATCATGTATTGGTCCTGTTCGCTGTTCAAGGTATCTATCGCATTTTTCTCCAGTATCAAATTTCAAAATGGTAAAAAAATTTGAGGTCCAATGCCTTCAGTGTTCAGGTCCTAACACAGTAGACAAAAATGTAAAAGGCCAAATCGCAAACAAGTCTAGTTCTGGTTTTGGTCTTTGGCCAATACTACGTGATTAAAATGTCTGAAAAAATTGCTTAAATAAAGAATGCTACATAAAGACCTCTTAAAGACTTCCGCCACATTATTTTATTAAGATAAACCTTTTTTTTAATAAACCGAAAATGTTTTTTTAAAAATATAGATATGTGAATTCAACACGCAATCGATTTTTTCACATTTTTTATTTAAGGGAAAAATATCCATATTTTTATACTTTTTTTTAATGGTGTGAAATTTTGTGTCCGGTTCACACTATCTCTAGAAAAATTACACAAAATTTACAGCTTAATAGATAGAAGATAAAACCAACTTTAATTGATACCACGATTTATCCGTGCACTATTCAACGGAGTTTGAAGAAAAAAAAACCGATTGTAGTATATTAAAATGTCTAGAATTCCTGAATTTTGGTAATCAATTTAATTTTTTTTTGTATTTGTCCACTATGCTATTGTTTAATAGATAGTGATAATTTTGACACATGTTTAGTAGATATCATTTTAACGAATCTAAGAATGCTTTTGCTTTATTGCATTTACATTATTAACATTAATTACATTATTAAAATTGTATTATAGATATCTCCCAATTATTTTCATGTCACATAGATATTTAAGAATAGGAAAAAGTTACCATACCCGAGAATAAGCCTTTTTTATGTGTTTCCGAGCTCATTTAAACCGCTTGTTAGGTTGTTTCGGATTTAGATGTTTATAGCAATTAACATACTGTTTTTTTATAAATATTTGTTTATAATTTTATTGTTAAAAAGACATCTAACAATTGTGAGAAAGTTACTAAACCGGGGAAAACGTCTAATTTTTTATGCTTCGCAGATAGCGTTTAACGCATATGAGGATATACCCTCTTTGATTATTTATATAACTTAAAAAGTTTTCTAACATTTTGTAACATTTAAAAAATTTTAAAAATTACTAGATCAGAGAGCACGCCTATTTTGATATGCTTCTAAGCTCATCTATATCTTATATTAAGTTGTTTCGGGCTCAGATGTCCATAGCAATTAAGTTTTTTTTCTTTAAAAACATTTGTCCTTAATTTTATTGTTAAAAAGACATCTAAGAATAGTGAGAAAGTTACTAACCGGGTAAAACCTCTAATTTCTTATGTTTCGCAGGTAGCATTTAACTCATATGACTACGTACGCTCTTTAATTGTTTATATAACTCAACACAGTTACCCAATATTTTATTATATTTAAAAACAATAAAAAAGTTACTAGACCAGAGAGCACGCCTATTTTCATGCTTCTAAATTCATCTATACCCATATATTAGGTTTTTTCGGGGTTAGGTGTTTATAGAAATTAGCAATATTATTTTTAGAAATAATTATATAATTTATTATTATTATTAATTATTATTAATAAAAAAATAAGAAAGAAAAAATATTCATCTATTATTTTATTGTTAAACAGATATTAAGAAGTTACTAAACCAAGGAATGCATCTATGTTGATGTGGCCCGTTTTTAAAGCGTGCGATTTTTTTAGCTTTAATAGTGCATAATAATAAAAAAAAACATTTATTTTCAAAAATATTTGTCTATAACCATAATATTTCCAAACACGAGTTTATTGATATAGCCGCTTAGATTTTGTTATATAAGCATCTGGACCGTGACTAAGAAAATACAAGTCCTTATCCGGTTTAGACCAGAAAAATATTTTCAGCGTTAAACAATTTTCAATTTGTACCCAACTTCTAAGTAAAAATGATCATAATACGTGAAAGTACCTACAGTTCCGTACCCATTTCAAAAAATAAACATATTAGTGCAAATAAGCTGAATACAATAAAATAAGTCCGAAAATTGGTTTGTTTGACTCACTTTCAAATTTTATTTACTTAATGGATCTTTGTGAAATTATATACACTTATATACTATATTATGGAGATAAATATAGAATAAGATTTATTTCTTAAAAACTTACCCAACGATACTTAAAAGAATATATGTAAAAAAAATTGTCTCGTTCTACATGCACGGGAAATCAAATCTACGTTTGAACGAGGACTTAATAAAAGAACGAACGAAAATGGTGGTATTACAACTTTATAATTTGGGTACAAAATCCTGATGAAAAATTAATTTTAGACTCTACAAGGCCACGATTCTTACCACAGTTAAGAACAGTGGTGGACTTAGGGTCAACATTTTGAGAAGGCACCCATCTATGGCTCAAGTGATGATTAAACTATATAAGCTTATTCCATATTAAATCCTGGAACTAAAATTAAGACTCTCTTTTTAAAGAGACATCACTATAAAATAAAAGTTTCATTCTCTTAATAAGTAAAGTAATGCATGAAATGCACATGTTATTATTAACTTATAGGACAGCGTGTCTTTAAGTTTCTCATCGTTTTTAAATTACGCAGTGCTACCAAAAATAAAAATTGTGATACAGCTATGGTATTAGTTACTTGAAGTTTGTTTGAAAATGAGCGCCAAACAAGTAGCATTAAGTACCTGATATTTATGTTCAAAAGTGAAAAGCATCTTCAGAAACTAACTACCCTTAGAGTTGCAACCCTTGACACAATGCTACGGACTAATAAAATAGTATGCTTCATCCTACCCGCTTATTTTAAGTCTAGACGTTCGGATTCGAAAGATACTGTTTCGAAATCTAATGTTTACGAATCTACAATTATTTTGCCACCAAAAATGGCAGACCCCTACGTGATACAGAAATAAAACCAATAAGGGTTGTATATTAAAACAATTTTATCCTCCCTTCCTTGTTCAGTATTTCCAGTAGCTTTAGATTACGTCAAAATAATCGCATTTTTATTATATTTGTTATAAATTATTGGGCATAATCAGCGCAGATATAAATTGGATGAGAAGGAAATATACCAGCCCATTAAAAACTTTGAGTTCTATTAGACACGTACAGGAGTGTCTGAAGATGCTTTTGACTTTAAAAGCTCAAACTGTATTATGGTTAAGGATTAAACAAAAGTTTTAGGATTTATAAACGCTACTTGACTTATTGTATCGTGTTCATCCATCTGTTTCAGTTATTTGGTAAGTACCTATTTTTCACCCTTCTTGCGGTAGATTCGTTACATTCAGAAGTTACAACTAAACGTTGCAAAACGTTGCCACCTTGACATTTTACTCATGTCGCACCCAAAGTAATTTCACTTAAAAATTAAAATACTTTGAAAAACACGGAAAGTGAGAGCAAAAAAAATCATTCTTCGCGCAACCCATTGAGTGTGACTTCCGTTCATCCTTTTTTTTTGTTTCATCGTCAATTACGAGTTAGAAAAATCTAAAAACAATTCTAAATACATTATTACTAAGTCATTGCAAATTGTCGTAAACATTAATCAAATCTTTGTATAAATTTACATAGATAATTGTCTATTAAAAAATATCCACGGTACCAGTACCGCAACACGAATGAATGCAGCTGAAGGAAGTCAGGATGAATTATGATTGCATTTTTTCCAAATTGTATTTACGATACCTATACGTGCGGGTTCATTGCGAATTTGTGAATAAATTAAGCATATATCTATACAAGACTGACCAGTTTTGTAATGGATGAAGTACACTCAAAATTGATAATAAATCAGTCATAAAGAGATAAATAAATTGACAAAATTTTGACAGTTTACTTTGACACACACAACGCACAAAACAGCTGACGGCAATAGTGAGCGCCATTTTTGTTTGCTTTCTCTCGTGTTTCATTTTATTGTGTTCATCTGTTTCTTTCTGTTGTAAGCTAAGTACTTATTTTCCATCCTTCTTGCGATAGATTCGTTACATTCAAACGTTACAAAAACGTTGCATGAAAAACATTTAACGAAAGTCGACCTTGGCATTTTACTCTCATCGTCCCCAAGGAATTTCACTACAAAAAATGTATATTTACCCATAAGTAGATAATATCCAACGTTACGGATTTTCTCAAGAAAAATACGATCATGTTCGAGTAGAGTTTGTGCTTAGGCGGTTATACCATATTAGAGTAAAACTTAGTACGTGGGTGCTTTACAAATGTATGTTTTCCTTTTCTTGTGTTACGAGATCTTTTGTACCAAACTTCAACCTTTCAAGTCCTTTCAAGTAATAATGGGTATTAACACTAATACTATGTGTCCTTACATATTTATGTGCCTAAATATATATTAATGGTTATACTATGTAACTTCAAAATGTTTATATTTGCCTAAGTGTGTATTAATAGCAATAGTATGTATCATTTAATGTTTATATGTGGCTAAAGATTTGTTAATACCAATATTAAGTATTCTCAAATGTTTATACATGACTAAGTGAGTATTAATACTATGTACCTCTAAAGTTTCATAAGTACCTAAAAGTTTATTAATAGTAATACTATGTACTATCAAATATTTATATGTGCTCAAGCATGGATATGTACACAAACCTCGTATGAGTTCTTATAGAATTAATCTTCTAATTACTAGAGGTTTTATTAAATAGTTCATATATTTCAAAATTATTTCATTTTCTTCATACAAAATAAATCACCAAAAATACTTGTCGAAATTTTTCTTAAAAAATTACATTGATTTTTTTCCTCTTTTTTACTTAGAATTTATATTCTTAAGATATTTTTGCCTTAATCTTCTGGTATGCAAATGGTAATTCTTTCGTATTAGTCATTCTTACAAGTACTTTCTTCCATACGTGACCTTATATTTGTGCTATTCCATGTAGTACCGTGATTGCAACATGCCTTATTGGATACATCCATATCTGTATCGATCATCTGTCTTTTCTTTCGCCCTTACTTTTCTAGAATATAAGGCCCTATAGTCCCAATATGAGAGATACTGGGAAATTTTTTAGAATGTTAAAAATGTAATCAACTAGCGGGTGTATAATTTATTTATTGTTTTTCTAAATGTCACCTCATTAGATGAGAGAAACAGTCAGCTCACTTTTTCTTTCTTCCACGGTCTTTGCAAAGGTACTCACTGCACCTTCGGCGTCGAGGAACCAAATTCCTCGCAGTTCATATTTTGTTCTTGGAAATAAATATAAATCGCACGGTACAAGGTCGGGGCTGATGGCAGATGACCCATAATAACTACATCCTACGTCGTCAAATATTTGGTTGTTTGTCTGACAGTGTGTGCAGAGGCGTCTTTGTAATGAATTCCGATTATTCTGTAGCTAGGGCGTTGCTTTCGAACTTTTCCCAAAAAAAACTGGCCTTAATTGGTAACGTATCAGCATTCAGCAACTTTTCTTTTATTTTCCACAATATGTTTGATTGCATGATACCCCGTCCGTGCGAAGAACGAAGTGATAATCTTTTTTCCTGAATTTCATTCTTTCTTCACCTTCATACACAACTTCAGAATGAAACACCCATTGCCGAGATAATTTCGAGTTCATACCAGTATATCCAGCTTTCGCCAGCTATGGCGATGTCGAATACAGCATTTGAGTGATCTTCGTTGAATTTTTCTAACTTTTTGCGACACCAATCAGCGCATCAGTGTTTAAATCATGGGGTATCCATCTAGAATATAGCTTCCGGACACTTAAATGTTCTTCATGCCTATACTTGACTCAAACCAATGCCTAAATTTACCCAGTCTGCTGATAGGTTACTATCTTGTCAGTCTTTATCATGATTGCTCAACATAGATGATATCTTCAGTTATTGCCGTTGAGGGATGTCGCTCACGCTTATCGTCAGTGAGATTGTTACGACCACGCTCAAAGTCGTTAAACCAGTTGTAAACTGTATAGCGGGTTGGGGTTTTACCGTAAAATACTAATCGAAGTCGATGGGAACCTTGTTGTGTTGGTGATTGAGACCACAACGAAGTCATAAAAAATTATCGAACGAAAATTGTCTCGTGTGAAATTCATCTTGACGTGATATATTCAGTTATCAAACTGCCGCCAAAGGATAAATTCAAGCAAAGTAGCTCAAATTAAAATTTGAATAGGTAGTTGACTCATCCTAAATTTTGATATTTTTCTTACAATATCGTAAAAATAAGTTAATTAAAAACAAGTATTAAAAAATTTAATTTCAAAATTTTTTTGAAAAATAAGCTAGTTATATGCTTCTAAATTTGAAGACATGGACGGAGTTGGGTACATCCCTGTCTCTTTCTCTTTTGTAGGATATAATGTGCAATATTAAAAATGACCTAACAACATAGTATTGCCATCCTTGTCTAAAGGTAAATTTAAACTTTTATAACTCAGCAATTTTTAAGATTAGTAAAAAAAATGTTCACTCTTCGTCTGTTTATCTTGAAATTACGATTAACGAAATAAAAAAAAATTTTCACTCTTCATCTGTTTATCTTGAAATTATGATTAACGAAATAAAAAAAAATTTTCACTCTTCATCTGTTTATCTTGAAATTATGATTAACGAAATAAAAAAAAATTTTCACTCTTCATCTGTTTATCTTGAAATTATGATAAACAAAATAAAAAAAAATGTTCACTCTTCATCTGTTTATCTTGAAATTATGATTAACGAAATAAAAAAAAATTTTCACTCTTCATCTGTTTATCTCGAAATTATGATTAACGAAATAAAAAAAAAATTTCACTCTTCATCTGTTTATCTTGAAATTATGATTAACGAAATAAAAAAAAATTTCACTCTTCATCTGTTTA
Source organism: Druceiella hillmani (assembly GCA_039881145.1). Classification (NCBI taxonomy): domain Eukaryota; kingdom Metazoa; phylum Arthropoda; class Insecta; order Lepidoptera; family Hepialidae; genus Druceiella; species Druceiella hillmani. Next base: position 4,480,075 of record JAYKKI010000064.1, read on the forward strand.
TCTTGAAATTATGATTAACGAAATAAAAAAAAATTTTCACTCTTCATCTGTTTATCTTGAAATTATGATTAACGAAATAAAAAAAAATTTCACTCTTCATCTGTTTATCTTGAAATTATGATTAACGAAATAAAAAAAAATTTTCACTCTTCATCTGTTTATTTTGAAATTATGATTAACGAAATAAAAAAAAATTTCACTCTTCATCTGTTTATCTTGAAATTATGATTAACGAAATAAAAAAAAATTTCACTCTTCATCTGTTTATCTTGAAATTATGATTAACGAAATAAAAAAAAAATTTCACTCTTCATCTGTTTATCTTGAAATTATGATTAACGAAATAAAAAAAAATTTTCACTCTTCATCTGTTTATCTTGAAATTATGATTAACGAAATAAAAAAAAATTTTCACTCTTCATCTGTTTATCTTGAAATTATGATTAACGAAATAAAAAAAAAATTCACTCTTCATCTGTTTATCTTGAAATTATGATTAACGAAATAAAAAAAAATTTTCACTCTTCATCTGTTTATTTTGAAATTATGATTAACGAAATAAAAAAAAATTTCACTCTTCATCTGTTTATCTTGAAATTATGATTAACGAAATAAAAAAAAATTTTCACTCTTCATCTGTTTATCTCGAAATTATGATTAACAAAATAAAAAAAAATGTTCACTCTTCATCTGTTTATCTTGAAATTATGATTAACGAAATAAAAAAAAATGTTCACTCTTCATCTGTTTATCTTGAAATTATGATTAACGAAATAAAAAAAAATGTTCACTCTTCGTCTGTTTATCTTGAAATTATGATTAACGAAATAAAAAAAAATTTTCAAATACCCAATTTATTTTCTTTTTTATATCATTATTTAAAATGGGCAGTTCTGAGATCGTTCAGTGCTACTCTCGTGAAGTATTACGATTACGCCATTTTGGGAGGATATGGTTCAACACTAAATTAAACTATCCGGTCTGCCTGCTCAGGACAACATTTAAGTTATAAAAATTTTTCTCATGTTCCAATGATATATTTACTAGGTTTTGGTCCTCATTTGACATTTTGTAACAGTATTAATTTTGACGTGAGCCCTTAATTTTTTTCAACCTCAATATTAAAAAAGATAAAAAAATGCGAGTCGTTTATTGAACACCCCTCAAGTGCTGCTTTATTATCGATATACGCTCCAGCCTCAAGTTTTGACGATAGAAGTAATTATAGCTCGGGTAATTTTAGAGGTAATCAAATTTTAAAATTTGAAAAAATGGTATCTTCTTCTAGAGTATGTGATTTAGATGAAATTTTACTAAACGGTTTATTGAACACCCCTCGAATGCTGCTTTATTATCAACCAGCGCCCCAGGCTCGAATGTTGACGATAGAAGTAATTATAGCTCGGGTAATTTTAAAGGTAATCAAATTTTAATATAACTTTTTGGAATGAGGGTAATCCTCTAAAAATAATACTATATTTTATTTTTTCCCAATATTTATTATGATTAAATTTGCATTTTAAAAAATAAGTACGTATGGAAACACACTATGTGTCGCCATTATTGACCGACTTTGACGATTCTTTTTTGCTATCAATCTCTTAACTATCAGTATAGAAGCTTTCAATTTTCACGATGGTTTGTGATATTGATTCACTTTTATAAACAGTTTTCCAAGGCTCGTCTTCTTTTTGTGGGAATCTTCTTGCACCTTTTTTAATCCTTGATGCTTTGAACTTCTTTTTAATTTTGGACTTTTTCTAGAAATTACATATTTCACAATTAAATGAAACTACAGGCTACTAGCAAATTGCTTATAGCTCACTTGAAGAACAGCATATATAGCACAACGAAACCTACGTCGTGGTAAAGAAATTAAATAAAGTAGAAATAATACTACATCGCGTAATTTCAATTAATTATGAATAATGAATTTCTACAAAATTAACGCCAAATATGTTCAATAATTATACATTTATTAAAGAATGCGCGTCTTCTGGGTTTACTAACGATTTATGACAACATTAACACTAAAATTAATTTATAGATATTGAGATTTTTCGCTTCTTCACGTTTAGAACTGAAATATGTTGTTTTACATTTTTGACATGTTTTAAAAGTGTTGCATTATAAAGTAAATTTCTCCATAATTTTAGATATTGAATAAAATTTTTAAAATTATTCTATTGAGACCTAATTGATGCGTGCGTTATGGAACGTTGTTTTTGTTATGTTATTAAAAAAATATAAAAATGTTACATTGAACACCGATTATTAATAAAAAATTATCTAAATTAAGGAGAGGTTAATTTAGTAAAATTAGAAATTGATTTGTATTAAAAACAACCAGTTTAGAATGCGTCAAAGTTTTGATAATACTTCCAAATAACGAAAGTGTATAAAAAAATGCTGTCATCTTTTATAACGATACCATTTTTAGAACCAAATAATATTCATGAATATATTTGGATTTTTCTAAACTTTTCATATGCTATAAATATTTTAAAACATATTATATATGGGAAAAAAATTCAAAAAGTGAGTGGTGGAGCCACTTGAAAATAAGAATATTTTTTCCAGTTAAAATGAAAGCTATAATGTGTAAAATATTTTAATAGCTTACACACGATCGAAGAAAATCTAAAGAATCATTTGATTACTAAAAATGTCTAACGTATTAATTGACAACTAAAAAAATGTCTAACGAATCAATGGTCTACTAAAAATGTCAGACGATTCCTTTGAATATTAAAAATGTCTAACGAATCAATTGATTTCTAAAAAATATCTAACAAATCAACTGACTACTTAAAATGTCTACTGAATCAATTGGCTACTAAAAATGTTTAACGAAACAAATGACTATCTTAAAATGTTTAACGAATACGTTCACTAATAAAAAACGTTTAAAGAATCAGTTGACTACTAAAAATTTCTAACGAATCAATTGACTATTCACAAATGTCTAATGAATACATTAATTACTAAAAATGTCTAACGAATACATTAACTACTAAAGAATGTCTAAAGAATCAAATGTCTACTAAAATATGTCTAATGAGATTCGTTAGATATATTTTTGTAGAAATTTGATTAAAGAATTGACAAAAAAATGTCTAACGAGCAATCTCGTTAGAACATTCAGTTTAAATTATTTCAGTTAACTTGCTTGAACAGTAGAAGCAACAATGGAACTCTGCCTAATGCGTATTCCGATAAACATTTGATTGACTTTAAAAAGATTTCTTAAGCCGAAAACTTCGGTAAAAATACAATTTATAATATACATATATAATATAAAGTGCTTTCTACAATTATAATAAATTCATACCCAAGTGTGTAGATTTATTCCCTCTGTACAACTAGTAACATTACCAGGTTTTAATAGTTTTATTTTATTACCTACAAAGCCTACTCTGCAATCTCACCGGAGTGGAATATTCTTAATTATGCTACATCCTCAACCCACCCACTACAGGCCTGCGCCCCGTTCATCAAACTACATCGGGGTGTATCAGCGGGAATACTAGTCAATAAATAAGTCGATCTCTCTCTACCTCGTACTGCCTAAGCAGTGTTCCCCAACTTTTGTTACATCTATGGGTCGAAGCATGACGATACATAATCTGATTTTCTTTAAAGTATGAAATTTCTAACTGCAATAATTAAATATATTTGGCGTTAATTTTGTAGAAATTCTTTATTCTCAATTAAATGAAACTACGTGATGTAGTATTATTTCTACTTTCTTTAATTTCTTTACTACGACCTAGGTTTCTTTGTATTACATCTTCAAGATGTTGTTAATTGCCCAACTGAATATGTTGTAATACAATGAAACCTAGATCGCGGTAAAGAACTTAAATAAAGTAGAAATCATACTACATCATGTAGTTTCATTTAATTGTGAACAAAAATAATTTTTGAAACCGGATTTGTATTTCCAGAAATTAGCGCAGTCAAGCAAATATTTCAGTTGCATATATTCGCATAGATAAATTAACTGGGGTGTTGACAATTCAACCTGTAATATTGAAGCTAAGAGTGATCAACTCGCTGAGAGTGAATCACGAAGAGTTTCATTCGTAAATCGATTCATTCATTTCACAAATATACGTTAAAAATATTTACTAAATGAATCAAACGTTGTAACAAGAAACCGTTTGAGTACAATCCCAGCTGATATGATACGTTCGTTGTAACATAAAGGACAATTTGCAAGATATGGGTTTTTTTGATCCCACTCCGGAGCTGGTCAAATCTATTAGACGTTTTTTTTATTCTACATGACTTATGTCTCGAATAAAACTTATAATAAATTTGTATTTAATTAAGTTAAAGTTAATGTCACGGAACGTGTGAAATTAACTTTAACTTAATTAAATACAATTTTGTATCTAATTTTGTTGAAGTATTATTTTGTATGCAATTTTGTTTCGAAATAAGATGTATGATAATTGCATGTACATCAAACGATGGCAGCATGAAAATTAAGAAGGTTAAAAATTCAGAATTTTAAAACCAAAAGACTTTCTAAGAAAATAATAATCATCTCAGTAGATTATTTGGCATTTTTAAAATGAAACTTATTTAGCGACGTCCAAGTTATTCTGTCACGTTAAAATTGTGTAACGCTTGATGGAACAAATGGCGAAAGTATCCGACAGGCGGCAGATCGGGCCGAGGGCTAATAACATGACGGTTCAGAATGTTAAAAAGTTTGAATTTTAAATTAGTGAAAATATAATTTTAATCAGAATAATAAAAAAATAGTACGAGACTTCTAGATTACTAACTTCTAGATTAGTACTTCTAGATTACTAATGAAAATATCAAAAATTATTAACCAACATGCGCCCTTAAAGAAGTATCATTTCATCCGTGAGCTTCTTCGGGGAAGTTTATAAATTTTCTTCTTTTCTTCTTTTGCTCGCTTCTAGATTTTTCCCTAGAATGAATAAAATCGATTGGACACTTTTTGTGCTAACAATATTTCAGGCAACTATGTCAAATAAAATTTTCTTTTTTCCGTATAACTGTAAATTTTCCGCGCTGCTCCGGAGATTTTTTATAAAATATTTTGCCATTAAAACTGATGCCAAATGGCGTAATAGATTTTGCTCGTTACAGAGTAAGACAATAAATATATGATTTAACAGGGTAAATTCTTTATATATTTCACGTTTTTCCTGCTGTTATTTTATGAAACACTGGCGTAGAATTAAGCTTTTCTTTACTTTTTTGAACATTTCGTGCAATCAGGTTTTTTCACCAAAGTTTTAATTTTTTTAATAATTATTTCAATTAATTTCCCTTTAATACAACAGATTTGAAACATACAAATTTACAACAACTTATTTTTTCCTTCTGTCCTATTTTTCTTCTAAAATAATAATCTTTTTTGTATTTGGCCCATCGTTAAGTGTAACTATACACATATAATCCAAGCTGTAATAGATATAACAATCAGTTAGGAGGGCTAATACATAAAAAAGAGAAGATAAGATAAAAATACAGGTATATACCCAACTCTAACCGTATCTTAAAATTTAGAAGCCTACAACTGGCTTATTTTTCAATCGATTTTTGAACATTTTTCAAGACTGGTTTTCAATTAACTTACCACCGTATTGATCTATTTTTTTTCAAATTCGGTAAAATGTACGAAAATGTAACAGCTGTATCATAAATTTGAATGTCATCGCCCTGAAAATAAAATGTTAGTAGAACGAGAGAGGAAATGGGAAAAATGTTGATGAGTTTGATGAAATTTTAGCCACTGTGGGGAAAATTACTGCTTCCTACGTAAAATCTTACCAATATAAAACAAAGCAATTAATATTGGAGAGCGAAATATGAAAACGTATGCAGATATAGGGTAGTTATTGCAAACTATACCGATATGTTCTTTATTGTCAACCAGTGGGCCAGCCTCGAGTTTTGACAATAGACTCGAGTAATTTTACAAGTATTCAACTTTTAATTTGGCTTCTAGAAAAGATTAGATTGTTCTCTAGAAAATTACATGATTTTTTAATTATTAAAAACAGCTATTATAATCTAATTTTTCCTTTGTAAATTGACCGGCATCTCCATGCTTTGCTGACCCGTTATAGGCCGCAATTCTTGTCCGATTTTGATGATTATTTTTTCCATAAATTGCTTAACTGAATCGATAGAACAATCTGGATAGAATTCTATTGATTTACACAATGATTTATTAGTTTAATTCTTATAAATCGACAGATTACTTTTTTCTTTTCAATATAAAAATTCCTTTTTTCGTACTCGGTGACTGTTCCCGGCCCTTGTCTTTTGCGGAACTTCTTTCATCTTCTTCTACACCATATTTTTTAAACTTTTATTTATTTTTAAAATATTCTTACTGTTAAAGAAAACACGGCTCGTGCACCTTTCGTTTCACCAACGATTTTTATTTTGTTTGTGCCTTTCTCTTTATTTCCACGCATACAAGCAAAAACTACAGATTTTATTATATTCCAAAGTCATACATTTCAGCGTCTCAGCAGTATGATCGGGTACATATCGGCCTTTCATAACTTGGAAAAATTTGAGAATTAAAAATAGTAAGTCTACAGACTAATTTTCATGTCTTTAAACTGCTACAAAAACTGCCTTTTTAATTTAATATATTATTGGGTCTTTTTAGGTCTCTACGCCATGGGTCTAACTAATCCATGTTGCTCTCGCTAATCTGTAAGGCCGTTTTCCAGTAATATTAAAAAATAATGTAATTTGGAAAAAGGCTAATATTTTTTAGATTAATACGTTATAGGTATATGTGTACAAAGAATATAAAGTAACATAACGTGTAATTTATTACATCATGCAGATTTAAAGAGTTCAATTGAAATATAATTTAAAAACTGTCATGAAAAATAACCTTTTTCAGGAAACCATAATTTTCCATTTTTCTGATTGACGATAAAACTTTTAAGAGACTTATTTTCTCATTTTCTTCATGTAAAAGTGTAGTTTCTACCCTTGTGATATCTGGGCCAAATATTGTATGAACTTTTGCTGATCTTTTTTTACATGCGTTATATATATATATATATATATATATATATATATATATATATATATATACTTTTTAATTTACTTTCACTCACCATAAACCAATCACACTCTGGTGTGACCGCTATCAAGTGGTTAAGTAATTAAATACAGTAGCAAACTGTAGAGTTCCGATATAATTCGGTTCTAGAGGGTGGTATAGCAAAAAGATGATGATTTCGCGAGTACCGGAAATTGTCAGGTACGAAGAATGAGAGTTTACTCAATAATACTTACGTAAAATTCAAATTTGGCAAATATATTTTGGAACAAGGATTAAGGGTAGGTTTTAGTACATGGAAAAAATTACTAAAGTATGCTCTTACAGAATATTTCTATGGAAAGAGCGTTTTAAGGAAACTTGGAAAATATTTTTTATGTTTTTCAGTTGTAATATAAGCTCGTGGCACTCGAAAGTATATTTTAACAGGATGTCTTCTCCGCCCAAACAAAATTTCAAATTTGCTAACGACAAACAAATTTTTACATCGTTTAAAACCATTTCGACTTGTTTCATTTTTTTTCTTACATTTATAAAAGCTACTCTAGGAACTGAATTTGTACAGTGAAAAAAACACCAACAGTTTAATAGATTATTTTAATCGATTGTAAATAGTTTAAAAGAATTACTATACATAGTTAAATGTATATGGAACATTTATAAATGTATACGGAACCCTCCTTGCTCCAGTTCTGCTCACACTTATCTGGTTTTTGTCATAAAGCAATAGACTGAATAAATATTGGAACAGAAATAATATTGAATAATTTCAGTATTATTTCAATGTCGCTTATGGCTGGTTCTAACCGATAGCGCTGGAATACGTTAACCCTAAACTATTGAAATCATACGCTAATCGTTCATAAAGTTGCGGACGTAATATTTTTGTGTATAATAAAAGACATGATTTTCATTGAAATAATGATAAATAAACTACTTCAGTGTGAAACGTTTGTGAATTATTAACCACAAACTTACAATGACGGCCATGATGAAGTTAATCAATGGAATATTCTAGCAACACCGTCAAGAGGATTCAGGAAAATTTGTGGGAAAATTTGATATCTGAAATATTTTTTATATTCTTTATGTAATTATAAAAACGATATCGATCGATATCGATATTTATCTGTGTTTCACAGGTAGTTTTCCGGACAATCAGTATGTGGACGTAAGTAAATGATATGGCAATAAGTTCGTCATATGTACTATACGTAAAAGATGATAAATAAACAATTTTCAGTAAATATACTAATATTGTGAATAAATTTCAGATATTATACTAATTTTCAGTAAATATACTAATATTGTGAATAAATTTTACTAAATATACTGATATTGTGAATAAATTTCAGATATTCCACAATAGCGATTTAGCTGGTACGTAGATATACTAATATTGTGAATAAATTTATACTAATATTGTGAATAAATATACTAATATTGTGAATAAATATACTAATAGATATACTAATATTGTGAATAAATATACTAATAGATATACTAATATTGTGAATAAATATATCTAATATTGTGAATAAATATATTGATATACTAATATTGTGAATAATAATTGATATACTAATATTGTGAATAAATATATTGATATACTAATATTGTGAATGATATACTAATATTGTGAATTGATATACTAATATTGTGAATAAATATACTAATATTGTGAATAAATTTCAGATATTCCAAAATAGCGATTTAGCTGGTACGTAGCTCTGACCAAAATTACAACTTCAAAATTTAACATTTCACAAACGAATCCTTGTTTCGACGAAACGTTCGTGATATACCTCCAATAATTTTGAAAAATCTATTCAACGATCCTACATTAGGGAGTATGCAAAAAAACACCCCTATTTTTCAAATAGGGGAGATACTCAGAAAAAAACTTTTCTTTAAATATTTTATTTTATAATTTTGTAGATATTATGAACATATATAATCATGCCAAATCAAGCTATTACTTGAAACTAGCGTGACCCGTGCGAAGTCTTCGCATTATTTATTCCATTATGAAGCTCAGATGACAGATCAAACAAATATTTTACTAAAATTGACATATAGAGGCGCAAGTATCAAAAGCATTGAGCTAAAGCGCCACTTTATTTATACGTGAGTGGATTTGAAATTAAACCAAAATTTTACCGACCGTCAATCGTATTGACGTTGAGCCGTTAGATGGCAGCATTGCTGTTTTGTGTATATAAATTTAATAATTAATTAATTTGCAAAAACAATTGCAATAATACATTTTTTAGTTGTGGATGCCGGTAGAGCAAGCAATTATCTATAAAATGATATATAATTGATGTGGATTAGTTGTGAGGTTTTTTCTAAAAAGGGAGTGTAACATCTTAACCTTAGCGTATTAATATATATTATGATTCTTACTTGAAACTGAAAAAATACATAAGTAACATAAGGCCACAGAAGAAACAGAATAACTTTTTAAATTCTTAATTTAGAAGGAAAAATTTTGTTTTTCATTATCATTTGTATTACAAATTTACGAAAGTAAAGAATTAGTTTTTAATTTTCCTTAACCATTTTGGTGACGTTGCAGGTTTTTATTTGTGGCTATAAGTTTGTAACTATAACCACTAGTGCGAAGCCGCGGGTAAAACTAGTGAAAATATAATTATATACTATTTTATGTTTGAAAATTGTATTTATTAAACCTGGCTAATTATTTTCTCATTCTTACTTCTAAGCACAGAGATAGCTACTGTTAATAGCGCGCTATAAACTTTACATTCTTGTCTTTTCCAAACTTTGAAAATCATTTCCTAAATAATAACATTTCCTAAATATTACGCATACGTAACTAGTATACGCTTTCAGCTTTAAAACACTGACAGTCTGCAAGTAAAAGGCATGTGACGTACAGGCGGATAGAGATATAGACATAACGAAACTAAAAAGGTTCCTAGCTTGGCTTCGAAATCCTAAAAATATTTACATTTACCCTATAATTAATTTTCTTCTGATTATTAGGAAAACTCCGTATTTTGCTGAATTTAACTGATTATTTTAAAACTTAATGATAAAGTACTATTATTACTTTTTTACCTCGTATTTTCTTTCCCTTTCAAAGCGATAATGGAAACTCGCGACGAACGATTGTAATATTACAAGAGTACAAAAAAAGTAGACCAATTTTAGAAATTATTTTTCCTTGACGATACGAACCTCTGGAATTGATTCGAGAGGTCGTTTAGCCTCCCGCGTATTGTGCCCACAAAAAAATCGCTCCGCACAGGCACTCGAGCGCCGGCTAATGAAATGCTCGCAGGGCGTTTGCTTTCGAAATGTTTAAATAGATTGGTTAATTCAAAATTTGTTTTATTTCTCAAAATAAGAGAGCCGCGAGGTCTCAAGACCTTTGGAGGAAAGCGGGGGGAAGTGCTGCTGTTTTGTCGGTGAGTTGCTTTCGGATGGAGCGGGCATTTGTGAGCAAGTATTGTTTACTTGGCCATATTCTATGTTTTAGGTATACATCACAGAACAGTAGTCTCTTAATAGGTATACATCACATATTAAGAGACTACTGTTCCTCTTCACTCTTATTATAAAAAAACCGCAAGCCCTGAAAGTTTTGTTTTAAATGAACTTTTTAAAACTGTTAGATCTAATATTTCAAACTTAAGAAGATGGACGTGGGTAAGAAGAGACCTCGTTCCACACAACGTTTGTCAGTGTGACAAATTCTTACGATGTAGTGCAATCTCATTTATACCAAATTTCATGTTAGACTTCAGAATTCACACTTGAGAAGTTAGTCACGGATGCCGTTCGTTCCACATAACGTTTTTCGATATGTAGAACTTCTTAAGGTGCGGTATGAAACCGTATTGAACAAACTTTATATTATATCTAAGAAGTCGGACTTGAAAAGTTAGTCACGTGAAACCCTCATTCTATAAGATCATATTTTAAGTTGTAGAAATTCCTAAGGCGCGGTGGGAAACCATTCGTACCAAACTTCATGTGAGAAAATTTGTTACTGCACGGTGTGAAATGACTTATAGCAAACTTCATGTCAGACTTAAGAATTCAGATTAGAGACTTTCAGTAAACCACGGGTGATGTTTGTTCGATAAAACATTTGTTAATATCGTACAAAAAAACACAGTATGAAAACGCGGTATGAAACCATTCGTGATAAAATTTGTTTCTTTTATTGAATTTAAAAATGTAAACAACCAAGTTAATATTTATGTACATACTGACATATGGAAATAATTTTACATTTGTTATTTTTGAATACAATTTTACATTTTCAGTACAATTGTAGAAATAATTTTACGATATGATCCCTTGTACGTATACTACGTAATTTTTATTGAAATTAATTCAAAGAATTATGTTTATAACCTGAATCTGGCTTTTGGATCCTTTATATTTTACATTCAATATAAAAGTGCAGCACTAGAGTGCTGTAAACTTTCAAAGCTCTAAAATCTGCCTTCTACTTTCAAATTTTAGTTATGGCTACGTCTTCACATCAGAAATATAATTGCAATATATTTAGAAAAAAATTTATATCTCATTTTAGCAAAGAGGAATTCAATAACAAATCAGATTAATTAATTAAATGAATCCTTTCTATATTACATATTTTCTATATCCTTTCTATATACTTTATTTATATTACATTTTGTTCAATATCTAATATCGGAAAATTATTATGAATAATGCAAGTGATTACAAAAAGTTTTCCCTACAAAACGAAATTGTGAATAAAACCTTTATCATGTAATGTAATCTTTATTAAAGCCAAAAGGGGTGATGTCATCCCTTGTGATTTTAATACAATATTATTAAATGAATCGTATCATCCCCATTATTATTAATTGCATTAAACTTCAGTTTGTATTTGAGGTTAATGAAAGATAAGATCATATTTTTTAGTTATTGTGTTGTATTTAACAAAGAAAAAATTTAAATTTTCCTAATATTAGAAATATGTTCAAAACTAACGAATTAACAAGGATCCATATTTGAAATTAAATACGATATGGCTTTCTGCGATTGCTGTCTATCCACCTTTACGATAATTGCAAACGCACCAAATAACTAAGTATACGCAAAAAGGCTTTAACATTGTACAATCACGTATTTTGTTAAATGCCCTATCCACGCAACTTTTACCATATCCGACCAGCGTGCGAGCGAGACGGCTCTAACCGTGCATTTGATACGAGCGGACCACCCAAGAAGAGCGCGGTATTCGTGTTGGACGCAGAGGCGTATAGTTGGATAGCGCAATCTTGAAATTTGCTTTTATTAATAAGATGACTCGTCAATTATAAATGGCATAGTGGATTCTCATTATATGTTCGCGTGGATTTTTAATTAATACGCCGGTATTTGTCTTTAATGATAATGTACACGTTTCAAAACTATCGTTGACAGAAGAGTCAGAGAACTCTGCAAATTAGTACAGTTCTTTTTGCGTGATGCGCTAGCAAACAGATAGATTAATAAACTGAAGATAATTTTGAAAACCATTTATGATTTAGGATATATTTGATAAATTTATTTAGTGCCCAATGTCTTGTCTTGGTGCTGTTTTAAAAAAAACTATTTACTACATAAACTAAAGACCATTTTAACCGAGTGTGAATATTCTGTCTAAATCGTTCTGTCTCTCGCAACTTTTCGTTTGTCCGCGTGTCTGTCAAAGGGTTTTTTTTAACCTTTAAATACTTAAATAGAAAAACTGAAGAATTTTCCAAATTACCTCACATACCTGCATAGTTTTCTTATTGACATTTCTCTTCTGTTAATAAATACGACCTTTTCATAACTTTGTAAAATATTTTTCCAATATCAAAGACTTTTGCAGCTATTTGATTTAATCAAATAATTTAGTTTAGTTAAAATCATTTGGACATATGAATGTAACATAGCGTATCACACATTCAATAATATTTCAAATTAAAATTAGTGACAGACACATGATGCACGTGTAACTGACTGGTTATATTTTAATTAAACCATAACCTAATTAAGGTTACCGTTTAGACTTTCGTTTACTGAACCAAGACTTACTTGTTTCTGATGTGAAACATCTATAGGCGCAGGTATAAACCGGATCGTTGGCGTGGCGACGCTTGCCGTGGCGGCGGGTCGCCACGCTATACTAAGGTATATATATATATATATATATATATATATATATATATATATATATATAGTCTATATGTAGTAGAGTGTACGGTATGGCGACGTGTCGCCATGCGCAACCGACTACGCGACCCCCTCCTCAGTCAGCTCGACGCAGTTGTTTACTACGGTACACATAACCTGTGCTTTATTATTTTTGTATTAATTGTAAATAAATGTTTATTAAATAAAGTCACCATTTTCTGTAAGAAATTCTTAATACTTTATTTCTTCATTATGCTATATTTAGTTCCTGTACTAATCTTGTCTTTTATGCATATTACTTGTACAAACACGATGTTTCACATCTGCCAGGCGTCCCGTGACGGCTCACTGTTTTTTTTTTGTAAATATGGAGGAACTTCTGGTTCAAACCCTCTCCCAGAAGAGCGAAATATAAAGAAGCTTATGTCTTTCATAAGTGTCTGATTTCATATAAGACATAAGTAGCTATTTTAACTTGTTTGCATTATAATTAGTTAAATTTGAATGAACCAATTTTAATTAGCATTTTTTTAAAGTATTAATTTACCTTGGTCGTTCTATGTTTGCTACGAATTTTGTTATTGATATTTCCTTGACTTCTCAATAGGTTTAAAGACTTAAAACTTAGTACAGGTTCTTGTTTTTGTTGATAACGCACGATGATAATAATGGAGTCGGGATGTAGATGGAAGGTATGCAAAGTATAACGTTAAGAGTGAATAGTTTGAACCAGTTTTACTTACCTCAATAAGTTTTTTTAATGTTTTTTGAGTAAAGTTTAGAATAGAAGTTGTTGACAAAATGTTTTTTTTTGTCTATTAAATGTTTTATTGTACAAGACATACCAATTTTAACTTGAATCTTAAGTGTTGAAAGAAAAGAAATTTTATCAAAATCAGTTTGTATATTTTTCTATAATGACAAAACTAATAAAGAAATAAGTGCACGAGCAAATCATAAAGCCAGAAAAAATACTTTTTTTTCATTCATAAATCTTCAAGTTATTTATTTCAGATACTTGTTGAAGATCGTTCAAAATACTAGAGTAGTATAAACATATTTTTGATCTGACTGAATGTTTTGAGGATTGAGTGTCTCATCTCATGGATTGAAGACATAAGTCTTCAATTCATAAGATAGTTTATGTAAATTTATGACAATCTTAAGATATAACAAAAATGTAATGTTGGAAAATTGTTGTGTACATTTATATGTGTAAAAGTCAAATACCACTTACTGATTATAGAGTTTACAGACATTAAATTTAGTCCATATATTTCCTTTGGCTTTTATGTGCACGATAAGGAAAAAAATTTCAATCATTCCATAGATGAAACTGGAAATAGAAAATTGTATGGCAATTGGGAAAAATGAAACAGAAATAAAGAAATACCTGTTTGGGCGTTTTGCGAAAACCGAAGACCGTAAATAATTACTATATGAAAAAATGAATAAGAAATACAATAATGGTCCTTCTTATAGAATAAGATTTTCGAATTTTATAAGTAAATTTTAACAAAAAAATTAACTGCTTTTAAAATTTCTGTCTTTCTGTCAACTTATTAATTTTTATATTCCATCCAGTAAAAAATTTTGAATTTTCAATATTGTGTAACTAAAGGACTAAAACGAGGTAAACATCGTAGCAATACGGTATCGACAGGTCGAGAAATAACCTATAATTTTCCATTTGTTTGTGCTGATATCACGTAATAAATCCTAATTTAATATAAATGAAATTGTTGCTAAATAAAAAACAAAAAACTTGCTAAACAATATTGGAAGCATCATCATGATTCATGTAGTTTTTTTTTGTATTTTATTTCATATTGTGCACGTACAAACAAACTAATAATAGTCTTTAAACATACATACTTATTTTACTTTTTTATTATATATAAATTTACAACGACTTGACGGAAATTTTAAAACTTGTAGGAGTTCTGAAATTTATTTTATTTCATTTTAAAAGCTCATTAATATGGGTCTTACCTGTTGATTTCAAATTAATAGGAATTGTTTTTTTTTTATTATTTACATAATAGATGAATCTCGTAATTATCTTATATGTAATCACAAATATGTATTTTGTTTCTGGGCAGTAAAATAAATAATACTTGATTAAGATAAAATAATCTTTATTAGTATATGCGATTAGTATTGTTTTTTTAATATAACATGGTCTTTTACTTTAATGATTTAAGTGTCCGGGACTACGAACAAAATGTCCGGGGTTTTTCGTTGACTTCTAATTTCCTAAAAGTTGTTATGGTTAGCCTACTTTCAACTAAACACATGTACAATAAAATTTAATAATTCATTAATATAATTACTTAATCTAGAAATATCGAATATATTTGGCGTTAATTTTGTAGAAATTCATTATTCACTATTAAATGAAACGTGATGTAGTATTATTTCTACTTCTTTAAGTTCTTTACCACGACCTAGATTTCGTTGCATTACAACATCTTCAGTTGCAAAGGTATATATCTTTGCTAATATCCCACCTGAAGATGTAATACAACGAAACCTAGGTTGTGGTAAAGAAATAATACTACATCACGTAGTTTCATTTAATTGTGACTAGAAATATCTATACGACGTAACATTATCTTTCAATTTCACAATCCCGTACCTAAAAATTACACAGATGATTCTAAAAGTCATAGTTTTTGGGGTATTCACGTTAGCATATATGTCTTTCCCTACTTAATTATATTAAATGTTATAAAATTATCATTGCTCTAAGAAATCCATGTATGAGGTAGTGACGTATGTAGGTAATGACGTATGTAGGTAATGACTTATGTAGGTAATGACGTATGTAGATAATGACGTATACTAGATAAAGTAATATAATTTCAAACGAGATACGAATGTTTCGATGTACTCTCACTAGGCCGATTTCTTTCACAATAATTATTTTCATAAAAAAATAAATACGTTAGAATATGTAAAATTAAATATAAAATATTTTAAAACTAACTTGTTTTAAAACCTTAAAAAATAATACGATCCGTGATTTAATCCATCTTTTTTCTTCCTTAAAATATACTAAATCAATTTTGTGTTGGATATCAATAAAAATACTATAAACATATAATATAACACACATACGAACGCTGAATTTTGAAATTATATTCATCACAAAATAAAATAAATGAAAAATTACAAACTATCAAGATCATGCAGTCCCGACGCACGAATACCTATAATCTCGGGATTAAGAACTCATTTAGTATATGTACTCCCACTATACACACCTCGCTTCTTGCCTCGTTTAATGTATTTATATTTATATATGTTTATATACATTTTATAGGTACGTACAAACAAATCATCTACATACACATTTATAAATACACAAATCAGCGTATAGCGAGATAACTGGCGTTTGGCGTAGCAAGCAACTCGCCGGCGTTGGAACTCGACCCAGCCAATCAGGACTGTTTATCTAACTAAATGCACCGCTGCCTCCCTATGCGCTATATCGGATTTATTCATCATGTTTTATATTTAGAATTATGACAGGTCAGAAATCATACGGCAAACAGGCTGGAGATTTCCAGGACTTTCGGAGCAACGCTGCTAGCTTTCAATAAACGTATTTCATTCGTTTCCTTCATCTCTTACACTGTAAGGGTTGAAAAATAACTTTATAAATCAATATCCAGTATCTCTCTCCCTGTCTCTCTTTCTATTTGTATATATTTGTTGTCCCTCTTCAATGTATGAACGTTTTAGATAAAATTTCGCAAAAATTATTGGTGATCCAAGTAAGGTCACGTATTTATAACTTTACATTTAATTAAGCCATTAATTCTTTAAACAAATGCGTATGTGTAAAAAAAAATAAATAAATTACTCAGATTATAGGAAGGTCCCTTTGGGGTTCGGAGCTTTCCAACAGTGTTTAATATTAATTGTACGTACTGAAATTTACGAGAAATTCCAAATAATTTCTGATTCAATATTACTTCTAAATGGCATACTACAAAATGAAAGTGTATTCTTTATAAGTGAAAAAATCAAATGCTCTCAAATAAAGACCACCTCTTATTTTTCAGACAGAAACTTGTATCTTAAACCTGAAAGTCTCTAATAAAGCATCACATAGAAAATCGAACGAAATTGTTTTTTAAATTTAAAAAATGTAAATCGACTAATTCATTTCTACTTAATAAGATAACCGACGAATGCGAGTTGCGAAAAATTATGTGGCGCCATCTTTTAGCAACACTAAAAGCGCTATTTATTAGTCAATAAGGATGGCCAAAAATGTCTCCATTATGTTGACAATCATTGCTTATCAAAAAGCTGTGTAAACTAAGGGTCCGAATTAAACTTAAGTGTAAAACTCAGCGCTAGTGTTAATGTGTTTAAACGATTAATCTTTTTATCCTAATAATTAATTTTATTATTAAAAAATAGAACGAGAGGTGTCGTGGGACACCCGGTTAGAATGAACTTCCTGTCGCTTTATATTATATTTATATATTAAATAACAAGCAACATAAAATAAGTTAACAAAGTTTGGGAGTAATTAAATAAAAAAATTAAACTGATAAATGAAAAAAATTACCTGTTTAGCTTTTACCTATTTAATTTTAAATTATTTGTGTATTTTTTTATATTTATATCTAAGTAAATATTTTTATTTTTTTTTTGAGTGTCATTAACTAGCGTTTACAAATCATTTATAGCCTACGACAGTACTCGTCACTCGATTCATTCATTGTAGTTGGCTGTAAGACATTGCTCTTGTGGCAATAGATCCACCACTGTTCATTAGTTTTAAGCTTGCAGTAAAATTTAAATTTTCAGTTAAACGTATCAGTCACATCTAGCTCCAACTGTCTGTTTCTCTACCCGTTTTTCCCAGAAACTTATATTACTCGCGTCTACATAAGGTAATATATTTGAATATAGCTACTACCCAAAAATAATTATGTGGTTTAATTTTTGGATGCTGTACAAATTCATGTAAATATTCTGGTAGCATTGCTACGTTACTTGTAACCCTCAAACATCTAAACAGTCCCTAAGGAACCAAATATTCTTCAGCGCCAAGCAATGGCATTATAGTAGCAAATAGGCATAAGGCGGTAGTTACTTCAAAATGAGAGCCAGTCAAAGATAGACCTGATAAGAAAATGGCAGAACAAACTAGTAATTTTAATTTCAATAAGGATGAAATGTGATTAGTTTTTTTTATTATGGGTATTGTATTCATTAGTTTCCTGCTTTTATGTACAAGTTGGTATTACTGTTTACATATAGGCATGTGTTTGTGTATGTATATTTTATGTGTCAATGTATTGTCAGGTGCTTCCTAGCTATAAACGGGTATTATCGACACGGCTTGTAGCAAAGCTGCACGAGCCGAGCTAGCTCTCTTTTATGGATAATAAAATAAATAATTAAATTTAAATAAGGTAATAAAATTTTCAGTTATTTTTTCTGTTTTTTTACACGTAAATTGTTCTTATTTTTAAAATATATATCTAGATAAAAACTCGTTAAGGTAAAATAATCGGCTTGTTTGCAAAATGTAAGATTATTTTTAATGAAATTGTGTAATGTAAATGTAAACGAAAAATGTATGTTTTAATTTTCAGTATTTATTGTTGGGTTCCGTACCTCAAAAGGGAAAAAAGAACTCTCTTCGTTGTCCGTCTGTCGGTCTGTCAAGTTGCTTTTTCTCAGGAACGCGTTGAGGTTATCAAGTTGAAATTAATTTAAAATACTTAGGTCTACGGTTCCTTAGAGCTGTAGGAAAATCAAGCTTCTAAGGCAACCCAATCAAAAAGAACCCCAAAAATACGGCTATTAATGCGGCATATTTTGACACTTGCTAGTAAATCAAAACCTATGCATACTGCCCGTTGACCTAGAATCATGAAATTTGGCAAAAAATAAAGTCTCACAGCACAAGTAAAGGAAAAAAACCCGAAAATCATTAATTTTTAGTTTTATCACTTCAATTTTTGTTTAAATATATGCCTGTTAAAGATATAATAGACAATATATTTTTGTCCTAAACAATTAAAATTTTGTAAATACCTTAATAGGAATATTACGTACCATTAAACGTTTATATATGACTAAATGTGCACGGAAATCTCGTAGTGCGATTCCATTTGTACTTGACAGGTTGTTTGACAGGTACTTGACAGGTTGCTTGATAGATACTTGACAGGTTGCTTGACAGGTATTTGACAGGTTGCTTGACAGGTACTTCACAGGTTGCTTGACAAGTACTCTTTAATACAAAATATTTGTGCTCGACTAGTTGCTTGAAAGGTATTTGGCATGTTGCTTGAGAGATATTTGACAGGTTGCTGGGCAGGTACTTGACAGGTTGCTTGACAGGTACTTCACAGACAGGTATTTGACAGGTTGCTTGACAGGTATTTGACAGGTTGCTTGACAGGTACTCATCACTACAAAATCTTTAAAAAATATTTCAAATATTCATTGAATAGGAAAGTTTAGTTCATGTTTCTATCATAGATGTGTCTTTCGCATATGTACAAATGTCATGACATTTTCAGAAACTGTGAGACTTAAAATAATTACTATAATTCTTGAAAAAACTTTCGGTCAATTTCTAATGCCTGATGCTGTGTTCTTTTTTCATAACGTTGGCTTTAGCATTTTCGGAAAAGACGTGAGGTGAGGCGACGTCATATTTACTATGGACATTTTCAACAACATCTCTAAAATTATCTTACAACAATTTCTGAAAAAAAAAATAGTTTTGGAATTAATACAATTTTGATTTGATACTACACACGACCACATGACAAAATTAAAAAAAAAGTCTTACACTTCATTTGATTCCCCCGCCCCTTAACATTTTTATACAAATATATCTAATCCTAATTTCTGAAATATGTGCGGATTAATAGATATACTTTATCACTGTACAATTCCAAGTCTATTTTAAACGATTTCTTAAAAAATTAGCAGCGTCATTTTCAATCATTTCTAGAGAGAAACATAATTTTCTAAATAGAAATACGATTTTCTAAAGAGAAATACGATTTTCTAAAGAGAAATACGATTTTCTAAAGAGAAATACGATTTTCTAAAGAGAAATACGCTTTAAAATTTTAAACTAAACAACATATTATGTGCGAATTTCATACCGCTGTCTCATTTTATTTAGAAGTTAAAAGCTTTCGACGACGGACGGAAATTATTTCAACAATAATAAAGTTTTGTTCAAACCCTTAGAATACTGAACTCTAAAGAGCACTATTTATATTGGCACTATGAACATTAGAATATAAGGAAAAGGGACCCATTCATAATAACCTTATGGCAAGCGAGCATTCATCAACATTTGCCAAGTTCTCCTTTTGTAAAATGTAGTTTTCCCAATAAATTGTTTATAAAAATTAAAAACACTTGACAAATCATTATGAAAATCAATATCAATACACTACTATTCTGATGGTTCACCAATATATAGAGAAGATATTCGCCAAAATGTGTCGAGCATAGCTACCTGTAGCGTATTCTTAAACACACATAGGTACAAACCAACGAACGGTGACGCATGTCATTTTTCAATGACATATTTAGATCACGACAAATATTTAAAGAAAACTAAAAATTATTTTAGAAAAAAATTTAATCTTTCAAAAAACTTAAATTAAAAGTAGATTTTTGTAAATTGTACAAGTACAATTACCCAAGTAACAATTGCTTCTATCATCTAAACTCGAAGATGACATGCTAGTCGGTGGTAAAACACACGCCTGTGAGTGTACGCAATGCATTTGTCACTTACAATCATAAAAAAATTAGGCGAAGAAAGAGTATAATATTTGACTTACTATAGACATTAGCAGTCAAGCAAACTGACAACAATATCGTATTAATATTTTTATTATAATGATATATTAATATTATAATGAAATATTTAGTCCAAAAAAATTGCGACTAAGTGAGGCAGGCATAGAGCTACGAAGCTGTATATATCTCTGGAATCTGTTGATGCAAATTAACTAAAAAAACTTTATTTAAAATTATCTATCAAATGTAAGTATCTTAATTTTCCAGATTTATCAAAAACACGGTTTAAAAATTAGAAAATACAACCATTTTTCATGCCATTTTAAACCTTGATATTTTCTAAACGGATCATGAAATCACGGATAAGAGCAATTTGGGTCCACTTCATAGATTTTTCAGGAAAACCTCGATATAAAATCATAACAAATGTTTCATATTAATATGTAATTTAATTACCAATCTCTCCAGAAACTGCGTTCACTTACACATGGGGTTACTGCCCATAATAAAAATGTCTGCAGTGCGTCTTTCAATAGGAATTCAGCAGAGCTGTGGCACATTGAGCCACGATTTCATGTGTAGTTTCATGCTCAAAAACATCATCTGTAGCAACCTCTATTGGCATGTCTACCGTAGTACCTCCATTGACATAATTACGCGCATTGATGTCTGATGTTGACAACACGATGATATGTGATGATCGCACTACATATTTGTCTGGCGGTGTGACGTTCATTATTCACAATTAAATGAAACTACGTGATGTAGTATTATTTCTATATCTTTGCTAATATCCCACCTGAAGATGTTGTAATACAACGAAACCTAGGTCGTGGTAAAGAAATTAAAAAAAGTAGAAATAATACTACATCACGTAGTTTCATTTAATTGTTGTCATAGATCTTTATATTAACACTGTTTTCTGTGTTGCCTTCCCACAACGTCTGCATATGATCCGTAGTCGTTCGACTGCAGCTGGATGCTGTATACCCGATGAATCAGCTACGTAATCGTTTTGCGTCGTTTCTTTCATTTTGTTTTCGACGCTGTTGCAGCTCTCGCATGTGCTTGGCCCTGGACTTTTAGATTTTTTTCATTTTTTCGGTAATATCGATAATGATATTACAGAATCTAAACTATATTTATGATTCATGTGTGACTACATCTTTATTTCTTTTGTAAATTTCAATTTAATACATATTTTTACTCAAGTGGTACTTCTTAAGCTTTTCACAATGATATCTAAATCAACATCCTGGCTACATCAATTTATGACTTAACACAACGCTAATTCGCAACAATCAGGCCCATCCATACCTATACTAGTCCGACGAAGTTACAGACAAAATAAATACTACCCGACAAATATGGACAGACATGCTCTATCCGTTGAGTGCTCAACCATTGTTAAGGCATTACTAGTCTTGGAAATGGTACTTCTTAAGTTCTTCACAATGATATCTAAATCAACATCCTGGCTACATCAATTTATGACTTAACACAACGCTAATTCGCAACAATTAGGGTCATACACTTACACTAGTCTGACGACGTTACAGACAAAATAAATGCTACGCGACAAATATGAACAGACATGGCTATCCCTTGTGTGCTCAACCATTGTTAACGCATTATTAGTCTTAGAAGTGGTATTTCTTAAGTTCTTCACAATGATATCTAAATCAACATCTTGGCTACATTAATTTATGACTTAACACAACGCTAATTCGCACCAATTAGGGTCATACACTTACACTAGTCCGACGACGTTACAGACAAAATAAATACTACCAGACAAATACGGACAGACATGCTCTATCCCTTGTGTGCTCAACCATTGTTAACGTATTATTAGTCTTAGAAGTGGTACTTCTTAAGTTCTTTACAATGATATCTAAATCAACATCCTGGCTACATTAATTTATGACTTAACACAACGCTAATTCGCAACAATTAGGGTCATACACTTACACTAGTTTGACGACGTTACAGACAAAATAGATACTACGCCACAAATATGAACAGACATGGCTATCCCTTCTGTGCTCAACCATTGTTAACGCATTATTAGTCTTAGAAGTGGTACTTCTTAAGTTCTTCACAATGATATCTAAATCAACATCCTGGCTACATTAATTTATGACTTAACACAACGCTAATTCGCAACAATCAGATGCATCCATACCTACACTAGTCTGACGACGTTACAGACAAAATAAATACTACCCGACAAATATGGACAGACATGCTCTATCCGTTGAGTGCTCAACCATTGTTAACGCATTATTAGTCTTGGAAGTGGTACGTTTTAAGTTCTTCACATCAACATCCTGGATAAATCAATTTATGACTTAACACAACGCTAATTCGCAGCAATTAGGGTCATACACTTACACTAGTCTGATGACGTTACAGACAAAATAAATACTACCAGACAAATATGGACAGACATGCTCTATCCGTTGTATGCTCAACCATTGTTAACACATTATTAATCTCGTAGTTATTAGCGATTAAAATCTGACGGTATTTTGTAATACAAGAAAGTTCCACCGGTTATCACTACATTCAACGAGCGAATAGACGTAGAGCGAATAGATTTTTAAGATATAATTCGCACTTTGACCAACATTTTGAATTAATGAAGTTTCTTAAGATTTTTGGAAGTATTTTTATAAAATAATTAATTCGCTTAAATCAATTATATGATACCCCATTCAAACTGTCGTTCTGAGAATAAATGACTTTAAACTATTAACAAATAAATTTCTGACCGCGATTTGTTTCGCGTGGATTACCGTAATGTAGTTTGTGTTCAGGCCATAATTTACCCATTTTCCAATTTTACAAAATCCATTCCCTTAACATAGAAATCGAATCATAAAAAAGAAGAAATGCGGTATAAAAAAATTAACTTAAACCACATAAGGTTCAGGAAATCCAGAACACGGTGTGAGTTAATACATGCTAAAACGAAACATGCAAAATGTTTCTTACATACAATACTACGTTGTAAAGTAGAAACCTAGTGAATGTCATAGAATATGTATACTATCCTTCAGGAATTATATAAGGTTTCGGAGTAGAAAGCAGCATATATATTAGGTCAGGCTACAATCTATCAGGGCTACAGAGTAGCGAACGTCAATCCATCCATCCGAAAATTCAAATGGATATATCGACGCCTGTTATACGCCCTCTACACTACTCACGAAGTTACCTCGACGAAATGCTCGTCGAAGATGATCGACAGTACGTACAGTTCGAAGTACGTACACACTCGTGCAACCTCGGGAAGAGTTCAGTAGCCGTGAGTTGCCCGCGCGCACCCAAGTGTAAACAGTACGACGTCTACCTGCAAAATGAAGTAGTGTAGTGAGACGCTTCGTGTAACTTCATGAAGTCCTTTGACTGGGGTGCAAAAAAGTGACAGCGATCGGAAGTCGCCCGACGCGAGGCGAGGTTGCACAGAGCGAATAGAAGTACCTCTCTACAATATTTTCTTCGCTTAACTTCGAACAACTTTGCGAGTAGTGTAGTGCAGGTTTTTCTTTATAACTCGCATGGACTATATTAATTATAATTCTGGTTAGGATAATGGAATACATAATTATTTAAATTAAACTTATTTTAGGAAAAAAATTAGTTCCCAATTTTCAGCTTTTCAATATTTTTCTGCGACGTGACGGATCTCTGAAGGCCAATGCTAGTGTTTCTTCTTCTTTGGTTTTCTTTGTAAGAAGTGTTAGTTTTTTATTGAATACAATTCAAAAATAATTTTTTATCACTTATTTGTTAAAAATCTGCCTAATTTTACGTCAGTAGTTATGTGTGTTAAGGGTATACATGTCTAGACATGGTTTAATGTAAAAAAATATTTGTCTACCGTCTTTGTTCGAATCCCTCTATTGAAGTTTATTTTTTAATTATTTTTTTAAGAATTTTACTATCATTAATTAACAGAATTCAAATAAAACCACCTTTCTCTACTGCCCTTGGTGTATACTCACCATATAAAGTTCACATTTATAATGAAGACATATACTTTCTGTTTAGACAAATGTATTTACTTATTATGTGTAGTACATTTTATATAAATTTATATAACTTTTATAAAATAATTGAACATATAATAATTGAAATAATTGAACATATATTATGTAATAATATATCATATTTATTGGTTTAAAAGTAGATTTAATACGATCAGTTGAAAGTGTACTGCATTTGTTTTGATTTGTTCACGTGAATGTGTAATAGTACACTACTACTAAAAAATTATTTTTGGTTTTTTTAAATTTTTGCATAGAAAATTTTCAGCACATACAGTAAAATATACACAGGTTGTCAAAGTTTTCACTTCCGTTAAGGAGTTGCATTATTCATTTTAAAAGCACCTTTTAAAATGAATAATGCAACTCCTTAACGGATGGTAGTAAGTCAACCGTGATTCAAGATATTTACTGCTGGAAGTTTTTACTTTGCAAAATAACTACATGATTGACCAGGTCAGCGTCTGGTGAATTCTGGAGATAAAATATGCAACTCCTTAACAGATGATAGTAAATCAACCGTGATTTTAGATATATGCTACTGTAGTTGTTACTTTGCAGGATATGATATTGAACTTCGGTTATAGAGAACAGAACTCCTTAATGGCCAACCACTCGTGGCTACTGTTACCACTTCACTTCTGTATATTGTTGATAACCAACTTTAGACAGAGAGACAATTACCTATGGGAGAAATTAAACAATTTTGTATACAACAATTGTATACAACAATTTTGTAAACAATCAAACATTAAATAAATTAAACAATTTTGTCATGAAATTTTTTTTTGTTTTATTTAAATTTTGAACTTTAAATGCGATCGCGTTTTTTTATATTCACCAAAAACACTTTATATTCAGAATTATGTGGGGAAAACGGCCCGAGAAAATATATAGCAAGTAAAAATTAAATCTGCAAATAAATTTTATTGGATGCATCGTCCACATATGCACCTTTTCTGCATGAAAACATTTTCAGTCAGAAGTCAGATTTGAAGATACTGAATGGTCCTTAGCTGTCACCCAGCTGCTGGTGACGTCGAAGCCAGTACGCTGCTGTTGGTGCCGCTGATTCACGAGCTCTCTTTATGACTTTGTCCTATTTTTTCCGGTAGCTAAAATTTTTGCTTTACGTCTACCTTGACTTGTTCCAATTATTTTTTTTCTAGGTGCACCTCACTGAACTTTCCACTGATGAGGTCAAGTTCTCTAAAGAACCTAATAAGGAAGTCAGAACTTGCCCATACGCCACACGCATGAGCAAGTCTTGACTTCCAGTTCCTGACCACCTTAAACGACGTTGTTAAATTTGTTGCTTGATGGTCGGTTGATTTTGACAGCGCAATCCGATTGTGTCATTGGTGATACGGCCATGTATTGAGACTCCCAGGATTTTCCGAAGTCGTTACATTTGAAGGACTTCTAGTTTATTGAGATTCGCTCTAAGAAAGGTTCAGGTTTCAGAATCGTAAAAAAGGACCGGTAAGATGAGCGTTCGGAACAGACAAGCCTTAATCGAAGCTGTCGCATAATTTGAGGAAAGGGAATGTGGTGGATGCGAGTATGGACATCGATTTGATTCTCCTCGATCAGGAAATCAGCTTTAATTAATTAAAAATTAGATTTAACTTTTTGAACTAATTACAATAACACCTTCTGCGATGGAGGGGGGAAATGCGAGAGTTATTTTTTGGATATTTTCAGCAATATCTCTAAAATCATCTGACATAAAATTCTGAAATACTTTTGTAATGTTCATAACCAGCCCTTTCATCCAATACCCAGCACGATATATAAAAATCGATCTTAATAGATTTACCAGCCATTCCTGACCATTCTTTAAGTCTGAATTACGTGTTTTATTCTCATGTACCTTTCTCACAAACTTTCTCACGCTTACTGTTCGTGCTATGAAATTTTGGAATAAACTCAATCCCCACACCAGACTTTCACCGTTTTTTCAAGTATTCAAAAGTCATCTAAAAACATCATAGCCCTCCCCACCTTTCCAACTTAACTTCAAACTCAGAACCATCTCTCTTAATCCTTTTTTTCATTTCCTACTTCTCAACTCTGCTCCAAAAGGCCCGCTCGACATGTAGAAATTAGATTATCTTTGTTTTTTTTGTTTCCTTCTCAAAATTAGTTTATCTTAATCTACTAACCCTGTAACTTTATAAATGTACCATAATTTGTTTGAAATATATTCTTTGGCAGCAGCAGCAAGACTGATTATACTTATTCATCAAAGAATAAATAAATCAACAAAATTAAATAAAAACGTGAGAACATGATGGGACCCCTACAATATTTTCGTATGAATATGACTATGACTATAGGAATAGACAAGCTTCCGTTTCTTTTTGAGGCACAGAACCCTAAAATGGTCTGATTCTTCTTTATAGTCTTTTTATAAAGGGCGATATTTTTTTTCGAAATACTAACCCTAACCTACACTTAGTGCACAAATATTTTTCTCAACAGTTTTTATTATATGTTAATTAGTAAATATCTATGAAGCTAAACTCTGATACATACAGTTGGATTCTATCTCAATCTACAACTCGAAATAGCAGTATTTACAAGGGATCTCAATTCTTGTATTTGAGCAAACTCTGGCTACACTTAGGGCACATATATTTATCACCACAGTTTTTATTAAATGTTATTTAGTAAATATCTATGCAGCTAAAGTCTGCTTCAAACATTTGGTATCATCTCAATTTACAACTCGAAATACCAATATTTTCAAGGGATCTGAATTCTTCTGTTTATTTTAGAGTAACCTTTGACTACCCTTTGAGTAATACGAAGGTTGCAGTTGTTTCAAACAGTTTACTGTTAACCTGTTATGGTTTACCTCAATATTAATTGGTTGCTTATCTGGTTATATGTTACCTATTCATTACGGTGCCTGCTATCAAGTTGGGTCAAGATATACCAAACGGATTTTCAGGTTGCCTATTTACTTATCAATTAAAATATTAACCGATTTTCTCTGTATTAAAGTTCATAAAATACGCACGAAATAGAACGTAATTTTAGAAATATCCTAATTTTCTTGTCAGTAGTAACAACCACATAAATATTATATGGGAGTTAAATTAACTACACACAATAGGTTACGTCACAGAAGTTAAACTAATTACATACAGCAGTTAAATCAGTACATCAATTAAATCTGGTTCCATTATTCAGAGCCCTCACGAAGCCAGGTATAGCTTGATGATTGAACGTGTGCAAAAGACGTTTTGCAATATATGTATGTGAGACAGTGCAATTACTGTCCTTTTCTATTTATTTCCTCCGATTTCCTCTTGACTAGGTTTCCATTCCTTACAAATCACAAAAGATCTTGCTCTTATGAATTTTTTCCTAAAAAGAAAATACGACCTGTATTATTGAGTAAACTTTCATTCTTCGTAGCTGACAATGTTTTGCCCTCACGTAGTCATCGCCTTTTTGCTATACCACCCTCTAGAACTCGAATTATTTCGGTTTCCCACGGTATTCAACTATTTAACCACCTGATCGCGGTCTTACCAGAGTGTGATTTGTTTATGACGAATCAAAGTAAATTTGTCGTATTGTGTCGTCGTAATCTTTTGTAGTTATCGTGTAATTATTGTTCATGTTTAATCTAAAAGTTAAAACTTTATTAAACCATTATTTTTTTATCATTACGAATGGGTTACCTGTAATGTATATAAATATATAACTGAAATTGAAACTCTTTTTGAGTTGGATTATATATATAGGTTGTCAAAGTTTTCACTTCCACAGTATTCTCTTAAAATGAATAACGCAACTTCTTAACTGGTAGTAGTAAGTCAACCGTGTTTCAAGATATTTGCTGCTGATAGTTTTTATTTTGCAAAATAGCTACATCCTCGACCAGGTCAGCGTCTGGTGAATTCTGGAGATAAAATATACAACTTCTTAACGGATGATAGTAAATCAACTATGATTTTAGATATTTGCTACTGGTAGTTGTTAATTTGCAAGATATGATTTGAATTTCGAATATCGGGAATAGAACTCCTTAATGACTAACAGCTAACTACTCGTGGCTACTGTTACCTCTTCACTTTTGTATGTTGTTGATAACTAACTTTAGACAAAGAGGCAAAAATGTCAGGACTTACTCATGCGTGTGCCGCATGAGCAAGTCCTGACTTCCTTATTAGGTTCTTCAGAGAAGACCTGATCAGTGAGGGCTATAAAATTCAGTGAGGACTATATATATATATATATATGTTTTGCAACAATTTTGTTTTGCAATCAGAAACTTTTTTCACTTTTTTTACTTCGTAAATTATAATTTCAAGGTGTAAGCTGACAAGAAATAAAAACAAATTTGACGTGTCTTAAAAGGTATAAAGTATTCATTTTAAAATTTTGAGAAGCAAGGCAATGCTGAATAGTGACTTCATTTTTAAGTATGACCATTGTATTTATTCTACGAGAACACCCAAGATAAGGCGGTATCCCCGCTCTATCTTTATCATTAAATTTAGAAGCTCATTATTCTTTTATTCTCTTTTTCAATCATATTTTTTTCTCTAGTGATGTTTAGTTAATTTATATTTTTACGGCCCTATTACGCCTATCTATCAGTACATTAGACACAGCTTTAGTCTTAAATACGTAAATGTTTTCCAAAAGATTTTTTTAATAATGGCACATTAAAAAAATCTTGTTAAAAACGTTGCACAAGTAAAATGGAAACAATTTTTTTAGTTTCCTTTATATTAGGGAATATCCTTTGAAAAGAAGCCGAGAAAAAGAGCCCTTGAGGAGAACCTCAAAAATTATTTTGGTTTCAAAATTTTAAATAGTAATAATTGTAGACATACACTAAACACTATGCAAAACAAACATGTGGGGGACACATTATACCCAAAACTACCCAAATCAAAATTATGAAAAAATAAATGTTTGATAAGTTTACGGAAAGGTAGTCGGAAAATTATAGCAATTATCCTGGATCTCACATTTTAAATATATATATATATATATATATATATATATATATATATATTTACTTTGTGATTAAAAACTTAATATACAAGTTAAATGAAGGTCAAAATATTTTTGTCTAGTAAAGTGACCATTGATTAGGTTTTTAAAAATAAAATTGTTGTTCTATTTTCCATCTTCCATCTCAAAGCTCCCTTTTATTCGAAAATTTAAAAAAAATCTGGTCACTTTGTTTCGATTAGATATAAAACAATTTTTAATAACTTCCGTTAATATTAGGTTGTTTAGTAAGTTTTTAGCCACAACTTCAAGACTTTTCTAGAAAGTTTCTCGAAAGTTCCAGGTTTTACTGTAGGGTATAAATAAGCCAAAGTGCAGTCAATTGACAACAATCAGGCCTGAAGCTTTAAGTGAATTACTTGAAAGATAATGGATTTAAATCGATATAAAGTACGGATTCTTTTACTTTACGAATTTCATCTAGGTCACGATGCAAAGACTGCCAAAAATAATATATGTCATGCGAAGGGCAAGTCCACGGTATCTTACGAGATGGCAAACATTTTTTTTGTACAAAAAGTTCAGGAATGAAGATTACGATGTTGAGGACGAACCCCGTAGCGGACGTCCTGTTGAATTGGACGTGCAACGCCTAATTGAGGATGATCCTCGACTGACGACTCGTCGAATGGCAGATGAGCTACACTGCAGTCATGACACCATAGAAACACATTTACACGTATTGGGAAAAGTTTCAAATTACGGTGTGCGGTTATCCCGAGGGTTGTCATCATATCACCTTTAGTGCAAAGTTGATACTTGTCAACAGTTATTGACATTGAAACGTAACTTCGACTGGCTAAATCAGTTAGTAACTGGCTATGAGAAGTGTTTTAAACAAACGTCAATGGCTGGGTGTCGGAGAAACAGGAGTTTCAGTATCCAAACCTTTAATAGGTGCCAAATGGTGATGCTCAGATGCTTGTTTCTACATGATAATGCTAAACCACATGTCGCAAAACGTACTCGTGATAAATTAGAGGAGCTCGGCTGGGTTCTACTCACTTGTGCACCATATTTGAGGGGCATTGCGCCCTCTGATTACCATTTATTCAGGACTCTAAGTAATCATTTACGTGAAAAAAGGTTACTGAAATTTTACAAGAAAGGCATATTGTGACTGTCAACTGGATGGCGACAAGTAGTAGATAACAATGGTGCATCCTGAAATTAAATTTAGTGTAACATATAATTTTTTTAATAAAAATTGTTGACAGCAACTCAGGATTCAAAACTTATTGGCCAACCGAATATTTGCACAAGTTATTAAGTTCAAAAAGAGTGATCGATTTAGCATAAATAATGATAATAGAATCCAGATAATCTGTTTTTAGAATTTTTGCCTGCCTGTATGTATCCTAATTTATTCGTCAATCAACCAAAATTTACCGGACGGATTTTGATGAAACTTGGTACGGTAATAATTTATACTCGAGAGCAACATATGAAAAAAAAACAGTTATAACTTGTTTTTTTATTCCTAATTTCATGCGAATGAAACCGCAGAATCAAAATTGTGTTGCATCTCTTAGAGTCTTTCCACATCGAAGAAGGACTGCGACAGGGAGACTCGCTCTCATGCCTATTGTTTAATGTGGCTCTGAAAAAGGTGGTGAAGGAGTGTGGACTAAACGCAAGCGGAACTATATTACAGGGAATAACCCAGCTTTTGGCTTTTTGTGATCGACATTGTTAGGCGAACCAAACAGGCTGTTGTTAAGGCTTTTATCTCACTTGAAAATGCAGCAAGAAAGATGGGACTAACTATTAATGAAGATAAACCAAAATGCATGATTTTAAGCAATAAAACTGTGGATTTGTCCCCCCTGAGGATCCATAACTATACTTTTAAGACTATGAAACTATTCAAATATCTAGGCACAATGATCTCAAGCTGGAATGATATAAAAGGAGAAACAAAAATCGATTATATATATAGCCAATAGATGTTTCGACGACCTCAGAAGCCGATCCAAATTTATCAGCCTTAAAACAAAAACTAGTCTATATAATACATTGGTAAGACCTGTTGCCCTGTTTGGAAGTGAATGCTGGACATTAAACAAAGAAGAAGAAAGTCTTTGAAAAAAAAAACTTTAAGGAAAATCGAGCATTGCATACAACCATGAAATCCATAACAAATATGGTCAAAATCGCCATGGCATTTCGTATTAGATGGTTGGGTCATATATTTTGATATGATGATACAACCCCAACAAAGAAACTTCCTTTTTCAAACCGAACAATAACGAGGAGAAAGACCACACACCAGGTGGCTGGGGGATGGGGTTGAGAGAGACTTAAAGCTCGTGGGAGTAAACCGACGAAGAGCTGTTGCACCGGATAGGATCAGATGGAGAACGCTTGAAGAGACAGCCTTGGCCTGCAACAGGCTGCAGTGCATAAGAAGAAGAAACCACAATTAGTTTAGTTATAATAACATCTTCAAATTGGATTACTAGAAAATAGGTCCATTGAAATTTCCTATTTGGTGGTTAAATGCAATATTTATTACCACATTTCCAAGCGGAGAAAATTTAGATTTAAAATTTCAAAATAAGGGAAATATAATCGATCCTTAGCAACTCTTTAAAGAGATGCATAGAACATAGACTGAAAATGTAATAACAAACCAGGAAATTTGCTCCTAGAAAATGTAATAACAGCCCAGGAAATTTCCTCCCGGAAAATATAATAACAGCCCAGAAAGCCAGCCAGCGGAATTTTAATTAAATAATAACTATTTTTAAGAAAAGGCGAATATGTAATGTTAATATTTTTAATAATTTTAATATTATATGATGTTAATTTTAATCTAGTCACTATTTTTCGATTAATCTAAAACTATTTTGATTGGCTTGCATCAACATTTTCATAATTTATAGACTATCTAAACCCCTAAATATGCTTGTTCCTACATGCACTTGGCCTACGGCCCGCAAAATGAGAAATAGTTTTTAGGGTTACGTCCCGCAAAATGAGAAATAAACGGTAACCTCATATGCTCACTTGGTTGTCCGTTCATCCGTCTAACTATCAAAGCCCTTTTTCTCAGAAACGACTTAAGAAATCAATTTAAAAGTAATAAATCGTCATGGATTTTAATCACGTTATTTACGACTAATTACATTTATCGTCATATCGTGATGCAGCTAGGTCAGTACCTATGTGTCGCCGGGATTATTGTCTATATCTCGGACGGCGCTACTGGTTGCTAATGGAGTGAGGACGCTGCGCCGCCTGGACTATTCAACCTTTGAAGTGAATTTTCTAATATTTACAAGGAATGTATGTATATTTCCCGCATTTTTTCAGAATATAAACTTCCTTTTCTTGATGCTTTTTAAATGTTTTTAAATTCCAAATATTAGGGGAGGTGGATTCGATTCGAACTTTATTTATTTTTTGTACTTAAATTTTAATGATGAGTATTGATTTGGATGTAATTTTTAGAGTCCCGTCCCTCAAAATGAAAGAACAGAACCCTTATTGGATTACTTGGTTATTCTACTGTCTGTCTGTCAAAGCCTTTTCCTCAAAAGCGGCTTGAGATATTACGTTTATATCGTATACTGAGGCCTATTATCTTACATTTTTGTAAAAATTTCCAGTTTTTTTTTCATTCTTTTCCCATTTTTTTTCATTCAAAAAACAAAAAAATACGGAGCTTTTTAAAGATAATTTTTTCTTCAGTTTTATCATAGCCTTCTCACTAATGAAACTAATGAAAGGTCTTATAGTAAATGGAAAAATATAAAAATAATTGATTTCTTGTTATATGGAAAATTGTACTTTTTTTTAAGTATGTGCCTTTGAAAGATATAGTGGTCGATATTTATTTATTTATACCATAGCTTACTCACTGGTCACCGAAACTAATAGGGTACTTCCGGTCGCCCTAAAATCTTCAAAGTCGACATAGTGGGTGGTCTCATTAATTAAAGGGAAAAATTCAAAAATCAATGACTTCTGATTCTATATGGAATAATACATTTTTTCACAATTAAATGAAACTACGTGATGTAGTATTATTTCTACTTTCTTTAAGTTCTTTACCACGACCTAGGTTTCATTGTATTACAAAATCTTCAGGTGGGCTATTACCAAAGATCTTTACTAATAGCCCACCTGAAGATGTTGTAATACAACGAAATCTTTGCTAATAGCCCACCTGAAGTTGTTGTAATACAACGAAATCTTTGCTAATAACCCACCTGAAGATGTTGTAATACAACGAAATCTTTGGTAATAGCCCACCTGAAGATGTTGTAATACAATGAAACCTAGATCGTGGTAAATAATGCAAATAAAGTAGAAATAATACTACATCACGTAGTTTCATTTAATTGTGAATAATGAATTTTTAGAAAATTAACGCCAAATATATTCAACAATACATTTTTAATGACGGGCCTGTGAAAAATACAGTAGACAAATATATTTACGTTATAAAAATTAAAATTTTGTAAATCGTTTAATACAAAATACTATGTAACGTTAACTATTTATAAGACCGTAAAGGCGTATATAAGCCTCATAATGCAAGTTCTTCTTGACAGTTTTTTTAGAATTACTAGCCAAACGGTCAAGACATAACCATCGTTATGTACATCCATCTGTTTGTTACACGCTTGTATATATACATCGATATATTATAATGCTGCTAATGAATAACTACTTATGATTGAAATGCTAAGTGCAAATAGAAATATGCTACCAGTGTAGACACTGGAAGTGCACATTGCTCCCCCGTGCAATATTCACATATAAAACAATGCAACTTACTGAAAATGAGACGTAATGGTTTAATATAAAATATATATTACATTTCTATAGTTTTTTTTTCACAGTATGTCCAGTAGAGACCTTCATGGCAAATATTGTATGCCATGGACACATCTGTTGACAATTAACGTGTGTGCACCAGAGCTAATCGTTTTCCATATTATACAGACGACAGACATATAGACATTAAGTTATATCAACTTTATACGCACAACTAATTTCTGATCCAAAAGATTCTAAACCTTATTGATTCACCATTATGCATTTTATTTACTTGCAAATAGCAGTGCAATCTCATTATTCTGTCTTTAATAAAGTCCTTCTTAATTTTCCTTACACTCCATTATGTGTCGTTTCCAAATTGCAACACAGGAAAATACATAACATTGAATTATTTGGAAAAATAAGAAGTCTCGTTCGCTTTTAACATTAAGAATTGGTCTATTTATCCGAAAAGAGCTATTTTCATAGGAAATATTATTGGATTTTATTTCTTAAGAATTGATTTTCATATATAGTATGGAAAGTTTTATTAGGAGTAAAATCAGTTCAGAGCGTTAAAAAAGTAACAGTTTGTAAGTTTGGATAAGGAGGTAATCTCCGAAACTACTCATCATATTTCAAAAATTCTTCCACCAATATTTAAAAAGGACCTTCAGGATGGACATAGGTTGTATATTATCCCGTTAAAAAAGTCATATATTATAAAAAAGTTATGTTTAGTAAGTTTGGATGTAGGAGGTAATCTCTGAAACTCTTCATCCGATTTCAAAATTTCTTTAACCAATATTTAAAAAGAACCTTCAGGATGGACATAGGTTGTACATTGTCCCGTTAAAAAAAATTCATGGAGACCAGTTGTGCAACTTAAGTCAACGAAATAACAGTTGGGCGAATGCGTTTCTGATGAACGCTACTTTAATGGTAAAAGATATATTGATAGATGATGTTAATATTTATATACAGTGTTACCTATTTTATACATTCCAAGACAACCATAATTAAGGAGTATACTCCAGTGGCGCATCGGAGCTGACACGCACAATGATTTTGGATAAAAACGAATCACATCCGTACCTACACGTACACGCGTGCATATACGTACATAAGTACATACGTACGTACGCATTCACAAGTTTATGAAATCTGAATCTGATCCGATTTACGGACTTTTTTCATTGTTAATGTTCAGGGAAACGAACAAAATTATAAATTACCAAACACGGAAATTCGGTCCGTCCTTGAATTTTATCAAGTAAAAGGCCTATGTCCTATAACAATTGATGTAAAACTTATTTGATTGATGATATATTGTTTCAGTTATAATCGGAAAAGTATTTTTGGAGGTAAAGACCGAAAAAGTGACTTCTTTTTAAGACTCTAGAAAGTTACTGGCAGTTCTTACCCTGCTGTAAAGTAAGATAAGGCCCGCTTTAAAGCCGTTGCTATGGTTACGCTCTTTGACAGTTCAAATTCTAGAGTTTACTGTTTACTGTCACAACTCATCCAACCGTGTTTATGGTATGTTACGAGGTTTAAATTTGTATTAAATTGTGCTTAATTTTGTATTAAATTGTGATTATGTAATACTTTCATTAATATAACTTATGTGTAGCCTCACTTTAATGAAAGTTTTGGTTGCATTTGTTCCAGGTCGCTCATTTCTAGAGTGTTAAATTATTTTCGTAAAATTTATAGTTGCAAAAACTTAAACTTAAAGCGCCTTACATTTTGTTTTAACTATTTCGTAAACGAATATTTAAAGTTTTCTCTTTTGGAAAACTATTTTTGCCAACTTAGAAAATTCCTCAGAATATTAATTTTAACAGTATTGTCGATAAAAATTTACTTAATATAACAGTATCATATGAATATATATATATATATATATATATATATATATATATATATATATATATATATATATATATATATATATAATTAAATAGTTTTATATTCAATCTTTTTAATAAATTTAATGATAATGTAAAGTTCCGATAGTTATTTGCTCCCCAATTTTTTTATTATTTTAACCGTATTATCTATATTTTTTTCTAAAAGATAACCTCTTACACCGCGTCAATTTGGCAAACACTCATAGTATTAATCTTAACAGTATTGTCCATAAAAATTGACTTAGTATAATAGTATTATATGAATATATATATATATATATATATATATATATATATATAATATATATATATATATATATATATATATATAATATATATATATATATATATATACTATTAAATATTTTTTTAATTTTATTAGCACAATACCAATATGGAAAGAAAAAGAAACCGCTAACGAATCTTACTATGCACGCAATTGATAATTGATTTAAATCAAGGACAGTGATAGTTAAACAAACGTAGGGTATATCCTTTGTTTTTAACGTGAATACGTCATTAATTTTTCATCATTTTGCTACCATACGGGGGCAATCCAAAAAAACCTAATGTTAACAAAATCGGGGGATACAGTTTGGCATTGCAGTTTCGAATCTATCCTCTACATCATAAATGAAATTAAACCACTGGGTAGCTAAAGGATCAAAGAATTCATTACTATAAGCGAGAATAGTGACGCATCGCGTGCGGTGAAGGGGGAAGCGCCGCCATTTTGAGGTTATTTTGCTGCGTATCGAGATTTGCAATTAGTATAACTTTTGATTCGGAAAAGCTACGATGTTCGTTTAAGTCTTAATCGTCAGCTGTCATCAAAATCTATCGATTGCTTATAAAACATTAGTTTAAAGTAGTGACAGTGAATGTAATAAGGTGTTAGAATAAAAATATGTAATGTCGGCCTATATGCTATTGTAACACAATAATTATTTGTTTCCTTGCTTTTATCCTAAAAACAAAAATAAATATATTTTATTTAAAAAATATAACCCGTTACATAGACGTATTCACGTACAATACACGGCCGAGTCCATGATACAGCCATACCCAATTTTTTTTTAATTAATTTGTTATGCCTTAAATTATTCACAAGTGTTTAAAGCATATTTATACAATTATAATTTAATTTATCACGTGCACATAGTTAAATAACGATAAAAATAAAGTAAGGACAGTAAACACGTAAAGAACACATAGAGTAACAAAAGCAATTTAAACTACTTTAAGATATAATCACAAATGCATGAAATCACTTCTCTTCTGGTTCGGTAAGCAGAGATGACGAAGAGACCCACTAATCGATTGAGATGTACTTCTCTCGCGACAATGGCTGCATAACACGAAAGCTATCACTTTTTTTTATACCATCTCATCGGTTTTGTTCTTGTTAATCGTCTGCGCCGGTACCATTTCTGGAAGTGTAAGTTCTTATAATTTTTTCCTGGCCCCTCATTATCGTTTTTTGATGACGAGGCGTTAAAGCTTCGTATCTTTGAGGTGATGCGAGTATTGGAAGGTTTTTCTGCTATGTTTAAGGCGTTGATCGGAAAGTCGTTACCAGGTTGAATTTGAGAAAAAACTTATCACAAGGGTGCATGATTCGATCGCCTCTTTTTATGGATTTATTGGATGCGGGTTAATTATGTCAAAAAATAGGACAAAACAACGTAATTTAAAAATAAAACCTGTTAATTACGAGTAGATCTCTCACTACAAAAGTTCACTGCGCACTTATGCTCCAAAAAAAGGAATGTTTGACAGATAAACAATTTGACAATGGGTGGCACAAATATATGTTTAGTCCACAACTGTTTACAATACTCGTAGTATTTCATCCACAATGTTATTAAATGATACACTTAATCACTACATTACCTTACTAAACTCTCACGGTAATTAATATTATAAATATTAATAGTACACCATTACTTTATTAAAATAAATTTAAAAAATTAATTTATAAAAAGTGACAACCCTATTGTCAATTACATAAAACTCAGAGGTATAAAACATTTTGAAAAAATATTCAATATTTTATATGCTATTAAGTACACGTCACATACTTCATAATCCTTTAGAGTAAAATAGCTGTAGGGAATCAGTTGTAATTCGATATAGACGATATTCGATTGTTTTTCTAGCATGATACTTAAAAGAGACAGAATATTGATGCTATATAATAAATATATTTACAAAACATTTGGAATAAGAATAGTGAAAAAAATTTTGACATATCATTTTATTTTAAAATTTTGCAATTGTTTACACTCCGTATAATA
The DNA here is from genome assembly GCA_039881145.1 of Druceiella hillmani. NCBI lineage: Eukaryota > Metazoa > Arthropoda > Insecta > Lepidoptera > Hepialidae > Druceiella > Druceiella hillmani. The sequence goes on from JAYKKI010000064.1 coordinate 4,519,196, forward strand.
ATAAAGCTCTTACTTGACTATATATTTTACATAATTATTTTTAATGTTCACTCACTAAAGACACTCATTTTGACCGTATATATACTGGCCAGTAGCACAGTGGATAAATCGCTAGCGCCTGATTAAAGGGTTCGATTCCTGGCAGAGTGTTTGATAATCATAAATTGTTTACCTAATTGTGAATGATTTACCACAACTTGTAATAAAAAATTTAAAAAGACACAAATTATAAAAAACATCTTTTCTAGTCAAAAATTTCAAATAAATTCATAATACATTACGAATGTGAATTGAAGAAAAAGATTTACAATACCTGAACTCTCATTTTTTTTGTTTAAAAACATTCTTTTTTTGAGGTTAAATTTAGTATAGGCATATATCAATATTAAATATATACCACATACATTTCTCAAACTATTTACAAATGTTATTTTAATTTTTCGCCATGTAAATATTTTACATAGTATATCTTTAACGAGTGTAAAATATAGTGAATTTCTTGATATAGTAAACTTTATATATATTTATACAACAATTTAATAGTAATGTTGTTTTCAAATTAAAAAACAATTCACGTCAACTCACTCTATATCTTTTCATTCAGATCGACAAAGTTGTTGACATCCAATTCTTAAAAAAAACATTTAAGTTCAAACAAATGTTTACATTGAATGCAATGTAAAAATAGTTGCCCCAATGATAATTATAATATAATTTAGAACTTGTTTTGTAAATATTGGATAAAATTATTTTAAAATTAAGGCATTTTTCGCTACTTATCCGAAACTCAAATTCTTAAAATAATATAATTTGAGATATTTATCCAATAATATAATTTGAGATATTTATCCAATAATATAATTTGAGATATTTATCCAATAATATAATTTGAGATATTTATCCAATAATATAATTTGAAATATTTATCCAATAAATCCACAAAAAGATCGTGCACCCTTTTGATAAGTTTTTTCTGATTCGAAAAAAGAGACATAAGTTTTTTATCGACATTTTCATCAATGTTTCCAGGACAGTCTCACGTAAAATTCGAAAAAAAATTATTTTAAAAACCTTAAAACCCGTTCTTTAATTAGTTTATATAATTCGATTTACTTCGTTGCTCGTATAAAATGTCTTTATATATCTCTTGCATAAAATATCTTTAGATATTCTTGTATATATGCGCGTTAATATGCTTAATAACTATGTCAAACGTAAAATATATATGTGAAGCGGTTACTGAGAAAAAAGGTGTAAACCTTTTCAACCCAAGAACTGTCATAATCCTATATTAAAATCTGAAAGAAAACCGCTTTAGGATCTTTATAATTTCGTATTCTCCACTGGTATTCGATAAAACATAGGAAATAAACGAATTTTGATTTATTTCCCAAAAAAGATTCTATATATTTTTTTTTCAGGTTTAATTACTGAAACAAATATACACGAGATAATATGCTTCATCACTGAGCCCAATCACAAGTTCTAACAACAATCAGCGCCTGAGAAAATACGGTTGTTAGTCTAACACTTAAAAATATTTATATAAAAATATTGAAGGCAGCAGATAAAAATAATATTCTAAAAAAATTGCACCATTTTTGCAATGATACCCCACACGATCCAAAATGAAAAAAAATATAGTTTCAGAAATATTGCTGAAAATGTTTACAAAATATATTTATTCATTCAGATCGACAAAATTTTTGACATCCGATCCTTAAAAAAATAATTCAAGTACAAAAAAATGTTTACAATGAATGCATTGTAAAAATTAACTGACCCAATGATAATTATAACATAAGGAACTTATTTTATAAATATTGGATAAAATAATTTTAAACTTAGGGCGTTTATCGCTGCTTATTTGATACTCATTTTCTTCTTTTCTTAAGATAAGAAAAATTATAATTAAAAAGAACAGGAAAGAAGAACTAAAAAAAATAATATCAATACAATAAGGGTATCTTAATTAATATATAATGCAAACCAGTATCAAGATACTGATTCCATTTTAAAAATAAAGAAAGTTGGAAAACTACTGTTGTCAAGCATTATAAATCGATTTCCGTCACCTAAAATGATTTTAAAATCTTTTATGTGTGGTTTTTTTTTATGTGTGCAATTATTAAAAATAATTTTCTCATAATTCATGATTAATTACGTCTAAATTATTATTTAAATGTGTATAAATAGTGAGATCCGAACTATTAATGATATACGGGAAGCATTAAATAAATTCTCGGTGTTGCCACGTTGGTAGCACTTAAGGTAAACGCCGTTAATTATTTTCTATAAGGGCATCCATTAACAGTAGAGATACCAACCTTCACAACTCTTGACTCATTAATCTTGTCACAATCAGCGACATAACACAGATTCTTCGAGTGTTCCTTCGATTATCAAGAAATTCAAATATTGAGCAGGTATTAAATTAGTGACGAAACCAGGAAAAAAAACTTTCAAGTAAAAGTAAAACTCGCACTGTAAGGGTTCTGTACATATTTAGGCACTTATAAACATTTATGAGGACGTAATATTTTAATTAAACTATTTTAAAAATATTAATTTTTGACAACATAACTATATTGCCTATTTCATCTTCCGTAGGCGTAAAAGTATGATGCATATTTCAGAAATAAAAAGATCTAGGATCGCTACAATTTTCCTAAAATATTTACGTGAGCTCCTAAAAACCCTATCTTTTCCATAAATAACGCATGTTTTTCAGTATATCCCTGAAGGGGTGAAAATGAAATAATTTAGGAAAAATAAAAGTTGGACCCTTTTTACTTGTCCTTTCCCACAAACCCACGACCTAACGATTTCCCACACTATAAATGGAATCAAGAAAATTTGTTTCTAGTATTTAATTTTCTCTCCCCTAAAAGCTCTATATAAAAAAATGTAAATATTAGCTACGTTGGACTTGGTACGTTCTATTACTATGTCAAAAATTGCTATGTGTGAAGATTAATACGTTTTATAATTATACCAAATTTAAATTTTCTACATAAACCAATTTCTGAGAAAAATTACTGTTACAAACAGACGAACAGACTCGTAGTGATCTTATAAGGATTCTGCTTTTTTCTATTGGCGTAAAAACCTAAATAATGAAAAAGGGAACAAAGCTGTTTATAGAGAATCTGCTTCTTTGTTATCGTGACACTTTCTCTCCTCAGATAGATGGATAGACGCTACAACCAAAGAAAAAGCTGAGGAAAAATTTGTGAACTTCATATTAATCTACATACTTTAAAAAAAAATTATCGATAAGAAAACAAGGGTTTGGAACTGAACAAAAATCAAAGTTGATTGACTCTAATCCCCTCCGGTGGTAATTCTCCAATTAGATAGACCTAACCAAATATTTTTCTACTTATTCAATAACGATATGATCATTTAAAGGTTATGGCATGGACAGAAATGGACAGACAAATTGATGAAATGTACAGAAAAATGTTAAATATAAATATGGACGTCACATATCTATCATACTCATCACCAATGTAAAGATGTATTAGTCAATAAGTATAAAATTTACTTCTACAAAGGAAACAATGACATCAAAAAGTTATGAATTACTCAAGTAAATGGGACATTTCTGCAATAGCACATTTCATAGTATGAAGTGAAAACACTAACTGAAAAGCTCATCTATAACTTTAACATAAGTTTCCCCAAGAACTTAATTACATGTGTATGAAAAAAAGTTTTTCACTGAAGCTTGAGCTTCCAGCTAAACCTCATAAATATGGCTTCAAGCGATTTATGGTTTCAGTGGCTTTGCCTCAAATTTTGATGCCAATCGTGGACAAAAGGGTAAATGTGATGACTGCAAGCCCCAATGTGATGCATTATCCAAAGTTGTTCTTGATTTCCTAGAGACGCCCTTTCGGATGTAATTGATTTATGATTAATATCACTCAATAATTTTTGTACGTTACTGCTTTGATCGCATACTTGTCAAAGTAAATGATTATATATTTAGACACTATACAAAAATAAGTTTCCCTTTAGCTGCCAGATGAAAAATAATAACCACGGGTGCATCTATCAATTATATTGATGGTCACAATATAGTTGACTTGACGGTAGTAGCTTGAAGAAATAACAAATTTGCCATCATGTCCAGTTGGAAGCTAGGAAAAAATTATACTTAAACAATGTTTTTCATAAAAAAATCTTAAACAATGTATTCCTTCGTTTGTGACAGAATTTAATTTGTGGCCTTCTGTTGCGACTGAATTTAATCCATATGCGAGGTTATGTCGACCTATTCGAGTGCATAATCACTAATGAACACCAAAGTTAAATTTAACCATAAGTTCCAGCAAGAGCTGGAACTCACGGCTATTTTCCCATTGTCTTGACGTGGCTTTGTGTAGCTTCCTGAGCATAAAGGTGCAATAAAGCTGTCTATTCTGCTGCCTTTTTTTTTAATATAACAGTATGCATCGAACGAAGCAAAACAGCGAGATTGAACACAAAATTCAGAAAAAGGTCTCTCCAACCAATTCTACTTAAAAATGTGCAATTGGATCAGAGTGGTATAGGTGTGGCTAGCGTGATTAGATACAAATTCAAAATAGCGCAGACTTCGCACAAAGACCAATTGCGAGAAATATGAATTTGGTTCAGTTAGATATTTCATTACTAGAGCATACCAATTCTTTCTTAGGAAATGTTGCATTTCTATAACCAATCATTTATTCATTATTTTTCCATTTATTGTATTTTTATTCGTTACCACTAAAAATTCAAATATTTTGCTTGCTGTATAAAAGGTTAAATAGCCACAAAATTTATGATGAAATACACGTATTTATCGGAGTAGGATCCGATAATCGTGTTTTCACGAAAATACGACGGAGTTCGCGAAAAATCGGGTTATCTCGTAAAGGCAGTTGATTTACGCGATTTTATTGATTCTTACGATACTAATCTTGTGTTTTCGCGAAAACGCGAATTGAATCTTGGATTTTCTTGAAACAGCGGGACTATTTTAGTAGAATGGGAAATAGGTTAACCCTTGTTTTGTAACCTCTGCATTTTGTCTAATATTGATAGAATAGAGACATCACTAAATATTTTTGCATTTTTTCTAAGATTGGCCGAAGAGAGGAACCACTAAATATTTTTACATTTTTCTAATATTGGTAGAATAGAGAAATCACTAAATATTTTTGCATTTCTTCTAATATTGGTCGAATAGAGAAGTCACTAAATATTTTTGCATTTTTTCAAATATTGGTAGAATAGTGAAATCACTATATATTTTTTTACATTTTTTCTAATATTGGTCGAATAGAGAAATCACTAAATATCTTTGCATTTTTTCTAATATTGGTCGAAGAGAGAAATCACTAAATATATTGACGTTGAATGGGTACAACGTCTCTCTCTATTTTGTAACAACTCTTTGGACGCAAGTTACCAAATCATGAAGTCTATTCAGAAAATAAACGATAAAACATTTGTGATCTGATCAGGTAAGGTTTTATTTCTTTGCAAAATAACAAAGCCCGAAATTAGGTGCAAGTAACCAAATATCACGAGGCGTATTCAGAAAATAAAGTTTTATTTCGTTGCAAAATAACAAAGTCCTAAATTATTATTATTATTATTATTATGAGAACAATTAATACATACATTTTTAAAAATAACAAATTAGATATTTTTAACATTAAAATTATTAAAAGTAGAAAATTATTAAAAGTAGTATTTGTGAGTCTAATAAAAAATATCAATATTAATTATAGTAAAAATTAACGAAAAGGATATTAATTATAAAGAACAAGCTCGTGACGTAAAACCTGTTTTTTCAACTATAGGTACCTTAACTGGTTATTATAACAAGTTAATTATTTATAGTATCGAGAATTAGAGATAAAATTATTTTTTCATTATTCTGCATACATATTTTTTTACCTACATTATCTATCATAATTTGATAGATCCTAATCCCTTTCATTATAACCCATCCTTGTCCCTCCCTACTCCTAAAATGTCGTGGCGTTTCTTGGGTTTCTAATTAATATTATTTTATTATCACACAATGTCTGCAACGGCATTTAATATTCTCATATAATTCTTTGTGAATGACTGTGAAAGATTGCTCCTGTAGCAATAAGTTTGCCACTATATACTTAGTTTTCTAAACTTGCAGAAATAAATAAATAAATTAATATTCTTTGGTTTTACACTGTATTTTTGACCTTGAACAAGAACATTTTTAAAAAAATAGTGAATATTTCCCAGCAATTTCACGTAAGGAAAATTTGTTTCGCGGAACCGTTTCCAAAAACTTCACGTGCGACATTTGTACCGTATTTCGCGGCATCCAGTCTTTTATAGCACCAAAAGACGTCCCAACTTGGTACAGCTCTTTTTCTTGTCCACAATAATACCTTCAATGTTTTTCGAATCTGAAGGCCTCTATCAATTTTTGGAACTTCTATTAAAACTGTAAACCCTATGTCGATATCTTTAAAATTTTTGGCAACCGCATCTGTCATTTTCTCCGCAGATCTTTTTATGTTTTTGAGAGCAAATTCTCTTTCTAATCGAATGATACTCTGAATGTATGAATCTTTCTTACATAAGAAACACTAAACTGAGGCACCATAATCTTCTATCCCTACTAAATGTCCATAAATAGCATGAACAGGTTACTTACAACTCTAACAAGAATATGCATTTGCCACTAATTTTGTTGGACGGAAGTAAATTTCAAATCCATGAGATCAACTTGGGCTCTATTATTAAAATCATTAGGGAGTACTGACTTAATGACAATAATCTTTTTTAGCAGAGATTTCTTAAAATGGTACGTTTTACAAAGTTTTAAAATGTGTTCTATGTATGGTAAGGGTAACCAATCCTTTTAGTTTTTAGGTGGCCCATGGCCTGTACATCAATGACACTCGATCAAAACTGAATGATAATCTTCGGCGGGTTCAATCTTTAAAAACGTGCCAGAATTCAAATCCGATTTAAATACCAAAACTTTGCTCGTGCCGATTGTAGTAACATCGTATTGGGTTCCGTAGTAATATTGTTTCCTACTTCTATTTGCGTGATTGGCAGGGGCAGATTTGTACGATTTGTATATATATATATATATATATATATATATATGTATATGTATATATGTATATATATATATATATATATATATATATATATATATATATATATATATATGTATATGTATATATGTATATATATATATATATATATATATATATATATATATATATGTGTGTGTATATAAATGCATTCACTGCTGACCAAGCATAGCACGTTATACTTATAGCTACAGATATACTGTTAACATTAGCATGTCGGTGACGCGAACCTAATAAGATTTCCTACCAAAAATCTCATAAGTTTACCAAAAATGGCTCAACGCGCCTAAAGAAGTATTCACTTCAAAAACAAAATTCAGTGTATGAATGGAAGCATATATCTAAAATAGTCAAACATTATATCTATCCAAGCAATAACTTCATAAAACATTTAAGTAATCACTTTTCACAACCGAATGATGATAAACCCTTAAATATGAGATCAACGGAACCATATTATTAAGCCTCCGCCATCCGTCTGTGTGTCTGTCACAGGGTACAATCCTGTGAACAGGGTACAACCCTTCTTTTGAACGATAATTGGTAGATACTTGAAATTTTTACATAACGATACGTGTTACATGGTCTCTACCACGACTAATAAAACCTGTCAAGCACGAGTAGGACTCACACTACGATGGTTCCGTACATAGTTTGGCACTTATAAATATTTAAGGGTAAATTGCTATATACCTTTAAATATTTATAATTAAACTATTTACAAATATTAATTTTTCACAACATAAATATATTACTTAATATATTTTGACAAGCGTAAAAATAAACTACAAAAATGTAAAATAAAATAGACTGTCTTTTAATTTAAAATACTTTATCAGTATCTTGCCCCGAAGTCACGTGAGACAGCTGTACTTAACCAATTATTTTAGAAACCTACGAATCACATTTTGCTATGGCCATTTCCATTATTTATATCTATTTATTATTTACCAAAGAATTAGTGTCAACATTATGCTGTGCGAGCCCGACTCGTACTTGACCACTTTTATTAAACTAAACCTAGGGCTTAGTCAATCTGTTCAAAAATTAGCGAAAAATTGTTCAAATTCCTCAACTGTATTCTGATATAACACACCTTTGACGTCTGCTTTTTAAACCCTGCAAATACTAATTTAGTATTTGTTTATTATCAAATACGAATTATAAAACACGGAGCATCAAAAAGATATGATGTTAATTTAACAAAAGGATAAGTTTAATTTGTTTGTTTTTTAATGTTTGACACAAAAAAAATGTTTTAGACGTATTTTATAACTACTTTTAAGTTAAAAAAATGCTTGCAATTTAATCCTTGTTAAAATCAATATTACAGAATCTTAAGCGTTTTCGGTAAATACAATTTTCTTTTTTTTTAAATACAATTTCATTTTCTTATTTTTTTATTTAGATTAGTTGTTTAAGAAAAATTAAAAGCTTTTTGAAAGTAAATAAAAGTAGATATACGCATTTCAGTGGAGAGGGAAAACATGCACACAGGCATGTGCTGTACTAATTGTAATTAGTTTTCTAATTTATGATTCCCAAGAAAATTTTAGATCACCAAAATGAAGGATTTCCAAATTTTCTTTTCGAGCTCGTTCATAGATTTGACAAAATTTGAATCTTCTACGAGCTGTCTGGTCTGTGGTTCATCGAAAATACCTGCTTCCGACTTTTCTGTGCTTCGGCCAGGATTTTTTTCCGAATAGAAAGCAAAACGTTCACAATCTTTGTTAAGGAGTTAAACAAATTAAATAACAGTTTCATTATGCAGAGCAAAAAAAAGGTGGATTTGTTATATTTTGGTTATCAATAACTGATAACTCCGTCGACGGCCACACTTTTTGAATCCAATGGTTCTTTTTGTTAGGGCTGTTCTACAAACATATGAAACGCATATTTAGTATAACCTGATAATATCGGTGGTATTGGCACTAGTGATTCGTCACAATGTGGAAGAGGTCGCTGAACAGAAAGCAACGTAGGACATTACCACATATTCCGGTTACCCGAGTTTATCCCGCCGGTTTCCAGTAAAGTTTACTGCACAAAAATAATAATCGACATGATAATTACGAGATCCCGCGAATTCAATGGTATCCTGAATTTGAGAGTGGATTTTTTCCCACTTGACAATTGTCGCAGAGACGCAATACAATTTCTGGCATACAGTATTTGGCACCCATGGCTCTCTTGATTGCAAATACTCACTCCATAATAGTTAAACCATGCAGTTTTAACGAAGTCCGTGATGAATTTACTACTATACTGTGTAAAGGTATATTCACCACAAATAACACAAAAATTATCTAGATAATATATATATATATATATATATATATATATATATATATATATATATATATATATATATATATACTAGCGACCCACCCCATCTTCGCACGGGTGCAGTGTAGGTATTATGTGATGTAATTCTGGAGCGATTAATAATATTACTGTCATTCACGCATAGCCGCCGCTCGCCGCCGCCGCCGTCCGTGCACGGCATTAGTATCGCGAATACTGATTTTTGGTAATTTTAAATATGTGATATCTTCTAAAATACTAATGATAATGATTTGCTGTACAGAGCAAATTTTATCCACATTAAATGCCCAACGAAACTAACTTATTTAATTAAATAAAGATTAATATAATATTGATCAAAATAACTTCGAAAGTACAACCTACAAAAAATTAATGAAAATGGATACTGTGGGTCCGCAGGATATTGTTACATGCCATTCTGGAGTTTTTTGGAGATATTTTTAAAGTACACAATTCCGTAGTACAAAACTTCGAAACGTCTCGTAAAGTTTAGTGAGCGTTAGCAATGAAAGCGCCCAAAATTCTACTTGTTTACGAAATATTGACTTTTTCATACTTTTTGTAAATATAACATGCATGTATTATACCTATAAACCTTCCGAAAAAAATTATCTGAATAACAGTGAAACCACATCAAAATCCGTTGCATAGTTTAAAATATCTAAGCTTACAGAGGGGCAGACTGATGCGGGAAGTGACTTTTTTTATACTAAGTAAGGATGTATATATAAATACACACACACATACACACACAAACACACACACACACACACATATATATATATATATATATATATATATATATATATATATATATATAATTACGATAAATATAAATAAAAGTTCCAGGTGTTTATAATTTTTGGAAAAAAAAACTTTTCATTTATTTCCCTTCTGATTTTCCCATGATATTTCACTCCTTTTCATCCTGATAATTACTAGACCATATCACTCAGGTATGTATATTGATACAATGTTGCAATTTTTTCATTGCAATTCATGGTGATCTGGATTCGAAATGGTCGGCGCTCGATTTCTACTCCCACTTGAAGCTATCATCATCATCATAATATATATTGATACGCTAAAGTTAAGATGTTACTCTCCCTTTTTAGAAAAAACCTCACAACTAATCCACATAAATTATATATCATTTTATAGATAATTGCTTGCTCTACCGGCATCCACAACTAAAAAATGTATTATTGCTATTGTTTTTGAAAATTAATTAATTATTAAAATTATATACACAAAACAGCAACGCTGCCATCTAACGGCTCAACGTCAATATGATTGACGGTCGGTAAAATTTTTGTTTGATTTCAAATCCACTCACGTATAAATAAAGTGGCGCTTTAGCTCAATGCTTTTGATACTTACGCCTCTATATGTCAATTTTAGTAAAATATTTGTTTGATCTGTCATCTGAGCTTCATAATGGAATAAGTCATGCGAAGACTTCGCACGGGTCACGCTAGTATTTTTTTATTAATGTAGATGAATTGGATAACTTGAGGATTAAAAGAAAAAGGAAAGAAAACATAGTATAGCCAAAATGCCATCAAGGCTGTTTAAATTTTACATGACACTGATAGCTTCAAAAAAAAAAACAACACGCAACATATCTGTTTGTCTATGGGTATGGTTTTTTTCCAATCTGATCTTAATTAACCGTAAAGAGCGGTCAGAGAATCTTAACGAGTAACGAAATAGGTCCCAAACTCTGTTGCGGTCACATTAGTCTACCGCAGCTGTCAGCGGACAACCATCGATCAATTTTAATCATTTTTAATTAATGATCCGACTAAATCATCACGTGGGGAGATGACGGGAGGGAATGATCTCTGCGGTCGGATCAGTGGTCCGAAGTAAACAGCATCCTCGGCTTGATCTCGCTCTGCTTTGCTAGCTTTGTGCGGCGCGGTCACACGGTTTCGTGCAACGTCTATTGCAGATAATATGACATTTTTGTTTTTTTGGTTTTTATTTTATTTTAGCTTTAACAATATATGGTCAATTACAAAATATAAAAAGACAATGGTTTATTAAACCTGTATACGTTTAGTATTTCATTCAAGAAAAAATGTAAACAAACGAAATCAGGCCAATAATATTTTTGAATGTTAACTAAAGACTGTTATGACGATTTCCAAGATTGTAGGTCGACTGGAAATACCCTATAGATTTTGAAGATCAGTGAGTAAGGTATAAATAAAATTTGTTTAAATGGTTATATCTTTTTATTGTGTGAACTAAAAAACTTGCAATTTTTACAATAGTGGAAGACTATAGGACATAATAACTCAAGTCGTTTCTCAGAAAAAGGGATTTGATGGACAGACGGACGCATGGATGATGGGACAACAAAGGAACCCCATAAGTATTCTGTTTTTTTTTCTTTTTGAGAGACAGAACCCTAAAAAACTTATCAATTATAACTCGCACTACACATTTAGGTACTACAATATTTAATGGTACTATTAAATTTCTATTAAACTATCTAAAAATGTTAATTTTTCACAAAGTAAATATCTTACCGACTTTATCTTTCATAGGCGTAAAATCATGGCGCATATTCCAAAAAGTACCACAGTTAGAATCATCGCTACAGTTTTCTAGAATCATTGCTATACTTTTCTATAATCATCGCTATATTTTTCTATAATCATCGCTATAATTTTCTAGAACCATGCAACCAGCGTACTAGACAACGCTATAGTTTTTTAAAATCATCGCTATACTTTCCTAGAATCATTAATAAAGTTTTCTAGCATACGCTATAATTTTCTAGAATAAGCTATAGTTTTCTAGAATCAGCGCTGTACTTTGCTAGAAACATTACTATAGTTTTCTAGAATACGCTATAGTTTTCTAGAATCATCGTTTTTTTAGAATACGCTACAGTTTTCTGGAATCATAGCAATACTTTTCTAGAATCATTACTATAATTTTCTAGAGTCATCAGTTTTCTAGAATCATCGCTATAGTTTACCTACAACTTTTGTGTAGGCTTCTAAAAACTCCATTTTTTTTTCGTAATTTTGGGTACAGCAGTCTACAAGAAGACATATTCTCTCGTAGATAACATATTATGTAGAGTAACACAATATAATTAATACTAGCGTGACCCGTGCGAAGTCTTCGCATTATTTATTCCATTATGAAGCTCAAATGACAGATCAAACAAATATTTTACTAAAATTGACATATAGAGGCGCAAGTATCAAAAGCATTGAGCTAAAGCATTGATCAAAAGCATTGAGCCACTTTATTTATACGTGAGTGGATTTGAAATTAAACAATAATTAATACGCTAAGGTTAAGATGTTACACTCCCTTTTTAGAAAAAACCTCACAACTAATCCACATAAATTATATATCATTTTATAGATAATTGCTTGCTCTACCGGCATCCACAACTAAAAAATTTATTATTGCTATTGTTTTTGCAAATTAATTAATTATTAAAATTATATACACAAAACAGCAATGCTGCCATCTAACGGCTCAACGTCAATACGATTGACGGTCGGTAAAATTTTTGTTTAATTTCAAATCCACTCACGTATAAATAAAGTGGCGCTTTAGCTCAATGCTTTTGATACTTGCGCCTCTATATGTCAATTTTAGTAAAATATTTGTTTGATCTGTCATCTGAGCTTCATAATGGAATAAATAATGCGAAGACTTCGCACGGGTCACGCTAGTGTAAAATTTAATATAATAAAACTTTAAATTCGGCATTTAATTATCCTTAACTAACTAAGCGACTCCGCTCCATATTGCTTGTAAGGCTAAACCATATTGCTTGTAAGGGTTGAGGGTGTATCAGTGGGAAACTCAGGATGATTAGTCAATAAATAGACCGGCCTCTCTTTATCTTGCCCTATTCAAGCAGTGTGCCCATCTTCTTTACTTTTTGTCGCTGCTCTGCCACTATTACATTATGATAAATAGTTTATAATCTTTCCTCAGGTATAGACTTTAAAAAAAAAGAATATTTAAAATCATATATGCTGTTGTAGAGATAAGCGTGGACAAAGAAACAAATAAAATAAAAAAAGTAACAAAACATACAAACAAATTTAGTGTTTAAATTTTTTTGTGTTACTCCTCGTTTTCCCAGAGACTTTACTATTTTTTAAAACGATTTTTTTAACTGTTTCCGGGGCTTTAAAAAAAACGATTTTCTATTATTAATACATTAGTTTACTAAAATCATTAATGAAACAAACAAACTAAAACCGGAAACTGTATCTTAAATTGTTAAGACAGAGGAAATGGGTTCAGTCGTATCCGAGCTCTAAGGTTTTATGTTAAAACGCCATGTTCTCCGATATCTGAACGAAACTTTTTTTATATATTTGTTTCTCTAATGTCGAGAGTCGAGAGTAGAGAAAGTAAACTAATATAGAAGACACGTACACTCTTAGAACGTTCTGTTTTCTTGGAAAAATATAATTTTTCATCATATAAACCGATATTCTTGGAAAAATATAATTTTTCAAATAGGCAGTCGAAACTTTTGATTATCGTTATTAAAGCCGATACCGCTCGGACGCTTTTTCGTTTCTCCTCGATCGGCCCTTTCCTCTGATTCTAGTCACATTTTCGTCTCACATAGGCCGATATATCAAAAAAAAAATATAATTTTTATAATTTTTCAACTTTGCAATTTCATAAAATTTTAATTATTTTTATTAAAGCCAATATCACTGGAGGTCTTATTAGAATTAATTAAGAGCTTTCCACCTAGGCTTATTAAAAAAATATCGATGTATCGATATTTTTTTCTCTATATCGATATTTTTTGGCCATATTTAATATTTCGATATATCGATACATCGATAAATATTAAATATTAAATATCGGGAACGTATCAAACCTGTTGTAAAAATGTATCGTATCTGTTGTCCTGTTGCAGCCGACTAAAAACTGCTGAAATGCAAAGCCTTACAAAAACGGAGCGAATGAAGAAAGACTCGTGTTTCTATGACTTTCTTTACTTGTGTATTGTTAAAAAAAAAACATAACCTCAAAGCCTCAAACAGAATGCTTACTCTGCACTCAAGTTACTCAAAGTAATTTATGATTGCATTCAATTATATTGCAGTGAGTGAAGTGAATTTAAGTGTTTTATATGTCATATCTGGTGCTGTATGGAACTTTTTCAAATAAATAAACAAAGAAAACGTATTGTGTAATCTGTGCGGAAAAATCAACAAAACAAGTGGAAACACAACAAATTTAGCAGCACGTTTAAAAAAATAAGCAACATTATGCATTTTTGCAACTCAAAAATACATTTATTAGAATTAGTATTTATTTAGTAACCTGAGATTGTAGTGAACTAAACTAGACCAAATACACAAGATTTTTTTAGAACGCCAATATTATCTTTAAGTCGTACCGAAATATCGACATTTTCTTTCGGTATATCAAAAACCATATCGATACTTTTAAAATAAATTGATACGATATATAACGATACTTTTTGGCACTTCCGACATCCCTATTCCCACCTCGACCGGCGTCCTAGCTTTACGCGTTCACGAGGTAGACCGCCTGTAAAATATGCATACTTTTAGATTTTCCGGGATACCTTCCTATTTTTAAAAACAATTTGTTTAAATGTGTCTAAGGTTTTAAAGAATTATTTTAATTTCCTAAATAACTAATGAAATAAACAAACTAAAACCAGAAACTGTATCTTAAATTGTTAAAACATAATTAATTATTATATCGATATATAGAAATGAATGCTATTTAATAGATTAATAAAATTAATATTTCAATATAAAAGTATTCACATTTCAAGTAACGGATATTATAAAGAATAAAATACATTTTTATGAATTAAAAATTAATTAAGAATATACATTATTTGTTATCGGCCATTATGGGGCTTAAAAGATGAACACAACACAATACAAAATGATCTGGATACGTTTACAAAACGTTTATTAGGTGAAATATAACTTTTATAGCAAATTATTTTAAATATATTTTCAGTGTCCCATGAATTTCAGACATGTTACCAATATTATTAACATACATTTTGTCCACTCTGGTTTAAAATGCTGGCTTATTTTTGCCTTTGTCGTTTATTTTTTTGTTTTTTTCTTAATTTCTAAAGTTGGCTACTATTGATTTTACCTATCGGTTAAGTTTCAACGCTTCAAATGAGAATGTGAAAAACAATTTTTTTTTCTTTTTGCAATAGATTAAATAGTGTATATAATTGTTTTCTATATAATAACGCTTTAAATTGTTCGTTTTTGATCAATAAAATAAATAATACTCGAATAATGGGAAACAAATTTAGTCAGTTTTATATAAATAATTTTGTATAATTAATTAATCTGTTTCATTTTTCTCTATTACTAGCTCCTATTTTAATAATTTAACTATATAAAGTTACTAACGAGGTTTTTAGCTCACAACTTTCAGTTTTCTAAAAGTAAGTATGGTTAACCTAATTAAGCCATACATAAGTTAAGTAAACGCAGTTTTAGTTCATCAAATTATTTTCATACTCAATGCCCTTTTTCCATAATTGGTTCAACCCTTTTGATCTATGAAAAATGTCCATTACATTAAAATATAAAAAAGGTATCTTATTTTTATTATAACTGTAAATAAGATGTTACACCTCAGTTAGTATTGCAATGTGCAGAATGTTCAAAATCATATCTGTAGATATTCAAACGGCACGTTTGATATAGGTATAACATAGCCGGTATGGATATAATGTAGGTATGACATAGTGCGGTATGTTTAGTTGGTATGGCTTAATTATTCTGAGAAAACACGTTACGAACGGCGAGGCGGCGGTCGCGGTCGCCGCGGGGAGTTTCAACTTGGAAGTAAATTTGTTTTATTTTTTGACAGTTTTATTTTATTTAATTATCGATTTAATGGTTCTGAATCGAAAAAAATAGAATAAGTGATAAATATCAATATTAAAGTTAAAAAAATGTGAATTGTCATTATTTGATTTCATTTTTGAGCCTACATTCATTTTACATGAACGAGTTTTGAACGAGCATGACGAGTTTTGAAAAATGTTGTGATTAGAATTCGAACAGATAGGTTTTCTTTTTGAAGTGAAATTAATTTTTCTAGCAACATCAGAGTCATTTGTCATGTTAAAAGCGCGTAACGCTTGATAAAACGAACTTCGAAATCATGCCACAGGTGGGGGAACTGGGCAAGCATTATTAACGTGGTGGTTAAAAAAGTCAAAAAGTTTATAAATGCTAATCCATCGATGAAGCGTGATGTTGGCATCTATTTTCGCCTCCAATTTTGTATACATCATGATGCAAAAAAGTGTGATAGTATAATTAATTCAATGGTTTCGAAACAAAATTTATTAAATATTTTAAAATAAATTAATGAAACTATACTTTTAGTCAGAATTACAAGAAATAATGTATAATTTAGATAACTAATGACCAGTATAAATTAATAATTGAAACAAACCGTCAATAGGTTTCACTTCATCAGCGAGTTTATGTGAGTCAGGTTATTGTGAAACGTTATATGTCCAACGTCGGTGCAAAAAATTAATACTAAATGTTAATAAAGAAACGGTTTTTCTTACCTGTTTTTTTAGTACATTACTATAAATTAGTAAACAAATATTCTTTAAGTCAGAATAACAAGAAAAAATGTATAATTTAGATAACTAATGATCAGTATAAATTAATAATTGAAACAAACCGTCAATAGGTTTCACTTCATCAGTGAGTTTATATGAGTCAGGTTATTGTGAAAGGTTATATGTCCAACATCAGTGCAAGAAATTAATACTAAATGTTGGTAAAGAAAAACAGTTATTTACACTTTAAAGAAAAAAAATCGGAATAGTAGACGGTGGGAACTCTGCCGCAACTTAATTTAATGTAAATAAAACTGCGCCATTATTGCATCCCATTTGCTGCGAATCTTTATCCTGTTTATAACAGAGTACGCTGCAAATGATATTTGATAGATGGCTTTAGTGTCTTATTGCTCAGTTTGTTTCTTTTACGCTACGTGCCATACAAAATCGCACAAAATTTGACTAAATTTTTTAGTGCAAGGCATTCAATACAAGGGCAAGGTTAAATAAAACTCCGAATGGGAAAAGTTTTGCATCTATTTTTATTTATATACTTTAATGTATTTAATTGATACACATGGTAGACTTATTGTTACGAGAGCAATCTCTTACAGTCAACCAGAACACCAGTCCAGCCCCGCTCAACGAGCGACCGGGAATCGAACCCAGGTTCCCGCGGTGCACCATGACTTCAAAGGCCGTATGCCTTATGAACAACCCAACACACCACGGCGACAACATCTATCCTATATTTCTTCAACATTTGGAAAAGGCTATATTGACTATCCATGAATTTTGGTATAGGTATCGTTTTTTCTACCGAACTGTTACATGCGAACGCAAAAAACATCCATTATTTTATATTCCACATGCAAGTACCAACTTCCATTTGCGAACACTAATTTTTAGTACGCTTAATTTGCTTGATTCGATTTTGGCGATATTGCTTCAACTTCAACTTATTCTCCTGTCCAACTTGCGACTTCAGAAGTAACGTCGTAGAATATGTGGTTAAATCACGACCAACGGATTATTTTCAAAATTTAAATTTATGTATTTGTTCATCGCGTATTTTTTTAATACTTATTGTTTTCGTTGTATGTTTAATTGTCGGTCACATTACTTTTTTCGCAACAACTTGCTCACACTTTATTAAATAAATAATATGTACTAAACACTTGTGCATATTATTTTTCACGTAACTATTTTTTTTTGTTATAAGTTAAGAAAGCGCAAACTTTGTTAAACGTATCCATAATGAAAACATCTTTCTATTTAAACAAATTATAATGCATAGCGCCGTATTGTGAAAAATGTTTAAGAATCATTAAGAAACCCCTTACAACTAATCCACAAAAAAACCCCAGATTAAAGATTTAAGAAAATAACTTTATCAAATAAATAAATATTTACAGATAATAATTAATTATGTAATGTACAACACTTCCACAGTTTCATAAAAAAAATTAATATCGAAATAAAAACTAAAGCCATTGCCAATTTGAACATCCCCTCGTTAAACTCGGTTACCTATAGCGACCACATAAAACAGTTTTACTACAAGCGAGTCGGCTGAGCCCAGGACCACACACGTCGATCGCCACCCATCACTCTAAAACGCACCATATCTACTAAACTAATAGAGATATCAACAAACAATGTACTACACCAATAAACAGCATTAAATTCTCTACAAATCCTCCCTGGGCCTCAGCCGTTCATTTTGAACAGTTTTGGAGTTACGGCCCATTAAATATTACCCATCACGATAGCGCTGGACCACCCATGGAGCGTCGTTAGGAGTGTTAGTAAAACGCTGATAATAACCGAACTGTTGAGTTAACAGTAAAATAATGTTAGCAAACAATTAAGGGTATGAAATTTGCTACAAGTTGCTCTTAACTGCTCGGGGATAGCTCTGCCGGTTCGAATACAGAGCACGGTTAAAAAATTTAGTTAGAGATCGCCGCTGGACCACCCAGTAAGAGAGCGAGGTGTATAACGTTAATGGGTGTGCCGGTGTGTTCTAATCTGTCAAATCGACAGATTGGGACACAGAGATAGTAGTGGAATACGGAAGTGTAAGATTTCGTATGTATTGTCATGGGATATGGGTGGGATTTGATAGATAGTGCAGGATATCCGCCGATAATGGACATTGAATGTGTGGGATGATAGATATCTAATTTTGAGATAAAATATTACATGACTCTGATGACAATTATATTGGTTAAAAAACACCGGATAATACATAGTACATATATTTTAACACTTTAAAACTAAAATCCCAACTTCGTTCGTTAATGGTCAACATTTGCATTTTCTATGACATTAAATGGAAAAGCGATTATTTTATTATTGTAAAGAAAATGTATAGTTTCCGTTCAGCAAGAAAAGAAAATAACCTGATAAAGGAAATGGTGATTCAAAAAAATGTTGGTTGATAGCTCATAAGAAGTAAACGGTTGGCAAAATATACTTGAAGAACCAGCTAGGTTCTTCAAGATTTTGTAATACAACGAAACCTAGGTCGTGGTAGAGAACTTAAAGAAAGTAGAAATAATACTACATCATGTAGTTTCATTTAATTATCAATAATTAATTTCTATAAAATTAACGCAAAATACATTCAAAAATTATTATGTTAACCCTAGAATGAGGCTATATAGGTACCTAGTACTCCATAATTGCTGAAGTACTCAATAATCGTTAAGGCAAATAAAATTAGGTCGGTTTAAAAGTATAAGGAATAGTATTTTCTGGATAGATTTAAAATTTTCTCTTCGAAATGAAATTGAGTCCGGTATCTCTAGACTAGGACTTCCCAAGAAATGGAGCGCGCCTCCCTATGGGGGCGTAAAGAGATCATAAGAAGGACCCAATGTGTTTAGATATTCTAAAGAAAAATCCATTTGAAGTCTTTAATCCACTCAATAACTCATTCAGTCGCATGCGGCCACAAACTTGGCATTAATACAATTTTATTACATAATTACAAATATTGAATATATTTGGCGTTAATTTTGTAGAAATTCATTATTCACAACTAAATGAAACTAAGTGATGTAGTATTATTTCTATTTTCTTTAGGTTCTTTACCACGATCTAGGTTCCGTTGTATTACAAGATCTTCAGGTGGGCTATTAGCAAAGATCTTTGCTTTTCTTTCATATTTTTTTTTACAATATTTGCTAATAGACCACCTGAAAATGTTGTTAACAAAGTTTATTAACCTAACCTAACAACGAAACCTAGGTCGTGGTAAAGAACTTAAAGAAAGTATAAATAATACTACATCACGTAGTTTCATTTAATTGTGTATATAATTACACTTAATTATTTTTAAGAGTGAACACCAAAGTTTTAAATTTGTTTGATTATTCTTGTAACTAAGGAATATATGTCGTGAAAATGATGAGTTTTTATTGGAAAAAATAAAAGGGGTGGCCTGAATATATTTTTAATAATCCAGGGAGGCTCAACGCAAGAAAAGTTTGGAATCACTGCTCTAGGCTGAACGCTTATTATAAATTAAAGTATTTATCCCTTTAGGTCACAATGATCCTCAAACCTATTTTCATTTTAAATGTCATAAAATTAATAAAGCGTAAGCAACTATTGAATTTACATAATTAATTTGATGGTTAAAGATTTTCCATCACTATGTGGCAATCGATTTTTTTATTATTTTAAACACAACTACAACAAAATTACATAAAAGTTAGTGAAAAGTGCTTAGTGTTTTCCCACGATATTCAGGTGCTGACCGCACTCGAAGTTGTTCTATTTCTTTAATGCAATTTAGTTTTTTTAAATAATTTAAATGTTTTTAGAAAATACCCACTCCGCAGTGTCCATTATTGTAGACGAAAAAACCTAGTGCATGTCTCGATATTGGAACCAACATTTTATATGCATGGAAATCTTTACATTTTCATTTTCACAAGGTCTAATTACAATAGAGTTGCATGTACTTTAGAAAATTAATCTATTTTAATGAAAAGAAAAACCTGATACAAAATTATATATTTCATATTTAAATAACAAAATTTCTACAGAATGTCTTTCCACTTACGTGTCAATATGTAGTGCCGAATATTCTTACAGAAAACGGTAATGTTGTTCTGTACCTAAAACTTTGTGGATCTTGACAGCATTTTGCAATTTATCTGATAATAACTGTATCTAAAACTGTACGTCTTTATATTTCTTACAGAATTACAAATATTAGCTCCCCAAATTCAGATTTTTTTATAAATGTTGTCAAATTAAAATGATTATGACTAAATACTTAACCGACTAATAAGAAAGTTTTAAACCAATAAAGTTGGGATAGAAAGTTATACCTTGCATAAAAAGAGAATAGATAAAAGCTCTATCAAATATTATTCCGACCTCGTTCTAAGTTTAACTTCGGTATAACCTTAAAAAGTTGACATTCCAGCAAGTATATTTAACAGCACGACAGTCTTTTGCAATTCAATTGTGTTTATAATTATTTTAAAGAAATCATCTATATATTTTTCAATTCGTACAATCACAACCATGGCAGAGAGAAACACAGAACTTATTACGTGAGTTGCAGCAAAAGCAATATTTATAGAAGACGCGTTTTGAAAGAAATAATATTAGGAACTATTCTTTAAACTGGTAATCTCATTTATTGCTAGAATATTTTAGGAAAAATCTGGACATTTTCCCAAAATTTGTCTGTAATAAATTAATCATTGCTTGTTTCTCCCGTTCTAATAAAATTTGCCCTTTTTTCGAATTTTCGTGCTCTTTCATAAGTGGAAAAACGAGAAAATTTCAACAAGAACGGACATAAGTAAAAAAAAATTCAAATTTTAACAATGCTCTAAAGATGCCATCTAATTTTATAGATGTAATTTGTATTCACAATCATAGACACTACTATTTAAAATAATACAAATTTTAGCAATGCTCTGAAGACGCCATCTAATTTTATAGATGTAATTTGTATTCAAAATCATAGACACAACTATTCAAAATAATACACATTTTAATAATGCTCCATAGACGCCATCTAATTTTAAAGATTGAATTTGTATTCATAATCATAGACATAACTATTGAAAATAACACAAAATTTAACAATGCTCAATAGACGCCATCTAATTTTATAAATGTAATTTGTATTCACAATCATAGACACAACTATTGAAAATAACACAAAATTTAACAATGCTCAATAGACGCCATCTAATTTTATAAATGTAATTTGTATTCACAATCATAGACACAACTATTTAAAATAATACAAATTTTAGCAATGCTCTGAAGACGCCATCTAATTTTATAGATGTAATTTGTATTCAAAATCATAGACACAACTATTCAAAATAATACACATTTTAATAATGCTCCATAGACGCCATCTAATTTTAAAGATTGAATTTGTATTCATAATCATAGACATAACTATTGAAAATAACACAAAATTTAACAATGCTCAATAGACGCCATCTAATTTTATAAATGTAATTTGTATTCACAATCATAGACACAACTATTTAAAATAATAAAAATTTTAGCAATGCTCTGAAGACGCCATCTAATTTTATAGATGTAATTTGTATTCAAAATCATAGACACAACTATTCAAAATAATACACATTTTAATAATGCTCCATAGACGCCATCTAATTTTAAAGATTGAATTTGTATTCATAATCATAGACATAACTATTGAAAATAATACAAATTTTAACAATTCTCTAAAGACGCCATCTAATTTTATAGATGTAATTTGTATTCACAATCATAGACACAAGTATTCAAAATATTAAAAATTTTAACAATGCTCTAAAGAGGCCATCTAATTTTATAAATGTAATTTGTATTCAAAATCATAGACACAACTATTGAAAATAATACAAATTTTAACAATTCTTTAAAGACGCCATCTAATTTTATAGATGTAATTTGTATTCACAATCATAGACACAAGTATTCAAAATATTAAAAATTTTAACAATGCTCTAAAGACACCATCAATTTTGTAGATGTAATTTGTATTCACAATCATAGAGACAATCTCGTATTTTGCTTGTTTGTCTATTAAATGCAACGTTGCCACGTTGCACTATTAAAAAAACTTCGTAATAGCTATTCTGTAGTTTTACTGAGTTTATTAGTAGTAATTAATACCTCCATCATACCAATCTTATCAACATTGTAAATATTCTCGGAACATAACTTTAAGCATTTTTATTAGTAACTGCGCTTGTCTTAGATTGTCCTTTTCTTAAAAAAAAGGTGCGCACAAACAAATAATTATGAAAATCGGTGAAAATTTAAAGTGGAAGAAAAGTTACCACCTGGAAAACAATTTTAGGGCTAAATTGTAGGCAGATAGCCCTACGAGCCGCAACTGCGTGTCGACAGAGCGAGACAGGAAGCATTTAAATGTCTTCTTCTCATCAACTACCGCAATTCAGTTCCATTTTAAAAATAATATAAGAAAAAGGGAGAAATTGGAAGGAAAGTAAGTTATTAAAAAAATTAACTTTTCATTGTTTTCTTATTACCAAAAAATGTGTCCAATCAGTTAGTACCTTATCCTACTCAAATCTTACACAATGTTAAAAACCATATTAAAATATAATTTATTAACAAACATTTTAAAAACGGTCTATATTTATAAAAAACAGTCTAATAACAAAGTTTTAAACGTATACATTGTTACTAATAAAGTTGGAATAGAAAGTTATACCTTGCATAAATAGAGAATAGATAAAAGCTCTGTCAAATATTATTCCGACCTCAGCCTAGGTTTAACTTCGGTATAACCTAAAAAAGTTGACATTCCAGCAAGTATATTTAACAGTATGACAGTATTTGCAATCCAATTGTGTTTATAATTATACATCAAACTCATTATTTCAAAAATATTGTCACTGTAGAAACTTTTTACGTTCAATTTGATCTGTTAGCTATTACACGAACAGGTTGCAGAAAATAATCGCTAAAAAAGCGAAAGTGCGCAAAACGCCGAGGACCGTCACCGAACTTTCGTAGCAGAAAAAACGGGTTTTCATAGAAAATTGTTTATAAATGTTAACCTATTTGACAATTCAATATGCTTCTCTTCTTATAGTTAACCAATAGATAAAAAATCACCAAAATTGATAAAAAATTTCGACCTATAGAGTGACTTAAATGCATATACGTACACAACAACAAACGGAGCTATTTTTCAAAGACAAGTTTCAAGCGTAAGAGTTATTTTAAAATATTAAGAAATCATATCATTTTTGCGTCCCGTAGGCATCCATTGGGTACGACCCAAAATATAATAGGTAACACTGTATATAAATATAAATTTTAATATAACTAAATGTAAATAGAAAATTCGTTAATGAAAAATGTTGTCAATATAATTATTTTCAAGTAAAATACAAATAAACAAGATCAAATTTATACAAACAAAATTAAAAACATTTAGTAACGTCAGACTAAAAAATTAAAATTAAAAGAGACTTTTTAATTTTGTAGGATAGAAGACACCAAATATTCATACATAATGACATTTAATGATTACATCTTCGTATAAGCGAACGATAGTAAATTATGTGTGTCACTCTCCGTGACTGCGATTACCCCATAAGATAATGCCAAATAAATATATTGATATCTCACTCTAAAGATGCGCAGAAATGTTGCGCGGAGAGGCCACCTAACGGTTATACTTTTTTAACGCTTTGAATGTCGTACGCTCTGAACTTTTGATTTTACTCCTAATAAAACTTCATACCGTGTGCCATATATGAAAAACGAATCCTAAGAAGTTCCTCCAAAAATATATATATTGAGCTCCCCTAAAATTTCATTGCAAATATTTTTTATACTAAATATTGAGATTAATGTGGATTAGAATATTTTATCACTAACATTCATGTCAACAAATCTCTGAAAATGACTGCTGTGACCGACGGAAGTATATTTAAGGAAACTCATAAGTATTCCGTTGTTATTTTTCCTTTTGAAGTGTGGAAGGGAAAAAACAACAAAAAAAAAAAAAGAAAAGAAAAGAAAAAAGAAAAAATTTATATATAGATATATATATATATATATATATATATATATATATATATATATATATATATATATATACTTCACTTTCTTATTACACAAGGAATAGGCCTTTTTACTTGTTAAATACTTTAAAATACTTAATAATATTAAATAACCTAAAAATATTTTAAATTAAATAGACAAACTTATATTAATTATAGCGAAACTCATTAAAGTTTGTATTATCATACCTTGTTTTATATTTCCAAAGAATCATCGTTGATTAAACATTTCCGGAGCACACACCATTTTTATGGACATAATCTCACAATTTACCCACACTCGGACCTTAATACTATTTATCTTCATAAATTACTCATAAAATAATTGACGAATTTCCATTTTATCATCTAGCTCAAAAAATTTATGAAATAATCAATCCCAGCAAATCTCAAACTATCATAGTCGATGGAAAAGACTTAATTTGCCACAAGTGATTTTAAACGATGCTTAAAATCAGTTCTTGCTTTCGCTATAAAGACTCATATTTTTTTCTCGGTTAAAATCTTATCTGATAGCCCCAGAATTTTAAAATCAGTCGTTGAATTCCAGACAAAAAATTATCTCTATACATACAGACTTCAAAAATTAATTCTAATGAAATCCAAAGTTTATCATCGTCGAAAACAATTCAGGACTTTCTTGACTACGGTGATATATGCGATCTGGATCTAACTGCTACATAATTTTCAGAATTTCTGTATCCTCTATAACTTTGATTTCCTAAAGTCTAATTACGTTTATTAGTATATATTGCCAATAAACTGCATGGCGATGCGTACATTCTCTTTTGAAATTCCAAAATTCATATCAATGAAATACAAATTTTCTTTCACATATGGTTTGAGATTGTTTGAAAGGGGTAAAAATACATTTTTTCATAATTTCAAGTATTATATCCTCGGAGATATATTGAAAAATATCTAAAAAATATATGTTTCTCCCGCATCCTTTATTTTCGAAACTACTCAACCTAGTGTTATAAAAATATATTGTTTTTAGAAGCCCATGCAAAGGTTGACGAAACACTAAAAAAGTAATTCTAGACCGCAAAACACCAAGAACCTTAGAATTATGTTATAAAAAATTAATCATTTGTAAATCTTCTTCTTCTCAGTTGAGTCACTCTTGACAGAGCGGTCGTGGTCCTGATGAAGCTACATCATCATTGGTGGTTGATACGACCCTTCTCACAATTTCTCACCATATTAACCTATTGACCGATATCCTAGTGCATTTATGTAGAGGGTCTCCAACTGCTGATTTGATTTGATCAGCCCATCGCATGGATGATCTGCCACGCGCTCTATTTCCTTCCAACCTTCCCGAGATCATCAAACGCTCCATAGAGTCATTGTTTCGCCTCGAGACATGGCCAAAGAACTTCAAAATTTGAGACTGTAATTGAGTTGATAAAAGCTGCGTGATGCCGAGTTCTTGAAGTATGGAGGTATTTGTACGAAATTCTGTCCATGACACTTCCAGCATTTTCCTCTAGTACCACATATCTAGGGCATATATTTTCCCCTTTTCCAGCTCTCGCAATATCCACGTCTCGAATGCGTATAAAAATATGGGGAAAACTAGTGTCCTTACTAGCCTAGTCTTAGTGGCTTTAGTTAAGTTGCGATTCCTCCATAATTTCTTCAGCTTATCCATCGCAGTTCTGGGTATCATTATTCGCCTCTTGACTTCATCTACGCAGCCCCCATTATTTGAGATTAAAGCACCAAAGTATATGTAGGACTGAACCAGATCGCAGTTCGCAATCCGTGTCACCTCTGGCAAGTTGTTATTGTCGTGGTCCTCAATCATCATTTGTAAATAGTTTCATCGAAATACAATGCCTTAAATGTTTATAAGTACCCAAACTAATGCGGAACCCTCGTAGTGTAAATTTTACGCATGTTTGAAAATTTTTATTCGTTCTGTTATATACGCTCCGTTTTTTTAAATATTATCTCCATAATGGCGTGCCACATATGTGTTATTTTTCTCTTTTCTTGTTTTTTATATTTTCTCTTATTTTTCAATCGCAAGTTTGAAAAATTTTAAATAATTCTATATTCCATCGTTTTATTAAAATTTTCAATTATCAACAAATCAAAGGGATCGACTAACCTATGTATCTATATTTTATGCGTATTCGAACACATTCTTGGCCACTTTAGTTAGAAAAAGGGCTTTAAGCACCATCCATCTTGCACAACCAGCAGAGATAGATGCCGCTATGTAAAAGAACGAAATTAATACACTGCTTCCTCTTTCCTTTTCTTTTTCTTCTTATAGCGGCGTCTCTCTCTACTGGTCGTACATGACAAATCAATGCTTTCAGTAATAATAGACAGCAAGATCTTACTTTATTTAATATTCATTCCGATTTTCTTGGATTATAAAGACGGAAAATCAACGTACGATTTTAATTCTTATTTGACGGCTTTTTTAAATTGTTTTTTTACGTTATCCTAATTTCTATCAACCAACTCTTAAACTAAATTGGCCCCTACTATTCAAACATCAGCGCACCACCACCTCCCTCAGTCATCCCCTCCGCATTCCTGTCTTATGTCTACATTTCTCTCAGCGCCTATGCGCTTGGGTCGACGCGAAATTCTTTACAAGTTTTAATCTTCTGTCGCCCAGTTTATAGTGGGCTATGTCAATGTTAAAATGAGTTATTTGATAGAACTTCGTAAGTTTATTTAAATTGTTTATTTGGGTTCCGTACTCCAAAAGATATCTCACGCCCCAAAATAGAATATGATTTTAAAAGAAGCTGGTATTTTTAGAATATAAAAACCAAACAATTCAACGTTTGACAATAAGGAAAGAGTAAAAAAAATAAAATTTGTAACCTTAATAGAAAACATTGAAAAACTATCTTCATAAATGCGCATATATTTCTAAAAATCAAGACTTTTTAATGAGAATTAAAAATAATAAAGAAAATCAGAGGAAACACATAATAACATTTTAGAATCGATTACAAACAATTATCAAAACCGCTTGCTTTTTTTATTGTGTAGCCATTGCCTAATTGAATTAAAAATAAACTGTCAACTAACATTGGCTATGGTTCTATTGTTGTCAAAATGAATTTATTTTTCGCTTTTATCGAGTTTTACGTGATTTTTTTCTACGGTCCTGTTAAGTCTGTGAGAGTCATGGTTTTATATGGTACCTCTATGGTTGGAGGATACAACAATCTGTTAAGTGTCGTGGGTTTATACGATACCTCTGTGGTTGGAGGATACAACAATCTGCTAAGTATCATGGGTTTATATGGTACCTCTATGGTTGGAGGATACAACTACCTGCTAAGTATTATGGGTTTATATGGTACCTCTATGGTTGGAGGATATAATAATCTGCTAAGTATCATGGGTTTATATGGTACCTCTATGGTTGGAGGATACAACAACCTACTAAGTATTATGGGTTTATATGGTACCTCTATGGTTGGACAATACAACAATTTGCAAAATATCACTAGTTTATATGGTACCTCTATGGTTAAAGGTTACAACAATATGCTAAGTATCATGTGTTTATATGGTACCTCTATGGTTAGAGGATACAATAATCTGCTAAGTTTTGTCTTGCTAGTTCAAAGAATTCTGAATCTAGAAATATAATTTACAAACTATTATAAATAACCTAACCTACATAAAAAAACACAAGATTTCGCTTTTGTCTGATCGATAATTTTGATAATTTTTTAAATATATATAACTTATTTTTTTATTTCCTCCATAGAACAACGTACGCTAACACAAATGAGCAATACAAACTGTACTGCAAAATAAAAAATTATTTGAATAAATATGAACTTTACGAAATTTAATTAACGAATCTGGATATCCTGATGGCTCAGGATCTCATCCTTTTATCAAGAAAATGTAGCTAATTGTCGAATAAATTAAAATTACTCTTAAGATATATTAGTTACATTCACACGTTTAGTACGTTGCATGATATTTGACACTCACATTTTACTCCCATCACGTCAAAAGAAGTTTCACTTCAAAAATCATTGTCGATAAAATGCTGATGATTTTTTGGAAATTTCTGTCAATGATATCAACTTTATCGATATCATATTTTTATAATATTAAATAAATTAACACAAACTGATTTTATAATATCTTCCCATTTTTTCTCATGGTACTGTTACATAAACCCCGTATAACAAAAACCAATTTCAAGAACTGTGTCACGAATTTCACGAAGTATGCATGAAATTTCATTTTTTATATATCCTTTTTAATACTACCTAGTCAGTATTTTGAGTAATAGTTGAACAATTGAGTAATAAAATTCGTGAAGCATTCTATTAAAACCACAATTAAAACGATACACCAGACGATTTGTAAAAAAAACGATTTCTTAATTTGTCCAAAAATTACCATATTTATGTTTTAAAGTTTTACCTAATAGATTAATTTACTGGTTTATACAATGTATTACTGAAACAAATTTCATGTTTCAACGTCGAAGGGTTTCTGAGAAAATGAACAAATATGCGGACTAACAGATAGATACATGAATGATCTAACAGGATTTCGATCTAGCTTTTGAAATAGCGAACTTCCTGATTTTAGTGTAAAATTTTGGAAAATAATAAATTTAAAATTAAATCTTCAAGCATATGGATATGAAAATTTAGAAACTGTAAGGTTAAGACAGACAGACGGTATGGACAAACAGACTGATGAACAGATGGACGAATTGGCATAATGAAATTGTAACGATTCCTTCTTTCACTACAGAATCCAAAAAGGGCTTACAGTATTCTTATCCACCACCAGCGTGCCGTAACTAAGCGGAGCTGAACAAATCGTGTAAATAATAAAATGCAAAACGCAAAGTGAAAAAAAATGGAGATGAGACGTTGAGGAGGGGTGGAGAAACGCTGCACCCTTCACTGATTCGCTACAACGCTCCCGCAATCGCTTAAGCTTCCCAAACTGCCATGTGCTTTACGATGTTTTATAAGTTTTATACAATTACTGGCTACTTCCCGCGGCTTCACTCACGTGGAATTAGTGTTACCTAAAATAAAAAGGTATTTTATATATATTTATATGAAACATATAACTTGGAACCAAATTTCATGAATATCGATTGGATGGTTGAGCCATAAATGTGGAGTGAAGAAACTTATTTACACGTTTATTACATTAGTTAGGATAAGTTGGAAAGAAATTATATTAAGAAAATGAAGTATGTGTGTGTGTGTGCATATGCATGTGCGTGTGCGTGTGAGTGTGTGTGTGTCAAAAATCTAAAATTTTATTATTTTATTAACATACGTTATACATTATACATACATTATACACGTATACGTTATACATACATTATACACGTATGCCTGAGTGTGTGTGTGTGCGTAATTGACGAATTTGCTTTCATAAAAGATGTTGTCCTCAAATATGGATGACGATGAAGGAATATTAATTCACATGTGCGGATGAAGGAATATTAGAAGAATATTAGATGAAGGATTATTATGATGAAGGATTATCATGATGAAGGATTAATATTAGAAGAATATTAGATGGAGGATTATTATGATGAAGAATATTAGATGAAGGATTATTATGAAAGAATGTGGATGAAGGAATATTAATTCACACTGAAGGGTTTTAATATACCCCCACTCTTATTAACATTATTTTATTAACAAATCAAAAATGTTATTATTTTATTAACAAAATATTTTACAGAATTAGAGTCAAATAGATATTTTGACTAATTAAGTACAAGTAAGTGAGTTATATTTAAATAAAATACTTTAAATAATACAAAATAATAAATAAATAAATTGTATGGACTTCCATACAAACTTTCTTCCTTCAATTTAGCAGTATATAACCTGTTACCCATTCCAGGTTATTGTCTATCTGTATGCCAAATTTCATATAATTTTTTTGCCTGATTGACAGTCAAACATCCAAACAAACAAATATACAAACTTTCTCATTTACAATATTATTAGTATTTTAGCGTCGACAAGCTTCTTCATAGGATAGAGCAAAACATTTTTTTTTAGTTATCATCCTACTTACAAAAAAGCGTTTCATGGACTAATTTGATATCTAGAAAAATATTTTTGATCTAAGTTTATATTTAGTTACCCCTGTTGTGATGCAGTGCCCTTGATTTTGCATAAAATAAATATTATTGTTGTAAAAGCTATGAATCATTAACAGATTTGATGTGCGTACATTTTGTATAGCGGAATACCAAATATATAGATTATATATTATCCGCGACTCGTACACGTGGAATATTAATAACACGGAAAGTATGTTTGGATGTTTGTTACTCAAACGCCTAAACGGCACCAGAGATTTTCGTAAAAGGTTGGTATGGGCATAGTCCATAATTTAATAAAAATCAATTGTATTATATTAACTTAAGAATTATCATTATTCCTATAGAATGGAACTCGGTAGTTTTGTTCAGTAATACAACTTCGGTACTGCGACATTTCCATAGCTGGCACGCTTGGATTTAACATAATTTGTAGATAAATATTGATATGGTGTCATTTATTTAAAGTCAAATTCCACGGTATTGAACAAAAATCCTAAGAAACCATGCTGCCATCAATAAGTTGGTAATATATATTTTAAGTTGCATCACATCACATGCGTTTCTAAATGCAAGATTAGACCAAACCGAGTTTTTTCTGTTATTAAATGGCGGCTTCTTTCAAATATTCCATCAAAATTGTGGAAAAAAATATTTTCATTCCGTCCTAAATTGCTTTAGTTAAAAAATTTGAAAAAAAACGATAAACGAGATTAAG
Organism: Druceiella hillmani; assembly: GCA_039881145.1. NCBI lineage: Eukaryota > Metazoa > Arthropoda > Insecta > Lepidoptera > Hepialidae > Druceiella > Druceiella hillmani. The sequence goes on from JAYKKI010000064.1 coordinate 4,551,174, forward strand.
TAATTGCTGTTCCACAATTTAGTTATTGTTTATTCACCATTGCAGCATATATTTACTAATGTATTGTACGTTTAGTTATTGTGCATCTACCATTGCAATGTACATTTACCATTGCATTTTACATTTACTGTTATATTGTACATTTACCACCGCATTGTTTATTGTATATTTAACTTTTGACAGAAAACTATATATATTTTTTAACATGATTAAACTTAAAACCTAATTATCCACTATGGAATACTACAGTATTTGTGAAAAATAAAATACTAAAGTTTTAAAAAAAAATAAAAAAAGGAACTACACACTATTGCTACGAAGTCCTAACATTGCAGGATAAATTAATTCGTAGTAAAATTTACATCAAACCAAATTTATTCCCATAATAAATAGTTAAAAAATTTTCCACGGATTGGGTTACCATACGTCCTCATTTTCCCAGACACCGAATGAATGTCAGTAAAAAACGTCCGTAATTGTATTAAATATAAGGTCAGTTTCGTATAACCACAACAAGCAATGCACTGTTTGGCTGAGTTAGACGCGAAAAAATCTAGTCCGGGAAACACCTTTGCCTCATCTATAATTAATTAACCCGCTGATTTCGAAAATGCACTTCATAATTACTTGCCCTGCAACTGCAATAAGTACCTGCAACTTCCAGCTTTATTGCACTCAAGTTATAAAAAATGTCTTGCAATTAACTGCCTACTTTCTAAATATATAATCGGTTGATTTTATGAAAGTTTACAAATAATTTTTTTAATTTTCTTTTACTAAATAGATACTTACTGGTTATACATTTATTTCTGATAAAAAATGATTAGATATGTCTCGTAATTTACTGCCTACTTTCAGAATATTATAATTTTTTAAATTTTGAAGTAAAACTTCTTTACACACCCTTAACTTGGGTAGTAAGCTGGTGAATGCATGATGAGAGCGTTACGAAAAGTGTGATCGGACGAGGCGAACGGAAGTTGAGAGGGAGATATAAGTTAGTGACGACAGAAAGAGAGAGAGAGAGAGTTACGTTTCGTAAATTACTGTAGGGACAAGAGAGAGAGGTGCGAGCACACATTTTTTTTCCCTCTTTCTCTCATAGCCAATTATGGTTCATATATCGAAGACTCAGTGCAAGCCTACTGTCTGTATTACACTGTAGGAGCATGAGAGAGCAATTTTATAAATTATTATTTTGTTCAATACATTAAATATTCTACGTTTAAAGTGAATAAAATTGTAAATTCATTTTAAAGTTCATATTTTGTGAATTTGAAGTTTTACTTCAGTCGTGTAGTAAGCACACTCGTTTTTTTACTAAACAGATACTTAATGGTTATACATTTATTTCTGATACAAAAATGATAAAATATGTCTCGAAATTTACTGCCTACTTTCTGAATATATAATCGGTTGGACATACGCAAGTTTACAAATAAATATTTAATTTTTTTTACACTTAATGGTGATATTTTTTTTTTTGATTAAAAATATCTCGTAATGTACTGCTCACTTTCTGAATATATGAATCGGTCGGTTTTATGCAAGTTTTCAAATAAATTTTCTTTTTTTTACAAAATAGATACTTCCAAAAAATATAAAGCGCAAACCTATCACCTGAAAAGTTTGAGAGCCACCCTTTACTTTCTCGCGGGCACCCCCGTAACTGTAGGGGTGAAATTCAGCAAGTGCAGAGTGGTAGAAGCTGATATTGGACGCGCGGTGACGCGTCGGCGCGGCTGGAATGCAGGGTCGCGCCCGTGACATGCAGACAGACACGCTTTAATTCGTTTGTTTACTTTTATTGATCATTTTATTGCTACGAATGAACTCGATCACTCAACGTTTCTGCATTTTTATGGTTTAATGAAGAGAATTGTTTTTTTATACAGAATTGAATGCGTGGAGGCTAATAAAGCCTTACTTGTAATACATACTAACTATCCGGTTAGAAAAAATGAACAATGGCTATGTTTTGTTTTAATTGTTTCATAATTTCTTGATATCCGTGTGTATATGTGTCCGTCTTTCACAGACTCGTAGTTTCTATTATTTTAGACCTATGCGCATGGAATTTTGAAAATCTCAATTCTCATGTAAAAAAAAATATTTTTTGTTTTAAAGTTCTACACCTTATTAAAAAAAACTGGGAATGAAAAATATTTTAGCAAACCCCATTGTGTGGAGTATCGCTATAAAGGTCTCTTAAAATTAAGGTCCCATTTTTGACTTTTAATTTTTAGCCCCTTTTACAAATTATTAAGCTTCAAAAGCTCCCCTTCCATTCCCAAAATAGACTATGTGAAAGTCTTGGAAAAATTCCAAAAATATTCTTTTAAAACTACTTTCACGTGATATTATTTGTAACGACCTAACTTCATTACTTCCGGTATTATAAAAAAAAACTTAATGCGCGAAAATAATCCAGATCACTGGACGACTGAGCTTGCTAGTATATTTAAGATGAATTGATATGAACTAATAAAATGTATTGCAATATTTAATTTAAAAACAAATACAGAAGAAAAAGCACAATATCAGATCCAGTTAATGTGGTATTAGACCTTTGTCAGTTTATCATCATCAGTAACTCGAAAGTCATTCGTGGACCCAGGGCTTTTCAAGCAGACTGTTCCAAGCCCTCCTTTTGGGCGCCACCTTTTTTCCAGTTTGTTATAATGAAAGCATCAAAAACATTTTATAGGCAGTCCGCCCATCTTAATTTGGTTCTTCCTCTTGAGCCAGTTGGTTTGGCCAGAAAAAACCCTTTTTTCATTCTAATTACATGGCTGGCCCACTTCATACGTTGAATTTTTATAAATTTTATTATGCCTGGTTCATTAAATAAACAATAAAATTCGTGATTAGTTCTCCTTCTCCGAAACCCATTGTCAAAAAACCCACCAAAGATGGATCTGAGGATTTTTCGTTCGAAACTTGCAAGGGTTTTTTCACCAGTTTAGGACAATGTCCACGTCTCATATGCATATGTAAGTACAGATCTGATTAAGCTTTTATATAACTAGTTTAGTGTCTCTCCTGATATTATTGAATTTCAGAAATCTCCTTAGTCCATGAAAGCATCTGTTGGCTGCAGTTTTTCGTCTCCTCAGTTCTGGAGCCAAATCGTTGCCGGTGTTGATTTCAGATCCAAATTTTTGGCTTCTTTCAAAGTTGTAATCACCGGTTTTAAAATGCGTGGAGGAGGCAGAGTTGGTCACAAATTGCATGTATTTGGTTTTGGTCTGGTTTATTAAGAGATACATTTTTTGGCTTCTTTCTAGTGCTAGAAATGCCTTTTTGAGGTATTTTTGAGTTCTAGCAATAATGTCAATATCATTCACGTATGCAATCATTTGTACAGATTTAGGGAATACCATGTGTTATTAGTTTATATAATTACCATAAACTTTTATAAAAACATATGAGCAGGACATAACAATTTATAAATTATGTACACTTTAAATTTTGTGAAATGGCTAAGAAACCTTAATTTATGCGTTATCCGACATACATTTGATCGACTATTTTATATAAACAATTAAAATAAATAAAAATATTGTTTACGCTCAATTCATTAACTGTGTTATTAACAGTTAGTGGTTTTGTAGTTCAGTCGAGAACGAAATCTGCGGAACGGTTAATGGTTTTGTATATCAGTCGAAAAGGGAAATCTACGGAAAATGTTGTAACATAAAAATGCTTATAACAAAATATCTACAGCAATCACCTATACGTATCCTAGAACCTTGTGTCCTAGAACCTAGAACTATTAAATAAGCTAGAAAGATCTAACTTATTTTAATGGTACAAAAATTATCTTATGTGAAAGACGTAATGGCTCTCTATAATGGGAATTAAAACGTTTTTATGACACGTCGCGTCTTGCCATTCGACCTGCTTCGCTTCCTGTCAGCACTTTCCTATCTAATTCGGCCAGCTTCGCATCTTGTCGGCTCTTTTCGACTAAAAGTTTACCTCTCTACTACACTATGGACACGCTAATTTAGGTGTTTGTTAGTGTATCAGCATTGTTTTTTATTTACTGGCGTTTATAACTTAACTCGTTTAATTCAGTGTATTACATTAAATTGTATTAAAACGTTAAAAGCGTTTATTAATTTAAAATATGAGTTACAGTGATACTAAAACTGACAGTGACAAAAAAAATTAGATTTTCATTAGAACATTTCTAATATTTTACCGACTCCAAAAGTCCTCATCATAATACGTAATTTAACATAGACTGCCAAAAATACTGCATTAAAAAAATTGCCATAAAAAATATATATTTACATTACAAAAAATGAAACTCGTTTGTCAATATTTTAATTTTGAATTATTCAAATTATACACGGTGCCCGGGAATAAGGGTCGAACAAAGAAAGACTTTATTCCTTGACTGAAAAATAGTTGTCGTTAAAATAAAATTTAAAAGATGACTTTTATTCAGAAAATTGAAAATAATATTCATAATTATTCGTCATATTTTCGTACACATGATCGGCGCCGCTCGGGGGAATAATCCGCGAACAGCTGCGAAGACATCGCCACTGCGGGTAAACACAGCATTCCGGGCAAGTATTGGGTGTGTTAAAAAGTTATGTATGATATTTTTATGCACTCAATTAGAAAAAGGGCGTATTTTACGTTTTATTTCAACGACAATTTATTCCTTTTATAGCCAATGAATAGCGCCTTTCTTTGTCCGACATCTATTCCCGGACATCGTGTATATTAAATTTAATTATTTTATGTATATCTGGTTTTAAAAAAAATTGTACGTGTCTTTTAGAATTTTTTCCTCTTTCTCTATCTCTCTTTCTCTTTCCCTCTCTTTCTCTTTCTCTCTCTCTCATTTTTATCCCTTACTACAAACTTACAAATCAAAGTTTCGCCAAAGAAATGTTACTTCTATCACGCTTACGGAGTTACATGCGATCAATTTCCCGATATCTCTTAACTATATGTTTCTGAGGAAAATTACTATGATAGACGAACATACGAATAAACGGACAGACGGACAGTTAAAAGACGAGGATAGACGAACAGACGTACGGACACGCGGATGATGTTACTAAGTTCCCTTATTCCTTTTGAGAGACGAAAAACGTAAAAATTGACTAAAATTTAATTATATCAAAACTAATCAAATAAAAATAAAAGACAAGGTAATAAAAAACAACATTGGTGTTACCATGTCTTTTGTATATCGGTCTTCATGAGTGAATCGGTGAGTTAGTATTGAAAAAGCGGTATTTTAAAGGTCGTATTTCTTTATTACGTTAATTATATGCATGAATTGTTTACAGATCTTTAGGTTCGTCGACCTAACTTTTTATATCATCATCATATCTTTGATCCCGATCCTGATCCTTAAAAATGGTCTTGACGTACAACAAAGTAATCCCGTAAGGGTTCTGTTTTTTAGTTCTGAGGTGTAGAACCATAACAACATCTGAATATTTTATTACGGTAAACACCAAGCTTGTTGTACACCACGCTGGTGTGTACATAACCATCTACAAACGCCAGCCCTGAGTTTTGACGATAGAAGTAATTATAACTCAGGTAATTAACTTAATAAGTAATCAACTTTTAATATAGCTCTTTAAAAAAGAGGTCTTCCCCTAAAATGAAAGAATTACTTTGATAAACCAAGCGTATTTGTGGCGGGTCAAAAACTAGACGGGGTGAATAAATATAATATCTGGCTTAGTTAAAACTGAAAAAGGAGATGATCAAAGTTTGCGCTTAAATTTCCCTCAGTGTACTTAAAAAAATGAAAAGGGTACTATGCTATCATTGACTTAAAATTCCACTTCAAATTCGTCTTCTCCAGTACTACGTCTGGCCAATACTTCTATATGGATGTGAGGCTTGGATTATTAAAAAAGATATCAGAGAACGTATAGAAATATTCAAAATATGGGCCTGCAGAAGCATGATGATCTTGAACTCGGAAAGTCACCAACGAGAAAGTTCTACGATGGATTGGCCAGAAACGCAATCAGTCTTTTACAAATCATCAAACAACATGAAGTTACATATCTGATTGTTGAGCTCAGACATAGTAGAACAAACATAAAGTTGCATATCTAAAGCATAATCCCAGGGATGATAGATTCAAGCTCTTGTAATTAATACTGATGAGAGAAGTTGCTGGAAGAAGTAAAACCGGTCGCGGAATAAAGTCATATTTACGCAACATCCGAGAATGGACAGGTATTACGAGTGTCGCTAAACTCTTTCTCCTTGCCAACGATAAAACCAAACATGCTGAGCTGACTGCTAACCTTCGCTAGTTGGAAAGGCGCCCTTAGAAGAAGAAAAAGAAGATTAAGATCTAAATTTGCTCTTTAAAAAAAACGTTTCTATCCTATGGTCTGCTTGTATTATATAGGTACGTATATCTATGAGGACTTGTCACAAAACACAATTCTCAATCGATTTTGGTGATTTTTTTCTATCGATTAGTTAACTGTCAAAATGGAAACCTATTCATTTTCACAATGATTTATCAAATAGTTTAATTTGTATAAATATTTATACGAGTATATAAAAAAATCCCCTCTTTCTTGCTCTGTAACTGTTCTCAAAATTCGTTTTATGCGGATCTTCTTGCTCTTTCTATTTGCTCCTTGTTGTTTTTGCCTTTTTTTATTATTATCTTTTTCTAAAGAGAAAAGTGAAGTGTACGTTAAAATAACTTAAATTTCTTTGTTAAAGGATCTGATATCCATACTCTAAACACAAGAAATAAAAATAAAATTCATAGTATTAAATTTAGATTACAAATTACTAATAAGTCTTTTCTGGACAATGGTGTTCCTTTATTTTAACAAGATACCTGAGGATATAATAAACCTACCCATAGCAAAATTTAAAACATATATTAAACACGTGCTTATTTCGAAGGCTTATTATAGCATTAGGGATTATATTGAAGATAAAAATGTATGGAGGCCATTATAGGGTAAAATGCACATTCTGACCCTCATTAAGAGGGACTGACTACTTGTTTGTATATATATATATGTATAGATAATAAGAATATTTGCTCGTAATAATTAGAAGTTAAATCGTGACATGTCAAAAGAGACTTTAATTGTCTCCTACTTGAAAGAAATAATATAAAATAAAAAAATAAATAAATAAAAATAAGATATAGGTAATTTAATAAATATAAACTGTCTCGCTTCCCTTGTGCTTTCATGGATAGTGCAAGAGGGAGAGTTGCACCTACCTAGAACGCAGTCATAAAATTGTCTTTTTGGTGCCAACATTTCTTCCGCTTTAAATCTTCCCCTATTTTCAAGATTATGGCCTCTTCTTCTTGGGTGAAGAATAGGCTATACGTTCAAAGATTTATTATAGTTTGTTACATATTTACTTGTAAGCATTTTAATATAACAACAAACTTTTGTAAAACTGATTTTTAGTTGGTGATATTTGTAATTTTGTTAGTGATATCGAAAAAATAAAGACGTACAAACTTAGATGCAGATAATATCAGATATATTGTAAATAATCATGAAAAATCGGTTAAGTTTTAGAGGGAGACAAGCACTGCTGCTTTCCGTATGAATACTGGGTAATTTATGATTTGGTTTTAAATAATCGTTGGCTTAGTAAGGACTTCATGTGGTTTTCAACCATTGTTTTGTTATCAAGTTTTAATTAATTATTTCTTTATATTATTAGAGTTGTAATAGCACGTACAAAGTGGAAATCAAGCATACTATTTTTCGGTTCGTGAACGTCTATCGTAACAACAACAACACGAGCACGGAAGCTGAAGAGAGAAAGGTCGATATAACAGGGTACAAAGTCGCCGATAAAAAACTCGTCTAAAACATTTAGCTATTCGTTTCGCTAAAAACTTTTTAAAGACAGTAAACAAATCAAATATGTAAACAACTGGAACGCCAGCATTGAAATAGCAGTAACCGTACACGAATTCAATGTCACGAGCTATGGGCGGTAACCCTCCTTCTCATTATGTTAATTTATTTATATTTTTAAATATTAATGCGTGGCTGAGATAATAATGTCAGTGTGGGCGGACAGTCGGACAAACATTTTGAATAATTAGCTCCGCGCCGCTGCCGTGAATTATTTATGGCTTTCGGAGAGAAATTAATTAACTTCCTGCGTACGGAGTGTTGCAAAAAGTGGGACGTCAATATCCGCGTTAAATGAAGACGGAGCACGCTGTATGCAGTATATACTTATATTCAATTTATCGTATTTGCTTCTAAGCTTATTTTAAGTGACTTTAATCTATGTCATGTTTTAGATTTTTAGGGGTCCGCGTCTCTAACTGTTGAACAGATCCCTTATGAGATGACTCGCGTGTCCATCTGTCCTTCTGTCAAGGCGTTTTTCTCAGAAACCGTTTCAAGTAGAAACATGAAATTGGCACAATAGTAAAGGATATTAATCTGCATAGGTATTATGCTAATACTCTAATACTGGTATCCTAATAATAAAAAAATATATGGGGGCAAATTATATACTAGAAAAAAAATTTAATTCCTTGTTCAGTTAAATCAAACTACGTGATGTGGTATTATTTCTACTTTCTTTAATTCTTTACCACGACCTAGGTTTCGTTGTATTATAATATCTCCAGGTGGGCTATTAGCAAAGATCTTTGCTAATAGCCCACCTGAAGATGTAGTAATACAACGAAACCTAGGTCGTGGTAAAGAACTTAAAGAAAGTAGAAATAATACTACATCACGTAGTTTCATTTAATTGTGAATAATGAATTTCTACAAAATTAACCACAAATATGTTCAATCCTTGTTCAGTGTTAAATGAAAGGGTTAGTTACAAGAACAAGATACTTTTTTTATAAGTTTTGATATTATACATATATATCTTCAGAAATATACTGGAAAATCGGTAACAAATATGCCTCAGTATCGAATTCGAACTTTGAATATTCTTTTAGAAGAATAGACTTCGAATTCGGATATCTTTTTTTAAAAGAATTGACTTCGAATTCGAATATTTTTTCAGAAGAATCGTTTTTGAACTTCAAATATTATTTAGAAGAATCGATTTCGAAATTCGAATATTTTTTTTAGAATAATCTACTTCGAACTTCGAATAGTTTTTTTTTTAGTAAAATGAGCTCCGAATTTCGAATATTTTTTAGAAGAATCAACTTCGGACTTCGAATATTTTTTTGAGAGAATCGTCATCGAATATTTTTTAGAAGCTACCTCTGACGTAATAACTACTAATGTGAAATATACAAATACTAGTCTATAATATTACATCCTTCCGCTGCGGATTAAATAATACAAATTTTGGAAGTTTTCTAACTTTTGAATGGTTTGACCATTTGGATAGTTTGACTGAAAATAAATATGTATACATTGTAGGTATGTCTGAGAGAAATTTTTATGAATTCCATTATTTGAGCACTTTGTGAGTAGCTTTCACAAATTAGTATTTTTTTTAAATTTGAAACTTTCTTTAGTATCTATTTTTATTGATCTCTCGTTGACTAATTTTAATTAGAGTTTTATTTCATATTTATTTTCTATATCTAATTATAGTCTAATTTTAATTTAAAGCTTTTTTGCATTGATTTGTAAGGCTCTTTTGATCGCTAATTTTAATTTATAGTTTTCTTTTTCAGTTATTTTTTATAGCTCCTCTTATGACTAATTTTCATTTATAGCTTCCTTTTGAATTTATTTTTTATAGCTCATCTTATGGCTAATTTTAATTTATAGCTTTCTTTTGCATTTATTTTTATAGTTCCTCTGATGGGTTATTTTAATTTAAAGCTTTCTTTTGCATTTATTTTTTATAGCTCCTCTGATGGTTAATTTTAATTTATAGCTTCTTTTCGCATTTATTTTTCATAGCTCCTCTTATGGCTAATTTTAATGTATAGCTTTATTTTGCATTTATTTTTTATAGCTCCTCTTATGACTAATTTTCATTTATAGCTTCCTTTTGAATTTATTTTTTATAGCTCATCTTATGGCTAATTTTAATTTATAGCTTTCTTTTGCATTTATTTTTATAGCTCCTCTTATGACTAATTTTAATTTATAGCTTTCTTTTGCATTTATTTTTTATAGCTCTTCTGATGGCTAATTTTAATTTATAGCTTCCTTTTGCATTTATTTTTTATAGCTCCTCTTATGGCTAATTTTAATTTATATCTTTCTATCGCATTTATTTTTTATAGCTCATCTTATGACTAATTATAATTTATAGCTTTTTTTTGCATTTATTTTTTATAGCTCCTCTGATGGCTAATTTTAATTTATAACTTTCTTTTAAATTAATTTTTATAGCTCCTCTGATGGCTAATTTTAATTTATAGCTTATTTTTGTATTTATTTTTTATAGATCCTCTGATGGCTAATTTTAATTTATAGCTGTCTCTTACATTTATTTTTTATAGCCCCTCTGATGGGTAATTTTAATTTATAGCTTTCTTTCGAATTTCTTTTTTATAGCTCCTCTGATGGCTGATTTTAATTTAGAGCTTTCTTTTATATTTATTGTCATAACATAATATAAAAAAATAATTGGAAACAATACAATAAAAAACAATACTCAAAAATTTAAGAAATTTTACTATCTTTTTAGTATTATCAATTTGTATATATCCCATAATAAGATATTTAAAGTTATTAAAAATGGTCATTTAATTTTTTTTTACTGTGGTATACCCTGTGAGAAATTTGCAAAAAAAAATTAAATTATATTCTACAACCTAATGATTTTTAAGGCTATTTATGTTGTTAGCAAATCAGCTCTTCGGAAATATAGAATAGGAAAGAGAGTTAGAATTGCCACATTTTTTACAGCAAAAAAATTACATGAACTTTTGCGCAAAAAAAGGATATTCATCAAAGAACATTACTTATTCTAACAGTATTTATTAATTACTAAGAGAATATAATTCACATAGTATGTCCATTAAAAGTATCTACATTAGTTTATGTTCGGAAATTTGTCAATATTTTCTGTTACGTTAAAAAGTATGACCAACTTCGGAAAACGGTTGAAAATTTAACCAATATATTTTTTTACTTACTTACTTTGTGGCATGCATAATGTATATATTACCTTCATCTAAGATAACTATAGATATTTTAAACTATTAGCCGCAAAATTAAGCTGTAAAAAATAAATATAATTTAAGATTTACTGAAAAAAAAATTAATTTTCAACGAAAAATCATGAGAAATAAATTATATTAAGCATGTGCTGCCATCCATAGCTCAATATTAAAAATAAAATTTAAATTTTAGTTACAAAAGAAAAATTCGAAATTAAATTGGACAAAAGAGATTCATAATTAAACCAGAACATCTCGCATATCAAAAAAAATATTTAAATATTTATTTTCGGCAATAATGGAATTTCGTAGAATGAGAGATTCTACGCCGTAACAAAAATTAGTAATATATTTCCTCAAATATACCTACAACATATATTATATATACATATATATATATATATATATATATATATATATATATATATATATATATATATACACAATTGGAAATTATCATCATTACAAAATACATACTAAAATTATAATTTATATAGGACATTGGATCCTTCAAAATATATCTGAACCGATACTCCAAGCTATATATTGAACGATACTCCAAGCTATATATGAAATGATACTCCAAACTATATACGAAACGATACCCCACAATAAATATGAAACGATACTATAATCTATATATGAAATGATACCCCACACTAAATATAAAACGATACTCCACACTATATATGAAACGATACTACAAACTATATGTGAAACGATAACCCACACTGAATATAAAACGATACTCCAAGCTATATATGAAATCATACCCCAAACTATACACGAAACGATACCCCACAATATATATATGAAACGAAACTACAATCTATATATGAAATGGTACCCCACACTAAATCTAAAACGATACTCCACACTATATATGAAACGATACTACAAACTATATAAGAAACTATACCTTACACTAAATATAAAAAAATACTCCACGCTAGATAGGAAATGATACTACAAACTATATATGAAACGATACTCCACACTAAATATAAAACGATACTCTACGCTATATATGAAACAATACTAAAATTAGAAGTTATATAGGAAATTAGCACGGAAATATCACGATGATGACACACAAAATTATTTAGCTTAACGTATCCGTACTTCCGCTGCGTCAAATCCGTCACGAAAATAAGTTACTTTCTGAATTGATATAAATATGATTACTCTCAAACCAAACTCATTCCACCAAATCATTTCTTGTCATAAGCTTGAAAATCAAATAAAATATTATTTATTTTTCGACACACTGTATCTTCCACCCATTGCCTCGAGTAATGATTAATGGATAACGATTACTTTTAAAAATTGGTCACGTTGGTTTTTGACACATCTAACTTAGTTTCTGTTTGTAATTAAACTAATATTTCGTTTTCACTAACATTAAATGTCTAATATAAACCAAATAAAACTTATTAAGTACGAGAGGAACTCGCACTACCAAGATTCCGTCCACACTTAGGAATGTTTAATAATTATGTATCTCAACAGCATGTAAATATATTGCCTAGTGTAAATTTCAAAGGCATAAAATTATAGTGATTATCTCAAAAAACAATGAAATTTAAAATCATAGCTATAGTTTTCCTAGAAACTTGAAGTAAACATCTAGTATCATCCTTTTTTGATAAATTTAGGTTCGGCAGTTTAGGAAATAAGTGGGGGAATTTATTGATTGGATATTTTTAGTATATTTCTAAAAATATACTGTCTAAAATAGGAAAAAAATATATATACATTTTATACCTTTAAAATTCACTTTTTAAAACTGTACTCCACACTATATATGAAACAATATTCCAAACTATATATGAAACGATGCTCTGCACTACATATAAAACGATACTTAACACTATATATGAAACGGTACTCCACACTACATATAAAACGATACTCCACACTACATATGAAACGATACTCCAAACTATATCTAAAACGATACAACGCACTATATGTGAAATTATACTCTAACTATATATAAAACGATACTCCATACCGTACATGAAACGATACTCCAAACTATGTATAAAATTATACTCAAAACTATATATGAAACGATACTCCATACTGTACTGAACATTAAACGATACTCCACGCTATATATAAAACGTTACTCCACACTATATATGAAACGATACCCCAAACTATATCTAAAACGATACAACACACTATATGTTAAATGATACTCTAACTATATATGAAACGATACACTAAACAATACATGAAACGATACTCCAAACTATATATGAAATGATACTCAAAACTATATACGAAATGTTACTTCATATTGTACATAACAAACTATATATGAAACGTTACCCAACATTAAATATTAAACTATACACCCAAATACATATGAAACGTTACTCTAAAGTACATATGAAACGATACTCCAAACTATATATAAAATGATACACCAAACTATATTTGAAACGATAATCTGCACTATATTTGAAACAATACTCTACAATATAAATATGAAACGAGACTCCAAACTATCTAAGAAAAATACTCCAAACTATATATGAAACGATTCTCCACACTAGATTTACTTTACTACACCTGCAATTTCCATATAAATATTAAGAAGTATTTGCTATTTAGAAATGTGCAAGTTAAATAATACCCTATGTCAAATTGGGGAAAAATCAAATTTTATACATTTACAACTGGCCCTTTAAAACTATACTCTACACTATATATAAAAGAATATCACAAACATATACCAAAAAATACCCCACATTACATGTAAAATGATACTTCACATTGTATACGAAACGATACTCTAAACAACATATACAACGACACTCCAAGCTATATATTGAGAAATGTGCGAGTTAATATGTTTTATAACTGAACGTGATGTAGTATTATTTCTACTTTTTTTAATTTCTTTACCACGACCTAGGTTTCGTTGTATTACAATATCTTCAGGTGGGATATTAGCAAACTATGTTAATATTCCACCTGAAGATTTTGTAATACAACGAAACCTAGGTCGTGGTAAAGAAATTAAAAAAAGTAGAAATAATACTACATCACGTAGTTTCATTTAATTGTACACAAATTTTGCTACTGGTGATCTCATAATTTTTTTAGAAATTAAAAATAAAAAAGCTGTGAGACAGATTGAAAAAACCGTTCTGTCCTTTATATCTCTATACAGATGTATAAAAAAGTGATGCTATTTTTTTTTTATTTTGAGATCTAGAACCCAAAGAATCTTTTCACTCGTTTATTACATTTATCACCAATATTATTCCCATACCGGGGATGTACGTTTTATTATCGACCAACACGCCAATTTTGATGATAGAAGTAATTGTAACTCGGGTAATCTTATAAGTAATCAACTTTTAATATGACTTTTTGGAAACAAGAGATTTAATCTAAAAATGATATCATTAATTTTTTTTTAATCTATATTTTGATCTAAATTTGCCTTTGAAAAATGACATGTTCTGTCAGTTAATATATATGTATAAACATATGGAACGCTACAAGTCCCGATTAATAACCGATTTTGGTGATTCTTTTGTCTATCGATTGGTCAACTGTCAGTATTTCTATACTAATTGATTTTCACAATAATTTGTTAAATAGTTTAATTTCTGTAAAAAAATCTATGATAGTTTTAAAAATATCCACGAAAGCTAACTGTTTCATTTTTAACCGAAGATTTTTAATCAATATATATTTAGCACATAAAAAATAACGGGCGAAGAGGACCTCACGCATCGAAAACCATCTGTTTAACTCCATCTTTCTATCCGCTTGTCAGCTACGTGGAATATAATAGATAAGAAATAAAGTTCAATACGGCTTGGCAATAAAAGTAATTTTATACGAGTCGCATAAATCTGTACCCATAACTCGTAAACCAGTTTCACATTTAGCACTCGTGTGTGGCCGCACACAAATTATGTTTTTGCGAGATAATGATAGTTACCGTCCGTCAGTCTGTCACAATTTGGTAATTCTTACAGTTATCTTAACTGAGAGAACATAGGCAAAAGTTCATATAGTGTTGAGTCCAGATGTTAATAGAATAGAAATGGTATTCTTATATAGAAAATATGAAAAGGTAAGCTCCTTAAAAGTTTCATTTAAATCGTCAATCGGACAAATGAGAAAGCTTGAATTTTTTAGGTATTCTAGGATAGGGGCTGTTCTTACGGAACTCTTTGAATCAGCAAGATGAAACAAAGTGCAGTTTATATCTCGTTATATCCTCCATACACGGATGTAAGATATTGAGCCATGAAATTCACAGGTTGATCATTGAGAAAAGTCTTGATATATGAATTTCAGTGTCAGTTGACAATTTATTTTCATCCGGCTACAGCAGAGGAAATATGAATTTCACAGGCTACATATGTTTGTATGTATGGCAGTAAGTTTGTTCCCTCGTACAGACTAAACTATTAAAGTGATTTCAACAAATGAGGTGTCCTTAAGTTCGTCTTGATCCAAGGATTGTCCAAAGGTATACAACGTTATGAATGTCACAGGCTACGTGTGTATGTATATATGTGTGAGTAAGTTTGTTCCCTCGTACAGACTAAACTACTAAAGTTATTTCAACAAATGAGGTGTCCTTAAGTTCATCTTGATCCAGGGATTGTCGAACGGTATATAACGTTATGAATTTCACAGGCTACGTGTGTATGTATATATGTGTGAGAAAGTTTGTTCCCTCGTACAGACTAAACTATTAAAGTGATTTCAACAAATGAGGTGTCTTTAAGTTCGCCCAGATCCAGGGATTGTCCAACGGTATATAACGTTATGAATTTCACAGACTATGTATGTATGTATGTAAATAAGTTTGTTTCCTCGTACAGACTAAAGTACTAGACTGATTTCAACACATGAGGTGTCCTTAAGTTCGTCTAGATCCAGGGATTGTCCAGCGGTATATAACGTTATAAATTTCACAGACTATGTATGTATGTATGTGAATAAGTTTGTTCCCTCGTACAGACTAAACTACTAAAGTGATTTCAACACATGAGGTGTCCTTAAGTTCGTCTAGATCCAGGGATTGTCCAACGGTATATAACGTTATAAATTTCACAGACTATGTATATATGTATGTGAATAAGTTTGTTCCCTCGTACAGACTAAACTACAAAAGCGATTTCAGCAAATGAGGTGTCCTTAAGTTCGTCTTGACCCAGGGACTGTCCAACGGTGTATATCGTTATAAATTTCACAGACTATGTATGTATGTATTTGAATAAGTTTGTTCCCTCGTACAGACTAAAGTACTAAAATGATTTCAATAAATGAGGTGTCCTTAAGTTTGTCTTGATCCAGGGATTGTCCAACGGTATATAACGTTATAAATTTCACAGACTATGTATGTATGTATGTGAATAAGTTTGTTCCCTCGTACAGACTAAACTACTAAAGTGATTTCAACACATGAGGTGTCCTTAAGTTCGTCTAGATCCAAGGATTGTCCAACGGTATATAACGTTATAAATTTCACAGACTATGTATATATGTATGTGAATAAGTTTGTTCCCTCGTACAGACTAAACTACAAAAGTGATTTCAACTAATGAGGTGTCCTTAAGTTCGTCTTGACCCAGGGATTGTCCAACGGTATAAAACGTTATAAATTTCTCAAACAACGTACGTATGTGAACAAGTTTGTTCCCTCGTACAGACTAAACTACTAAAGTAATTTCAACAAATGAGGTGTCCTTAAGTTCGTCTTGACCCAGGGATTGTCCAACGGTATATAACGTTATAAATTTCTCAAACAACGTATGTATGTGAACAAGTTTGTTCCCTCGTACAGACTAAGCTACTAAAGTAATTTCAACAAATGAGGTGTCCTTAAGTTCGTCTTGACCCAGGGATTGTCCAAGGGTATATAACGTTATAAATTTCTCAAACAACGTATGTATGTGAACAAGTTTGTTCCCTCGTACAGACTAAACTACTAAAGTAATTTCAACAAATGAGGTGTCCTTAAGTTTGTCTTTATCCAGGGTTTGTCCAACGGTATATAACGTTATTAATTTCACAGACTATGTATGTATGTATGTGAATGAGTTTGTTCCCTCGTACAGACTAAACTGCTATCTTGATCCTGAGAGTGTGCTAGGATATATATCGTTATGAATTTTACAGACTATACATATATATATATATAAATATATATATATATATATATATATATATATATATATATATACGTAGTTGTGCTTTTCAGTGATTTTTCCGCGTCATGTTTTAGTTTTCTTCTCTTGTTAATTAATTTAGGCAATGGCTACAATAAAAAAGGAAACTGGAAATTAATTATTTTTTGTGATTGTTTCTAAAAATACCTATTTTGTTACATCTTTTATATTTTTAAAAAAAATATCGTGATATATTAAAAATAAAATACATGTGCATTTACGAAGATAACTTTTTCGTTTTGTAGTATGACTACACGTTAAAAAAAACAATAACATTGTTTATTTTTGTAATAGTTTCGAAAAAGTGATTACGTATTTCGTTAGATGTTTATTGTTATTTTTATATCTTATTAACAATTCTTGATAATATAAAAATATTATGTACATATATATGCGTGTTAATGAGGATAAGGTTTTTTTATTTTGTATTATGGTTACAAATAATATTTTATATTTTACTCTTTCCAATTGTTCTAAAAATCACCAGCATTTTAAAAGTAGTGTTATATTTTTATAACGCCATGTTCATTTTTTGTACAAATTTATTTTGAAAATTCTATTAAATTTTCCAAACTACTTAATAATTACGTCGAGGATTTCTCGGTTTTGGGTTTGGTGACTTTATTCTACCAGTTGTTACCTGTAAGACGAAGTCTCAATTCATTTCACTTGCCTAAAGCGCGCACTAATATTCTGCAGCACTCCTTTCTTTTTCGAATACTTACGTCAATTAATCAACGTATTGTTGCAAAATGCGCGAACTGTTGTGTCAAAAGTGTCAGAATTTTACGTAAAATACGCGAAATTTTGAATTTTTTCTGTTGAGCGCTTCCAGTAAGCTATCATGAAGTCGTTTGGTTGCTTGGGGTCGATCGTAAGCTAACGTAATTTTAGTGAAAATTACTATCTATATTATTTTTTTTAATTATCTGTGTTTGTTTTACTATCAAGTCTTTTTTTATATTTGTAAACGTTTAGTCCTTTGAATCTATCTGTATGTTGGGTACGATTAGTTTAAAAAAATTTGGAAAAAGTGCGGATCTGACTTACATATCGAGAATTTCGTACCCCATTTAAAGTGAAGTTACTTTATCTGTCATAACTCATCACTAATGTGGACTTCCCAGTTCAATAAATATTAAATAATGCCTAAAATAATTAAATAGACGGTATATATATATATATATATATATATATATATATATATATATATATAGATATATATATATATATATATATATATTTATATATATATATATATATATATATATATATATATATATATATACATCCCGGTGTCCGAGACTAAGTATCGGACAAAGAAAGACAATATTCCTTGACTGAAAAATAGTAGATTGTCGTTAAAAAATGATTTTTTTCATAAAATTGAAAATAATACTCTTAATTGTTTGTCATCTTTTTCGTACACACGATACTAGCGCACATTGTTCAGCGCGACTCGGGAGAATAACCCGTGAATAGCTGTGAAGACATTGCCACTACGGGTAAACACCGCACTCCGGGCAAGTATTGGATGTGTTAAAAAGAGTTATGTGTAAAAGAGTTATGTGTTTTTTCTGCGTTCGATTAGAAAAAATACATGTTTTACGTTTTATTTCAACGATAATTTAATCCTTTGTGGCCAACAATTAAGATCTTTCTTTGTCCGACGTCTATTTCTGGACACCGTATATATATATATATATATATATATATATATATATATATATATATATATATATATATATATATATATATATTATATTTATATATATGTATTACGAAATTTGTATAGCCTTCTAAAATCTCTTTTTTTATTATTTGAGTACCAACTGATTTCCTCTAAAGGTTTCCATAGAAATTACATGATGATCTCATTTGACTTCTGTTTTTCTTTATGTAAAAGTAATTTGTCATCGTTGTAAGTAAGAAAAACGTATTTAATTCGACAAAGTTCTATCTGTTACTTTTCGACACAATCTTGAAAATTTCACAACTCAAATATCAACTAGTATTGAATATATTTTTAAAAATGTAGAATTAAAAAAATATATTTTTCCTCATTTATAAGCGAAGCGACATTTAGATTTTCTGTAATTAGTAAATATGTGAAAATACAAAACTAAAATACTCTTCGATAAACAGTTGGCTCACAGTGGAAATTCGTTTCGGTGTATGAACGGCTACACCCGTAATAAGAAATAAATTAACATTATACCATAATCTCTCGCATGAACCTTTTCCAGACATTCGAAACGCCTCGCCAATTCATGTTTTCAAAGATTATCAGATTAAAAGATATCACCATCTTGATTCCTTATCACTGTTCTATTCCTTCTTCTGCTATTTTATCCATTCTCCCTAACCATGTTAAGCCTGGAATACATTTCCTTTTAATGTAGAATGCTACTTGTCATTTACTAGCATGAATTTTACTGGCATGCTGGAAGCACCGTATACATTTGCTAGCAATATAAATAGTTTGCGGTAGCTTGCGATTTACTGGCAAGATCCTAGTTTTTAAGATCGAGACGATACGTTTGGTATTTGCAAGCATACGAAGGGCACCTGCAGGTGCCAACATGATCGAATGAACGTCGAACGGTTAAATAAACGTCGCAACATGGACGTTCGTTTGTGAAAAGAAATTAACAACCTAATATTAACATTAGCAAATAATTGTTATCTAGATGTTTAAATAGAACAAAAATAAATCTAAAAACAGGGTTGATCCATGTTTTTTGATTTGGACGCTGGATCAGCAGGAAAGATACATACGGAGCAAACAATAGTTTGATTTAAGAAATGTGATTAGGAAGTAAAAGATAAAAATTCCGTTACGTATGTTCCTTGAGAAATTTGACGAACTACTGTCAAAACTCAAAGCAAAAATACAGAAAAAGAACTTAGAGTTTCAAATGCTATCCCAGCCTGAATTAAACTGAAAATAACTTCAAGACTTTTAGCTACTGGAGATTTGTATGTACCATTTGAGGCATTATTCAGTGTTGGACGATCCACAATATTTCAGTTCGTACTGAAATCGTTGTAGCATTGAGTGATTATATAAAAGTGAGTGTCAAAAATATTTCATGTAACCATATTTTTTCTATCCTAATCCATTTACTAACTTCTATCCTAATTCATTTATTAACTTCTGTCCTAATGCATTTATTAACTTCTGTCCTAATCCATTTATTAATTTCTGTCCTAATCCATTTATTAACTTCTGTCCTAATCTATTTACTAACTTCTATCCTAATTCATTTATTAACTTCTGTCCTAATGCATTTATTAACTTCTGTCCTAATCCATTTATTAATTTCTGTCCTAATCCATTTATTAACTTCTGTCCTAATCTATTTACTAACTTCTGTCCTAATCCATTTATTAATTTTTGTCCTAATCCATTTATTAACTTCTGTCCTAATCCATTTACTAACTTCTATCCTAATTCATTTATTAACTTCTGTCCTAATGCATTTATTAACTTCTGTCCTAATCCATTTATTAATTTCTGTCCTAATCCATTTATTAACTTCTGTCCTAATCTATTTACTAACTTCTGTCCTAATCCATTTATTAATTTTTGTCCTAATCCATCAATTAACTTCTGTCCTGATCCATTTATTAACGTCTGTCCTAATCCATTTATTAACTATACTTGATAAAATTAATATTATACTTTGTATTCCTGTTTTGTTTTTTTTTAATCTACTGTGATTTTCGATTTGAGATCATTTTAAATTTCTTCCTTCTGCATCGTAGGGAATCAATTAAGTACGAAGAATTTAAATAAACAATCAATTTTTAAAATAAGATACTTTTATGTCATTTCCTCAAGAAATTTGGCTACAAAATTAATTTTATAATGAAATCATAATAAACTTTTAAACGCTTATTGTAAAATTATACTTTTATTAATTGAAATTGTAAAATTATGCTTCTTCTCACGCTTTTTCCAATAAACTAGCTTGCATCTGCTGAATGGAAACATTAGTTGGGAAATATCAGCTAGTTTTATGTTTCCTCTTCTCCAATACACTCTGTAATAGACAGATGGGGGCAAATGGTTGCGCGTTCTGCATGAAAGAAGCACGATGATAGCTAATTTCAGGAGAGAGTAATGGAGTTAGTGGCATTGATAAGTGCTGAGATGGATGTTAATGAGAGTGCATTGAGGACTAGCAGCTTCAGTCGCGAACTGTTAACTAATTTAATGAGACTGCATTGGAGAAGTGAAAGCATCACTTGGAAGTGAAATTGCCTACGCGTTTTGCACGAAGGGTCAAAACCATAGTTCATTAGAGATGGAGGTAATTGAGTTGATGATGATTATGGTGACTATTGAGGTGAGGGTTCATGTATTTGTAGCCTCTCAAATAATAGGATCCGTGTTTGTACTTGTATTGCTTTATTAAAAGGATATTTTCTTAATGGTGCCGCTACATACAGAGTAAACTTATTAAATTCATCCTCACCTTTAATTCTAATTGAATTTTTTTGTAGCTGTTCCAGCGCAATAAAACCTTGATCATTGCATTTCCTTATCTGAGTAGAATTTTGAATCAATTAAAATTTGAACTCGTTGAATCAATTACATAAGTATTATCAGTTCTTATTGAATTTTGGTTTATGGCGTATCCGAAAAAAATATCTCTAGTTTTCATGAATTGACTAAACCCAAAACTTATAAAATATAAGTGATCGTATAATATTTAAAAATAATATAACTACTGTGCTGTGATATACCTGTAGAAGACCTAAAATTACCAGGTTCCTTGTTTGCTCCGGAACTCTTAAAAGAGCCTTATCGATGTAAATCGGTATAAAATTGCATCCAAAAGTAACAACTCAACACAAGGCGAAAGAAGTTATTCTTTTAACGTATTAATTTTTTGAATCACCAGAATTTTTTTTTTTTGCATAACAACCCGTCGATACAACGGAAAGACAATAGTGATATATCTACATAGATGACTACGCATTTCAATATCTGCATACGTTTTTTATTTTTTCGGCATAGTTATAAATATATATATTTATATATATATATATATATATATATATATATATATATATATATATATATATATATATATATATCACACCTGCGAACTACTTACAAGCGCACCAGATAGAAGTAATTAGAACTAGTGACTACCAGAATTATATATATATATATATAAGACTGTACCAGAATTATAATAATAAACGTTACATCACCAATAACCAACTACTTGGGTATAACTAAAATAAATAGGTTAATAAATCACAGAACATATAATCACCTAAACTTGGGATAAATGCTGATGTGTTGTAATTAATGGGAATACCAGACCGGTTGAGAATCAATCTCGAATAGGACCTTTATAAACATTCGACACGAAAACTGTACCACGTCAATAATATTGGCGTCGATTCTAACACTAAATCGATTTTGATACCAACACGATTATAACCAATTAAATAAATAATAACATTGAAACGAGAATTTCCTCGTAAATTATTTTTTTATTCGATCGACGAATGATTAACTAATTAGCCTTCGAAATTTTTATATATATAGCAACAATTTAAATAAATGGCAACAATTAAAAGAATATGATATATAAATGAAGTAGAAAATCGATTGAAAACGTTGTATTTTGTTTTAAATTCGTTGAAATTCAACAAGACAACAAATGTTTTGAAAAAAAATTTAATAACTATATTGCTGTTTGATGTCATGCTTATTCTTGTCCACTGGTGGGGACTTTGGCCATATACCTTTCTCAATCATCTCTATAAGGTTCATAAAAATAATCTATAAAATATAAAAATATTACTAAGATAGCATAACCTGCTCTTGCTTCGTGAATTCCGCTTAAGGCGAAATATGAGGAAAGCAAAAAACATGTAAACAATATATAAGATACGACAATACATAAAGATATAGTCAAGCATTGGTTTCAAAGATTCCAATAATGAAAAACGGCCATATTAAATATAAATAAAATAGGTACTTTGATTATTGAAGTACATAAAAACTGTCAAAACAAAAAGGTCAGCTGAAAAGTGACCCTAAAAATCACCAATTTGAAGGGGTCAAAATTTTTTATTTCAATTGTATTCTAAACAGCAGCTTACGATAAAAGAGTAACCACAAAAAATAGATGAGTATAGGAACTGTTCCTAATATATGAAGGCTCCAAATAGTAGATACAGCCGTATCATGATGATCAGGTGAGATTTTTGGAATATGTACAATACAACAGAGTACATGTATTTAATCTTGATATATGCAATGTTTCAATAAATATACTTAAAGAGCAAAAAAGTTAAAAAAAATACGATATAACTTGAGCGCGCAATCATAAATACAAAGAAAATCAAACCATTGAAATTAAAAGAAGCATTCATTTAACATGGGTAGCATTTGGCAAGCTTCGTTACATCCCAAGGGATAAAAACATACCAATATATCTAAAGCGAAAAATTTATAAAAACTGGATACAAGTGGTTGCCATATATACCATGAAAATTATGGCAATGAAAGGAAGAGGAGAATAAAGGGTAGGAGAGCAACTATGAGTTACTCAACAAACCATCGAGCAGGCCATCAGGCTAGTAGGATCATCCTGAGGTATAAAATTCATCCCAATGAAATAGGCCATAGATTTAGAGTAACTAATATTTTGGAGAGAATAACAGAACTAAAGTGTAAATAAATTAGGTCAGGTTAGGTTAGATTACATTAGGTATTATGTATAATAAGGCAAAATGAAGAAAGAGGGTAAAGAAAGGTAAATTTCTGAAAACCAAGAGAAAATAGGAAACAATTAGGACGACCTACAGAAAGATGGATCGATGACGTTAAAATAAAAACAAGCAAACAATTAACGAGAATAGCTGCAAACAGAGAGCCATGATAAAAAACTAGAAGAGAACCTATGTCCAAAAGTGGATGAACGAAGATTGAAGAAGAAAAGGTAAAGAAAATGTACTTAAAAAACCAAGAAGATGGAAATTAAAAATCTTCTTAACACAATAATTAAAAGCAACGTAAAGATGTTGATTAGGTTCTGTTATTTATTGTACATGATAATAAATATAAAGACGATGAAATAAATTTTTAAAGGTTTTAATATATGCGTCAGTTTGAATTTCAAAACTTAAAATACCCAAAACTTTTATATACTAAATTCTATAAATCAACTTTGTCGCATAAGTCCCTTCAACTATTGTAGCCTTTCGTATCTCTGAAAAGATCCTTATACATATCTTAAAATATTTATATGGTTAATATCTCATCATAGAGATCCAAAAATGCCAAATAATCACCATTTTTAGGTTCATTCCATAATGGTTTCTCCAGAATCTGCAACAGTCCGCGCTCCCTTCAATTTAACCTTTTCGAATTCAAAGGCACGCTGCTGACTCAGTCTATAAGCCACACAGTTCCCCATGATGGATAACAAAGACAAGAGACCACAACGGACTCCCCAAAGGGGAGACCCACCAGTGACGTCCCGTTAATTAATTAATTTAATTTATTTCCAAACGCTCCGCTTTACTAATTGGGGCGTCGCTCGTTAGGGGCTTTTAATGCCGGTACCTCCCAGTGGTGGCCATTAAATAATATTCACCTAATTATATGATTATAAGTCCTGTGTTACTCACATTGATACTGTTATCATCGGGACGCGATTCTTGGAGGCGAGGTATTTTGAATTCCGACGCGAAAACAAGATTTATGTGGCTTTGGGTCAGTTTTTTGTGTCAATAATATATATATATATATATATATATATATATATATATATGTGTGTGTGTGTGTGTGTGTGTATATATATATATATATATATATATATATATATAATTATATATGCGTGTATACTGAATTTGAGAGCTTCTATTTTCTTTTTATTTTGTTTTTTAGCCATTTCTTATTGTGTTCTTCTACAAATCCAGTGCTTTGGATAAATCTATAAGTTAGGCATGGGGTTTCCAAGAAATAAACAAAAAAAAATAATAAACTCACTTTCTCTCTCTACGACAAATGTTACAATCAAAATTTCGATTATTTCCAATTAAGTTGGACTTTTGAAGTTTTACAAACATATATAACTGGGGTGACTATACAATATAGTCTAATATCATTCGAAATCCGACATAGCGGATGCCCCAATATGGCGGACGCGCCACGATGACGGACGCCCCAAGATGGCGGACGCCTCAAGATGGCGGATTACATTTTCTTCCCAATCCCTTGATATCGACAAATGATAGTGTCAAATGAAAAGATTTGATAAATAAAATACTAAATTCTTTTTTAAATTGTCAAGTTAAGTTTTGTTGGTAGTAGGTAGCTGATCATTTCTCAAATCAGCAGTAATTAGATACATATTTTCCTGTAATTTAACACTTCTATCTGCATGAAAATTTTGGAAATCATCATACCAAGATCTTTAGAAATATGGAGAGAAAATAGACTTTTGTGTTTCGGTAATGAGATTGTCTGTCTGTCACAGTATTATAATTTCAGTATGTTTCATTTCCATATATGTCATGAGCGTGCAATTGTGCAAGTGCTTCATGCCCCATACATACCAAGGAAGTGAGAGTGATTTTAAGAATCCATCGTTCAAAATGAAAAAAACAGTTCTCTTATAGAATAACTTAAATGTACGTTGTTCCGTCCTCCTGTCTGTCAGCGCCCTTTTTCTCAGAAACAGATTGAGATATCAAGTTGCAATTAAATTGATATCAATTAAGAAGATATCCCGTTTATATCGTATACTGAGGTCTCTATTCTTACATTACTGTAAAGGTTTTCGGTTCACGCAACAAAACATATGGTCCTTTAAAGCTTATTTTTTATTCATACAATAGTCTAACTCACTGATTATAAAACTTAGAAATCACTATGGATCGACTTACATTCTTGAAAGTCAGCATAAAAGTAGCTCTTATAGCACGAGTAAAGGGGAAAAAAACCAAAATAAATTTTTAACTCTAAATAAAATTCTACATTTTTATAACTAGTTTGTTTTCACACCTATAGAAGATGTAGTAGAGAATATATTTATGTTGCGATAAATTTATAAATGTAAACAGTTAAAATGAGAAATAATGCTCATAAGTGCTTAAACGTGTTCGAAAACCCTCGTAGAGCGAGTTCTAATCGTGATTGATGGTTTTTCTATCAAATAAGGTATCATTGGGTAGGTCTTTTCAGAATAAATTAAGGTTAGATTTATTATTTTTGTTTTTTTTTTATTTTGAAATATGAGTTGTGAAAAAATAAACTTCAAGAACTTTCAATCAATTTTTTTTTAGTTAGCTTGTATCAACAATTTCAAAAGATAAAGTTACTTGCGAAACTCTCTGAGGCATGCAGTATCCTGAAGAAATAGGACTGAAGAGCGAGCTTGAGAGCTTGAGATCTTCAGTACAAAAATTAAAACAGACTAAAATCTCCCGATATAAGCAGCCAGTATAGCCACAGCGTCAATATTAAGTTGTTGGAACCCAAATTTTAGTAGCAGAATCTCTGCTTGAGAACCAAAATATTAATTCAAAAAACAACAGATCGTCAACTCTTACGTTGAGGCAGACAGTGCTTCTGTAGCATCGGAACTGAGTAATTGGAATTCTGAATTCAATGACTGAATCTCTACTTGAAACCCACAATATTATTTTAGAAACACACTCTAGAGAGCCATATCTGCTGTTTTAGAACTGAAGACTTGGAGCCCGGAATTCAATGACAGAGTATCTGCTTAAAACCCACATGCTAACCCCACTGAAATTTTTCAAATGCTTCCAAACGGTGAAATCAAAAATTATGAAAAAGTTGTGTAGACTTCAACACGATCCCTGACACAACCATGATAGAATTTTTTTCAAAAGCATCCAAACGATGAAATCAAAAATTCTAAAAAAAGTTGTGTCGGCTTCAACACGATCCCGGACTAAACCATGATACAACAGTTCTCAAAAACATCCAAATGGTGAAATCAAAAATTCTGAAAAAGTTGTGTAGACTTTAACACGATCCCTGACTCAACTATGATAAAATTTTTTTCAAAAGTATCCAAACCATGAAATCAAAAATTCTAAAAAAAGTTGTGTCGACTTCAACACGATCCCGGACTCAACCATGATACAACATTTCTGAAAAGTATCCAAATAGTGAAATCTAAAATTCCAGAAAAAAGTTGTGTCGGCTTCAACACGATCCCAGACTCAACCATGAAACAATGTTTTTCTATAAATAGCTTTTAAGCAGTGTTCCCCTGCTTCGGTTACATTTGTTGTCAATACTCTACCTTTGTTGGTCATCTTATTATCTTTCTTAAAATATGGACTTCCTAATGCAAAAATAATTTTTAAAATCGAACTTACAGTTCCAAAAATAAGCCCGACCAAACAAATAAGCGTTTCCGCTTTATAAATATAATTAGCTATGCGTGCGACTTCGCTCACGTGAAATTCGAAATATGAAAGTTACTCTGAGTAATTAACATCATCATTTCTCTGTTTTTTTTTAATTTCTTTGTTTTTTTTAAATTTTTTTTTTCAGCTTAATACGGTAACAGTAAAAATTAACGCGAAATATTTTTCTGAATATTTAAATATTTTCTGCGTTGCTTAAATGGGAGAGTACGACAAAAATGTGTCCGTGATAAAAACAAGAGGTACTCAGATCTACACAGATGTGGCGTGCAGCGTCTGCCTTTGTGTTTTGTTGACGATCATAGCAAATCATATTATTGTTATTATCACTATTACTCTGTTTTCTTTTATTATTTATTTTTACTATACCTATGAACATAAAATTTACTAAAAACGCTAAAAGATGGCGTCAGCAGTACCACATTGTAATACATCTATGAAAAACGCTAACAGATGGCGTTGGTAGTGCCAATATCCTAATATTTACCACGTCAGTTTTTTTAATCTGTAATATTCAAGCAAATAGTATCCTATATGTTGCTCGAGGGTCAAAAACCGTGCAGTAGATTATGCGTGATTGAAGAACAAATTATCAGATAAATAGACAGATAGACAGGCTAAATATTTTCTTTGTGCAGAATTTACTCTATTTTCCTTTTTTATATAGGGAATATATATATATATATATATATATATATATATATATATATATATATATATATATATATATGTTTGTTTATTTGGCAACTGAATCTAAAAAACAAACTTCACTTTAACATTGCTAGACACACGATAATAATATGCTCCCCTAGTAACCACTCAACTGCTATTCTTTTCTGAAATGTGGTTCTATATCTTTAGGTTTTATTTCTCTACGAGTAGTCTGCACAGTATACGGTCATTATTAACCACCTGTGACTACTATTTGACATTCTCCAAATTTATTATGATCATTTTATAAATATTCTGTCGAAAGATTTACTTTTAAATTACTTAATTTGATTTTAATTAACCTTACTTTTAATTTCCTAATCCAGTGTCACATTCCATTGGCTAATAATTTCATACATATCCTAGAACAATTCGTTATAAGCAGTTTAGACTAGACAACGTCAGCTTCTACTGGAATCTAAACTTTCAAAGTAGGAGAAATTAAATTAACCTAGACTCTGAATCAGTGAGTTCTATAACGTGTATGAATGAATGAATAGTCTTAAACTGGCATCCAGTTGCAGATCATGTTAGACTATGCAGCTGTTATTGTCCAACTCTCTCTACAGCTTCTCTCCTTTTCCTCCGGTCTGGAGCTGCAGTTTTCCCTTTGTGTAAGTTAAGTAGTTAGTTTGTCAGGTCCACGTTGATTTGTTTCAACTGGGTTTTCCTTGATGCACCTCGATAGATTTTCCACTGATGAAGTAGAGTTCTCCAAAAAAAACTGGTAAGAAAGTCTGGACTTGCTCATGCAGCATAAGCGTCAAAACCATTTTCTTGAATTTGACTCTCGATGGCCGATTTATTCTTACAGCAATTTTTATAGGTGTTATCATTGGTGATAAGGTCACAAATTGAGACTCTTAGCATCTGCTGAAGATATTGTATTTGAAGAACTTCGAGTTTGTTGGGACCTCCTTTTAGCGGGATCCACATTTCTGAACCATGAGGATAAAATTTAGTTTATCCTGAAATCTGGTTTGTCTTGGATTTTGTATACTAAAATTGGAACAATACCAAATGAAAAGCATTATTCCTGCGCAAAATCAAATATCAAACTATAAAGCATTCCACATTCTGCATTGTTACTTGCTCGTACTTCCATTACTTAATTTTCTCTGTTGCCCTACTTCCGTTACACTACATCCTTTATTTATTTCCGTTTAATATTTTCCACTCTGACTATAAATAATACGAAGAAAAATTCGCAATAATTATTGACGTTTTTCAAAAATGAAACGTATATATTAATCAAAAATGAAACGTAATACTTGAAACAATGCACTCTGTGTTGGACAGTGAACTCGCTTGGCCTATGCCGAAGGTAGCCGAGTTTATCCGATTCAGCGTCACCGAACCGAGCGTGAAGGCTTAGTTCGCTGCTCGGAATAAGGGCGCCTAAAGAAGTTTTCATTTCAAAAGTTATTGTTTACATATCATTGATAACCAAATAAAATAAAAATAGTTCGTGTAAGCAGATTTTAGGTAGGTTGCGTAATCCTGCAAAGCCACCTTCCAATTGAATCTCGTACTCTTACGAGGCCTGCGAGATTTCTTACGTTCTTGGCATAATTAAAAATGTAATAACAGCTCAAATATTTTCAAAATATATATGTTACAACAAATAATCTGAATGAAAATTAAAGGTAATTAAATTTTCTACAAAAAAAAGTCTTTTAAGTTTTTTTTAGGGTCAGTTGTTTTCCAGATATTCGCAAAAAGGCGATTCCCAAGATGGTGACTGACGCACACTCCCTCGTACCGTGCCAACTTGGCTTTATATTCATAATGACCCCAGTAAAAAAATTCAATCAAAAATTGCTGGGTTCTAATGCATTTGTAGCCCTGCCGATTGAACTAAAAACCACCCCACGCAGGAACGCTCTATACTTTTCTTTATTTTACCCTCCTTACTCACTGTTTCACCCCTAATCTTATCGCGTTAAACGATATCGGCAACACGTAAGAAACGAAATTGCGCCTAAGTGATTATAGGTTTACTTTTTTCTTCTAATATTTTTCTAAAGAAATTAATAATTAATTTTTATTAGAAATGTCAATCTTTTTTTCACTAGAATATAATTCTTGCTTCGTTCGGAGTCGATATAATATCATCCACAGGAGTACCATCCACAAAACAATGCATTAGTATCGATATTACGTACTTTCGTTGGAGAAATATATATATACTAGCGTGATCCGTGCGAAGTCTTCGCATTATAAATTATTCAACTCAATTTAATAAATCAAAATTGATTGCAGGTATTCAATTCATTTCTAATTTTGCACACTGCTTATTACGTTTTTATTCTATTATGAAGCTCAGATGACAGATCAAACAAATATTTTACTAAAATTGACATATAGAGGCGCAAGTATCAAAAGCATTGAGCTAAAGCGCCATTTTATTTATACGTGAGTGGATTTCAAATTAAACAAAAATTTTACCGACCGTCAATCATATTGACGTCGTGCCGTTAGATGACAGCATTGCTGTTTTGTGTATATAATTTTAATAATTAATTAATTTGCAAAAACAATAGCAATAATAAATTTTTTAGTTGTGGATGCCGGTAGAGCAAGCAATTATCTATAAAATGATATATAATTTAAGTGGATTAGTTGTGAGGTTTTTTCTAAAAAGGGAGAGTAACATCTTAACCTTAGCGTATTAATATATATGATGATATGATGATGATGATATATAAAGTTTTATTTCATTTGTTTATTTTAAAACTTTGATCACTGTCATTATATGTAACCTCCCTCTCCTCTTTTCGTTCTGAACATGATTGGATAATCAAGATATGGGAAGGTTATATTGGCAACCCTTCAATATTGGGATTTGTGTCGTTTTTTATACCGGATTGTTATGCGGGAATACGGTCCCATATTCTATATTCCGCATGCCCGTACCTACATGGACTCGCGATCTGCGATTGTTCGCGTGCTTAATTTACTTAACACGGTGTTGGTGTCATTACCCTATATTGACTTGTTCTCCCATTCGATGGTGCTTCATGCAGAGTCCTCACTAGATTCCACTAAGTGCTTTATGCAAGTAGCTGGGCATAAAGCCCAGGTGATTTATGCAGAGCTACTTGCGTAAAGCACCTAGTGGGCTCGTAGAAATAAGTAATAAAATAAGCAAGTGTTAACCGCAGATATCGCGTTTAATTCATTTAAAAGTATACTGTTTTTAATTCCATGATGGCATTGAATTACAATAGATTTTATTAATGAACAGAAAACATCCATTACAGAAATTGATTAAACATAACTTTTTAAATATAGTTTAATTGTAACTACTAGTCAACTTTATAGAGTACCATCCACAATGCTTTAGTACCACCAACAGTGATAAAATAGAAGTTAAACAGAATGATACACCCACTTCCACTTTTCTCCGTATTTGAAGAAATTAAGAAATCATTGTTAATCAAAAAGTCGTATGAGCCACACAGTACTTACCAGCACTAACCATATACTCGTCGATCGATAAATAACATTTGTATATATAAATAAAAATTGGTTTTTTGATGGCTGATCCTGCATGTTTGTTCATAGATGACATAAATGGCATTAAACGCGACATTTACGTATTTATTTTATGAAAACAAATAATTTTAATTTTTTAAATTGAATTTCTTATTGCAAAATCGTAAAATATCTATAAAACGGTAAACGTTAACGAAACATAAAATCAAATATCGCAACACATTTGAAAAATATTTAGGGCTATGTAACGTTTTTGAAAAACTCTGAAATTATAAATTAGAAATGAAATACCAACGTCTTTGTAACTAATTCGGTTTAATTATTTTTTATTTAATTTTAATTGCAATATAATAATACACATATAATATAAATTAATATACATATTTATTAATTTAAATACACAATTAAATTAATATTCAATCTTTACTCGGATTAGAAATTATGATAACGTTTTTTTAATTCACATCTATCTATAATATTCCTTATATTACTAACAGAAATGCGTTTTCAATACAGTAAAACTTATCTAATAGTTTAATTTTAATTTTAATTTAATTATTCACACAATTTATCAATAGATAATCAAAATTTTATTATTATTCTAAATATTACCGAGGAATTATTTAAAAATTTAGAAAACTTTCATTACTTTTCAAATAAATCACATAAAATATTTGCGCGAACAGAATTAAACAAATATAAAATAATATTTTGTAAGCGATTTAAATATCAGCCTTCGGTAATAAATAAAATAAAACCATATCACACAAAATATGTTAATAAAATACAGACCCTAATATCAAACAGTAATTAAAACACAATTTTAAAATTTAAAATCGATCAAATTTTTTTTTATCAAAATTGTATCATAATAATTTATTAATTTATTTATTCATTAACAATTTATATACATTTTTTTCAACATAAATTTTCAGTAATTTAAAATAGCTCTAATGAAGAAATTGCCATAGGAAAAATCAAATGAGACTGTTTAAATAAAGTTAATTTAATATGTAAATAATTTGTTTTTTTGAATTTAGAACAAATAAAGTGATCAAATTTAATTTAATATAAATACAATTATTTTCTATATTTTAACAATTTCATAAATTGATTAATAAAATTTACAATAAATTATTTTGAAGACAAGAATACTTAATAAATAAATAAATCCTAAATATTCACAAAAATACGTAGTCAAAATCATTTTTTTACACTACGAAGAATTTGTACACTTAAATTAATATTTACAATAATTTAAATCTATCATAAATTATTATATTTTAATTTCTAACAATTAACGTGGGTATATTTACAATTTACTGGCCTCGTACTTTTTTATCTTTATCCTGATACGCTATTTTTATTAGAACTTTTATTAATTATTTTGAAAAATTTTTAATAAAAATTCTAATAAAAATAATAATTTCATTTTTATTATTTCCTTTTGAATAAAAGTTGAGTGAACATTAAATAAAAGGTCAAAAAAAATTGTTTTAAACATAATCATTGTTATTACAACGATGCGAGTTTTTTGTTGCATCACGTTCGTGTTCAACAAACTAATGTGCAAAAAAAGCGAAGATTCGAAATAATAAAGCCAAAAGTATAAATACGTTTATTTTAATATTTATTTTTATGAATTTAAAAAGTTTCTAAACTTTAATGAACTTTTTTTTACTTTTTTGTAAAAAAAAGTTTATTAAAGTTTAGAAAGTTTTTTTTTTTTTTTTTTGTATAAGTTTTATGATCCTCAGTGTCATTCGGTATTTTTTACTTTCTGTCTTTTTTTCAGAATCGCCAATGGAATATACTATTTTACTGAAACACAACAGGTTTTTACTGTATCCTTAAAAAAACAGCAGTTAAATAGACGGTGGTAAAAAAGCGGTGGGATGGTGTTACTGATTTGCTTAACAGCATTTATAAATAGCGTATCCATTACGGCCCCGGGCTACAGCGGTGTTGAACAACACTGTAATTTAATTACAACTTAACAGCGCGTTAATCTCGAGTTTAACATTATGTTACGAATATGTTTAGTGAAAGTTTTTAATTGTAGTCGAGACCGTTAAGTTTTAACGTCAGACTTTATCGAAATCAATTTCATTGTTAAGATAATCGTGTAAATAATCGCCTAAGTGTTTTATTATATTAATTATGGGATTATTTGCCATTTTTGAGGTTAATTTATTTCGATACTTTGGTGATTTAGCCGTGGGCTATTTTGATCGAAGATAAAATATGAATGAATCGGGTACTGAAAGTTGACAGACGTTTAATTTTAATTTGACAGCAGTGCGTAAGCGTTTATCGTATTCATTCGTTTGTTAACATTTGATGTATCACTAAGGCATATAAAGATAAATAGAAAGTTTGAAAACTAATATTAACTGTATATTAACATAAACATATATATATATATATATATATATATATATATATATATATATACATATATATATATATATATATATATATATATATATGTTTACACATTTCATTTAACAAGAATTTGACATTTTCGCTCATCCCATATAAGACAATATATCATGTCTATCTAAGCCTTTCGTTTCAATGAAAATTTCTTGTATTATGTTTTTGGATTAAAAAAAAATGTAATTCAGATTGCGACTACTGATGACGATTTACTAAACTACAAATGTAGATTCAACACTGTATATTTAACAAAACTAAACATGTCAGAACATATGGAACAAAAAGGGGTACCTTAGTTGTTTTCTGAAACCCATAATTTGACCAGTACCCAGAGTTTTTTTTTAGTTATGGATATATTATAGAGGTGAATACGCCACACATCATTTTTGAAGTTTAATATTACACAAACAAAACTTGGAAACATTTTATGCAAAATTTCGCATAAATACTGTGTTTTCTGAAACCCATAATTTGACCAGTACCCAGAGTTTTTTTTTTATTTTGTTAACACAATGTAATTGTTGCTTCCTATTAAAATTTTACCCTCGTAAGTTATGATATCTATTATGTTTGTTTGTCGCTTCCCATTGAAATTTTACTGTCCTAACTTATGATATGTGTTGTCTTTGTTTGTTGCTTAATATTGATTTTGAATTTGCAACGAAATCTAAAATATTATTTCGTCTAATTGGTGAATTTGATATGGATCACGATGACGTGCAGACTAGCATATAAATACAATATGTAACTTGATGTAAGGATCATCCCGCTTGATTTTGTGACCAACATTTTTGGACAAGGTTCAATGCGAATATCGGCACGGAAAAGATAGAGGTTCTATTGGAAAAATGGTTAAAAGTAAAAAAATAAAGGTAATTGAAGAAAAAAAAAAGCTTTTAACCTAGCACATTAAAAATCACCTGCCACACTGAACGTGTCAATTCTCATATGTCATATTAGTCTACAAGTCATTAAATTAAAATTGGGACGCCATATTTTCTATAAATATTTAGCAAGGACTAGAAATACAGCATTAAATAATATACTGTCGTAACTTATGATATCTGTTGTTATTGTTTTTGTTGCATCCTATTGAAATTTTACTGTCGTAGCTTGCGATATCTGTTGTTTTTTCTTTGTTGCTTCCTATTGAAATTTTACTATCGTAACTTATGATATCTGTTGTTATTGTTTTTGTTGCATCCTATTGAAATTTTACTGTCGTAGCTTGCGATATCTGTTGTTTTTTCTTTGTTGCTTCCTATTGAAATTTTACTATCATAACTTATATCTGTTGTTATTGTTTTTGTTGTATCCTATTGAAATTTTACTATCGTAACTTATGTTATCTGTTGTTATTGTTTTTGTTGCTTCCTATTGAAATTTTACTATCATAACTTATATCTGTTGTTATTGTTTTTGTTGCATCCTATTGAAATTTTACTGTCGTAACTTGCGATATCTGTTGTTTTTTCTTTGTTGCTTCCTATTGAAATTTTACTATCGTAACTTATGATATCTGTTGTTATTGTTTTTGTTGCATCCTATTGAAATTTTACTGTCGTAACTTGTTGTTTTTCTGTTGTTTTTTCTTTGTTGCTTCCTATTGAAATTTTACTATCGTAACTTATGATATCTGTTGTTATTGTTTTTGTTGCATCCTATTGAAATTTTACTGTCGTAACTTGTTGTTTTTCTGTTGTTTTTTCTTTGTTGCTTCCTATTGAAATTTTACTATCGTAACTTATGATATCTGTTGTTATTGTTTTTGTTGCATTCTATTGAAATTTTACTGTCGTAGCTTGCGATATCTGTTGTTTTTTCTTTGTTGCTTCCTATTGAAATTTTACTATCATAACTTATGATATCTGTTGTTATTGTTTTTGTTGCATCCTATTGAAATTTTACTGTCGTAACTTGCGATATCTGTTGTTTTTTCTTTGTTGCTTCCTATTGAAATTTTGCTATCGTAACTTATGATATATGTTGTTATTGTTTTTGTTGCATCCTATTGAAATTTTACTGTCGTAACTTGTTTTTATGTTGTTTTTTCTTTGTTGCTTCCTATTGAAATTTTACTATCGTAACTTATGATATATGTTGTTATTGTTTTTGTTGCATCCTATTGAAATTTTACTGTCGTAACTTATGATATCTATTGTACTTGTTTATTGCTTCCTATTAAAATTTTACTATCGTAAATTATGATGTCTGTTGTATTTGTCTGTTGCTTCCTATTTAAATTTTACTGTCGTAAATTATGATGTCTGTTGTATCTGTTTGTTGCTCCCTATTAAAATTTTACTGTCGTAAATTATGATATCTATTGTATTTGTCTGTTGCTTCCTATTGAAATTTCGCTATCGTAAACTATGAACTCTGTTGTATCTGTTTGTTGCTCCCTATTAAAATGTTACTGTCGTAAATTATGATGTCTGTTGTATTTGTCTGTTGCTTCCTATTTAAATTTTACTATCGTAAATTATTAACTCTGTTGTATCTGTTTGTTGCTACCTATTAAAATTTTACTGTCGTATTATTTCCTCTAAAAAAATATTCGCTTGTTATGAAGCCAAAAATCGATTCCTATAAATCAATTCTGAACCATTGTATTTAACTGAAGCTAATATTATATTGTTTAACAGGTATTTTAATTACTTGAAAATATCCAGCTTATCCAGTTGTTTTAACGTTTGTTTATAAAATCCGAAAGTCCTTTGCAGTTTTTATTAAAGTATAACATATTTTGGGACATGTTTGCTATGCTATTTTTCTTGCCTTTAAATACGAGAGCAATTTTGGAAATTTCATACATTTAATTTTTATACCTTTATTTATATATAATATTTCGTCTCGTTTACATTTATTTTCTTGCCATAGTCATTAATTTAGTATATGTATCGTTCGGAATTCGCCCTCCGTACATGAATAAACGGTAGCTGATTATCGGTCTAACCCTGCAGACATTTAAGGCGTCTGTAGAAATAAACGGACGGACAGACTATCTATTAAAATTATAAGGTTTCCATACAACAGCACCCTTAATTTAATCCTGGCAGAATAAATGACAAGTGGCGGTTTTTCCTCTTGCCCCCTCGCCCTAATCATGTCATTCCTCACAATATCAGCTTAATGGTGAAAATTCTGTAGAAACTCACGTTGAGTTTCCACACTTGAATAGTTTTGTTCTCTAATCCCCGATTATAGGTACTGTGTGTTTGTGGGAGGACATAGATAACGATGGGGTTGTGTGCCAATGCGTGAATGTGTGCATATGCTTGTTGTGTGTGTGTATATGTGCATGTGTAAATAAATATGCACGTAAATACTGGCGCATATGATCTTTTATTTCTTAGTTTTAGTTAATGGCACAGTATATTGTAGTCTGCCACAATGCTCTTTACCTTAATACTGTGGTTTGGTTGGCTGCAAGAGATTACTCTCCTAGCAATAAGTTCGCCACATATATCAGTAGTGTACAATTACAGTTTGTAAATAAATAAATCAATATTATATTTAACAAATATCTTCGTCGCTTAGTTTCAATAAAAAATAACAACAAAATATCGTCAACAGAGTTATTATTAATTTTCCAGGTACAAATTGATAACGAAAAAGAGGATTTTATTCTGATATTAATATTATTAGCGACATCGGCCAAAAATCAGGTTAAGAAAAACAGGTTGTTAAAAAGAAAAGTGCACAAACTGCGTTTTTTATCGGTTATTACATAAACAATATTTAAAAAAAGATAAAAAGAAAAAAATAAAACTGTAGGGGTCAGAGAAAACAGACTTGGAAGACCCGCAAAACCGAAGTCGACCTCGAAAAAGTTGTAGAAAACTGTTGACAAAAATTAAACTAATTAAAAGCTGTGAGAAAATCAACAGATTCTGATAATTAATCAATAGAAAAATGAATCATGAAAACCTTCATAAATATTTTAATAATACTGTTACTCACTGAAATTAATGTTGAAATTTGAATTGAAATTAATGTTGAAATTTGAATTGAAATTAATGTTGAAATTTAAATTTAAATTAATGTTGAAATTTAAATTTAAATTAAGGTTGAAATTTAAATTGAAATTAATGATGAACTTTGAATTTAAATTAAAGTTGGAATTTGAATTGAAATTAATGATGAAATTTTAATTGAAGTTAATGTTGAAATTTGAATTGAAATTAATGTTGAAATTTAAATTGAAATTAATGTTGAAATTTAAATTTAAATTAATGTTGAAATTTAAATTGAAATTAATGATGAAATTTGAATTTAAATTAAAGTTGGAATTTGAATTGAAATTAATGATGAAATTTTAATTGAAATTAATGTTGAAATTTAAATTTAAATTAATGTTGAAATTTGAATTGAAATTAATGTTGAAATTTAAATTGAAATTAATGTTGAAATTTGAATTGAAATTAATGTTGAAATTTGAATTGAAATTAACGTTGAAATTTGAACAGATCATAGAGGTATCCATTATTTTTATCAATTACTACGTCGCAGAATATTTTTGTTTAATAACTTACTTAATATCAAATTAAGTAACAAGAATTAAGAAAATACAATAACTTTTAATAACAAGTTTTTATTTTGGAAGTTTCGCTTTAAAAATTAAAACAAAATTTATTAAAAAATTTAAAATTTGCAAAGTGTTTTCGACATTGCAATAGAGTTATTATAATTTAAATTAATTTATTTTAAATCTGCTCTGTGAATTATTTTTTGAAATTAATTAATTTTTTCATAATTATCAGGGATAAGTACTCTTGCCGTTTTTTTTTAATTAACTCTTTGGAAAAAATTGGACACATGTTTTGAAGTTAGTTGCATTATAAATGCCTTTCATTAACCTTCATCGCAACACACATTAAGTGAAAAGAAACCTAACTGTGGAATTTAATTAAAGCAACGAATCCAAATTTTCATCAAAAAATCGTCATCTTTGAGAAATTCATTTTTCTTATCAGTGATTGTCATAGTTTTAATGAATTTAAATGGTTTTTAATTATATTTTTTGAATAAGTCAAAAAAAAATAACTTAGCTCGCACGAAAACAAATAATTTGGCTCTCAGGAACCTATGCCAATATTATTTTTAATAATAAATAACCTCCATCTTATTCACCCGTACAAAGATATCTAAAGAGAAAAAAAATCTGCAGAAAATTCGAAAGTCTGCTGAAAAATAAATAAGTGAGAAAATGTGTATAATATCGACGTAGGAAAAATGGAAAACGAATGAATAATTAAAAGCAAATGTTTAAAAAGAATTAGAATATTTGAATTATTTAATATATATATTGAATCATTTAGAAAACACTGTAATTTAACATCAATTTTCGCGTATGTTTATTAGCAATTTTTCAAAACATTTACAGATTGTTTCAATAGCACGATTTTAAATATAGATTTATTCATTTTCTCTAAGTTTTTTTATAATTTTCTTTAATATTAAAT
This sequence comes from Druceiella hillmani, assembly GCA_039881145.1. Classification (NCBI taxonomy): domain Eukaryota; kingdom Metazoa; phylum Arthropoda; class Insecta; order Lepidoptera; family Hepialidae; genus Druceiella; species Druceiella hillmani. The sequence goes on from JAYKKI010000064.1 coordinate 4,591,040, forward strand.
ACCAAACAACTGTCGTTGTTTTCGGATTTCAAACAAGTGCACAACCTTTGTTTTTTTTTTTTTTTAATTATTTGACTCTTTCTCCAAGTATCAGTACCATTAATGAATTTAAAAACAATTTAGGATATGAAACTTTGAAAAGTATTTTAAAAACAAAACGTCGATATTTTCTTAACATATTGAACATAGCAACACTTTCTTAACATATTGAACAAAGCAAGATTGTTTTGAACATAGCAACATTTTGCATTATTGTTTGTATTGACATTTACAATTTTTTTGTCATTTATTTCTAACTTCGAAGCACTTTTTCAATAATTTTGCAATACCTGAAAAATTCACATTTTTCTAATTTGACCATACTATTATACAATTGAATTTATGGAAAATATTCGAGTTTTCTGGTAATAATGGACTTCATTGTACTGAGCGAAAAATTAGCAGTTTCGTATAAATATTTTATTCCCTGATCGTATTTATCGAGACACTTTACTTAGATGATATTCCACTACGGCAAACCTTCTACCTAGCCTGTCCTGCTTTCTCCCTGGCTTCTCTCGCCTGCAACTCTTGCAGCTCTTCTTCTTCCCTCGTCAAAGGTACCGTGCTGTGGTTGTAGAGACCTTGGGCCATCAGCTGTAAGGCCAGTGGGTTTCTTTGACCACTAGCCTTCTTTATCTTGGCCCTCTTGTTTTGGAACCAGATCTTGATTTGGGCTTCTGCTAGACCAAGTTCCGAAGCCAACTGCTGGCGTCGCCTCTCAGTAAGGTAGCGGTTCTCGTTGAACTCGTGCTATGAGAGAAAAGATAGTTTATTTTATAATTAAATAAATTAATATTTCTGGTCATATAATACTTAACCTATTATAAAAAAATATGAAGTCCATAAAAATAATGTAAAAATCAAGCAGTAGTTTTAAAACATTGGTCCTAAATGCTTATAAGATCTTTACGTTATATATATATATATATATATATATATATATATATATATATATATATATGTATATATATATGTATATATATATATATATATATATATATATATATATTAAAACCATAAACATTTCTTAAATTAGTTAATTAATTTTTTTGGAATAAGAGTCCTTTAACGAACGTTAATTTGTCCACGTTTATGTTTATTTAATTAATAGAAAACTTATATAATTTTTTCTCTCACATTTATTTTACAAAAAGAATTAATAAAATATGTACTACAGAAATTCTGCTATTGCAACGAATTACTTATTACGATCATTTTGAACTGAGTATTTCCGCCACTAAAAAAATTGAATTTACGAACAACAATTTATGTTCACACGATTAAATTTGCAAACACATACATTTCAAACATAAACACATACAAAAATTTGTACACAAACAAAAGTTTATAATTATAGAGCCATTCAATTTGCAAATACAAACAAAATTTTATAACCATGAAACAATTAAATTTCAAAATACAAAGAAAAATTTATAACCTTCCAAACTTAAATACATATAAAATATAAAAAATTTAAACAAATGAAGCGAGCGATATGAGAAAAGTCAGATCAAACTTTCATCCAAATGGTATTTAGTAACATTTCAATTATTAATTTGACGTAAATTTTGCCTTTGACCAAAAAGCTGGACTTTTTTGACATCTGATTCAAACTCCTCATTACTGTTATACAATAACAGTGATTCAGCAGTACCTGCAAGCAAAAATTGAGCTTTTTCCCTTTATCTCATAAAATACTCTTCCATTTATGACTAAAGACAATAAATAGCTTCTATGCACTATTACGAATAGCCTGTAATTTTCCCGCTTCCTATCCGCTCAGTTTTCTTTTAGTTTTTCCAGGACATAGGTTCAAACTTTTCGATGACATAATTCAAGGACGAAACGGATTTTCGAATCCGGAAATTGTTATCACATTATTCGTTTCGCTGAGTACTATGAAATAAAATTCCCTCATCAATCAGATATATTTATCCGGCTTTATGATTATTTAAAAACACTTCTTAATCTGGGTTATCAACTAATATTTCTTTTGAAAACACCCTACTTATTTTATAAATTGCAAATTTCCTAAACACACGTTTGAATTTTGATCTTTGATAACAATTTATCAGCAAACGCGCTTTTTAAGGCGATTTTTTTTTGTTAAAATAGTCGCAAGCGACAACTGTTTATATTGAATAAGTTGTTTTTATGGATATTATTTTATTTAAAGAAAAAAGAATTAAATTTTCACTACCGCAACAGTTCCTTTCACATCTTAACAATATAAAAAAGAAAATAACTCCATCTACCACTCTATCTATTAGTATTACCGTTAATCAAAGCTTTTATTAACTCTTTGGCTGCAGCTGAAAAACCAAATAATTGTGCTTCTTCTTTATCGTTACACTCTTTGCAGAGTGGTCCTCACGTCGACGTTATTGGCCTGTTTCATTGCGACGCCACTCTTCACGAACTCTCGCTCTCCTTATACATTCGTGCAGTGATCCATTGAAGGTCTTCTTTATTTGATCTCTCCACCTCATTGGTAATCTGCCGTGTGGTCTGATGCCTTCAACTTAACCTGCAATACTAGACCCTCTATGAATTCGTATCCGCGTCGCGTTTTATGTTCAAAGAAATTGAGAATACGAGCTTGTACTGTGCTTGATAGAATTTATTTGATGCCCAGCCCTAGAAGAATGGACTCATTGGTTCGGAATTCTGTCCGCGATATACCGAGCATCCTTCTCCAGCACCACATCTCAAGGGCATCGATCGGTTTTTTCTCACTTTCTCGTAGAGTCCATGTTTCAGCAGCATAGAGGAATATAGGGAATATGAGAGCCTTAAGAAGTCTAGTTTTTTTAGCATTATGCTTACTGCGACTAATTATGTTGATAATAACATTTTAATAATGATGAATTATATGGAACGTCTCTCCGTTCCTAGGAATGGTTTCCCGTACTGTGAATACCGCGCTCGAGATGAGTCATGACTTCGTATGTGATACTGTGGTAGTGACAGTGCTAAATCGAACAACAATAAAACAGAACAAAAACCGTAACCTTTCCTTAAATATTACAACATGAAATAAACTATAGACAGTTTTAACATAATTTCAACAAAATATTCAAAGTATCAACATTTATATGTAACCAATGCACCTAAACACAATTTAACCTACAAATAATAAATGATCTTAAAGTAACATGTATTTTTATGATTATTTCCCATAATTTTTTCTAAATTTAAAATTTTAGGAACAAATAAATTTTTAACCGAATTAGCTTAAAATGTTTATACACCACATTCCCAGAAAAAAAATGTTTAACCTCAAGTCAAAATATTTTGTATAGCTACGTTGCATATAATTTCTTGCGGAACTGTTATACTTTTTAATAATATCACAATAAAATTTTTAATTCGATTCTATTTTAATCTCATAACACACTAATCACTCTATATTCACCCCGTCCTCGCTGTATGAACGTACGCAATTTAATTAAGTTTTATATGAGAAGTACGCTAACTAAAAAATGTTTGCATTGAAAACCTGTTACACCGTATTATTGGGCTTATAAAGTAATGAAAATGTAAAATTTCGAAGAAAATTTTCAAACTGGTTTTTAAATTAAAACAAAAAGTGGATAGAGATGGAGAACGAAGGGAGCAAATCGGGTATTTCCAGTTAGAATTGAAACAATACTTTATGCCAAAGATTATAAATAAGGTCCACCTTCGATCAACACAAATATAGTTTTGATATAATCTGATACATGGCTCTATACAAAATAAACCTTTCCACCAAAAATTTAAGCATCATCACTTTGGTTAACCCCTTCCTTCTTAAGTCAATCAAAATTAAATAATCTGCTCCCTACGTCGATTTACGTCAATCAAATAAATTATAAAAGTTTATTATTCACCGATTTAAATTATCATATCGAATCGATTTCTATAATAGCTAATTATATCATATTTCCGAGGTTAGGTTCGAATATCTATCTAGCTTTAAGACAGGAAAAGTCTAATGTGGCAGAAAATACAATAAAATACAACCGAATTGATGTTTTAGTAACTAATTTCCTTATTGAAATTTCGCTAGAAAACTCCATTTGAGTATGTAAATTCTCAAAAAAGTTTGCTAGAATACTTTATTTTAGTACCTAAATAAAAATAATGATTTAATAAGTAAACTTACGATTAAAGTTTACTAGAAAACCGTGTCTGTAAATAAAAAAAAAGTTTAACCAATCTTTACTAACCAAAGTAAATTTTTGCTCCAAAACAAATAAAAACGATATAAAGCAATAACCTTCCATTAAAAATAAACAAATCAGTAATTCTATAATATAATAAAACATTTTAGAAATTTTACTAACTTTCTCATACTTGAACAAAGAAAAAACTGTTTTAAAATAATATTTACTTTAATTTTGAACAGACAGCATTTTGGTTAGGTATTTTTTCACATATACATGAAAACGATATACAAAAACCAATATCTCGAAACCCACGAAACATAAAATAAACCTATTATATTACATAGATATAATTAAATAATTTCTTGGATTACATGAAAAAATATATTAGGTTCAAAAATATATCACGCATAGTATATCACTTAATCAGAAAGAACAAAAAAACGATATAATATAACGTTCTATTCTATATCATCACATCCTATATATGGGAAACAAGTAAAGTCTGCGAAAGGTTTTAAATCTACAAATATTTTCCAAACATAAAATATGTTAAAAAAATATATTCCATCTCCAACATACCTTTAATCTGGCCAACTGAGGTCCGGAGAATGCTGTCCTAGGCCTCTTCTCGTCAGCAGCAGGACTTCTGTCTCCAGGCGGCTTCTTGGGTCGTCTCGTCCTCGGACCTGGACAAACAAACATCCTTAGACTCAAATCGAATACCAATTTTGCCACTAGGTGTCATGTATATGTTAATATAATATTTTCATTAACATTGGTGTCCCTATTAATGCAATATGTTCATTGATGTTCGTATTTCTGTTATATTCTGTTATATTTCTGTTAATGCAGTATTTATGATAATATTCGTGTCTTTATAATGTAATATTACCAACGACAAATAATATAATATTTCCAACGATATTCGTGTCCCTGTTAATGCAATATTCCCGATATTATTGGTTTGTGTGTTAATATAATATTTTAATTAACATTCGCCGTCTCTGTTGATGCAGTACATTACTTAACATCCGTTTTTCATTAGTGTAATATTGCTATTAATATCCGTGTTTCGGTTAACGCAATATTTCCTTTAAATGAATATGTAACCAGTATAATGTTGCCACAAAGTAAAATTTTTGTCTAAAGTCAACTTTCATATTTTGATTCGTTAACAGAATTTCGAATTATTTTTAGTCGTGATTCTTAAGATTTTTTATCGACTTTTTTAATATTTCGTGCGAAAATTGGAAAAACGGAAAACTCGGTTGGTCTTAAAATTATTTCAGAGATAACGCTAAACATGTCAAAAAAAATAGGTTATTAAAGTTAAAATTATGAAAAGATAACAAAATTATTACAAATTTAAATAAAGTATGGAGGAGAACTGTAACTGGAGATGATTCAAAATCTCGGACATTTTGAGAATTCACTTGAGACGTTTAAAGAATTAATATTAATTTCGTAGATAGTTTAAGGAAAATACTATGTACACTTAAATATTTGTATATACCATAATTCCACTCGCACCCAACAGATTTTATTTTTGATCTTTTTATCTGTGAAATACATTTTTCTTGAATTTTTGTTTATCAACTATTTAACAGGAATAAAAAACCATATTCACCGGTAATATATGAGATTGTCTTCCTTTTTTAACAAGTAATTTTTTTTATTTTAAATATAATAAAATTGCCATAAATCATAAATGATAGCAATTGTTACAAACAGATACTGTTAATAATAGCGGAAATAATAAATAATATAGCATGTTGTTCATTGCTTTACGATATAAGAAATTGAAACGGAAACACTGCTTTTTTCTGCTATTTTCCATTTTCTGTTGTAGTCCTTCGTTGTTTTAACAAGTGTCTCAAACTTGAAGTAATTTTACGTAAATAAGGGGCTGTATTACATATGTAAAACAGTGTACATTTTTTACTTAAAATCAATTTTATTTGTTTATTTATTTACACACACACATTTACATTACAGGTAAATACTTAGTAACTATAAGTCAATTAATGGTTTAATAATAACTTTAGATTAGACATGAATACAAAAATTCACAAGAACTAAAAAAGATATAGACAACACCCTTCGACAAATCCACTTTCTCTTATTATAAACAAACCAAACTCCTGGTGCGATAGCGAGCAGCTGGTTGAGCAGTTGAATACAAAGGAAAACTAGAAAGTTCCGATATAATTCGGTTCTAGTGGGTGGTATAGTAAAAACGTGACGATTACGTGAGCGCAGAAATGATCAGGTACAAAGAATGAAAGTTTACTCGATAATACAGGGCATAGGATGTTTCATTTTAATAGCTGGAAGATAAATTTCATACCCGCAACGTTTTTTTATGATTTGCAAGCAATGAAAACCTAGCACACCGAAGAGGAAGTCGTTACGAAAAAGAAAAAGAAAGTAGATATACTGTCTCATGTACAGATAACGGTAGGAACGTCTTTTGTACACGATCAATTATCAATCTGTACTTGGCTTCATGAAGGCTCTAAATAATTGAGCCAGATTCTAATCGGCTTTGCGCTAATGAAATGGACAGCAGGCTGTATTGTATACAAATGTGTAACCAAATCGCTATGTTACCCATGAAGAATCGGCTTCATCAGTTAAAGTATAATTAAACTAACTTTAGTTACAGTAGTTTAAACTAACTTTGCTTACAGTATAGTTAAACTAACTTTAGTGTAAAAAAACATAATAATTAACAACAATTAAAAAGATTTAAATTAACTTTTATGAGAAAACAAAACGAATGGCGCTTTATATCAGTTGTCGTAAATTTATCAAATAACTCAAGTTTTTTTTTTACATTAAAGTTAATTTTTTTATTCATCATTTTATTCTTGCTTTATATTTTTTTTTATTTACAAAATTATGTCTTTAAATATATTAAACAAAAATTAAGTTATACCGATTTGTGAGATATCCTTTCGCTCTTGACCAAAATATTTACATTTAAAGATAATTTTTTTTTTTCATATTAATACAAAAAGTGTCTTTTTTTATTTTCTTAACTGCCATTTTATTTTATATTAACAATATAAAGTTTAAAATTCGATTATATTTGGAAATTAATGAGCGACTAACTGGCTCAAGTGACTGATTGAAATATTTTAGTGCTATGTTTATATTCATAGCATCTTTAATCGATTTTATGAGAAAAAAGTTGCTTATTTCAAATTATATATTTCTTCCTGTGACAGAAATAAAAATCAGTGTATTCCTCCTTTTAACCTCTTTGGTATTTTCTTAAAGTACTCTTATTGGTTTTATATTTATTTATTTATCAACTTTTATGCATAGTACATATGGCGGACTTATTGGTGTATCTTCCAGTCAACCATAACAAGTGGTATTGAAATTTGGTTGGTAGACTGTAAGAGATTTTACAACGAAAATTATATATTGTGCATTAAACAAAAAAATCAAAAAAATACAAAAGTATAAGTAATATTGACATGATTTGGGATGGGAAAGACAGGAAAGGACAAAGGTGATTTTCCTGGTGTCACGTCAGGATCCATATACCAGATTCTTATAAAAATGTTCAGTGCTTTTTATTATTCTTCCCATATGAGTGATTCTTTTGTTGGTGCACTTATTAGAAAACATCTGATTTTGGATCTTTAAGTTTTGAATGTACTTGGAGCAGGTATTGTTTCCAAAAGACTAAAAGTTTCCATAAACCTTCAGTTTCGTAATTTTCTTCTTTGTCCTCGCCTCTTACCGTTACGTGGGATCCAACTTTCTTAATTTTGAGACACCATCTGCTTCTCGTGTAAACTTTGTCTTTGGACCAAACTAATTCCTTCATGTCACAATTGACTTTTGTCAACCAAGTAGTAGTAGGCCTTAAAAAGGCATTTTTCACGACATGATTTTGGGGTCTCCGCATTTCGTGACCATATCATAACCATGAACTTTGTCGGCAATCGGAGCGACTTTGGAACTCCTGCTTATATATTCATCTCGTACCTTGTCTTTGAGGGCTACTGCACTCGCCTAACGCAGCGTACGCATTTCGGTCACATGGAGTTTATCTATATTGGTTCTCTTTTTAGCCCTACTACTACTGACCTGCCTCTTTGTAAACCTTGCCCTTTGCCCTGACGTGAATTTTTACACCACATAAAATCCCAATCAGCATACGCCATTTGTTCCATGCCAAGGTGTCCTATGTGTAAGGTCTGCCTCGATTGAGTCATTTTCAGAAATGACTAATCCCAGTTATTTACATTGCTTTAACGGCAAAATAAAAAAGAGATAAAATATGTAAACCTTCAGGTTCATAATTAATTATATTAATTTTGTCGTTATTAGCTGTTGCTGGTATTGTGTCTTTGCATTTATTAACTGAAAGAGAGTCTTCACAAATAGGAATTTCAAACTCCATTTCATAATTAGAGACCCAAACAGATATTAAAATATATACAATAATACATATCCCATTTTATAATACAAATGCCAAAGTGTGGATAGATGGATGCATCTATGGATGTTAGTTATCACTAGGTTATTTCTGAACAGATCGACACAAAGTCAGAAACAAACTGAATATAGTACGAATACATATAAACTACTGGCTAACATGTTAGAGAACTGTTTCATATTTTGGCTGTTATCCCAAAATATAAAATAGTTCTTGATGGGCAGCATCCATCTCGTAAGAGATTCATGAGATTCTTCCTCGATCACGTGGTATTGTCAGATCTTCTTTTGTCAAGTTTGATTTTAGTTCTCTAATCTTTGCAAGTTCGATTTTATCACGTATTATGTAATATGATATATCTTGAATCACCAAATTCGATGGTGGTTCCTGTGAGGTAGCATAAGATTTTAAACCGAGGCATCGACTCTGTATTATAGCATATTAAATTTAGCGTCCATAGACATAGGTACATCATCTGTTGAGTGCCTGATATTAACGACCCCTATGATGTTATACTCTCCGATATTCCATTCTGATAACTCTCCGATATTCCATTATGATAACTCTCCGATATTCCATTATGATAACTCTCCGATATTCCATTCTGGTAACTCTGATTTTCCATTCTGATAATTCTCCGATATTCCATTCTGATAACATAAGGACTACTGTTGATGGTGTAATATTTATATCACTAAATACTTATTTATCTGCGGGCTAAATACCATGCCAAATACTTTGACAACAGAATTAACCAAAACACGTTCTTTGACCAGTTGCCTTCTTTTAAATTTATTTAACATCTGACACATTATGCAAGTAATACATAAACAAATGAAACATAACTAACAACAAGGGAGCTAAGTATTTACTTAGCTCCCTTATTGTTAGTTATTGTTGCCTATTAGGCATATTGTAGTGTTGCCTATTTAGGCATAGTGATAGAATACAACGTCTACTTTTCCCTACGTTTTTTGTCCAATGTGCCCACTTTCTAGATTGCAATATCTTAGATGGAAACCAGTGTTGCAAACTCTACTATTATTATAAAATATCGTAACATTTAATGCATATTATAAACATATATTATTGCTATCAAGAATATAATGCGAGAATTATTAGAAAAACACTTAACTTGAAAAAGGAAACTTCTTTGGCAAAACCCAATTCATCATCCTATAGATAACACGCTACATTGTCGCTTCTTGTTACAACTATCAGTAATTAATGAAGAAAAATATTTCCTAAAATTTTCTTTTCAAATATGTCCATTAAGTGTTGTGTATATTTATTTAAGATGCACAACGCTGTCTTATAATAGGACCAGTATGATTAATGTTTAACATACTTCTATTACTTATTTTATTATATTATGGATTAAAGTTGGTGCACCTTTTATTTTTATAGTTATTAGAAAAACACTTAACTTGAAAAAAGAAACTTGTTTCTTTGGCAAAACCCAATTCTTCATCCTAGAGCCGATACGCAACATTGTCGCTTCTTGTTGCAACTATCGGTAATGAAATGGTAATTAAGTGTTGTGTATATTTGATTAAGATGCACAACGCTGTCTTATAATAGGACCAGTATGATTAATGTTTAACATACTTCTATTACTTATTTTATTATATTATGGATTAAAGTTGGTGCACCTTTTATTTTTATAGTTATTAGAAAAACACTTAACTTGAAAAAAGAAACTTGTTTCGTTGGCAAAACCCAATTCTTCATCCTAGAACCGATACGCAACATTGTCGCTTCTTGTTGCAACTATCGGTAATGAAATGGTAATTAAGTGTTGTGTATATTTGATTAAGATGCACAACGCTGTCTTATAATAGGACCAGTATGATTAATGTTTAACATACTTCTATTACTTATTTTATTATATTATGGATTAAAGTTGGTGCACCTTTTATTTTTATAGTTATTAGAAAAACACTTAACTTGAAAAAAGAAACTTGTTTCTTTGGCAAAACCAAATTCTTCATCCTAGAGCCGATACGCAACATTGTCGCTTCTTGTTGCAACTATCGGTAATGAAATGATAATAAAGTGTTGTGTATATTTGTTTAAGATGCACAACGCTGCCTTACAATAGGACCAGTAGGATTAATGTTTAACATACTTCTATTACTTATTTTATTATATTATGGATTAAAATTGGTGCACCTTTTATTTTTACGACTTAATTTTAAATTAAAAACTGAATTATAAATTGTCTCTTACAATTATTTGTCAAAAATTAGTGAAAGATGTATTTTTTTTTTAATTCGGTCAAGAGGTTATGGGAATGCACCAGTGTATGAACCGTAGACATTTCACAAAAGAAACATCATAAAAAAACCAAAATAATTTAAAATGAAACAAAACAAACAGCAAAATAATAGTTATTATTTTCAATTTAATTCAAATTTATTTCAGTTTTTATTGTAACATTTAAAAATTACAGGAATGGAGACGCATTAGCAACCAGTATCAAAGTGTATCATTTGTTTAAGATACACAAAACACGTTTCACTACCATATAATAGAACTGGTATTAAAATTGGTAAACTTTTATTTTTATGACTTAATTATTTAAATTGTCTTTTACAATTATTAGTCAAAAATTAGTTAAAGACGTATTCTTTTAAATTCGATCAAGAGGTCATAGGAACCCACCAGTGTATAGACCACAGTCATTTCACAAAACAAACCTCTATTTTTGAAATATGAGATTTAGTTTTCCATTATGTTATACCTAACCAATAAGATTTCATGTTTACTACGCAGCTCTCATAATTTGCATTAAAATCTTATTAAGTAGAATGGCGTTAGAGCAATAATCTCTCTGTGATCTCTCAAGTCTCAAACAGAAGTGACCGAAAATATGTTTAACTAAAGAAAAGCGAAAAAGAGAAAAAAAAAGAAAATACATATCCCCTATGTAAAAATGTTATCAGAAGACAGCGCGAGTTTTCGTTTTTAAAATCATATAGAGTATGAACCAGAATTCGGCAATTTACTTAAAAAAGTTCTGTTTTTATTTGCTGTACGCTATTTATCTTACAGCACGTATTAATTAAATAATTACATTGACAATATTGAATATATTTGGCCTTAATTTTGTAGAAATTCATTTTTCACAATTAAATGAAACTACGTGATGTAGTATTATTTCTAGTTTAGTTAAGTTCTTTACCACGACCTAGGTTTCGCTGTATTACAACATCTTTGCTAATAGCCCACCTGAAGATGTTGTAATACAACGAAACCTAGGTCGTGGTAAAGAAATTAAAGAAAGTATAAATAATACTATATCACGTAGTTTCATTTAATTGTGTACTTTAACAATATTTCATAATCAAAACTACAATCTTCGAAAAATAAAATTCAAAAAAACTTCTCTAAGGGAAACGTCCTTTATTGTATTATTTGTAATTGATATTTTGTTAATGTGTTTTATATGCACAATAACGCAATATATAACATAATTAAAAAATCGCACTCTCAAATATATACACGACAAAATAATTTAAAATGAACACAATATACATACCGCAAAATATTAATTATTATTGAATATATTTGGCGTTAATTTTGTAGAAATTCATTATTCACAATTAAACGAAACTACGTGATGTAGTATTATTTCCACTTTCTTTAAGTTCTTATAGCTATAGTTCTTATAGTTAATAGCCTGCCTGAAGATGTTGTAATATAACGAAACCTAGGTCGTGGTAAAGAAATTAAAGAAAGTAGAAATAATACATCATGTAGTTTCATTTAATTGTGGATTAATTATTATATTAAGAACCAATTTTTATCGCAGACGCATTAGCAAACAATATAACTACTGTTAGTCAGTGTATCTCTGTTCCTATAATATATAACTATATATTTAAAAAAAAAGTTAAAGTAAAAAAAAACTTATTCAATTATACTATTAGAGGAATTGGTTAAAATAATTATCTCTACTTTACAGGTATAGAAAGATATATTTGTTTGCCAAATATTTGACTCTCAAGGAGGGACTCTGAGAATGTTGGTTTTCGTCCCAAAACTATTTAATTTTATCGATGAGATTAATTATATAGTTCTGGGTATTGTCGAATGTTATTTTATACTGATAGAAATATAGGCATTGCTCCCTTTAGAATTCTGTAACAAAATATAAACCTTATAATTTAATCATGTCTGTCCGTCCGTCTTCTCTATTTGTATTAGAGAACAATAATACTGTAATTGTTAAATATTTTGTGTTTATACATAAATTGCAGGTTTATGGGTTTATTTACATCGAAGTACCTTCCTGTAGATCGAAACTTGAGTTAGATTTTTTTCGTCAACCCCGTCAAATGGAGTAATGGTACTATACTTAGACATTTTTCAATATATGTATACTTAAACATTTTTCAAAATGCAATTAAAAATGTAATGAAATATTTTAGTTAGATTCGTTATTTCCCCGCGTTCCCGCACCTATGTTTTTTCAATCATGTGTTTGAAAAATTTGAAGTGCGAATGATATATAAAGATGAAAGTTTAATCGCAAAAGAAAAAAAGTTTTGGGTATTTTTATTTTTTTTTTAATTTCCTCAAATATACAAAATTTAAATTGACGTATCTAAAGCGGTCCGAAACGTATTTCATCATCATCGGGATTTTCAATCTTATTTTTTTTTCATTCCCAATTTAATATCTTTTTCAGGGTTGATATCGGTGTTTTTGATAATTATGTCATTTTTTTGGTTTCTTTTCTTTACCCTTTTCGTATACTTATTGACATATTGCATACATGAGGACTACTTAGATTTATATATATATATATATATATATATATATATATATATATATATATATATATATGTATATATATATGTATATATATATATATATATATACATTCAGTTATGCTTCACATAATGCAAAACCATCCAATCGTCATGACATGACTATTTCTACTATTTAAACCTTTCGTATCGGCGAAACTCTTTCTGTCGTCATTTTATATATTTTTGTGATTCATTTGAGGACCATCGTAAATTATTATTTCGATTGCAATTGAATTAACAATTTTCAGTGTCTTCCCCCCCCCCCTCCCAGAATAAACTCACTATTCCGTAGCGGTGTCCTGATTGTAAAAACACTGCGACTGCTACAGACAAAAGGACTGACAGTCCAGTAAATCGATTTTCTTAAAATAATTTTCATAAAATCCACTGACCTTTCCAATCTGCCATGTTTAGTATAACAAATATAGTGCGTTCTTGAAAGTGATGCCTATTATAAAATGCATAATTGGCTATTATGGATGCCCTTTATAGTAGGAACTGCTTACAGCCTACTCCAAATAACTATAGATGGCCTGAAACTGCGAAGCAGCCCAAATTATATATTTATTTATTATTGTTACTATTTTAATGAATAGATTAGAACCAATATTGAGATATTTTGGAGAAAGGTTCTGTTCCAAAATAATTCATCATTTAAATGTGATGGTCATTCGGAATATTTTATCTGGGGAATTGTGTAACACAAAATGATCACAGCCGTGCGCCAAAGTAAAACATACACACATGTTTTCTTGTAATAAAAGTTTGGTGGTTATACTTTATATTTATAAGTTTTAATTAAAATTTATCCCTTGTTATTATAAAAATCTTACATGTTTATTATAAAACTGTTAATTACTGGTTAACTCATCTCATATCCGATGTTGTATGGGAGGGTACGGGAGAGACTAGTCTTCTATCCACGCTCTTTTCGATTTGGATCGTAATCATTTTCTGATATCTATGTCTCATCCAAATGGGGATCCCAACACGTACGAAATAGGATCTCACAGTTGTCAACATATCTTGAAATTTTTGAAACAATTAAACCAAAATAATTTTAATTGAGCATTTTAAGAGAAGCGAATACCTTACATGTCATTAAAGAGGCGGACACCTTACACATTATTAGAGAGGCGAAAATCTAAGAGGTAATTTTGTACAGAAAATACTTCACGAATATTACTTAAAAATGTAAAATTTAATTCATCCAGTAACTTAAATCTATGTTATTTCCAAGTAGTTTTCCTCTTACGGTTTCAAAAAAAATGAACTGGGATTGTTCGAAATACTTTCATTTCAAAGTACTCATCAACACCTATTTTCAGGATTTTTTCCAAATGTTCTTTCTTGAAATTTTCTTTTCTTCTTTTAATTCTTGTTTGGAAATGGGAAGGAACGAGGTAACATTGCACACGATTTTGGAACTTATTTTATATATCATAAACGGGGCTGAAAAATAAATAGTTTCTGACCATAACCCACATAATGGCGTAACCTAAACAATTTTCTTTTAAGAGTGAGTTTTTTGGAGTAAGGGACTCCATAATAAGGGTAGGTAAATAAAAACCTGTAAAGCAGGTGTGGAACAAACAAAATTTTATTTTTTTAGAAAGAAAGTGTATTGTCTGCTATATCATTCACAGGTGCATCTTTATTTTTTTTTAATGTGACATAAATAAAATTAACGATTTTGGCTTTTTCATTTACTTTTGCTGTAAGATCTTGCTTCTTCACAATTAAATGAAACTACGTGATGTAGTATTATTTCTACTATCTTTAATTTCTTTACCACGACCTAGGTTTCGTTGTATTACAATATCTTCAGGTGGGATATTAGCAAAGATCTTTGATCTTATCTCTAGATCTTTGCTAATATCCCACCTGAAGATGTTGCAATACAACGAAACCTAGGTCGTGGTAAAGAAATTAAAGATAGTAGAAATAATACTACATCACGTAGTTTCATTTAATTGTGAATAATGCATTTCTACAAAATTAACGCCAAATATATTCAATCTTGCTTCTTGTCAAACATCATGATTCTAGATCAACGGGAAGCACCCTATAGCTTTCGATTTATTTGCGAGTATCAAAATATGCGGCATAAATAGGCATATTTTATTATGTTGAGTGACAAGCTTGATTTTTTTACAATAGCTCCAAGGAACCGCAGACCTAAGTATTTGGGATTAATTTCGATTTGATGCCTCCAAGCGTTCCTGAGAAAAAGGGTCTTGACCGACCGACAGACGGACAACAAAATAATACTATAAGGGTTCTTTTTTTACTTTAAGGTACGGAATACGGAATCCTAAAACCAGGAAAAATTTTAGCTATATATTAATTAAAAACTTTATTTAAAACATATGCTTGCAAAATTTCAAGCCTATTAATATGAAACTCTAAAAAATACGGGGGTATGATCTATGGAAGGGCACACATACGCATATGACGAAATTATATGCATTCTATGTTTAGGTACGAAACCTTAACACTGTACTAATCAAAAATGGGTAAACTTAAGTTGTACTACTGAGAATATATACACCGTTCATAAAATTGGTATAACGCAGATATTAATTACTGCTAATAAACTCAATTAAACAATAGAATAACAGTTCCAAAGTTATCCGAATTTGTTTGTCTATGAAACATGATATTACCGACGGGCCAATATGGCGTTCATAGACAAACACGTAGAATATGAGGTTGTGTCTATGGTTGTAAATACGATTTACATCTGTCACATCAGATGACGTCTTTAGAGAATCGTTAAAGTTTATATTATTCTTTACTTGTGTCCGTTCTTGTCGAATTTTTCTCATTTCTTTCCAGTTATGAAAGAGCATGCGATGCTGGAAAAACAGCATAAGTTACGTAAGAAAACGTCATTAGAACAATATGGGCATATAGCGGTGTTTTTAAAATTTTTGAAAAATAACGCAAATCTTCTTAAAATATGCTAACAATAAACGAGAATGTTACTTGAGTTTTATTTAATTTAAAAATTGTTATCAATAAACATTGCTATTAGTGTAGCTAAACGCAGTAAATTAAATAATACTTTTCCTAAACAGTTTCGATTGCACGAATTGCATAATGCATAGCCATTTTATTTATAATAATTATAAATACAATAGAATGCAATGAAACAGACTGATGTACTGTTAGAAATACTTGCCGAAATGTTAATTATTTTTAAGTTATACCAAAGTTAAACTTATGTTAAGATCGAAATACTGTTCGACATATGAAGTTATGACGAGCTTGTTGTATACTGAGTATACAAGTAGCACTTTTATATATTCTCTATTTATGTAATGTATAACTTCTATTCCAAGCTTATTCAGTGTATGATGATAATTGGGATCTCTCATCTATTACACAAGACTATGTGTTCACTATCCAGTGATACCCCATTGATTGAAATATTTTAAAATGTCACCATGTATATTGATCTAAAACTGTAAAATCCCTGTGAAAAACCATGCTGTGAAAAAATTATAAAGAGTTGTGCGAAAAGTATAAAGGTTCATTGTTTTACTACGGAACGTTAAAACATTAGTATTAACATAAGAATGTTTTTATGATGATAATATAATTCGTAGTATGAGCTCTCAGCAACATTCGTTTTCTTACATACATGTGTAAGTTCCTCTGAGTAAAATAAAAATTTTAAACATATTTTTTTATAATCTTTTACATATATTAGAAGAAAATACTCATAGGTGTTTATAATTTTTATATATAAACAATACTCATAGGTGTTTTGTATATAAAAATATATATTATAATAATATTTATAATATATATTTTAATTTCTTGGCTCTATTTATTATCCATTAAAAGAACAAAATAACTTGAATACGCTAGAAGAATACGCTGGTGGAAGCATGCGAGCGTCGTGCGGATTGCAGTGATGTGATGGTATAGGTCAAAGTCCTCCGTGGACTACAACTCTAGAAATTATAATATTAGCAGCACCGAGCCTTGACGTCACTTTCTACCTCAACAAAATCTTTCCAAATTCGGGGAGTTTGTTAACTGTTCACACAATTTGCACCGATATAGCACTTCGTCACCTCATGTGGTTTCCACATATATCTGACACTAATCTGACATTAGCATACGAGTAAATCACACCAAATGTGTTACACATAACACATGAATATTTACTCTTGTTGAATGATGGCAAACTAATTAACGGAGGTCTTTTGCATATCTCAAGGCATCTCTCGCATCCTCAAACGTGAAGAAGCACAAAATATTACGGATGACGCAAATAGACTCCGTATTTGCGAAATATGGTAGAAGAAATCACAGTATTAGAGAAGAGGCTTTCGCACAGTTCACTCATACAGTAAGTTCAACAACACAATTTTCACGCGAGCGGAACCGCGGGCAAAAAGGTTAGTTTAGATTTTGTTTTGGTTGAAGTAAAAAATGATCACTAGTAGAATAATTAATAAACAGACTTAACTTTAACCCCCTAAATATTTATTCCATCCGGTTTGATGCACCCCATTGTGAAAAATCGTTTTAATAAAATATTATTCTTATCAAATGACGAAATTATTAGGCAAATTTTAAACAGTTACCCTAAGAATGATAATTTTTTGCCCCTATGGGGACCAGATATTTTTTATTAAATTTTAATTTAAACGATTTTAAGATAAACATAAGGAACGTTTCAAATATATGAAGGCTTCCATTATAGATATGACAAAGCCGTTTAAAAGAATTTAACATTAAACATTTTGGGAATTTTTGATTTTTTAAATTCTCACCAATTTACAAAATTCAAACTGACGCATCTGATACAACCAAAAACATCTATATTATCGGTATTATGATTATTATTATGTGCAATGACAGCACGCAAACACCATCTACACCTTGCTACGGTATTACTGTGCAAAAAGCTCTTCATAAAGAAAAGCTTAAACGATAGCTTTAATGAAAAAATAGCTATAGCGGCTATTTTTTCCAGTATAGCCAGATTCATCCAGTATACGGCTAAGTGCTGCTGAAGGAAGTCGAAATATATTGCTCTTTTTCTAACTTATATTTGTGACAACTATATATGCGAGTTCATTTAGGATTTATAAATAAATTAAGTCTATATATGTTAGTATTTTAACGAACGAAATAGACGCAAAATCACTAATAATAATAAATATTTTTTTATCTACTTTAATGTATCTAATTGATACATATGGCGGACTTATGGTTACGAGAACAATTTGTTACCGCCAACCATAACACCGATCCAGCCCCGCTCAATAAGCGGCCGGGAATCGAACCCGGGTCTCCGCGGTGCCCCGCGCCGTCAAAGGCCCTATGCCTTGTGATCAACCCAACACACCACGGCGACGTTATATATATATATATATATATATAACTAGATATGCAAATCGACATAATTTTGACAGATTACTTTTGACAAACATAACGTACAAAACAGCTGATAGAAATAGTGAGAGCCAAGTTTGTTTTTTCTCATGCGTACACTTCTCGTCTTATTGTATCATGTTTATCTATCTCTCTGAATTATTAACTAAGTACCTATGCTCCGCCCTTCTTACAAAAGATTCGTTACATTCAACGTTACAACTAACCGTTGCATTAAAACGTTAGATGACAAACGTTGCAAGTTTACTCTCACCGTGTCCAAAGAAGGTTCACTTCAAAAATTAAATGTGCTATTACTTTATAAAGAGTGTTCCGTTACTTTACCAAGTTATAATATATCTACTTTTACCATCTCTCCCTTCTCCTATCTCTGGAATAGTTCCTAAAGTGACCATCTTTAATTGTTTTGTGACTAATATCTCATCTTAAACTATTACTTACCACAATCGAATTAAACATTTTCGGTTCTCCGTGTAGGTTCGTTTTTAGGATTACGCACAAACGGAGGGATATATATATATATATATATATATATATATATATATATATATATATTATTGATGATACTTCGCCAAAAAACACGGTATAATTTCAAAATAATCCTCATATCCAATTTTTTTGGATCATAGCAAAGAAAACAATTTTTTATTTGTATTGTAAAGTATCATTTAAAAGAACTGTTTGAAAAGAGTCCAGAGGTTTTTTTTAAATTTTTTAACAATATGCACGGGACTACAATAAACAGAATGCGTTGAAATACGACAGTATTATTTTATAGCCGGTTTTTACCGACTTTTGATTGGCGTATCAGTTTGCAACTTTGCAAACTTATGCAATTGTGAAGGCAATACAATAATATTACAACCTCGTGCTAACACCATGACCGAGGAAATAGGAGGTCGGAGGAACTACTCGATGACTAACAGTGAATCCGTCGAATTTGGACTCGTCTGAATTGTCTCGATGAGTCCTTTAATTACATATTGTAACCAGAAGGTATGAAACCAGAAGGTAACCAGAAGGTATGATAGAGCAGGGAGGTAAACATGGGAATTCCTGTATAGCTAACAGTAAATTCGTCGAAATTGAGTTCATTCGATTTGTTGCGACGTGTCCTTTGGTTACATATTGCAATCGAGACGATCTGATGATGAAGAAGGTATATTATGGAAAGTTGTCTAAATCTGGCAATCTTTTTTTTCATGAAGTATGTCTTTATAACCCTAATATTTTGACAGCTAGAATTCTTTATCTATACTTCAAATTTCCAGTATTTAAATAACAAATGCTAATATTACGTTCAACTGTAATAGTTCGTTACAGTTGCTACTATATTTTTTACAGGCGTAAAAACATCAACAGCTATAAATAATAAATAACCACAAGTTTTCTAGCTCTCATGATCTCTGTCTCTGGTATGTATAATTTTGAAATAAATGTTTAAATTTTGCACACACATAACGCTCTTAAATCCTTTAGTTTTGAAAAAGTTGGTATATTTTGTATCCACATAACGCTCTTTAAATTAAAAATTATTGTATAAAAATGTATGCGACTTTAAATAAAATGGATAAGGAACCCGCAGAGTGCGAGTCCGACTCCCATCTAGCTGGTTTTATTTGTAACCTATACTAATAAAGCGAAAAAGTTTGTTAGTTTATTTATTTGTTCGCAGTTATCTCCAGTACCACATTTTTTATTTCCAAAATTCTTTTAAAAACCCATATTTTGAGAGAAGTTATAGGTTACGCAGTGATATATCATAACAAGCAGATCAGTAATAAAAACTGTCAGGCATGAGTAGAACTCGCACTATAAAGGTTCCGTAAACATTTAAGTTAAATAGTATTGTTAATTAAACTATCTACAAATTATGTATATGTAATTATATGAATAAATATTTTGCACTATACATTTAATTGTGCGAAAGTGACTTGATAATAATAATAATATTAAGATATAATTTTAAAAAAATGTACTTAGTATGGATCATAAAACGAAATAAACTCTTAAATAAAATTTAATTTAGTTTGTAAATGTGATACACTGAAATATTGTCCTCGTTGTACTTTCGACTTGATTACATTTGCTTCATGTAAATAATTTTTATCATTAATAAACAATATAATAAGACTTGGCCGATACTACAAGGATACGTTTTCCAACCACATCGCGTTCAAATAAAACAATGACTTTTAAGAGCAGTTTGAAATTTAAAACTAAATAATAATAAAATTATTTACAACAAACAAAAAATTGAGACAAAAGAATCTCCCATCCTTAGTGATTTTATTGCTTTTTAAGCACTTGTGCACAGTGCAATAACTGACTGTTATATTGAATTATTATAAATGCTTAATTATAAACTTAAAAATTAATTATAAATAGTTAATTATAATAGTAACACTGAAGTACGCAAGTTAAACTCAACCAAACATTGCACAATTAAACAAATCATACGCGCACGCAGCAAGCGACAACCTAAGAACACGTACTCTTGATCGTACCCATTATCTGCGGGTGACGTTAAACTGGCGGTGGGTGTGGGTGTCGTTTCTTTACGTAGTAACAGTTAATATTCTTTGACCGTGAACTACCAATAGTTGCTTAGAACTGAACGGTAGTTTTAAGGTGGCAACAGTCCAACGCTCCAAATGACGCGATCGCAAACCAAAATCCGCTCATGAATGTCGAATCACCTACAAATTTGATAGAATAATTTCTAAAGCTAATGGATTTCTAAAGCTACATCGAGTTATATCGAGCTACCTTTTACTGTGCCTAACTTATGCTTGTCAGGCCTGGAAATATATAGCCAAAATAAAAAAAAATTAACACGTGTCAGAGAGGCCTAGAACGAAGCATGCTAAAAATTTTAAAAAATTGAAAAATTAAAAAAATACGACACGCAAAAATAAGAAGTATATCTAAAACTAAACTATTCCCAAAAACTAAAATGGAAATGGGCGGAGCATGTAGCGAGATTGACAGATGAGCTATGGGCCAAAAGGGCCACAGTATGAATAGGCCCAAGTGAGAAACGTTACAGAAGAAAACCGCTTACGAGATGGGCGGACGATATTAGCAAAACGCCTGGCCCGGGCTGGATGTAAACAGCCCAAGATAGAGAAAATTGGACTTTTTTGGAGGAGGCCTTCGCCCGTAACCCCTCCACGGGTGAAGGTTTCCTACAAAGAAGCCTTGCAGAACTCTTGCAGAATAACCATTTATTAAATATGATATAACTTACTAAACAAATTAACTTCTAAACGTAAAATTAGTGTAATAATAGAATTAAAATTCCTTATTTTGTTATTTTCTAGAAAGATATAAAAAGGCTTTTATTTATTTATTATCGTTCTATATGCTAAACCAATCACTCTTAAAACACTTTTCACGTGCATAATTCACTGTTATTATTTTGTTACATGTGTAGATTTTTAATATAACAAGGATTATTAACAAGAAATTAAAGTAACTATAATCATACAACCAAATAAAAAATAACTTTTCAGAAACGATTACAAGAAATAATTAATATTATACGCTAAAGTAATCATTCTTGAAATACCTTTCACGTGCATAATTCACTGTTATTATTTTGTTACATGTGTAGATTTTTAATATAACAAGGATTATTAACAAGAAATTAAAATAACTATAATCATACAACAAATTAAAAAATAACTTTTGAGAAACGATTACAAGAAATAATTAACGCTGTACGCTAATCCAATCACTCTTAAAATACTTTTTACGTGCATAATTCACATTGTTATAATTTTGTTATGTGTGTAGATTTTTAATATATAAACGATCAATTAATAAGAAATTAAAATAACTATAATCAAACGACAAAATAAAAAATAACTTTTTAGAAACGTTTACAAAAAACTATTAATAGTGATTGCTGTTTTTAATGTTAAGTACATTGTCTAAAATACATTGTACATTATACATTGCCTAAATAAAAATAAACTGTTATATGTAACTGTGTTATTATGTATTGCCAAATTATGTATTTTTGCTCTTTCTAGGTTTTACGTAGTTTTTTATTCAATGACCCTTCGGATATGAAATTTTCATAAATTGATATCTTATACCTGTATATGGAGGATACAACAAGGCACAATCTTCACTTTGTGTCATCTTCATGATTCAAAGAGTTCCGTAGAAATAGCATTTACGTACTATTATTAAAAATAACGTGACATTATATAAAAAGTACAAATTTCTCATTCGTCTGATTGACGATTTAAGTATAAGCGGCTTATTTTTTCACCTTATATTTATAAAAGTGATATTTTTATATGAGACACCAGGATCTAACACTATATGAACCTTTTTCAGTCGCTTTTGCCTGTTTTAAACTTATAGATATATAAAACGTTATTGGATACTATAAATAATTCCCTAATATGACACAGACGCTAATCCACCATAAACATTTTTATTATTTTAAAAAAAAATGCAATTTCAAATCTTCTTCATATTATGTAAAACCAATCAAAAACATAGAACCAATAACCTTAGAACCTGAACTCAAATACGTAAATAAACGATTTAGTTAAATTATATTTCAATATTATTATCGTGAGAGACGAAATATAAGGTGTTATAATTAATGCCTACAATAAATGCCATACAGTGCATAAAAATAATTAAATTATGGAAATAACAAATCAAAAAATAAAGTAAATTCATAAAAACAGTATTGTATTTAGTTTTTCAAAGATATCTTCTCATATACACTTGTAACATAACCTTTTTACCTTAGCGTTTTCTATAAAATATGCATTCAAGTCATGTATATGAACTTCTGTATTTCAATGTAAATATTTCTGTGCATATTCAGAATAGGCTTGTAGAAAAAATATCGATGTATCGATATATCGATATTTTTTATTCTATATATCGATATTATTTGGCGATATTTCATATTTCGATATTTCGATGTATCGATATATAATATCTAGTATCGGAAACGTGTCAAAAACGATATTTTTTTCCTATGGCGACACTAAACTCTGTTATCCGCAACAAGTAACAATTTCAAGCTCAACCAGAAGTGGTGTATGCCTAGTGAACTGAAACAATGTCTTGACTAACCCTTATACCACCTATTCAGAAAAGAAAATCCAATAAATTTCTGGTTTGATAGTCATCATTTTACCCCGCTCCTTACAGAAATAGCTCTAAAATATTTGATACCTACTGCGTCCTTGGTTTCATCGGAGAGAGTGGTATCTGCTGTAAATCTCGCAGTACCCAATAACAGAAGTCATCTTACAGCAGAGCACATCAAGCTAAGAGTTTTTATTTTGTCTCCGTCAGATCAATATTGATTTGTCTGGATGATTATTTAATGAATATTAATTATCACCTAAACTAAATATTTTAATAAAAAAATATTATTTACCTAGACTAAGTATAGGTACTTAATTAATAACAATTTAATTAATAAACAAGAAATTATTCTTGTCCATGTTTTTGACTTCAGATTTTAGATTATTTCATTTATTAGAAAAAATGTTTGTTAATTGGTATTCATTTAGGAATCTGAGATTATATTGAGCTAAACTAGACGATATATACTATATTTTTTTAGAAAGCCAATATTATCTTTAAAGTCGTACCGATATATCGATATTTTTTTCGATATATCCAGAACGATATCGAAACTTTTAAAATATATCGATACGATTTCATAAAGTTTTAAATAATTAACATTTTTTCGTAATCAAAATTATTTTCTTTGATATTAGCCACTTTTTGGCCACAAATTTAAATCTATATTCAAGAATTAATTTCTGTAACATTAATAATATGGCTGGCTTTAAGTATTTTCTTAATTGCATTCTTTTTCATATTTCGCTAATAAATTACTAAAAAAGGGTATTTTGAGAATATTTTTAAAATATTGCGTTAACAAATAAGCAAAATTTTATTGAATATATTTGGCCTTAATTTTGTAGAAATTCATTATTCACAATTAAATGAAACTACGTGATGTAGTATTATTTCTACTTTCTTTAAATTCTTCACCACGACCTAGGTTTCGTTGTATTACAACATCAACAAGTGTAAATAATACTACATCACGTAGTTTCATTTAATTGTGTCAAAATTTTATTATTTCCATCACTTATGGCCCTGTGAAAGTTGATTAGCGCCATTTCTTTTTTGCATGGTCCCTACGTAGAGGTTCACCAACATGAAATTGGTTGTTCCGTTCAAATTATTAAGTATAGGCTACAAAAATGAGTGAAGTTGAAATACTTATTTTTTTCTAAAACAATAACTACTACCGATTACACGGACCATGAAAAATATAACTGAAAAATTAAAAGGAAATGTATATATCAGTTTTGGCAATACTTAGAAACTTCTGCACAATATCTCCATGAGATTCTCTGTCGCTTGATTAATTGTCCCTGAAAACCAAGTCCACAAAAAAGACCTTCAGATGAGAATGGGTTACTGCACCACCATACAACAATGTTGCGCGATCCTTTACCATCTCTGATTTAATGACAATTATAACAAAATAATGTATGCTAAAAAAGGAATTGTAATATTGGATACTGCCACCGTCATTTTCATCCAGAATCGGATAATCAGTCTCTATGTGCCGAATCCATAAAGCCGAAATTTGCAAGTCCACTTTACGCGTACGCGATTCCTGACGTCCGCCACGAATATTGCAGTACACAAATCATCTTTCCCCTCCATCAAATTCATCTTTCCTTTGCAAAACGAGACCAACATGGACGTTCTATATCTATATTTAGCTGAATTATTGAAGTTTGAATTTACTTCGACAGAAACTGTCACTTATTTGAGCACAATTGTCTCCCCATAGTCGGTACCGATCTTAAAGATATTTTCGGACCAAAAATTTGATTCTTAGTTCATAAAAAATGTATCAAATAAATACGATTAAATTATGTATACTATATATATAAATGAGCCACATGACTAAAAGAACCTTTATATACAAAAATTCTACATTTTAACCATTTTTTATAATCAATTAAAATCATTTAAGTTAACAATGAAATTTAAGATTAGATCTTTGCTAATTGCCCACCTACCAACAAGATACAAGGAAATCTAGGTCGTGGTAAATAATTTAAATAAAGTAGAAATAATACTACATCACGCAGTTTCATTTAATTTTAATAATGAATTTCTACAAAATTAACGCCAGTATTTCAAATTAACTACTATAAAAATTACAGAAACTCGAAATTTTGACAGAAAAACTTGGAAACCAATTTCATGGGGGCGATATTTGTAATGGGGACCGAAACCATTCACATACCATGCGTTTGCCGTTCATTAATTTTAATTATCGCACTAGTTGCGATGTATTTATTTTTAACTAGACTTCACGACTTGGCACGCGCAAACATATTTCGCCTTAAGTATGGCTGGATGACAAAATTAATTGCGCAATTTAAAATACGGATAGCGCCATCTATTAACGTACATACTATGCATAGGTGTAATTACCACCCATCAAGTAGCTAGGCACCCGTTATATTAAAACAATATATATAAATATTTGAAAATATGTTATATCTTCGGATCAAAAAAAAACAATTTCGGAGAAATTAAAACTAAATATTTCAGTTTAAGTTTGCCCCTGTATTTCTTTTAAAACCCCATCTGACTTGAGTTAATAATGTTTATGTGATACGGGTAAAAATTTAAATTCCTTGATAAAGAAATACAAAAAATTATCTTGATACATTCTATAAACTTTAGTGATGTTTTTTTTAATATTCTATACATTGAAAATAAAATATATTATATGTATAAATTTGTGTGTGCTGCGTTTAAGAAAAATAATTAAAAACAATTAGCCATATAGTTTCTAAAATATTAACCAAATATTTAAAACTATTTGACGGTTTACAGTTTTAATTAACTTAATATTCGAAATGTGATCATAATTTCTACTGCGAAAGTCTTGAAAAAAAATTAAGGTAATAGTTGAAAAGTATTTATTTCATTTATTTCTTATTTTTACCATTTTTAACCGAGCATTAATAAAAAAAACTGCAAAATGCAAAATAGAATATAAAATCCAATAATATCGACATTTATCATACATGATTAATCGAGTATTTCCGGTGTGCAATCAGTTGGGTGGTCGTTATAAAATTGCATCCGTAAATTTAACTGACAATTATTTCAAAATACTACATAACAAAATAATTAAAAATGAAACGCTCAATTAAAAAACAAAAACAAAACACAAAACTGCATGCGGACAAATAAAAACATAACGGACAATCCAATGCGTTATAGAGAATGTCATGCGACCCAACGGTAGATGCAATACCTTAACCAATTCAATACAAATGGACAGAGCGTCCCACGTTTCAATATTCAAAAATTGGTCAAGATATGGCACCTAACGGCAAGCCAGTTTCAACGATACTTCTCCAACCTAAATTGGTTAAAAAAATGTATTATACAAACGTCACAAAAAATATAAGAACAATATAACACGCAATTAATAACAAAAACCTAATGGAAATTTAAAAAAAAACAATAAACAACAAATTAATTAATAAATATACATAAAGTAATTCTAATAGCTACCATTATAAATTATTAGTAAAATTTTATAAAACAACTATAGAATCGAGTAACTGGAAGGTTTAATATATATCATCAAAAATATTTAAAAATAAATAGCAAAAAAATAAAAAGCTAATTAGTATATGAATGAAGAAAGTAAGATCAGTCAAACATTATATTTAAGATATATTATATATTATGATCGTAATCAATTATGAACTGAAAAAGAACAACTTCAAGGATACCAAAAAAAAATATAAAAGACAAACAAGAATCGAGAAAAATTACTTATAAAAAAGAAAACCTCTTAGACAAAGCCCAAATAAATAAATGATGGCTAGTTCTCGATACCACAGTCTAAATTATTCCACTATTTAGTGAATTTTCCAAAAAATATACACAAAAACATGATATCAGGTTTAAAAATGAAAAAGGAAAGTATTTTTCAAAACAAGGTCCAAGAGGCATGAGCGTTTAATGCTGAAAATGTGGACCGGAAGTTATAATTGCTACTGCCTGGTTATCACTCCTATTTTAGCATATCCGAGGAGAAAAAACACCATTAGCATATCCACAAGAAATTGTAATATACTGAGTGGTTCATTTACAGTGGTTCAATTTTTTTTAACATTTTGATAAGTCATATAAAAACACTAGCTCCACGAAAACAATATGTCGCTCTCTTTCTGACACATGCATAACATAAAAGCGCTGTGTCTAGCAGATTCATTTTACCCGAACACATTTTGTGTGTGTTAAGGCTAATAAAATGAACAACTGTATATTGGCCACACTGTATCTCTGATAAATTGATTTGTGCTATATAAAATTAGATACAAATTGTACGAATAATATGGAAATTGTGATAAGATGAGCGACAGCGGTCTGAAATAAAAGTGAATAAATTATAATATATAATAGAAAACTCGTGGTGAAAATGAAAAAGTTAAACTGCAGGGAGCAGAAGGAAAGTGCAAGAGGATCTACGGAAAAAGGAGGTCGAAGATAGTCGCCGAGCACGAAAAGAAGAGAATTTTGTAGAAAATGATTTATGGAAATTAAACTATTTACCAAATCATTGTGCAAATCGATAGGCATTTATTTCAATGGTTAACCAATCGATAGAAAAAAATCACCAAAATCGGTTAAGTGTTGGCACCTTTAGTTATATTAGTCCTAATTATTCTGTCGTCAAAACTCGAGACTGGCACAGTAGTCGATAATGTGCAGAAGTTTGTTTGATGATTACCCAAATAGGCAAATAGGTCGTCATCATTACCTAAATAGGTAAATAGGTGGAATTGTTTACCCAAATACGTCGTCACGTAAAATTAAAAAGGTGACCTAATTTTGCGAGAGTCAAAGGCGTAATGGTTACTTAATATATAAGTAATAGTAATGAAAACGTACGACGGAGATGAACTTTTATTTCAACTGCCCTTAACACATTTTCCTTCTATTTTCTTTTACTTATTCGTCACTTTTAATTAAAATAAAACACATTCCACACAGTACATACTACGTCGTATATCTAAAGAATGATCTGTAACTAATGGTCTATGCACCTAAATGTCTATATACCAAAAACCCTAAGTATAATGGTCTATATACCAAATACCTCAAATTTGTTATCTTTACTTTGAAAAACCTACCAAATACAAACTTTCTTCGCACATCGAGGGTGCCGTACCTCGTTTGAAATGAAATTACTTTATCATATAATCAGTAATAAATACTTTCTAGTGCAATGGCTTTTTAATAAGCCCTAACATAATTAATATAAGTAAGCGCGTGCGCATGTGCGTGTGCGTATGCGTGTGTGTGTTTAAATACGAGTTTAAAGGGTCCCTACTTACGTAGTCCTTGAAAAGGAATATTTTTGAAATCAACAAGATATATATTCATCTGTTTGCTTGTCAATCGCAGCCTTTAAATGATTTAATGATCTATTTAATCATTCATATCTACATGCCTTTCCGGACAAGCTTTGCGTAAGTTTCTTTTATAATTTATATTTTTTTCGTAATTTCAGAAATAAGTATTACCTTTTTTCACATATTTTGCAATACATCTCGAAAGATATGCAAGCAAGAATTATGAAAACAAAAATAGTGGTATACCCTTATAGCTGGACCTTTCAAACGATACCCTAAGACTCTATGTGGAAATTAAAAAAAAATCAAATACTTATTTTGCTTCCTACCTAAATTTTCATATAATTATTTTTGAACATTAGCTAATAAGGTATACGAGGGGTTAATATGATTTAATACTGTGCTAAATTTCAAGTTTTTATCTTAAGCTGTTTCTGAGGAAAACGTTTGTGACAGACGAGCAGACGGCCACGTGAATGATCTTCTAAGAATTCCATTTTTCCTTTTAAGGTAAGGAATCCTAAAAAATGAAAAATTTGCTATTTGGCGATTCATCATCCCATCTTACACCTTTTCAACGGAAAACAATACAAAATCATGCACAAATAGATTGATTAAAAATATAGTTATATACATATAAACTAACTTCAGTCAACTAATATAAGACATGCAAATAATTATAAAATATTACACAATTATTATCAAATATGTACAACGATAATAAATATATAATCAAGTAATATATTATAATAAAATAATATATTCAGAATAAATAACTTATATATAAATTCGATAAATAATTTCAATAAAATTTAAATGTTACTTAACCACACTTTTCCTTAAACTAAATAAAGAAAATTAAAATAGGAAAATTTTAAAACGGTCTCACACATTCTGTGATGTCTCGTGAAATGCTCGTAACTTACTTCTTCCTAAAACAAAAGAGAAAATAACATAAATTAATTATACATAATATAGCCATAATAATAAAGATAATAATAATAATAATAACTACAATAAATGGAACAAAAATAAAATTAATAAGAGTCAATTTATAGCAGTATCTAAAGGGAACATCACATTTTATAATATTTATAGCACACTAATTATAAACGTAACTTGTGAATTCGTTTGTGGAAAATCTTCTCAGCATATAATCTAAGATCACCTCATAAGATCACCTTTTATAATACAAATAGCACTCTCATAACATACGTAGTTTATGAATTCGTTAGTAAAAAATCATCTCGGTAATTAAAATTCCGATGTATAATAACCTTTTTAAGTTTTATTTTTTTATATACCATTTTTACACGAGATTATCGAAACTATAATCAAGACGTATTGCTACAGTTTCTAAATGGAAGATCGCCTTTTATAAAACAAATAGCACACTAATATCATACGTAGTTTATGAATTCGTTAGTGAAAAATCATCTCGGTAATTAAAATTCCAATGTATAATAATGTTTTTAAGTTTTATTTTTTATATACCATTTTTACATGAGACTATCGAAGCTATAATAAAACGTATTGCTACAGTATTTAAAGGAAAGATCGCTTTTTATAATATAAATAGCACTCTAATAACATACGTAGTTTATCAATTCGTTAGTGAAAAATCTTCTCAGTAATTAAAATTCCAATGTATAATAATGTTTCTAAGTTTTATTTTTTATATACCATTTTTACATGAGACTATAGAAGCTATAATAAAACGTATTGCTACAGTATTTAAAGGAAAGATCGCTTTTTATAATATAAATAGCACTCTAATAACATACGTAGTTCATGAATTCGTTAGTAAAAAATCATCTCAGTAATTAAAATTCCAATGTATAATAATGTTTTTAAGTTTTATTTTTATATACCATTTTTACATGAGACTATCGAAGCTATAATCAAGACGTATTGCTGCAGTATCTAAAGGGAAGATCACCTTTTATAATACAAATAGCACTCTAATGACATACGTAGTTTATGAATTCGTTAGTGAAAAATCTTCTAAGTAATTAAAATTCCGATGTATGATAATGTTTTTAAGTTTTATTTTTTATATACCATTTTTACATCAAATTATCGAAGCTATAATCAAGACGTATTGCTGCAGTATCTAAAGGGAAGATCACCTTTTATAATACAAATAGCACTCTAATAACATACGTAGTGTATGAATTCGTTAGTGAAAAATCTTCTAAGTAATTAAAATTCCGATGTATAATAATGTTTTTAAGTTTTATTTTTTATATACCATTTTTACATCAAACTATCGAAGCTATAATCAAGACGTATTGCTATCTAAAGGGAAGATCACCTTTTATAATACAAATAGCACTCTAATAACATACGTAGTTTATAAATTCGTTAATGAAAAATCTTCTAAGTAATTAAAATTCCGATGCATAATAGTGTTTTAAAGTTTTATTTTTTATATACCATTTTTACATCAAACTATCGAAGCTATAATCAAGACGTATTGCTGCAGTATCTAAAGGGAAGATCACCTTTTATAATACAATTAGCACTCTAATGACATACGTAGTTTATGAATTCGTTAGTGAAAAATCTTCTAAGTAATTAAAATTCCGATGTATAATAATGTTTTTAAGTTTTATTTTTTATATACCATTTTTACATCAAACTATCGAAGCTATAATCAAGACGTATTGCTGCAGTATCTAAAGGGAAGATCACCTTTTATAATACAAATAGCACTCTAAAGACATACGTAGTTTATGAATTCGTTAGTGAAAAATCTTCTAAGTAATTAAAATTCCGATGTATAGTAATGTTTTTAAATTTTATTTTTTATATACCATTTTTACATCAAACTATCGAAGCTATAATCAAGACGTATTGCTATCTAAAGGGAAGATCGCCTTTTATAATACAAATAGCACTCTAATAACATACGTAGTTTATGAATTCGTTAGTGAAAAATCTTCTCAGTAATTAAAATTCCGATGTATAATAATGTTTTTAAGTTTTATTTTTTATATACCATTTTTACATCAAACTATCGAAGCTATAATCAAGACGTATTGCTGCAGTATCTAAAGGGAAGATCGCCTTTTATAATACGAATAGCACTCTAATAACATACGTAGTTTATGAATTCGTTAGTGAAAAATCTTCTCAGTAATTAAAATTCCGATGTATAATAATGTTTTTAAGTTTTATTTTTTATATACCATTTTTACATCAAACTATCGAAGCTATAATCAAGACGTATTGCTGCAGTATCTAAAGGGAAGATCGCCTTTTATAATACAAATAGCACTCTAATAACATACGTAGTTTATGAATTCGTTAGTGAAAAATCATCTCGGTAATTAAAATTCCGATTTATAATAATGTTTTTAAGTTTTATTTTTTTATCTACCATTTTTACATGAGACTATCGAAGCTATAATCAAGACGTATTGCTATCTAAAGGGAAGATCACCTTTTATAATACAAATAGCACTCTAATAACATACGTAGTTCATGAATTCGTTAGTGAAAAATCTTCTAAGTAATTAAAATTCCAATGTATGATAATGTTTTTAAGTTTTATATTTTATATACCATTTTTACATCAAATTATCGAAGCTATAATCAAGACGTATTGCTGCAGTATCTAAAGGGAAGATCACCTTTTATAATACAAATAGCACTCTAATAACATACGTAGTGTATGAATTCGTTAGTGAAAAATCTTCTAAGTAATTAAAATTCCGATGTATAATAATGTTTTTAAGTTTTATTTTTTATATACCATTTTTACATCAAACTATCGAAGCTATAATCAAGACGTATTGCTGCAGTATCTAAAGGGAAGATCGCCTTTTATAATACAAATAGCACTCTAATGACATACGTAGTTTATGAATTCGTTAGTGAAAAATCTTCTCAGTAATTAAAATTCCGATGTATAATAATGTTTTCAAGTTTTATTTTTTATATACCATTTTTACATCAAACTATCGAAGCTATAATCAAGACGTATTGCTGCAGTATCTAAAGGGAAGATCGCCTTTTATAATACAAATAGCACTCTAATAACATACGTAGTTTATGAATTCGTTAGTGAAAAATCATCTCGGTAATTAAAATTCCGATTTATAATAATGTTTTTAAGTTTTATTTTTTTATCTACCATTTTTACATGAGACTATCGAAGCTATAATCAAGACGTATTGCTATCTAAAGGGAAGATCACCTTTTATAATACAAATAGCACTCTAATAACATACGTAGTTCATGAATTCGTTAGTGAAAAATCTTCTAAGTAATTAAAATTCCAATGTATGATAATGTTTTTAAGTTTTATATTTTATATACCATTTTTACATCAAATTATCGAAGCTATAATCAAGACGTATTGCTGCAGTATCTAAAGGGAAGATCACCTTTTATAATACAAATAGCACTCTAATAACATACGTAGTTTATAAATTCGTTAATGAAAAATCTTCTAAGTAATTAAAATTCCGATGCATAATAGTGTTTTAAAGTTTTATTTTTTATATACCATTTTTACATCAAACTATCGAAGCTATAATCAAGACGTATTGCTGCAGTATCTAAAGGGAAGATCGCCTTTTATAATACGAATAGCACTCTAATAACATACGTAGTTTATGAATTCGTTAGTGAAAAATCTTCTCAGTAATTAAAATTCCGATGTATAATAATGTTTTTAAGTTTTATTTTTTATATACCATTTTTACATCAAACTATCGAAGCTATAATCAAGACGTATTGCTGCAGTATCTAAAGGGAAGATCGCCTTTTATAATACGAATAGCACTCTAATAACATACGTAGTTTATGAATTCGTTAGGGAAAAATCTTCTCAGTAATTAAAATTCCGATGTATAATAATGTTTTTAAGTTTTATTTTTTATATACCATTTTTACATCAAACTATCGAAGCTATAATCAAGACGTATTGCTGCAGTATCTAAAGGGAAGATCGCCTTTTATATTACAAATAGCACTCTAATGACATACGTAGTTTATGAATTCGTTAGTGAAAAATCTTCTCAGTAATTAAAATTCCGATGTATAATAATGTTTTTAAGTTTTATTTTTTATATACCATTTTTACATCAAACTATCGAAGCTATAATCAAGACGTATTGCTGCAGTATCTAAAGGGAAGATCGCCTTTTATAATACGAATAGCACTCTAATAACATACGTAGTTTATGAATTCGTTAGTGAAAAATCTTCTCAGTAATTAAAATTCCGATGTATAATAATGTTTTTAAGTTTTATTTTTTATATACCATTTTTACATCAAACTATCGAAGCTATAATCAAGACGTATTGCTGCAGTATCTAAAGGGAAGATCGCCTTTTATAATACAAATAGCACTCTAATAACATACGTAGTTTATGAATTCGTTAGTGAAAAATCATCTCGGTAATTAAAATTCCGATTTATAATAATGTTTTTAAGTTTTATTTTTTTATCTACCATTTTTACATCAAACTATCGAAGCTATAATCAAGTCGTATTGCTACAGTATCTAAAGGGAAGATCACCTTTTATAATACAAATAGCACTATAATAACATACGTAGTTTATGAATTCGTTAGTGAAAAATCTTCTAAGTAATTAAAATTCCGATGTATAATAATGTTTTTAAGTTTTATTTTTTATATACCATTTTTACATCAAACTATCGAAGCTATAATCAAGACGTATTGCTGCAGTATCTAAAGGGAAGATCACCTTTTATAATACAAATAGCACTCTACTAACATACGTAGTGTATGAATTCGTTAGTGAAAAATCTTCTAAGTAATTAAAATTCCGATGTATAATAATGTTTTTAAGTTTTATTTTTTATATACCATTTTTACATCAAACTATCGAAGCTATAATCAAGACGTATTGCTATCTAAAGGGAAGATCACCTTTTATAATACAAATAGCACTCTAATAACATACGTAGTTTATAAATTCGTTAATGAAAAATCTTCTAAGTAATTAAAATTCCGATGCATAATAGTGTTTTAAAGTTTTATTTTTTATATACCATTTTTACATCAAACTATCGAAGCTATAATCAAGACGTATTGCTGCAGTATCTAAAGGGAAGATCACCTTTTATAATACAATTAGCACTCTAATGACATACGTAGTTTATGAATTCGTTAGTGAAAAATCTTCTAAGTAATTAAAATTCCGATGTATAATAATGTTTTTAAGTTTTATTTTTTATATACCATTTTTACATCAAACTATCGAAGCTATAATCAAGACGTATTGCTGCAGTATCTAAAGGGAAGATCACCTTTTATAATACAAATAGCACTCTAAAGACATACGTAGTTTATGAATTCGTTAGTGAAAAATCTTCTAAGTAATTAAAATTCCGATGTATAGTAATGTTTTTAAATTTTATTTTTTATATACCATTTTTACATCAAACTATCGAAGCTATAATCAAGACGTATTGCTGCAGTATCTAAAGGGAAGATCACCTTTTATAATACAAATAGCACTCTAATAACATACGTAGTTTATGAATTCGTTAGTGAAAAATCTTCTCAGTAATTAAAATTCCGATGTATAATAATGTTTTTAAGTTTTATTTTTTATATACCATTTTTACATCAAACTATCGAAGCTATAATCAAGACGTATTGCTGCAGTATCTAAAGGGAAGATCGCCTTTTATAATACAAATAGCACTCTAATGACATACGTAGTTTATGAATTCGTTAGTGAAAAATCTTCTCAGTAATTAAAATTCCGATGTATAATAATGTTTCTAAGTTTTATTTTTTATATACCATTTTTACATCAAACTATCGAAGCTATAATCAAGACGTATTGCTGCAGTATCTAAAGGGAAGATCGCCTTTTATAATACGAATAGCACTCTAATAACATACGTAGTTTATGAATTCGTTAGTGAAAAATCTTCTCAGTAATTAAAATTCCGATGTATAATAATGTTTTTAAGTTTTATTTTTTACATACCATTTTTACATCAAACTATCGAAGCTATAATCAAGACGTATTGCTGCAGTATCTAAAGGGAAGATCGCCTTTTATAATACAAATAGCACTCTAATAACATACGTAGTTTATGAATTCGTTAGTGAAAAATCATCTCGGTAATTAAAATTCCGATTTATAATAATGTTTTTAAGTTTTATTTTTTTATCTACCATTTTTACATGAGACTATCGAAGCTATAATCAAGACGTATTGCTATCTAAAGGGAAGATCACCTTTTATAATACAAATAGCACTCTAATAACATACGTAGTTCATGAATTCGTTAGTGAAAAATCTTCTAAGTAATTAAAATTCCAATGTATGATAATGTTTTTAAGTTTTATATTTTATATACCATTTTTACATCAAACTATCGAAGCTATAATCAAGACGTATTGCTGCAGTATCTAAAGGGAAGATCACCTTTTATAATACAAATAGCACTCTAATAACATACGTAGTGTATGAATTCGTTAGTGAAAAATCTTCTAAGTAATTAAAATTCCGATGTATAATAATGTTTTTAAGTTTTATTTTTTATATACCATTTTTACATCAAACTATCGAAGCTATAATCAAGACGTATTGCTGCAGTATCTAAAGGGAAGATCGCCTTTTATAATACAAATAGCACTCTAATGACATACGTAGTTTATGAATTCGTTAGGGAAAAATCTTCTCAGTAATTAAAATTCCGATGTATACTAATGTTTTTAAGTTTTATTTTTTATATACCATTTTTACATCAAACTATCGAAGCTATAATCAAGACGTATTGCTGCAGTATCTAAAGGGAAGATCGCCTTTTATAATACAAATAGCACTCTAATAACATACGTAGTTTATGAATTCGTTAGTGAAAAATCATCTCGGTAATTAAAATTCCGATGTATAATAATGTTTTTAAGTTTTATTTTTTTATCTACCATTTTTACATGAGACTATCGAAGCTATAATCAAGACGTATTGCTATCTAAAGGGAAGATCACCTTTTATAATACAAATAGCACTCTAATAACATACGTAGTTCATGAATTCGTTAGTGAAAAATCTTCTAAGTAATTAAAATTCCAATGTATGATAATGTTTTTAAGTTTTATATTTTATATACCATTTTTACATCAAATTATCGAAGCTATAATCAAGACGTATTGCTGCAGTATCTAAAGGGAAGATCACCTTTTATAATACAAATAGCACTCTAATAACATACGTAGTGTATGAATTCGTTAGTGAAAAATCTTCTAAGTAATTAAAATTCCGATGTATAATAATGTTTTTAAGTTTTATTTTTTATATACCATTTTTACATCAAACTATCGAAGCTATAATCAAGACGTATTGCTATCTAAAGGGAAGATCACCTTTTATAATACAAATAGCACTCTTATAACATACGTAGTTTATAAATTCGTTAATGAAAAATCTTCTAAGTAATTAAAATTCCGATGCATAATAGTGTTTTAAAGTTTTATTTTTTATATACCATTTTTACATCAAACTATCGAAGCTATAATCAAGACGTATTGCTGCAGTATCTAAAGGGAAGATCGCCTTTTATAATACAAATAGCACTCTAATGACATACGTAGTTTATGAATTCGTTAGTGAAAAATCTTCTCAGTAATTAAAATTCCGATGTATAATAATGTTTTTAAGTTTTATTTTTTATATACCATTTTTACATCAAACTATCGAAGCTATAATCAAGACGTATTGCTGCAGTATCTAAAGGGAAGATCGCCTTTTATAATACGAACAGCACTCTAATAACATACGTAGTTTATGAATTCGTTAGTGAAAAATCTTCTCAGTAATTAAAATTCCGATGTATAATAATGTTTTTAAGTTTTATTTTTTATATACCATTTTTACATCAAACTATCGAAGCTATAATCAAGACGTATTGCTGCAGTATCTAAAGGGAAGATCGCCTTTTATAATACGAATAGCACTCTAATAACATACGTAGTTTATGAATTCGTTAGTGAAAAATCTTCTCAGTAATTAAAATTCCGATGTATAATAATGTTTTTAAGTTTTATTTTTTATATACCATTTTTACATCAAACTATCGAAGCTATAATCAAGACGTATTGCTGCAGTATCTAAAGGGAAGATCGCCTTTTATATTACAAATAGCACTCTAATGACATACGTAGTTTATGAATTCGTTAGTGAAAAATCTTCTCAGTAATTAAAATTCCGATGTATAATAATGTTTTTAAGTTTTATTTTTTATATACCATTTTTACATCAAACTATCGAAGCTATAATCAAGACGTATTGCTGCAGTATCTAAAGGGAAGATCACCTTTTATAATACAAATAGCACTCTAATAACATACGTAGTTTATGAATTCGTTAGTGAAAAATCTTCTCAGTAATTAAAATTCCGATGCATAATAATGTTTTTAAGTTTTATTTTTTGTATACCATTTTTACACGAGACTATCGAAGCTATAATCAAGACGTATTGCTGCAGTATCTAAAGGGAAGATCACCTTTTATAATACAAATAGCACTCTAAAGACATACGTAGTTTATGAATTCGTTAGTAAAAAATCATCTCGGTAATTAAAATTCCAATGTATAATAATCGTTTGAGTTTTACTTTTTTATATACCGTTTTCAAGTGATACTGTCTACACTATAATCAGTACGCTTATTAAAGCAGTACCTAAAGATCACCTTTAATAATACGAATAGTACACTAATAATATACATAATTTGTGAATTCTTGTGTTAAAAATCTTTTCAGTAAATAAAAATCCGATTTGTAATTTTTGTACTGTTTCACCCGTGCTATTTTCTCAAAAAACTACTGAACTGAATTTATTATTTATAACTCTATGTCTACAAGTATAATAGCAGTGACATACAGACGGACAGAGAGACAGACATTGTGAAAATAATAATGATTATTAATTTGGCCAGAAAACCTTAAAAAACAATTTCCCTGTTTCACCCATACCATTTTCTCAAAAAACTACTGAACTGAATTTCTTATTTTTAACTCTAAGTCTACAAGTAAAATAGCGGAGACATACAGACGGACAGAGAGACAGACATTGTGAAAATAATGATTCCTTATATGGCCAGAAAACCTTAAAAAACAATTTCTGTTTTACCCATGTCAATTCTCAAAAAACTACTGAACTGAATTTATTATTTTTAACTCTAAGTCTACAAGTAAAATAGCGGCGACATACAGACGGACAGAGAGACAGACATTGTGAAAATAATAATGATTCCTAATTTGGCCAGAAAACCTTAAAAAACAATTTCTCTGTTTCACCCGTGCTATTTTCTCAAAAAACAACTGAACTGATTTTGATGGCCCTTTTAACCCTCATTCTTAAGGGAAAGTTTATGGGAAAAATATTAAGATACCTCTCTCACTTAACAGTTATGACTCGAGAACTTTTTACGGGTGCATCCGTTAAATTCTCAGTGTGCTTCTTATTATGTTGGTTATTTGAAGTCGGTTCAATTTATTTTATCAAAAAGCGTTATATAAAAGCGTTATATTCTTGAAAATGAGAAAGTTATTCTTCAAAATTTTTCATTCACAATTTTTTCATCGATTACTGCTCATAACTTTTCCGTTACTAAACTTATTTAAAAACTGCTAAAAAAATTATACATACTTCATTACGTTAATCGAATGTTATGTTGTTTTTCAAATGCTTTCAGTTTATAAAAAAAACTTACTGAAACAAACTATAGCTGGCATAGCTCGCAATCTTTATCGACCTCACAAAATCGATATTCCCGCAATCACATTTTACATAAACAAAAAAATAAATATCAGTACATCACTAGCACCTATGGCTCACGTGTATAATAAACAACGTAATTATACCGAATAAACAATATCCACAGCCATACATATACAGGTATATCTATACAAGCTCGGGTCGCCATATGTCTTAAGTTATTTTAATTAACTCTACCGGTTGCCTCTCTAATGTCTTTATTAGTGGCGTCGCATTGCACGGGTGGTCGAGATCTTCACTGCCTCTTGCCAGCAGAGAGCAAACAAAAAATAAACGAGCGAAAACGTAGTTGTGTGTAACCCCATTGTTATGATTAAAAATAATGTTTTGTTTGTCTATAAATTTTAGGAGCATAATATAAAATTTCGAAATGGTATTCACAATTTTCGAATTGTATCCTTTCCAAACGAGCCAATGCAACAAAATCGGCCGTGTGTGTAAAACATAATTCTATAGTTTTCTACACATCTCGATATTAGTGATGTAATTTAACTGAAATAATTTTAATTCAAACTTTGAATAAAAATTTTTGAAAACTTTTTCCAAACACCTAATTGAAACTTTAATATATACATCATATACCACACGTCACATTGAATATTAATATTTCGCAAACGGTACTTTTAAACATTGATAAAAAAGTTTCAACATTTAGGGATATTTATCGAAATATTTCTGTTAAGCTATTGTAAATATTTTTTTAATTCTTGAAAACCCCATACCAAACTTGTAGATTAACCCAAAGCGTTTGACGTATGGATGTCATTATAACAACATATGGTTATAAAATCTAGTATACATAGTAATTAATAAGACAGCAAAAGAGTTTAACATTTAGAAGTGGTTATAACAACAAATAGTTATAAAATATATTACACATAGTAATGAATAAGACAGTAAAATCGTTCAACGTTTACAATTGGTTATAACAACAAATGGTTATTAAATCTAGTACACATAGTAATGAATAAGACAGTAAAATTATTCAACGTTTAGAAGTGGTCATAACAATAAATAGTTATAAAATCTAGTACACGTAGTCATGAATAAGACAGCAAAAGCGTGCAACATTTAGAAGTGGTTATAACAACAAATGGTTATAAAGTCTATTTCACATAGTAACGAATAAAACATTTAACGTTTAGAAATGGTTATAACAACAAATGGTTATAAAATATAATACAAATATTAACGAATAAGACAGTAAAAACCTTCAACGTTTAGAAGTAGATATAACAACAAATTGTTATACAACCTGGTACACACAATAATGAATAAGACAGCAAAAACGTTTAACTTTTAGAATTGCTTATAACAACAAATGGTTATAAAATGTAATACAGATAGTAATGAATAAGACAGTAAAAGCGTTCAACGTTTAGAGGTGGTTATAACAACAAATGGTTATAAAATCTAGAACACATAGTAATGAATAAGACAGTAAAAGCGTTCAACGTTTACAATTGGTGATACCAACAAATGGTTATTAAATCTAGTACACATAGTAATGAATAAGACAGTAAAAGTATTCAACGTTTAGAAGTGGTTATAACAATAAATGGTTATAAAATCTATTACACATAGTAATGAATAAGACAGTAAAAGCGTTTAAGTTTAGAAGTGGATATAGCAACGAATGGTTATAAAATCTAGTACACGTAGTCATGTATAAGACAGCAAAACCGTTCAACATTTAGAAGTGGTTATAACAACAAATGGTTATAAAATAGAATACAAATAAGACAGTAAAAGCGTTCAACGTTTAGAAGTAGATATAACAACAAATTGTTATAAAACTTGGTACACATAATAATGAATAAGACAGCAAAATCGTTTAACCTTTAGAATTGGCTATAACAACAAATGGTTATAAAATATAATACAAATAAGACAGTAAAAGCGTTCAACGTTTAGAAGTAGATATAACAACAAATTGTTATAAAACTTGGTACACATAATAATGAATAAGACAGCAAAATCGTTTAACCTTTAGAAGTGGTTATAACAACAAATGGTTATAAAATATAATACAAATAAGACAGTAAAAGCGTTCAACGTTTAGAAGTAGATATAACAACAAATTGTTATAAAACTTGGTACACATAATAATGAATAAGACAGCAAAATCGTTTAACCTTTAGAAGTGGTTATAACAACAAATGGTTATAAAATATAATACAAATAAGACAGTAAAAGCGTTCAACGTTTAGAAGTAGATATAACAACAAATTGTTATAAAACCTGGTACACATAATAATGAATAAGACAGCAAAATCGTTTAACCTTTAGAAGTGGTTATAACAACAAATGGTTATAAAATATAATACAAATAAGACAGTAAAAGCGTTCAACGTTTAGAAGTAGATATAACAACAAATTGTTATAAAACCTGGTACACATAATAATGAATAAGACAGCAAAATCGTTTAACCTTTAGAATTGGCTATAACAACAAATGGTTATAAAATGTAATTCAAATAGCAAGGAATGGTCGAGGACCACCGCAACTCTATAACCCCATTCCTGAAATTGGTCAATGAAGCAAAAAATGTCAAAACAATATTATATTAAACAACATGAGTACATGAGTATACATGCTGCATGATATTTGTGCGCGCTCTGAGCAGGTGAAATAAACAGCGATATCATTATCTTATGTAATAGCCAAGAATATAAGGCGCTTGTCTTCAGATTTGCTCTTAAAAATTTTTTAAGAGCAAATCTGAAGACATTAAATAAGGAGTATATCCACATATTTAATTCTTCACAACTAAATGAAACTACGTGATGTTGTATTATTTCTAAGAAGTCTATTTGTAAAAATCTTTATAAATTACCCACCTGAAGATATTGTCATACAACGAAAACTAGGTCGTGGTAAAGAATTTAAATAAAGTAGAAATAATACTACATCACGTAGTTTCATTTAGTTGTGAAAAATTGAATTAAAATTTATTTCTATAAAATTGGCGCCAAATAAGTTCAATATTTGCAAAAACCTATTGAACATTTTTAATATTTCTCCAGCATGAGGATATAAGTAGCTTCATTTGAAGATCAGATGACTACATTAGGTTCAAAAATATTACAGACATGAGTTGCAAAAAGTCATTATACATGACAGCGTTACATTCGCCCAAATGATTTAATGCACAATTTATACACACACACACACATATATATATATATATATATATATATATATATATATATATATATACGTACATATATCTTTTGGTGGAAAACCTG
Organism: Druceiella hillmani; assembly: GCA_039881145.1. Taxonomy (NCBI): domain Eukaryota; kingdom Metazoa; phylum Arthropoda; class Insecta; order Lepidoptera; family Hepialidae; genus Druceiella; species Druceiella hillmani. The sequence goes on from JAYKKI010000064.1 coordinate 4,634,415, forward strand.
TCAATGCTTTTTGCATATCCTCTGTACTTGTCTCCGACTGAAAAAAATCGACAAAATTCTATTGGATTGATTTGTCAGCTATCAACAAGGTACAATCCACGCTTATATATAAGTTTACATAAAAAATTTGCATTCTACATAAAAAATAACAAATATTCTCAACATAATTATTGTTGCGACAAATATTATTCCATTAAAACGAATAGTATTATCGTTCCAAAAAATATTTAATTTATTACGTTATTGGCTCTTTAATTTATTAAATATCAGTTTACCAAAAGAATTTTACATCAAAACATCTATTACATTTTTCACATTTTTGATATCCATTGTTAAAAAGTTAGAAGCGTGGATTACACTATATAACACTCCAGATACTCCAGATATCCCTTATAGGATCACTTCGTATTCCGTCAGTCTGTCAAGACCTTTTTTCTCAGGAACACATGGAGGTATCAAGTTGAAATTAATATTTAATAAAAATTAATATAAAATTAAAATCAAGCTTCTAAGCCAACGCAATAAGAAAAATCTAAAAATACAGCCATTTAAGCCACATGTTTTTACTCTCGTAAATAAATCAAAACCTATAGGGTACTTCACGTTGACATAGAATCATCAAATTTGGCAAGAAGCAAAGTTTCGCAGCGCAAGTAAAGGTAAAATCTGAAAATCGTTAATTCCTAAAGAAAAATTATGTATGCACCGATGAAAGATATAGTAGGCAATATATTTTCGTTTTTAAAAATTAAAATTTTGTAAATAGTTTAATAGGAAACTATATTGTGTACCATTATAAGTGCCTAAATATGGACGGAACCCTCATAGTGCGAGTTCCACTTGTGCTCCACAAGTTTTTTTTAATAATTTACTACACATTAAGTGACATTTCCAAAGAAGGAACAAATAACTACTTATGAAACTTCATACACATAAGTCTGGAATTGTAAAAACTTTTTTCACATTGAAACGCTAAAAATTAAAAATCCATCTCGTTATACGAAAATGTTAATAATTAATTAAAAAATAATTTAAATTTAATTAATTCAGAGTCTATTTTAAACATTAATCCACTCGTTATGCTGACTTTATTCAGGCGGATATCTACTAAAACTCATAAATATATGAACATTTTCTGTAGCTATACTCATTGACCACGCCAACACTAATTTACAAAGTCAATTAAATAAATTGGATTTTTAATTAGTTAATCATTATTTAATACTGAATTAATTTTTAATTTAATTATGGAAGCATTATTATAGCAATATAGCCAAATAATTAAGATACAATTGATAGAGTAAAATACAGAAGATAAGGCAGACATTAAATTGTGATTAACATATTCATGGTCAAAAGCTACTGCAATCATATAATGATTTTTTCTCATCACTTAATAAGATTATTATCCTACTAATATCCGTTTTTTTTACAGTTTATTCTTTTTCAATCAAACGATACCCATAAAAATAACGTATTTCATAGATATATAAATTGTTCAAGACTAATTTCATGAATTGGAACATCTCTAGCGGGCCATGTTGATTAATAATTTATAATAATCAATAGTTACCTTGAAGTGCTTTCTTTTTTTCATATTCTGATTAAAAGTACATATTCATTAAAACACTTACTGGTACGTACAGTTCTACACTGGTGCCTATAATCCAAAGCAGGTACCTATAACTCAAGGCTGGTACCTTTAATTCTAGACTCGTATCTATAGCTGGAGATTCGATGCTGGTACCTCTAATTCGAGACTTAAACCTATAGCTGGAGATTCGAGGCCGGTACTAAGACTGGTATTCAAGACTCGTACCTATAGCTGGAGATTCAGGACTGTGGTACATATAATTCGAGACTGGTACCGATTATTCGAGGCTGATACATATAATTCGAGACTTACATCCGTAGCAGGACGTATAATTCGAGACTGATACCAATAATCCGAGGCTGGTACGTGTAATTCGAAGCTGGTACGTATAATTCGCGACTTACACATATAGCTGGACGTATGATTCGAGACTGATACTTATGATCCGAGGCCGGTACCTATAATTCAAGGCTCATACCAATAATTTGAGGCAAGTACGTATAATTCGAAACTTATAACTATAGCTGGATATTGGAGGCAGGTACGCATAATTCGAGACTTATACTTATACCTGGACATATAATTCGAGACCGATACTTATAATTTGAGACTAGTACCTGTAATTCGAGACTGGTATATATAATTTGAGACTTGTTCCTATAGCTGGAGATTGATGAGATTTCGACATAAAACAAATATATGCAAAATTTTAAGGGGATATGAATAAAACTGTAAATATTGCAAGGATGTGACAAAAAGCAGGAGAGATAAAGAGAGGGACATGACGGAATTATTATATATTTTTATTTATTTAGCAACTTTAATTTACAGTAAATATCGCAGACCTTTGCTACTGGAGCAAACCTTTCCACTATAACAACAAGTTTTGAAAGATTGTTATTTTGATAAAGAGAAGTTAGAATCTAAACAACGTATATATAAAAACTAGAATAGAAAGATTGACATGAATTAGAATGAAACAAATAAATGAGAAAATTGCAGGAGGACTAGGTGTTAGGAGAAGTAGAACTTTTTCAGTCGATCCTCGAAGATATTTATAACATGTTGTCAGAATCCAGTTTATTCCAAAGTCTCTCTGCTTCGACAGTGAAGGATTTTTCGTAAGAAGTAGAGGTGTGTTTTGGAATAAGCACGCTGAATAACATAACTCAAGGCCGTGTGCAAACGAATCTTTAACTCTTTCTACAAAAAAGATAATTTGGTCTATGAGGATTTATAACAAATTAAAGTGAACTGTAACTATGTGAAGTTGGCTATGATAGCCTGTCAGATCTGTGTTTATCTATCCGTATTCAGAAATATGATCATGTTTACTGAGATCAATTATGTACAGGTTGCGTAAATTTTGAAGACTTTCTAACATGTTTCAATATTCCTCATTAATTTCAGGGTTATTATCAGGGTTCACTGTTTTCACGACGGGTTCTTAAAAAACTTACGTTTAGAAATATTAGCTGATTGCTACTATATTCCAGACTTCTAAATAAAAGAAAAAATTGCCAGCTCCCTGTTTGGAAAAAATTAAAATAATTTTTAATAGGATTTTTAACTTCAACTACTTCAACTAGAAAGTACGTTCTTTCCAGAGCTTTCTGCTCAAACTAGAAAGCTCTGGCACACAAACACATACAATGTTGTCACAATAATAGGACTAGTCCACTGGGTACGAATCCATTGAGTGTGAAACTCTGAAAATTGAAATTATGGAAATGTATTTATAAATACTAGTGGTCGAATGTAATTCATTATATGTTTAAGGTTTAACGTTATTTCTTTATGTGAAAATCGTTGACATAATCTGATATTTTAAAATTCTTTCACGGCAATCTATATATACTCTGTACGATTGTTTGACCACAGACTATTTGTGTTTGACATTGGCAGTATGAACATAAGCGTATATAATTTAATGTATTTGTAACAAATAGTATATATATATATATATATATATATATATATATATATATGTTTTTTTTTATATCTGCATTCCTTCTCCATCTAAACTTTTCCAAATTTCACATTCCATCGATATGCTTAAAAAGGATTACGGAGTTTTCTCTTCAGGTATTAATATATGAATTCGTGTAATAGTTTCATAACTCCATTGTTCATTTTTCATTTGAAGTAAGCAGCAATGAATTTTATATTCCTACTAAAACCTAATCAACGCAATACCTACTGAAACAGCCGTCATCATTGCGAATAAAGCAATACTCGTTTTTGACTCTAAAGCTATTACAACCCAATCATCAAACCCCAGTGACTAAAATTGGTAAACTAATTTAAAAAAAAAGAAGTCACACAAATTTTGCATAGACATCTCTTGCAGCAGCTATAGAGAGTAGCCTCGATGAAGACCGAGACGGAAGATCACTCAAAAGGGACGACAAATGGGATGCTGCGCGATCTGTCAAAAGACATCTTGACAAAAACTCGCAGCCGGCGTCACCGGAGCGTTGAATTTACGTCAAAACAAGATAAACCTGTTCTGACCCGCCCGTACTTGCTGGCGTCACCAGAGCGCGGGAAGTAATAAGAGGATTAAGTGGTAATATGACACTTGTGAATGAGGAGCAATAAAGAATGAAGATGAAAATAGAAGAGTTTGGACTAAAATAATACAGTAATTCGATAAAAATAAAACACGTTAAGAACAAATCATAAACATAAATGAAAAAGCGGTTAAGCTTGAGCAGTCGCCCATAACACAAAAAATACAAAAGGCCCACCAAATGCCAGTAGATTTCGCACTACGAGGGTTCCGTTCACATTTAGATAATTATAAAAGTTTTATTATTTATATTAACGTATTTTAAAATATTTTTTCGCAACGTAAATATATTGCCTATCGCATCGTTCACAGGCGTAAAAACAAGTTGCATATTTAAACAATTGTAAGAACTATAACAATAGATATAGTTCTAGTCGATTTACCCTATTGTTCCATGATTTAATATTTAGTAATTATGAAAAAAAGGGGGCAGGGTGTGCTCTATTTCCGCATATTTTTTAGAATATCTTTTCAAACATGTAATTAAAAATTATGAAAAAAATTGAATTGTAACAAGCCCCATGATATAAAATGAAAAAAAAAATGTTGAATACTAAAGACTTTAATTTTTTAATTCTTTTTAAATTTTTTTTTTAATCATCATCATATATATTAATACGCTAAGGTTAAGATGTTACTCTCCCTTTTTAGAAAAAACCTCACAACTAATCCACATAAATTATATATCATTTTATAGATAATTGCTTGCTCTACCGGCATCCGCAACTAAAAAATTTATTATTGCTATTGTTTTTGCAAATTAATTAATTATTAAAATTATATACACAAAACAGCAATGCCGCCATCTAACGGCTCAACGTCAATATGATTGACGGTCGGTAAAATTTTTGTTTAATTTCAAATCCACTCACGTATAAATAAAGTGGCGCTTTAGCTCAATGCTTTTGATACTTGCGCCTCTATATGTCAATTTTAGTAAAATATTGGTTTGATCTGTCATCTGAGCTTCATAATGGAATAAATAATGCGAAGACTTCGCACGGGTCACGCTAGTATTTTTTTAATTCTCTTCTTAATATTTAAAAAATAGCTATTGTTAAATATATGGGTAAATAAGATACATAACTATGCCAAATTTCAAGTTTGTGCATCACATAATTTCTGAGATATGCTGCTGTAACCAACTGGCTGACAAACACGTGGTTGATTTTTTAAGAGTTCCGTTTTTCAGTTTGAAATACAGAACCATAAAAAGGCAATTGGACATTTCCCTATTTAATTCCATATGAGTAATTAAAATAAGATAAAATATTTAATTTTTTTTATAATTACATACAAATCTGGTTATCTGTGAGTTAGACACTGACCTAATAAGATAGTTAGACAATGACTGAATAATTAACACGTTTTTTAATAGTTACTCATATTAATCTGCTAAAATTACAAACGCATAAAATAAAAATCACACCGTTAATATGTACATGCAAGTGAAGCTAAAGCATTTAAAGTATTGAGCATTCATTTTAAGCATTGAAAAGATATGGTCACGCACGAAGAACTAAATGCTTTGCTATTAATCTAATTTCTAAATATAGCGGAATATGATCTTTAACTTGCTGAATTTAAGAATAAATTATTGCAAAGTATTCTAGCCCAGACTACAATCGCGTAACTTGTCCAAAATAATACTTACTTCGTAACCTCATAGCTAGTCTGTTTGAAATTTATAGCTATTTATCTTTGAAAAAAGTTTTATTTTCCATTTTCCTATTACCATGTAGGTAAAATCGTGAGCGAAGGCTAGCATTGGATAAATAGGGTTAGTTTCTGAAAATATAACATACAATATCGTAGGAAATAAAACTGTTTGAGTTTTGTACTACTAAAGTTGAGTAAAGTTATAATTTTATTAGCAATAAACTATGCTATTTATATAATAAACCAATAAACTATACTATCTATCTAACGATGCATTACTTTAAGAGATACAACCGTTTAAAATATGACATATTTTTATCCAAAGTACTACAAGATAAGGGTACAAAATAAGGGTTGAGTGGACTCAATGCCAGAAAAGTCTATATATATATATATATATATATATATATATATATATATATATATATATATATATATCATAAAACTGTGGGACTGGTATGTCTGCATATAGAAGATATTAAGAATATATGCTAATTATAATATGTTATCTGTGAGTTAGACACTGACCAGTGACCTTTTAATAGTTAACACGTTTCTTAATAGTTACACATATTAATCTCCTAAAATTACAAACGCATAACATAAAAATCACACCATTGAGCCTCCGTTAGCGCTTTTCAATTCGCGACGTTAGGATCGGCGGACCGATTGTTATGGACCGATTATTAGTATCGGCAGAATCTCATCGATTTTTTGTAGGACCGATTTTGATTAGCCATGTGTTAAAATAATCAGTATTAAATATTCTATTTTCTGCGATTATTGGCGAACCTATTATTATTATTGTACCTGTAATTCTTATCATACCTATTATTATTATCGTAAAGGTTTTTATCATCGTGCCGATTATTATCGTAGAGATTATTATTATTATTATACCGATTACTATCATACGTGCTTTTAGTATCGTGCCCGTTATTATTATCGTACCGATTATTATTATCGTACCAGTTATTATTCTCGCACCGATTACTATCATTTTGCGGGTTATTATTTTCGTACCAGATGTTATTATCGTGTCGGTTATTATTATCGTACCGATTTTTGTTAAAGCGTGTATGAATATGTTGCTGACAACACGAACATCTAAAGAAGAATTCAATGGTGTACATTGCTACAGATGTCATAACAGATTCTTACCATAAAAATGTTTGTGAATGGAAACGGCCTCATTATAACTGCATAATAATGTTTGTACCAGTATGTATTTGACTAATAAACAGAGATTTTTTATTTAACATTTTTATGTTACAAGTTTGAACTTTATAGTTTTATACCCGACAAAACACGGAGCAAATTTCATTGGACTTAAAAGCACCAATAACAGTTACCATCCCCCTTTGGCCCAAAATAGCTAGTTAAGCCACTCGTATTCTCCTTAAAGCATTTAATCTTTACAATTATTTTGTTACTTTTTTATTTAGCATTAGTAATTATTTGTCTTGCTTTAAATATTGCTTATAATTTATAATTACATATCCTCCGCCCCCTAATTTTAAATACGATAATTTTAAATCATTTAAAATTAATTTTAATTCGATTTCTCCAACATTTTAGAGACATCAACTCGCAATTGAAGTAAACAACACATCTAACAACTTTTTACATTTGTTTTTTTACATGTATCTCTAAAAGACAGGCAAACAGATAACATCATCATAGACACACGGTTCCGTTCATGTCGAAAAAATCATTTCCTAAATAAAGCATAAGAAAGGACTTTTGAATAGATAAGGTACGTAATACCTTACAATTGAAGTTAAGAACTACGTGAGGTGGTACTTTTTCAAAAGATAACATTCAGGAAAACATTGCTTGAGGTCAGGCTTATCAAATTAGGGCCCATTTAATTCCAAAGTGTTGCAATTTGGTCAAAGAACAATTCTTTGCAGAAAATAGTCGTGTATTTGGGAAAATGAAATCTGAAAATGTTTTCAGAGTCATTATCACATGTTTAATTGACTCTGGCCCCGGACCGTGACCACGCGTGTAATTGACTCTGGCCCCGGACCGTGACTACGCGTGTAATTGACTCTGGTCCTGGGCCGTGACCACGCGGGTAGTTGACTCTGACTTGATATTGAAATAATTTTAAGTATACGCAGAATATTATTATCAAAGAAACCAAAAATATGCATTTTTTTTTAAACATTCAATCAAAAACTAACATAGAAACCTATTCTAAAACAAAGATAAGTACCAAAAAAAACTGTAATTTGTACTTACATGGCATTTTTAATTTTGTAAATAATTTTATTAACAAACATACATACTAAATTCATACAACGGGCGATTTTCGTTTCAATAAACTAACTTCTCTTATTACCCCACATACCCCGCTAAGTTTTGTACATGGTATTTCGCTATTATTATATTATATTAGATATATTATTCGTGTGATTAAGTCATTTATAATTTGTAATTCAAATACAGCGTTCAATTTCCACGGATGAGTTGTCTCGCCTTTGGTTCGGTATACACTGTCGAAACCGACAGCCGACAGACGTATCGCCGGGACCACACGCAGCAGAGACATCTTTGCCACAATTTAGATTATAAATAATATTGAAACTTACAAAAGGAGATATTTGATTTTTAGCAAATAATTGTGAAAGAAAAGCTGGTTTATTACGAAAGTTAATTTGTGTCGAACAAATATGTGACAACAAATTATAAAAAGGTAACGTACTCTAAGCTATATATTTAAAAATTCTGTCTCTGTTTATATGCGTGTGTTTGTGTGTTCGTATTTGTGATGTCCCCCTCACTTGACAGACGGGTTATATGAGATAAAATGAGACATATACGATAAAATGAGACATATACGGGATAAAATGAGACATATAATTTACTGATAATCGAATAAAAGCTCTTACTATATGGATCAGCTTAAGTCATTTTGAACGTTAGTTATAAAAGATAAAAAACACGTAATTTTTAAGATTATCGATCTAACGACATTTTCGTTAACAAATTATTAATTTTTAATTTTTCCCATTAAGTTGCTATAAATATATTTTAAGCAATGAGCAATTTACGCAATAGGTACGTCACTTCCGGTGAAAACTAAACGAATGTCTTTTTCTATTTCATCTCCATCTCCTGCTGATTACTTGACCCTCAAGCGGAAAACTATTTTTTTTTAATTTTTCAAACGGTTTCATTACGTATTAACTCTTTCACTATGTCGAATGTCAAAAAATTATAAAAAACCGGAAATATTTAAAAAAAAAAGCAAAATACAAAATTTCATTCACGTTAAGTTAACGGTTTAAACCCTAGACCAGGGTTTCCCAACCTTTTTTTTTGTTGAGGCTCCCCAGACTATAAATTATTAAAAATATTACTTTTTCATGCCCCCCTTTGATTTAGTAAACTAAATAAAAATGGTAACTGAAGTTTGTAAATACACAAACTTACCTTTTAACAGTGAGACACAATAACACTCAAACTGATTTCTCAACAAAAAATGTACACCAAAACGTCAAATTTTTCACAAGATTGTGGTAATAATAGTGAATATGATATTTAATTTCATTAATTTTATGCATGTAAATCAAACATTACATTGTACTGTTATTTGTTAATGTTGTTTGTATATTTTTTGTTTTTTCTTTCTAAAATGCAAACGCTTTCCGCCCCCCTTGACATCTCACTATGCCCCCCTTGGGAGGCGCGCCCCCCTGGTTGGCAACTCCTGCCCTGGACCATATGAAGAATATATAGAAAAGCACAAACGCAGAGGAGATACACATTTTTTCCATTTCTATTATTTATGCTCTACCAATGGTTCAGAACCAGTTTCAGAACCAGGCTTTGTTTTTTTTATAAAAATACAATATTTACTTCTTTCCTTGCATCGTTGACAAATAACCATTTTTACCCATAAACAAATATAAAAACACTATCCGAATTCTATATTTAGCATAATAATTTATAAGAAGCAATTTTTGGAATCACGAAAACCAATTTCTCACAATCTTTTAATTATTGTTTTTTTTTGACAATATTTTCGGAGACATATGAAACATTGTTTAAAAACCCCTGCCTCAGTTATTTTGAATATAAAAGCTATTATAAATAATAATTCAAGAACATTTTAAACTTTTCCTCATGTATTTTTACGTTTCAAAACAAACAATTTTTTTTAATTACTCCCCTCCAAAATTTTGAATTATTCCAATTTTAAATTGATAGAAGGGAAAAACTATATTTTTTAGCCTCTTGCTGAAATAGCAAACCTAAATAACATTCGACGATTTTTTTTCGATTTTTCATTATTTTTCCAGATCTAAATCTACTTCACATATGGTCCATGTGAATAATATGCTTATATTTTTAAAAACTCTAAATATATGACTCGATAATAGCTATACTGACAAACAGACTGACAAATGAAACGTTATACGAAAAGCATTCCCGTGGTCCGCGATGAGCTGAGACCGAAGAAAATTCCACCAGTATGAAAGCCACATATTCGAGTCAGCTGACGATTACGACACGGCTCGACAGAACCGTCCTCGATTCTGTCACAACATTTCAACAGTTCGAGTAAATCGGCCACGATGATGTATCACAGTGAGGTAGGCGAAACGGGTGACCTTTTTGAAATTGTTTATGGCGTTTTATGAGGTTGATTGGTTCGAACAATGTTTTTGAATATACGACCGAAGGTTTTATAGGTCAAACCCGCAGATGGTCGAAAGATCACGTTTCGCTTTGTATATAGCAAATGTAAATTTTTATAGAAACAAAAAAAAACAATCCATGCGATGGCTCTTTGAAATACTGAGGACGCACGCCACTGATTAACTTTTCAGAAGTTTCACTTCACAATTAAAATTACATTTATTCTATGATGTCAAATATAATTGTTTTTTTTTCTTTTGTGGAATTTATTTTGTGTTTTAAGATATTGAATATATTTGGCATTAATTTTGTAGAAATTCATTATTCCCAATTAAATGAAACTACGTGTTGTAGTATTATTTCTACTTTCTTTAAGTTCTTTACCACGACCTAGGTTTCGTTGTATCACATCTTTGCTAATAGCCCACCTGAAGATGTTGTAATACAACGAAACCTAAGTCGTGGTAAAGAACTTAAAGAAAGTAGAAATAATACTACATCACGTAGTTTCATTTAATTGGGTTTTAAGATATTATAATTCTAACAAATGAACAGAGTTAAATTGGAATCAGAGCCAGACTTATCTTCAAAGAGGGCTTGAAGAGTGTTTTATTGCAAATGAGAAGGAAATTGATTGATATATGTTACCAAAAAAACCCAAAAGTACATTATTTATTGCAAAAATGTACCAATAAATGCAAAATAGGCATTACATGAATGATAACTAGGTATCAATTAATAAGTACACTTAAATTCGTTCTATAATCACAAACACAAGAATTTGGAAAACGAAATATAACCACAAACAATTCTAAAAAATCACAGTAGATAGAAAAATACAACCACAAACAAGTATAAAAAAAGGGTGCGTGTACTTATGTACGCGCGTGAGAAGTTATACTTCTTTGGCATCATTAAATAATACATACAGATAGATAACCTCAATTATATTGGAGCACTTGAAAAAGTCTATAAACACTATTTTTTCACTAATTTTTACGAATACTAAATATATTAATCAAAATATTGAATTTAAATCACTACTGAATATAATTTATCTGCACATATATAAATCGCACTTATATGAGACTAAAACACGTGTGTGAATGTAGACACTAGAAACATGTGGATAAATACTATGAATATGAAAACAGTGAACAGAGGCGACGATGGTGCCAATAGCTTTTGTTTCGAGACTGCAACCGCTGCAACTTCATACTGTAACTTTTGTGTGACGAATCTTAAAATTTCACTCTCATCATTATTTCATAACGCGCCTAAAGACGTATAACTTCAAAAGTCACAGTGAGTTCACTTAAACGTAAATAGTCAAGTCTAAATGGTATATGCATTCCATTTTGACTTGACTATTTACGTTTAAGTGGCGCTAGTCGCAATGAACCTAAATATGGGCCAGGGACGCCTGGGAGACATCTCTTATAGACTCGTAAACCTTATAATACGAAGTAACCAATTGTACAAAATAAAGGCTTTATGATGATTTTGTAAATTTAGAGTATTTTTTTTTCAAAATTCATAAGCTTAATTTTTTTTATACGTAAGAGAATTTTTATAAGTGAATTTTTTCACTCTTTGAAATGTAATAAATTTAATTTGGTTGATCAATTTAATGATGACTTTTAAAATGTTTAGTTAGAATAAATCTTAACTGTAACTGCACTATTTGGACATAAGCATATGGTAAACCATTATTGAAAGCAAACAAAAGTTTTTAATTTTTTTTCATATGGTAATTATACACGTTAGGTCTGTTTATCGATATAAATAAAATTAATCAAACAAAAGAATACTCTCTACTCACTTGTTACAGTATGAAATATCAGATTCTGACCAACCTAACATCCCTTGTAAAAGATAAGAAGAAAAACAACTAATCTGAAAAATACCGCCCACAAATCTTATCAGAAAATAAAAAGAAAACTATTTATCAGAAAAACGTACATATCCACAACTGTGGGTTATTTTTGAAAAAATACGCTCCGTTTAAAGGCTTTCGTAGTTTTCGAGATACATAAATAGATAACTTTTTATTTATAATAAACTCGATAATATTAGCGAATTTACAATTATTTTACCATCCCCTAATATGCACTTAGGCTGGTGAATAGTGGTGAAATACTTCGATAGTCCAGTTCATGTTTACGTGTACTTTCTTGAAATAATATTACAAAATTTTAATTTGAAACAAGCATGACACTTATATTTAGATAAATTTGAAATTTATTAAAAAAAATTAATTAATAATTTCTAATTATAACACTCAGAGGTTCTAAAGACGCTCCGTTCAAAAGTTTAAATTTTAAGTTTATATATCGACTTCTCAATTCCAAAATGACATTGTTTCATATGTTTATATGCGACCCATTGTTTTAGAAAATTATATAGCAAATATTTTAGTTTCCCGTGTTATTTACAAGTAAAAATATTTTGAAAAAAAATTTGTACAGTTACAAATTTTGCTCGAAACATTTTTTTTCAAAATCACACGGGAAATGGAAAAATTTGCGAAACGGTTTCCTAAAATTTAATAAATAGACTTCAGCTCCAACTAGCACATCTGAAGCAACACAGACGTTACACTATGATACCAAACTGACCGTAAAAACTTTAAGAATAATCCACAATTAAATAGGACTACGTGATGTAGTATTATTTCTACTTTATTTAAATTGTTTTCCGCGATCTAGGTTCCATTTTATTACAACATCTTCAGGTGGGCTATTAGCAAAGATTAAAGTAGAAATAATACTACGTCACGTAGTTTCATTTAATTGTGTAAAATTAATGCCAAATATATTCAAAATTTATGAATAATGTTTCAAAAATGGTATATTTTGTGAACGTTTCTAATTTGTCTTACTTATTTACTCTGAAAGTCGATATGATTTTTATTTTTGTGTTAAATAAAAATCTTAAATAAATAAAAAGCTTCATAAACGTCATTAACGAAATTTCTTACTTATTTATACTGAAAGTCGATATGATTTTTAATTAAAATTATGTGTTAAATAAAAATCTTAATTAAACAAAAAGCTTCATAAACTTCATTAGCGAAGTATCTTACTTATTTACAGTGAAAGTCGATATGATTTTTAATTAAAATTGTGTGTTAAATAAAAATCTTAATTAAACAAAAAGCTTCATAAACGTCATTAGCAAAATTTCTTACTTATTTACAGTGAAAGTCGATATGATTTTTAATTAAAATTGTGTGTTAAATAAAAATCTTAATTAAACAAAAAGCTTCATAAACGTCATTAGCAAAATTTCTTACTTATTTACACTGAAAGTCGATATGATTTTTAATTAAAATTGTGTGTTAAATAAAAACCTCCATAAAACAAAAAGGTTCATAAAGTCCATCAGCGAAATTTTAGCAACAATATCGTCTTAAACCCACTCGGTATCAAAAAGTTTCAGCGTCGAAGGTATTCACGGCTAAGCCACGCTTGTGCAATAAATCTCATTCTTTCTCGATTAGAATTTAAATAATTGTGAAATTTTATTTTTTGAGTATTTTTGACACATTATTATCCATGATTCGTTGTTTTTCTTGTAATTTAGTGAATTATTTTTTTATAAAAAGTAGTCATTATTCAAGGACGTCAAGAAATATTTAACAATAATCATCAGCCAGTACTTTGTGATAGCTGTAACAACATTTTACCTGCTGGTTACTGAACTCGCATCTTTCTATATTTCAAGTCGTTATATTAAAAGTTATTAATTTCAAGTTATTAATTAAAACAAAAAAAAATACGATTAATAAAATAAATACACCTTTGGTTTGGAAAAAATTATCTTATCTCTGTGGACAAATAATATAAAACAGGATGTTATTTTTTGTGTTTCATTTAGCAAAAAATAACACAAATTAAAAATTAGTTAGCATTAACTGGCTGTTATCGGAGGTTATCTACGTTACTGACAGATTAATTAAGTACTGTTATTAGAAACTAATTTGAAATTATAAAATATAATTAACCATAACTAGTTTGTTTCAAGTTTTGAACAAAATAAATGATTGGACAAAGTCAGGAAAAAAACATTTTTTTCCTAGATTTTAAAACATTTTACTTAATTCGAAACTATAACTGCAAGTATTTTTTGCCAAAGTTATTTTTTGCCAAAGGAAACTATCACACACGGGAACAGTAAATTGTTATGATTTTGATTCCAGGGACTTTTTTTTAATTGTCTTTTATAACTTAGCAGGTTTAAATTATATTACCTGTAAATATTCAAGTGGGTGAATAAAGCAATTTACAAACGAAAAGAATTATCTCAAAAATCTTTCTAAATATGGTACTATCAATAAATCCTAGGACCAAAAGTAGACAGCATGATAAATAGCAGAATCGAAATAAAAAAAACAATCAGTTACAGCCATCTTCTTGAACAATTTCTTAATCAAATCTAAAATTAACCAGATGACTTGAAAAAAAAGCGAATCTAACTTGTTTATATTTATACTGACTGAGTAAATCGAACCATTATTCAAATCAGTGGTACATCCCAACTAAAGTATAATATCAACCAACAATCAAACAAAAACAAAGATAAAAGATATTTAATTACTAATTGTGTTTTCTCAGCTTTTGTTGGGTAAAATACGACCCTGGATCGTCTTTCTATATACTAAAACAACCGCCTATTCGTTATTTACTTCAACATTTTCGCGACTATATCAAAAAACCAGATAATGTAAAACTTATAAGTAAGGGGAAAATTTGATCTCTCAAACAGTCAAAGAATTTTTAGAATTTGTTAATTAGTTTTTAGGCTTGCTCTTGATCGTACAAACATACAAACAATCAATCGTTCCTCTTCATAATATTAATGTAGGCAATATTGAAATTAATCCTAAATCTTTAAAAACAATGCAATCGCTCGCTCGAAAATCACATTCCAATGAATAAAATGGTCAAATCTGGAGTAGAACTCAAAAACAAATGTTGAATTGATCAGTTCGCAATCGTAAAACTGAAAGCAATAATAATTCTCTAACTCAATAATAAATCCAATATCGATTACCCTTGAGCACGTCAGTACCGCGTACCGAAGTGACTCAAATCTGATAACAAATGGTGCCGAATAAAATGCAGATGCACCAGAGTAAACAAATATGTCATGATTACATTCTTTCAACACCAATATTAAAATGCATTTAGTTGTTCAGACTTCATTGACAAAACATAATCGATATCTTTCTAAATCAGTTCACAATCGTGAATATTACTGGTTCCAAAAAAGACTTGAAATAATCATCAAATGGAAGACACTCCAGTTACAATGGGAGACATTATTGACAAACAGTCGATCCATTTACAATGGAAGATATTATTGATAAACATATTCCACATTTTACGACCACAACGCTAAGGAGTTGTTTACTAATATTAAACTTGCTGCTTATTGCTCAAACTCCATTGATAAATAGAGTCCAGTGATTCCCTAAAGCAGTTGACGGTTGTTAATACTGTCTATCCTCAAGCACAACTTTAGGTCTTCAACAAACAGAACGCTAACTCTCAACTGTGTATTTATATATTTCACGACGTTAATTTCGACAATTATAAATAAATTCATTTTGATTATTTTCTTATGTATCAATTGTTATATTATCACACAAAATATAGTTATAAATAAATAGTACAAAATATATTTATAAATAAAATACAATCAAATATTTTCCTTATTAAAATTAAAAATATATATAAATCGCCATTCAAACAACCGAAGGCTTTGGATTCGAATGAATATGCATGTCGGTAAACATAATTACGAACACAATAATTAAGATGATGGAATAAATGAGGCAATTAGGCAAATAACATTTTTATTAGTTGCCCGGTCAATAATGTCAGTCGGCCGCGGGTACTAATTATGCCATAAATACTACAATTTAATAACTTATTGCTCCCAAATGGCAAGTTTTATTACTTAGCCGAATAGTTAATGTTTGTTTTGAATTAGAGGGCTAACAGCTTTTATGTAGGTATATGTTTGTACAATTTATATTTGAAACACATAAAGACACATATTTGTATTTACCTTTATGGTATAAAAAATAACTATATAAGATTGTAATTGTACACAATTTTAAATAATTTATATTTGAAATACATAAAGACACGTATTAGTATTTACCTTTATGGTATACAAAATAACTATGTAAGATTGCAATTGTACAAAATTTTAAATAATTTATATTTGAAATACATAAAGACACATAATTGTATTTACTTTTATGATATAAAAAATAACTAAGTGAGATTGCGATTGTACAATATTTTAAATAATTTATATTTGAAACATATAAAGACACATATTAGTATTTACTTTTGTGATATAAAAAATTACTATGTAAGATTGCAATTGTACAAAATTTTAAATAATTTATATTTGAAATAAAGACACATATTTTTATTTACCTTTATGATATAAAAAATAACTATGTAAGATTGCAATTATACAAAATTTTAAATGATTTATATTTGAAAACATAAAGACACATACTTGTATTTGCCTTTATAATATGAAAAATAACTATATAAGATTGAAATTGTACAAAATTTTAAATAATTTATATTTGAAATACATAAAGACACATGTTATGATATAAAAATAACTATGTAAGATTGCAATTGTAAAAATTTTAAATAATTTATATTTGAAACACATAATTGTATTTACCTTTATGGTATAAAAAATAACTATGTAAGATTGCAATTGTACAAAATTTTAAATAATTTATATTTGAAATACATAAAGACACATATTTGTATTTACCTTTATGATATAAAAATAACTATGTAAGATTGCAATTGTACAAATTTTAAATAATTTATATTTGAAACACATAAAAACACATAATTGTATTTACCTTTATGATATAAAAAATAACTATGTAAGATTGTAATTGTACAATATTTTAAATAATTTATATTTGAAACACATAAATACACATAATTGTAATATAAAAATATTAAATTTTCTAGCTGTTTCTATTTAGAATAAGGATTTCCTTATCCTCATATTTTAAAAGATTTTTTTATAAATCATATTTTATAATATACATAATTCATATTTTAAAAGGTTTTTTTATAAATCATATTTTATAATATACATAATTCATATTTTAAAAGGTTTACTGTTGTTTTTAGTCGACATGGATTATTTTCACCTCGTTTATATTAATTTCTAGATCCATTTCTTTGGTTTCTTCTTCAAGTTCGCTAAGTGCTCTTGTGGTAGACAACAGAATATAGAGACGTAAATGTAGTCGTCGTCTATGCCACCTTGAAGAAGGATGTCACAATGATTTAACAATGGTAGACATCATTTCCGGTTATCGTCATGTACCTCTGTTTTATTTAAATGTCATCCAATATTTATTTCTTACAATTTTATACTTTTTACTCGTGTTGTTTTCAATTTTAAGATAGCGGATAACAAAAACCGATTCCCTTCGTTAATATCGAGTGGCGTTGTAATTATTTTTTTTTCAGGCAGTATTTCTTTACTAATCATACTTACTCAAGCAGTATTTCTTTAATAATTTCCGTAAGTACCTTTTCATATAATAATAATGCAACATCACTTGCTATCATAAGATCATCAGTGTTTAAATATTTATTCGAAAGGTTTAAACGACTTTAAAAGTTATTAAAAATACAAAATCTTTGTTTCTTTATTTATTCACGGGTATTTGTTGCAACATTACACAAAAATATTTATTTCTGTACTTTAACGTATCTAATTGATACATATGGCGGACTTATTGCTACAAGAGCAATTTCTTACCGCCAATCACAACACCAGTCCAGCCCCGCTCAATAAGCGGCCGGGAATCGAAACCAAGTCCCACCGGTGCACCTCGCAGTCAAAAGCCATATGCCTTGTGATCAACCCAACACATCATTGTGACGACAAAAATAAATGAATTAATTAAAAGTTAAAACAATGCTTTGAGTAATAAGTTCGGACTAGCACAAAATAGATAGACAAAATTATTGTTGTCATGTTTTGACAGATATTAAAAAAGTGCGCTCTATTATATTATAGAATATCGCTTCTAGTATTTATCTATTTCTCATATTCTAACCACAGAAAATAACTAAAGATTACCTATGGTCTTAAAGATGCATATAACAATTTGTAACAGTTTACTTCAAAAGGACGAAACAGCACGTATCAACTAGTGACTTTTATCTAGTCAAGTTATCTACGGATGAAAAGAAATAGAAATGCGAAAACTAAGGAAAATATACAGAGAAACTTTGAAAAGTAAAGTAAAATTTTAACATTAAATCTAGGATGGAACAGGTGTAATTAAAAAAACCCCACGCGCAGTTTTTTACAATTGCCATATCGTTATTGAAATTATGGTACCATAATTGAAATTACCATACCATAATTGAAATTATGGCACCATAATTGAAATTACCGTAACATAATCGAAATTATGGCACGATAATTTAAATTACCGTACCATAATTTAAATTATGGTCCCATAATTGAAATTACCGTACCATAATTGAAATTACCGTACCATCATTGAAATTAATTAGATACACAGTAAGCCGCTGAAAACTTTCTTCAACATAGACGTCATCATGTATCTATTAGACTTTTTTCAGATTCTTCATTCTCTTTTTGCTATAAAAGAATAGGGAGTTGCAAAACTGTTTTTGGTATTTTTTCCAATAATATTTACAAATTTCATTTTATTATATGTATGATGTTGAAGACTCGTTCGATCCCCTTGAAATTATTCCTAAAATTGCAAATTGAGATCTTTGTACTTTACATCCTGGCCGGATCATTACTAATTAAAACTATATTAAAATTCAGCTCTCTAGGTTGAATTATATCTTAAAAATATCTTCCAGAACAGGCTGCAACAGAGAAAAAAAGAACAGACAAGCGTCACCCGGAAGTTTACTACACCTGAATTTGCTGTTTTTATTTGTTAAATATCATGAAAATAAAGCTTAATGAAAACTTAGTAGTTATTAAAAGAAAAATTGAAAATGGTTTAAAAAAATAAGCAATTTTGAGCATCTAATTTTATCCGCAGTGGTGTTTCCCATTCGATCTCGTTAAATACAATGAGCATAAATAAAAATGACGTCACAATGCAGTATCGTTATCCTTGTCTAGGGGTTGAATTTAAACCTTTATAATTCTCTAAATTTTGAACATTTATCAAAAATTGTTTCAATTCTCGCTGGATTTTATCTTAAAAATTTAAGACATCCTGCGTCACAATTGATTGGTTTTTCGCTTTTTATACAGGTAACTTTTACATTATCAAATTAGTTTCAACAATGTAATTTTTTATCACGAGCTTAATCAAACGGTTGAACTCGATCGAAACGTTTGAACAGAAGGGTGAACGAAACTAATTAGACCTGCACGAATTGACTTCGCAATAGTTTTTTTTCTGAGCTCGAGGTACGACACCCAAAAATAACCATATATAATGGAGTACCAAGCATGTCCTTCATATTCCACATGCAAATATTTGCCCAATTGATATCAAATTACAATATGGATATCGAATTAATGTTGACAAAGCACTGATATCAAAAAATGGTTTCTTACGTCTTTATTTTATTTTTCTTTACTTTATTTTTTGGGGAAAAAGTATAAAAAACACTTATAAATTTATATATTCCAGTCCCTACGTATTTTGTAAACCGTACCATTAAACAATTAGGAAATATTATGAAAAATATGGTACATTAAAGGTTTAAAAGCAAATTGCACAGCCTTATTTTAATTAATACCTTTTTTTTCGTTTTAATATCAAAAATACCAAAAAGCAATTTCGCTCGCATTTCCGTATCTAAGTTTTTTAATATCATATATATTTTAATACAAAAAATATAATAATATTATATAAATATTCTAACTTAAAAACATTATTACAGAATTTACGTATTTATATTATACATTAAAGTTATAGAGAATCATAATGTTTAAAAAACTTTAGTCGGAACTTTTTAGATCCAGAATGTATTTAATTAAACAAAAGATGAGTACGGCCTATAGTAAGTCCGTAATTTGTAGCATTCAAACAGTCTAATCAAAATGAACCTTTGAAAATGCTACCAGAAACAGAATACATCTCTTTAAATTCCAATTTTTTCTGACGAACTGGAAATTCTTTTTAAATAAGAAGAATAAACGTGGAAACCTTGGAAAAATCCAACTTACTCCTGATAGTTTAGTATTTCCATTTGTCATCAATAAACTCCCTAGATAAAAGAAAATCATACACACGCATATATAACGGTGGCGGAAAAAACAAATCAATTTTTCCCACAGATGGTTCTGTGCGTCAATAAAAAAATATTAAGGAAAGTGAATAAAAAAATATTAAGGAAAGTGAATAAAAAAATATTAAGGAAAGTGAATAAAAAAATATTAAGGAAAGTGAATAAAAAAATATGAAGGTCCTATATGACAATTCTCAATCGTTTCATAAAATGTTACTATTAAAATAAATTAATATTTTTTACAGTTTACAGAAACAAAGTTCAAATAAACTTAGTTTGAATGGATCGCCATAGCACCCGTAGTGAAGTGAATCGCCTATGTAACAGACACATCCTTTGTGACATCCTGTTTATACATATATATATATATATATATATATATATATATATATATATATATATATATTTACTGCATCGGTTTTTTATACTCTTAATATTCACCGCTTCGTACTAATAGATATTTTTTCACAGCCACGCAATTATTTGATTTCCTACTTAAATCGTTTTTTTTTGTTATCTTAATTATTTTTTATCAAGCATAAAACGCCAGAGTTTCAAAAGGAAAGTCTACAATTTGCAGTATCATTTCATAAACGTCAATATTCTTGAATGCATATCGAACATACTTAAATACCTGTTAGTTCAAAATGGTACACACTTCATAAATGTCAATATTCCTAAATGCCTATCGAACATACTTAAATACCTGTTAGTGCACAGTGGTACACATTTCATAAACGTCAATAATCCTGAATGCATATCGTACATACTTATATACCTGTTAGTGCAATGTGGTACACATTTCATAAACGTCAATATTCCTGGATGCTATCGAACATACATAAATACCTGTTAGTGCAAAGTGGTACACATCCCATAAACATCAATATTCTTGAATGCGTATCGAACATACTTAAATACCTGTCCGTGCAAAGTGGTCAATATTCTTGAATGCGTATTGAACATACTTAAATACCTGTCAGTGCAAAGTGGTTCACACCTCATAAACGTCAATATTCCTAAATGCATATCGAACATACTTAAATACCTGTTAGTGTAAAGTGGTACACATTTCATAAACGTCAATATTCCCGAATGCATATCGAACATACTTAAATACCTATCAGTGCAAAGTGGTACACACTTCATGAACGTCAATATTCTTGAAAGCATATCGAAATTACTTAAATACAACACTATTAACACAAAACCATCAGACTACGCCACACGAGAGACTTGCATAGGTATTACACTTCCTATATCTTCTCCAGCAATTCTATTCACGTAGCTGTCGACCTACAAATTGAATGGAATCAGCACTATTAAACAACTTTACTCAGAGTAAACCAGAGAGTAATTTGAAAATTGCACCGATTTTATCGAACAGTATAATATCAATGCGAGATACCAATCGCAGGTCTACGAGCATAAGCACTTATTGGCCGACAAGTGGCTACTTTAGTATAAACTACTAAGGTAGGGCTGTACCAATGTAAAGTTTTACAGTATAATATTTTTAACTAAAGTAAAGTAACGATAATCTTATAGAAAACTTATTAGGTGTTTCTATCTATCACAATACTATTTGATATTTTCTGAAAACATAATTTAGCATAATATATCATCAGATGTGAGTGAATAAGTATTTGTCTGTTTGGTTAAAATGTTAAGCGCTTCTGATATAGCTAGGGACGTACATTTTTATGTTTTCTTTTGAAAAAAAAACCATTTAAAACCTGAAAGTTGCCAAAATTTCAAAAAACTTACAAATTGACATATTTAAATACGATTATATTCTGAAAGAGGGCGCTAGTGATACAAATACACGGCGCAAGAAAAAACTACAAAGATCTTAAAAGATTGTTAACCATAGAGTTTAAGTATATTATAAAGAGATATATGGGGATCAGTTTATCATAATACATAAATATCCAAAACATTTAAAAGTTAGATGAAGATCTAAAAATATATCAAAATATTACACTATATAGGAAAAAAAAAAAAAAAAAATTTATATATATATATATATATATATATATATGCATAGCTGTTTAATTTAACACATTCAGATGCATCAATACTTTTATTTTTGTTCCAATTTATTATTTAATATCGTAATCCAAATTCTGTATGTTTGTTTGTAGATTTGTTGTCAAATAAGTTAGTAAGTACTAGAGAAATAATTATCAAGTTCTGTATAATTATAGACTGTATTATAAACTAACATAAATTATGAGCCAACTCTGCTCTGTGCCTCAATACTTCATTCTTGCAGTGTTTTGTATTTCATTAAACCATTTTTTTTAGTTTTACCCAAAAAGACTCCTCTTCTACTAAATTAATATCATCTATTTTTGTTATCAAGACAGGAAGGCCAAATTTTATTAAAAAACAATTGTGACGAAATTAAAAAAAAATCAATAATTGAAAATAAAATGCATGATATTCATTTTTAAACGTTATGCATGATTTCATATTAGACTCATTAATTAGACAGTCAAATTTTTATGTGTTTGTTAGTCTGTAAGTTGAAATCGTCAACAATTTTCTAGAGTTATGTTTGGATTAATCCATGAGTTACAATTTTTTATCGTTTCTTCACCCAAAGTGAAATATGGACCATAATGAATATTTCTTTTCCTAGCTAAAAAATATTTTACATAGAAAGTTTGAAAATAATATATAAATCCAAAATACAAATATTTTCTTAATTCTAAACGCAAAAACTGAAATGAATTACTAAAACAACTCGTTAAAATAAATCAAAGAAATATATAACTTGTCTGAACGTATTCACACGTTCAGACAAATTACATAATTTGTTTGTTATCACTTCGTTTAATTTTTTTTTGAGTAAATCTCAGGAATATTGCTGCCATATTAAACATCTTCACGACTTTTCTTTTGTTTTTTTTTCACAAAAATGAAAATATTTTTTTTAATGTTATTGGCGTTCTTGTCTATTTTAACCCATCATCATATTGTTTCAAATATTTATTTTTTTTTATTCATAATTAATATCGAATGTCTATCTGTTCTTCTTAATTGATTACCTTGATAAACCGCGGTAAGGTGCCCTTGATAAACCGCGGTAAGGTTCCCTTGATACGCCGCGCAAAGTAAAACATTCTTTTTAATAAACAACAGGGCTAAATACTTTTCAAAAATACTTTCATAAATATTTCATTTATTTATAAAATTATTAACAAATATTTTCATAAAATCGAGGATGATTTGATAAACTGATTTTGTAACAATTTTAATTACTAATCATAATATTCTTGTCTTATTCCGCTCCACCCAATACCGGCGAGAATCAGCTCGACCACCGACGCGGGCCACCCAAGCCGCCATCGCCGTCTCGCTCGCTCGCACAGCACGCCCTCTTGCTCGCACGCCCGCTTTTAAAATGTATGCGTCTCTACAAACGTACCTAGCAATATATATAAATACACCAACTTTATCACCGAGTAGTTCCCACCTCTGTAGGCAGTTATGATGGAGAAACACACTCGCGTATATTGGCATTAGATATGACTTATATTAATGGGACGGCAAAACGACCACAGTGCTGTATTTTAATTTTAAAATCGCGCGTTATGTTTCTTGTCTGTCGTGCAGCTATGATGAAACGATGTAATGCTAGATCTTTGTACAGTTCTTTTAAATCCTTTATTAGTATGTTTATCCTTGTTATTGAGACTCCAGATATTATCTCGTATTGATGACACATGGAAAAATGATAACCATAACTTGCACAATTTTTTTCGCGTATCCTTCTTCAACCTTCTCATAAATAGCTCATTAACCTAAGTTACTTATCAAACTTACATGTTTTTCGACCAGTATTCCAATATAATTAATGCTAACTTAAACTGTTGTCACTCAAAGATTTCATTTTCAGGATTTTGCAGCTTAAAAGTGAAGAAAATGTCAAGCACGTGTGGAACTCGCACTACGAGGGTTCCGTACACATTTAGACATTTATAAACATTTAATAGTACATAATATTCTTATTAAACCATTTACAAAATTTAAATTTCTTTAGAACGAAAATACTTTTTGTTTACTTCATCTTTCAAAGGTGCATATTAAAGAAAAACTATTTTTTTCCGACATAACTATAAATTTAACAATTTTAACAATGCTTCTTACCAAATTTCATGATTCTAGGTCAACGGAAAGTACCCTGTAGATTTTTATTTATTTACAAGTGACAAAATATGCGACATAAATGGTCGTATTTTTAGGGTTCTTCTTGATTGCGATAACTTAGAAACTTGATTTTTTTACAGCTCCAAGAAACCGTAGACCTAGTAAGTATTTGATATTAATTTCAACTAGATAGCTCCACGCGTACCTGAGAAAAAGGGTTTTGACAAACCGACAGACGACACAAAGTGATCTTATAAGGGTTGAGGTACGGAATCCTAAAAAAGTAGATCTTTATAGGATCACTAAAGCGTCTGTCATGGCCCTTTTCCTCAAAAACCATTTGGCGTAGAAAATTGAAATTCGGCCTAGTATTGGAATTTATAGATTAGTGTTTTTCGCAATGGAATGACGTTAAAATCTACTGAGAATTTTCCATGTGACTATTGGAGAAAAAACGTTCCCTTTCGGTTGCGTGATATGTTGTTAAAAAAACGAGTTGGTAAAATAACAAAACAATATTTTTGTCAGAATTTCATGTAATATTATAATTCCAGAGCTATCTCTGAAAATGCTACTAAAAATAAGGTACTCTTTTCTTTATATTACATGTAAAGTAGAAAATGCACTAAAGAATGTATTCA
This sequence comes from Druceiella hillmani, assembly GCA_039881145.1. Lineage (NCBI taxonomy): Eukaryota > Metazoa > Arthropoda > Insecta > Lepidoptera > Hepialidae > Druceiella > Druceiella hillmani. The sequence continues at coordinate 4,659,993 of JAYKKI010000064.1, forward strand.
CTCATTTATTGAGTGTTGTAGTACCATTGGGCAGGTCTTTTGAAATTAAATTATGGGTACCTACATTTATGCATAGCTAAAACTCAAAAATATTTGTTTTGAAATTTTAATTTTGAGCAAATTAAGTACTCGAATTTTTTAATTCTATAAATAGTGCGAGGCATCATTTAAAGGAGAAAAGACATCAAAGGGTGTTTTTCCCACGTAAATAGGAAAAACTGTGAAAAATATATATTTCTACCCACACCTAAGGCAGGTGTGGATATATTTCCACGACTACTAAATCTAAACTTGTTAAAATGAAAAGTAGCGTTTGGAAACCTGTGGTTTATTTTAAGAAAAATAAAACGATTATTCTACATATTATAATTTTTGTGATATTCATGGTAATATATAATAATATCCCCCCTCTATTTATTGAAATTGGATATTATCAAATATTTATTGGGCTATAAAATTCATTTTAGCGATGACTTTTAAGAAATAAGGTAATTTCACTTCAAGCGAGATACGAAACCCTCAATGCACGAGACATATTCGCACTTGACCATTTTTTATTTTAATTTTAAAATCCTGATGATTACATAAAACTTACTTATTTACAATATATTTCCAAGTGGCACCATAAAGATTCGTGGTAATCGATTAAAAATTATCACTTTTAGGCATCTCTAATTAAATATAAAAAAATTGGTAAGAAAAAACCTACCTATCTACGGCTTGTCATCATCTTAAAGGATTAGCAGTGATGATGGAACGCCGTTGTCTAATTTTTTCGTCTACACTCATCATCGCACACTATTTAAAGCAGTTCTATTTTTATTCAAATACACCAACTCTTGGCTACCCTTGTGTGAAGTATCATTCCCAGATATCCAAAATACTGCAACTTTCAGTCATCACACCAGACAAGTCACAAACTCACAACACTTGTAGGTAAAAAAACAAAAGAATAAATAAAAAAAATGTTGATGTCAGAGAACGTATGACAGGAATTGTTTTTTTGTAATTAACCAAAACAAATATACTCTGAAAGATAATATCACAAAATGAAAAATAAGTTACGCATTCGCGGGAAATAAAAAAACATATAAAATAAAAATAAAAGAATAAAGTCGAATTAGGAAACAATCATTTAAAATAATTCATAGTAAATCAAACCGTTTTTGCGCAGCGTTTAGAATGATTGTGAACGCATATATGACAGGGCATACAAACAAGAACGAGGCGGAAACAACCGACGTTGCGCGGAGAAGCCCGACCGTTCACGGTATGTCGGGATACTCAGCCGTGTCGCTCTTTCCAGTTTACTCGCGTATACTGTGTCGCCGGTTGTGGAAATAGAAAAAAAGCAAAAATAGTACCAAAATAAAAATATGAATGCCCGATAAATCGTCATCTTATTCGACTAAATAAATACGCAATGTTTCTTCAACATTTTCCATGTACTTGATGGTAAGTAAATAGAAAGGAAATTTATTCATAATCTTATCAGACATTACATTGATTTTGGTTAAAAATCCATGATAAAATGTAAATTGCAAAAATTGCAAAACTATGACAGACAGACGAACAGACAAGAGTATATTATAACAATCATAATGAAACTTAAAACATAAATATCAAAAAATTTTGTGAATAACAGTAACATTAAAAAAAATTAAGAACCGAATTACAGCAAACATAAAATACTTTACAATATATCTACTTATTTTCCGTAAATACTAATAAAAAAAACAAAATCACAGCAAAATGAAATCGAGGAAGAAATAACAATTTTACCTTCTAATACAAGTCATTATATTTCAAAAATTAAAAAAAACTTTTAACAAAACGAAATGACAGACATAAAGTACTTTACAATCTATCTATTTGTATTCCATTAATATTAAAAAAAAACAAAATCACCGCAAAACGAAATTAGAGCACAAATCAAACCTTTTACATTCTATTTATCTATATTTCAAAAATTTAAAAAAAACCTTTTAGAAAACAGAATGACAGCAAACATAAAATACTTTACATTATTTTTACGATATTTTATTGTCGATAACACATATAGAAATATTTTTCCATTGTACTATAAAAACATACCACCTACTCATATTTTTGGGGTTCCCTTTTTAGGGTTCTCTGACCAAATGGCAAAGACCGGATCTCTTATATCTTCGTCATATCTGTATATCCGAACATAAGTCACAACATTAAAACACTGTCAATTTTAGGCCTATCGTAATATAATATTACTTGAACAAGTAAGTTAATTATGCCATTTCATAAATAAGAAAAACCGTAATTTTGTCTGGGTCTCCATAATAAAAAAACAGTAATTGTATTATTTTCACTGGGAGACACTTGCATGAAATTCGGAAATAAAAAACTGTACTATAAATACATACACATCATACTGTACTATAAATACAATACATCCGTACTATAAATACATACCGGAATCTATTCTTGGAAATTCTCCCCACAAATTATATTATGACAGGGCGATATTAACAGAATTCCTAACGGGATGGAACATTTTAATGGACCAGGCATAATCAATACTGCAAATAACACGGCAGAGCTTACAGACATAGATAGATGTACCAAATTATAAAAATCTTCAACATGCTATAGCTGAAAAAATGTCAAAGCATACGAATCTTGAACGAAATGGCCTGAAATTTGCAAAAAGCTATGACCATAGTCATATAGCCATAGTCATATCTGCTACTAACCCTTCGCGAGCTACAAATCTCCAAAGTGTCAAATAATATCCTCCACACTCGAATTTTTAAATGATTCATGAGGAAAAACTGGAAAACATATGCATAGCAGCGTTTAATAATCACTACAATGGAAAATTGTTTTGGTTAACTTGCATTATTGAATTGAGTAGTATAGCGATCAAGTTACTTCGCTTACACATCTGAAATACATAACGGGCAATACATTTACATATTAAAAAATAACATTAATATGTCGGTACGAAACATTGAAAAAATTTCAGCCCTACATGGGCTGGGGCCTACAGCCCTACTCGGTACAGGTAAAAGAACTGAAACTTCTTTGACAATCTAAACCTCGATTTGTTAGTATATAGTAAGTGGTAAAACAGCAGAGAGGAAAAGAGATAGGGAAATATATATAAAGAGGAAAATATTCAAAAAAACTTAAAGTATTTTTGACATTTAAGGAGATATAGAAATAGACAAAATATAAATTATTTATATTAACTTATTTCCTCAATATTTGCAGTATTATCTGGTGATGTCTGTGCTGGTAAAGTTGACACAGTATCACACGTAGCGTTATGGTAACCAAGATACGAACCGAACGCTCTTTACCATGTTATTTCTAGATATCGTATAAAAACATCTATTGTCATTCCAAAATATCGTATAAAAACATCGTATAAAAACATCTATAAAATATCGTATAAAAACATCTATTGTCGTATAAAAACATCTAAAAATATCGTATAAAAACATCTATTAAAAACATCGTATAAAAACATCTAAATATCGTATAAAAACATCTAAATATCGTATAAAAACATCTATTGTCGTATAAAAACATCGTATAAAAACATCTAATATCGTATAAAAACATCGTATAAAAACATCTATTATATATGATATCGTATAAAAACATCGTATAAAAACATCTATTATCATTCCAAATTTTAGGATTATTATTCATATTTAGATTAATTTTTTCATTTCGTAGATTCGATACCATTAAGTTTCTGACGATATCGAATCTAAATGCAAAATTCACATTGGAATCAACACCCACAATAAATCGATAAAATTTTTAGAGTTGAATTTTGACACAAATAACCTATAAAACAGCTGATAACAGAATTGAGCGCCATTTTAGTTTTTCGCGGATGCGTAAACTTCTTGTCTTATTCTGTCGTATTCATCTATCTCTGGTCGGTCGTTAGCTAAGTACCTATTTTACGTCCTTCTTGCAATAGATTCGTCACATTCGGCGTTACAACTAAACATTGCATGAAAACGTTGCACGAAATTCGACCTTGACTTTTTACTCTCAATTTGTTTAAAAAATTATATATAAAATTATATAAAACCTAAATTAATTTATTGCAAAACTTTTGGAGCTCATCAGAAAGCGTCTCATAAACCCTCATCAAACATAAACCCTCATCGATTTCCATGAAGATCGAACCCATGCCGCTTGCATTCAATGGCTTCGCGCGACTTTTACCAGGTCAACTGTCCACCTAGCATAAGCCCGTCCCACTCTTCATCATCAGTACGTGACAACCGTCCGAAAATCTATTCTCACCAGCGGTTGCGTCGGTTCGGCGCTCTATAGCACCTGCCCATTACCACTTCAATCTACCAGTCCTACGAGGTATGTTGGTAAACATAGTTCTCCTACAGACACCCTCATTCCGAAACCCTTACACATCTGAGTGGTTATGGCCTTTCCCATAGCAATGCACTACTAAGTAACGATGTATTAAAGACAATCGAAAAGGCCGAGTACCCTTTCCATTGTTCGTTAAGCGCCGTAATATTTTGTGTCCTTAATAAAAAAATCGATTGTCAATGCAAGCAAATCCGCTGTCAGAAATTAAAATCTTAAACATATTGCAACTGCACTCTAAAGTCTAATCGTACATTAAACTCAAAAATATATTATTTTAATTTACTTATTAGTTTCAGTACCAAATGTTGAGAAATATATTTCAATTATAAATCTTTCCTTAAACATTTCAAAATAATATTTTAATTTGAAACAGAAAAGAAAATAAAAGTGATCTATAAAATGATTTTCTTTACTGTAATCAACGTATTGTCAAAGTCAAATATCGTATTTAATAAAGTATAAATATATGAATTATATTTGGCGTTAATTTTGTGGAAATTCATTATTTACAATTAAATGAAACCACGTGATGTAGTATTATTTCTACTTTCTTCAAATTCATTACCGCGACCTAGGTTTCATTGTATTATAACATCTTCAGATGGGCTATTAGCAAAGAATAACTATTAGGAACTTCCAACACCATTTTTATATTACACAAAACAATAGCAGATACCGGGTTTATGCGGGTTTTCTCACTGCTTACGTTAGTGAGTTTTTGTAGAGAGCAGTGTAGGTGTTATCAAAATTTAAGTATAACTTTCGAAAGTTTAATAAAACCTAATAGCCCACCTGAAGATGTTGTAATACAACGAAACCTAGGTCGTGGTAAAGAACTTAAAGAAAGTAGAAATAATACTACATCACGTAGTTTCATTTAATTGTTTATAAATATATCCACAAACCAACTATAACAATTGAAATAAAGTACCTAACGGTATACATTTTTATACTTTACCATATATTTACTAAAATAACCTCTAAATACTTATGTAAATAATAATAAACAAAAAACGTGGTGAAATTTTAAACAGTTTTTGAAGATACAACATATTTAAGGTTTAAACTCTCTTTCTTTTGTGTACACGAGAGATAAATTCAAAATTATATTTGGTTCATTTAAGGAATTGAACCCGGCACGCTAACGTCGCTAACCAAACATTCGAACCTCTAAACCTACGTTTGCTTCCAAATACTCAAACCAGGATAATTTATTGGGTATTCAATCTCACTTTTTAATACCAAACTCCCTTCCTTCTCCAACTCATTACGCCTCTCTTTCTTGCGTGGGTTTTGAATATTTTTTGTGACCTCAAGATAAATATTTGAGGTCCCGATTGAGACGTCACCATTTGTCAAAACCTGCGACCGACAGCGCCGTAACACTTCTCAAAATATTTTGAGTAAATATGAGTAATTTAGTGACCCTTAAGCCTCCTTTGTGAATGATTTATGATTGTGTCTCTCCTGCACAAATATTTGGATTAGTTTTGGATAGAATACACGTCGATGAGGCCATATTAGGGCTGTCAAAAATTCTACTTTTTTTAACATATCCTAACTAATATTATAAATGCGATAGTGTAAACTTTTGTTAATATTTTTTTTCTTACTTCGATATCTAAGTTAATCAACTGATCTCCAAACTTTTTCCAAACGTAAAACGTTTCCAAAAGTTTGTAATCGATGTAATAATCAGACGTGAGTGAAAAAAAAGTTATAAAATTTGCTTATAATTTTAGAAATTATAGGTCAAGCAAAAAGAAAGTTGTTCAAACATTTAATAAGTCTTCTCACTCCCTCAAACTGCCAATCTGCATAGCTTGCTCGGGAGTGACCTCATCCAACAATTTGAGTATCCTGATAGCAAGAAGAAAATGCAGAAACCTCTTCGTTGGCCATATTTCAAACCTCATACGAAAATAGACGCTGACAGTAGCTAGAAAGGAAATTAGTTTAATTCGATACCACTTCGAAATGAAAAAAAAAACAGTTTCCCATTTATTTTTTCATAATCCTACGCAAAAAGCAAACCGCTGATATCTTTCGATAAATAGCACTTTTTGGTATTCTTACATTTATTTTAATTAATCCATTCATTGCCAAATCATAATTTTTTTTGGTATATTCGATCAAAATAAATAATTTTTCATGTAAACAATTTTTGTTTTCTTTTGTCAATACAAATAGCTTATGACGCACAATGCGCATCATAGGCCAATATCCTAATTTAGCTAATTTTATTAGTAAAGAAAAATGCTTCAAAAAAGTGACAAAACAGATTCATACAGTGCCGGTACAAGAAAGCTTGGCAAGAACTCGGTGATGAATGTCTTAATGGAATATGAGACGAAAATATGACAAAACTTTTTGCATTTTTCAAAAAAAAAACTTTTATTATTTGACATTTTTTTCATCCTTTATTTTACTCTTAAATTACATATTACTATGTTTCTTCCACTAAAATTATGTTGAAGGTACTGCCATTTAATAACAAATTAAAACACCAGGAGATAAAATTTTACCAGCCAAAAGCAACTACGTTAGAATCCAATAATTTAGTTTAGAACCTATAGTTCCGCCGAACAGAGAAATTTTTTGATGAAACTTTTATCTGAAACTACAGAAACTATGGAAATACATTTAAATAAAATACATAAATTGTGAGATATCAATAGATACATGAGACACTCAAAATTACATACAATTATAAATATTGTTAAAGAAGTTGTTATCAACAGTCATTACAAAAGAAACCCCAAAAAATGGGTAAATTTGTAATAAAAAACAGTTCCCACTTATCCCTTAGCTTATATCCAATATCGAACTAAATTTAACCCCTAAATTTACGTTTTCTTAAATAATACACGCATAAAATATGTGGCCGCTTTAATTAAAAGAAAGTAAAAATGTTCAAACTTTAAGCAGCTGCAAACCTGAAAGAACCATTTTAAATCAATGTAACTGATCTACTACGTAACGCATTAAAGGGTTAAGGAAAGTATTGTCACGAAAGTTGTGATTAAAAACATAAACTTTTCTCGAAATTTCATCCCATTATATTATCCTGAATTATATATTAACTAACTTAATTAAACACAATTTACGAACTTAATAAAGACCGAAATTTCATTAACCTTAAACTTTAAGAACGGTACAATAATAACTACAAAACTCTGTGCCACTGAACCTTAAACTGTTCAAATTTTAAAGTGAATTAAACTTAATAATATTTGCAAGTTTAGAAACGCCATTAATAAAAAAAAATATTACGAAAGAAAGACTTTATAGACTTTTATATGTATTTTGAATTAACCAGAAGTAACGTCATATCAATATATCATCAGCGTTCTTTACGAATAGTTGGTGATAAACTAAGATTTCTTTGTATAAATGTCAGTTAAGACAACTAACTAACTTTACATGGAAGTAATATTAGGTTCGCCATAACCTGAGTTGGGAAAAAACACATCATTATCAAACATGCAAAAAATTATAACTCTTTCTAATAACCTTAAAGAATATTTAATAATAAGGTTTCTTTGCATAAATGTCGGTTAAGACAACTAACTAACTTTACATGGAAGTAATATTAGGTTCACCAAAACCGGAGTTGGTGAAAAAAACACATCACTATCAAACATAGAAAAAATTATAACTCTTTCTAATAACCCTAAAGATTATTTAATAATAAGGTTTCTTTGCATAAATGTCAGTTAAGACAACTAACTAACTTTACATGGTAGTAATATTAGGTTCACCAAAACCGGAGTTGGTGAAAAAAACACATCATTATCAAACATGCAAAAAATTATAACTCTTTCTAATAACCCTAAAGAATATTTAATAATAAGGTTTCTTTGCCTAAATGTCAGTTAAGACAACTAACTAACTTTACATGGAAGTAATATTAGGTTCACCAAAACCTGAGTTGGGGTAAAAACACATCATTATCAAACATGCAAAAAATTATAACCCTTTCTAATAACCCTAAAGAATATTTAATAATAAGGTTTCTTTGCCTAAATGTCAGTTAAGACAACTAACTAACTTTATATTTAAGTAATATTAGGTTCGCCAAAACCTGAGTTGGGAAAAAAACAAATCATTATCAAACATAGAAAAAATTATAAACCTTTCTAATAACCTTAAAGAATATTTAATAATAAGGTTTCTTTGCCTAAATGTCAGTTAAGACAACTAACTAACTTTATATGGAAGTAATATTAGGTTCGCCAAAACCTGAGTTGGGAAAAAAACAAATCATTATCAAACATAGAAAAAATTATAAACCTTTCTAATAACCTTAAAGAATATTTAATAATAAGGTTTCTTTGCCTAAATGTCAGTTAAGACAACTAACTAACTTTATATGGAAGTAATATTAGGTTCGCCAAAACCTGAGTTGGGAAAAAAACAAATCATTATCAAACATAGAAAAAATTATAAACCTTTCTAATAACCCTAAAGAACATTTAATAATAACTAAATAATATATAGATACCGGTTTGTAATTAAAATCCAAACTACGAAGGAAAGAAAACTGAATACGAAAATATAAAATTTATGATGTGTTCACATATTTTATGTGTCATATTATAAATATATTAATTCCAGGAAGCCATATTAAAATGTAGCCTGCAATGCAGAGGTTACGGAGAGGCAACTACCTATAAAAAATCAACAAAAGGTCGTATTTTTTATTAAACTAAATAACAATTATTTGACACAAAATGTTTATTAACACAAATCGTTTTAAAACAATAAGAAATACAACTATTTTCCTTGATTTCCGTAATTATTTTCCAAAGTATAAAACACTCTATGATGAGATAGTAATATCCAGATTAAAAAACAAATCTTTGATTCCTACAAACTTTTGCAGTCCATTTCAAAATCATTCATTTGAATTACTTCACCATAGTTAACAGGGAGAGTGTACTCTTGTATCAATGAATTAATCGTATACACGTATAACATATATTAAACATACAAATTAAAAAAAAAACTAAATAATTTCAAACTCGTAAATCAATTTTTAATTCTGCCAATCGACAATATTTCATTTTTGTCTTTGATTCTGACATCCGGACACTTACAATGTAAAATCAAATTTTAAAACCTGTATATCAAGAAAACATTTAAGAGATAGAACTCAGTAAAAAATGAAATGGCGACTCAACAAAATACTTAAATTATTTCGTTTTTATTTCCTAAATTATACTAGAGACATACATAGAAACATGGCCATCTTGGCACATTCATGGTCAAACCTGAAGTCTAAAATAACCATTCTGCTGTTCATCAAAGCAAGTTTAGTTCCTAGCGATATAAGAGCATGAACATGGAAACACTCCTTTCGATAATTCCCTCTAAATTTTGCTTTAAAAATCAAAGCTTATTTCAACTTATTTCTTTATTCTTTTTTAATTCTGCTCGTTACGAGATATCACAGTCCATATTTAGATAAATATTCCTATAAAGCTCCTCGTAAAGTGTCTCCGAACCGCCCCCACCTCCGACGCATGCGACACGGAACTGGTCAACGCCGCCCGCTATCCGTCCGTTGAATGAAGTTATCATACATTCACGCGACTTGTTTATTTTGACAAGAGCTCAGAAATGAACAAATACGGCCGGAGGGAGATGACTAGACGGCGAGCGAGACGGGACATTAAAGCGAGTATCGGGTGGCCGAACGCAAGGTTTTTATTTAAATTTTTAATTTTCCTACTAACTAAAAATATTACAAAAGATTACTATGCATTAAAATATATTAAAGAGACATGAAATACTACAAAGAACTGCTTAAAGCAAGGACGTTTTTTTTGATCCTTTATGAAAAAAGATCATTTTCATTTTATTAAAAAAAAACATTGAAATTTAGTTTATTATAATCTATGCATCATTTTAGAGTAATGAAATAAGAAGTTGCAAAGTTTATTAAACTAATTAATTAATTTTATATAATATATACTCCAACCTTTATTCCAACAACGTTCAGCTAATAACCTTGAACTGTGTTCTATATATAGAGTTTTCCTTAATCCTTTAACAAAGAACTGAATTCTATGGAAAATTATTTAACATAAACGTCACATAATACAATATAATTTACTCCTTAACATTCCAAAAGAGAATCTTTGTAAACAGATCGATTTAATAGTTAAGATATAAATTCAATCCATCAACAATTATTTACAAAACTTATTATATTATACCCGCAATATTAGTAAACAATATACTAAAATAACTATGTTAACTGAATAAACTATAATACTAAATAATGTTATAAATATCCAAATCGCACATTATTTTACTAATATGAATTATGAAATTCAGATTAGCAAAAACGAATTGCTGCAAATCACACAAAATACAGAGGTATAAAACATTTCAGAAAAATATTCGAGACTAACGTATATATGCCATTCGGTACACATAATTTTTTTTACAATTTGTTGGAATAAAATAGCAGTATTCTCTTTTTTAATCAAAGCTGGAAGAAAGAATGAGAGGAAATTCTTTGGTATTATTAAAGTTCTGTTTAGGAAAAATGGGAACTTCACTGTGTATAAATGAAAGAAAATACATGTTTTTTTGATTTATCAAAGAGTGAAACACAAAAACCGAAATATTTATTGTGAGTAATTTTTTCAAATTGATTTTTGTTCAAATAATTTAATCTTGATATTTTTTTTAAATGTATGCCCTATTTTTTTAAATGTATTTTTATATACATATATTTTTTCCATTTTGAAAAAAACTTTGAAATTTACATTTTTACGAAACTGAATTTGTTACTAAGTTTTTGATGTGATGCATCTATAGGCGCAGGTATAAACCGGATCGTTGGCGTGGCGACGCTTGCCGTGACGACGTGTCGCCATGCTATACTAAGTTATATATATAGTCTATATATAGTAGAGTGTACGGTATGGCGACGTGTCGCCATGCGCAACCGACTACGCGACCCCCTCCTCACTCAGTTCGACACTGTCGTTTACTACGGTACACATAACCTGTGCTTTGTTATTTTTGTATTAATTGTAAAAATGTTTATTAAAGTCACCATTTTCTGTAAGAAATTCGTAATACTTTATTTCTTCATTATGCTATATTTAGTTCCTGTAATAATCTTGTCTTTTATTCATATTACTTGTACGAACACGATGTTTTACATCTTCCAGGCACCCCGTGACGGCTCACTGTTTTTTTCCTAAATAATAATTATATTTATAAATTATTTAAAAGATTTCGTCTATTAACTATATTATATAACCTACATAATCTGTATATATACAACATAAATCTATATTTCAATCAAAAATATATTTTTTAATCATAAATACCGATTGAATTCATATTGTATAACTAACATGAATAACAAGAAAAAGGTTTACAATACCTGTATTGTCACTCTGCTTTGTTTACAAAGATTCTCTTTTAGAATAGAATGGAATTTAAATATACTCTTAAACATGCAGAATGTAACAAAGAACATTTCTATTATCCCTACAGATGATTATACGAAACAAACTACATTTATTTAAAGCATTTAATTTCAATAAAACATATAATCTTTTTTTCAAATAGCAATTTTTACAGTATTTTTTTCATAATTTGATATAAAGAATCACCTATATAACTAATTGATTCTGAGTTTTGATCAAATCTCGTCTAAAATCTCATTACCTATATTCATTTACGTGTTAAAATTATTTTCCAACCCTTGCCTATATCTGATGTGTCCCATATGTCATTTTATTTAATTTTATATTAATTATATCTAAAACACTAATATAAGTACTAAGTATGTACAAGATATTTTAATTTTAATTTGTTTGTTTACAACCTATAATTTTTGTTAACTATAATTGCCTGTATCAATCATTACAAATCTACCCCGTACTAATATTTCTTACTTATAGCACAGTAGTTGGCCCTAAGAGATTATTACTGTAGCAGTACGCCCATCTCAGTAACTTTCATTAAATAGACAATTAGAATTTCATTTGCTCTATAAATGTAATTGGAAATATTCTCGGAATTTTTCTGTTTCAATTTAGTACATATATGGTATTCCTATATAAAAACATTGTTTTTTTCGATTATCACTCTAAACTTAAATTTTCCTCATATTTTATGAAAAAATTTCCAAGTTAACAAAATCCATTCCTATCTTTTTCAGTTCACGTCATTGCAACCTATTTAGTGCTATATATTTATTATGCGGTTACCTTAGAAACATACATAGAAACAAGTGAACTAGTTTATCTGTCTGAATATGGAAGTCTCAATAATACGTAAAAGAAAAAGAAAGTTGTGCCTTGAATGAGGAATGGATAAAGGCTGGGTTGATAACTATTACGTCATCACTTGTGAAAGTGTCTTCAATACAATGTAGCTATCGAGAGTAACATAACATGAAATCAATTTTCAACACTATGTCATAGAGAATTGTTGGTCTATTTAATGTTAGCTGATTCTGATGGCATAGAACGTAAATGTTTCTTCGTAAAATGCTATTCCATTCCGTTAAGATATAAAAAAAGTATTCTCGCCTTTAAGTCATTGTTCTTTTTTTAATTTTAAACTGACAGTTAAATTATATATCTAGAAAATTGTTTTTAATAAGTGCATTAAGAAATAACATGTAATATATATTAGTAAAAAAAACTGTCTGTGAAAGAAATATATCTAAATTGTACAGATATTTTACTAAAAATTTTTGTAAATATTAGCATTTTATTAAAATTTTTTTTTCAGTATATTCTGTAAAGGCAAAAAAAAAACAAAAAGGAACATAAACTCATCAAAAAAATTAAGGATTTCATTTATGGCTAAAAAAATTTCGAATATACTGTTTTTATTTTATATTATCTATGGCTAAAAAAAGTTTTTACCATGATTATATTCACTGTATTGAGGTGAAAAAAGGTTCAAAGCATGGAATCTCTGCTTTAACTTCTTTCGAATATTCTATATTGTATTTTAATTGAAACCCTATAAACTTGCGAGCAATACACTGATGTAAAAAAACACATTTTTGTGAAGAATAATGATTTGTAAAATACTATTTTGATGTTTAAAAATATCGAAAACATATTTTTTCTTTTAGAATGAATGTTTTTTTTTTTTCAATTTCCAATAGACCATTACAGAACATATCTACAAATTACGTTCTTTAAATCGAAAAATAAGAAGTAACATCCATAAGTTGAAAAAATTTTCTCTAAAAAATCTTTGTTATAAATGATTATTCAAAAAAAGTTAATATCAAATACACTAAATTTGGAAAAAAAAAACAAAATGACACAAAATTTTTTGAAAACGCTCAAATGAACTCACTCTTCAAAGTAGATTTCGTTACAAGAGTAATTTACAATTCTGTCACGTTAAAATTGTGTAACGCCTGAGGAAAAATATGCCGAACTCATCCGACCGACGGCGGAAACGGCCGAGCACTAACAACATGGCGGTCGAGAATGTCAAAAAATTTATTCTAACGCTACTCCTTCAACGAATCGCCAGGTCGCTGCGTATTTTCGCGCTTTTAGTCACTCATTACAATTTAGTTTTGTGTACGATATAATACAAATATTATAAGTGAATGTGATAATATAATTTTTAATAATTATAATAATAAAATCTCTCAAAAATTACTTCGATGATCAATTTTCAATTTTTAAAACTTACCTCACAGACAGAGTAATGATATAATGTTTATTAAAGAAAGTACTAAATCGGAAAAAAAATTAAAATCCCCGATAACGCATCGATTTCTGCACTCTTAAAATTGTTTAATTAGTAGAAATTTCATATTTTTTATACACAAAATTCATTTACAGATTGTAAATATTAAAAAAGAAATAACTATCTTCACTTCTAGTTAGTATCAAAAAACCCTCCTATGATTGTTTGTTTTTTTTAATTAAAAAAAATAGTTAACTCCTTCTTGAAGACTTTACATATAACTTTTAAACAATGACACTTTGTTTGCATAATCAGAGGATTAAAATATATAGATGTGGACAAAACATGAAGTCGTTTTTAACTCTTTGGATATCGTATGCAATGTACTCATAACTATTCTTGACCCTTCAGGCATTAAAGTAAAACAGAGCTTCTAACAATATATTTTAATTACTTAGATACTAACGGTCACAATAACATAGATATAATTATCCTCAATCAACTAGTGAATAAGTTCAATTGAACGTTCAATTTAAAGATTCTAAAAGTTTTAATTTTATTCTTTGTATCAGGATAAAAATAAAAATATGGCCCTTTTGCTTGTTTGAATAAGGTTATTACAGGCCGGAAAAAATTTTTATCACTTATCTCTCGATCAAATATAGTCATAATAATCGATTAAGTAACACTTTAAAGCTGAAAGCATTAACTGTTTACATATTTAATGATAGTAGGGATAAACTTGATTATCCTTTACATCGTTGTAGCTATTATTATTCTCGCAAATTTGTTTATAAATTAATGTGAAACCGTAAGCCATTAACTTCATTTTTTGTACTCCTGCAACTTTAAATTCTCGAATATCGTGAAAGATTTCAAGGTGATATTTCGAAAAAAACTAATGAAAAAATTCTAAAACACACAAAGAATTGAAAAAAAGAGTTCCAAGAGGTCTTGCACCTTTTGGAACTTATTTTTATTCCAATATAATGTATATAACCAAAGTATGAACAAAAGAAATTTTGAATTTGTTTAAGGTAAATACAGTCATTGAAATATTGAATATATTTGGCGTTAATTTTGTAGAAATTCATTATTGATAATTAAATGAAACTACGTGATGTAGTATTATTTCTACTTTCTTTAAGTTCTTTACTACGACCTAGGTTTCGTTCTATTACATCTTCAGGTGGGTTATTAGCAAAGATTTTTGCCAATAGTTGTAACACAACGAAACCTATATTGTGGTAAAGAACTTAAAGAAAGTAGAAATAATACTACATCACGTAGTTTCATTTAATTATCATGTAAATACAGTCCTTTATTTTTTGTAAACGTATTTTCAACAACCATTACAACAAAAGAAAAACATTTAAAATATCTAATCTAAATATTTTAACAAAACTGCCAATGCTTAAAATATTATTGTAAAGTTTCTATTACACATAACACTGTCTGTTTTACTTTTTACCCTAATCAATATGCGTCTGGAAAATAAACTCAATATTTTTTTACTGTAGATAAATAAAACGCAGATATCTAATACTTTAGAAAAAAAACACGGAATATATGAATAAGAATTATATTTCAATTAGATAAATACTGCAGCAAATTCCTAAGAAAATAGACGAAAAACAAACAAATGAATATAGAAATGAATTCCAGTTTATCGTAGATTAATGACTGAATCTATTTTTGTACACACCATCTCTGTATATGCCAATTTATGCAAGTTACTAAAAACAAATAAAAATTTACAATTTTACTAGTATACAATGTAATAGCAAGCTACGTTTTATAGCAGCAATAATTTTTGCTTATGCCTTACAACGTTTATAGCAATATAAAAATTATATTGGTAATACTGTGTAAAAGACTTTTTTGCCATAAAATTTTCCTCGTATTTATGTAAAAAAAGTTTAATTTACGTCAAATAATTTCAACCGTGTCCAAGCTTTAAATCACTTTTCCATTGCAGTTTCCCTGATTTCTATGATTTTTTATATTGGAATGTTAAAAATAGAGTCTTTCGGATAATTTTTATTTCCATAGCTATCTAACTATCTGCAGGTCGTCTTTCAAGTCGTTGATCATAAGGTTATAGAATTTGTTACCAAAATACGTTTTACTCCAAAATACTGGTACTAGTTAAATTATTAAAAAGTAATAGATGATAAATTTCTTTGAAAGAATGAAAATGTACATAAATACGACTTAAATTTTCACATCTAGAAAATGTATCAAGATTTCTTAGCTGGACACAAAAACAATACACTTCTCATATTTTTCGTTTTAAAATATTCTATTCTAACTTTTTTGTTTTTTTTTGCTCTGATGTCAAAAATATGGGTAATATTTAATATTTTTCTGATAATACTTAAATTTTCTTTTGATTATGATGGACTCTAACTTTGGCCTGCGGCTTTGCTTGCGTGAAAACAGAAAAAAATATGGCGTAATTGAAACATACGTATGTACTTGTGTGTTCACGCTCTTATTTCTAACGAGACTATTTTTTTTCAATTACAAAAAAATATATACTAAGATAAAAATTATTTTATATTCTGTTCCATGATACAGACTACGTATGTATATATAATGTGATAGGCAGATTGCTGGTGTAATTGCGACGTGAAATTTAGACAAAAATTAAGTAAACAAACTTACTTTCTCGTTTATAATATTAGTTAGGATAAACACACAATAATCGGTATTTAATCCTTACTAGCGTTTACCAGTACTTTTTGATACCTGTCAATACTTGGTGGTCCTTAATTCTAAGGCTCGACAGTGCTTGAAAAATTACTAAACTACTAACTTGAAAATTCCTAGCGCTTGCAAGTACTTAATTTAAACCAACGCTTACATTTATTTTTTAGTACTTGGCAACTACTTGGTCGTGCTTGACTTTAAATAAAGTTCGGCTGGGCTCACTCGAAAATTTACTATCGCTTGACAGTACTTAACTCTGACTAGGGTTTGGCAATTTAATTCTAACTAGCGCTTAGCAACACTCAATTGATAAGTTTCTAGCGCGTGCTAGTATTTAATTCTATCCAGCGTTTAGCAGTACTTTGTTAAGACTCATACTAAGCATAGTACAATGCAGCACTTTTAAACCAATAAGAACAACAGTCTCGCATGTTTTTACTTCCAAAGTTTTAAATTAGGCCATTAGTTCCAATAGGTGAGTTTTCTACTTTGGAATATTAATTTCCGGCGTTGAAAATATTAAATTCAATGACGGAATCATTGCATCGTACGGTTTTCCGAATTTTCTCAAACAAATCATATTATTTTTAAATTACGCCATTATATTTTTCTTTTCTACGCACGCGAACCCACGGGTGACAATTTGCATTAATTATATTAAAAAAACACAGACTTTTACAACGTTTCTTTTAAAATCTGGAGCACTGAAAGAATTGAATTTTCTGTTATGCTTGAAATGGTCGAGAAAATAATTTTGAAATACCTTATACAAACTGTGGGTCAAATCATCAGATTTTTTTTGGTTTCCGCTTGAAAATATAAAAATACTACGCAACCGAACCTGTGGGTGAAAATTTGCATTAATTAAATTAAAAAAAGACAGACTTGTACAACCTTTTTTTTCATAATCTGGAGCACCGAAAGAATTGAATTTTCTGTTAAGCTTGAAATGGTCTAGAAAATCAGTTTGAAATACATTATACAAAGTGTTGGACAAACCATCAGAACTTTTTTGGATTAATCTTGAATATATGAAGAAAAAATTATCTACTAATTTTTTTTTTAATTTGGGATTTATTACGTAGAAATAATTTATTTTTCAATAACAAAATATTATTTTCAACATTTTTTCAATTACAATTACATTTACATGTTTCATTTTTATAAAAACAACCTCCACGAAAATAACCAATATAACTAATTTTCTTTCCGCGAAATAACAGTTGTCTCAATTAATAATTAATAATATTAGCCTTTGAATGGCAGACTCTATTCAATTCGCGTAGCGTATGATTATATAACTTTTTTATTTAATTATTCCACAAAAATATCTGGGATAATTATATAATATATTAAATCTCACAAACACAAAATGTTTATAATATCTTCGTCGTGAACTAATTGATATATTGAACAGTCTTGCGACAATAGAATTAAATCCTGTTGTATTCAACTGTTTTTCTTAAAAAATATAAAATATTATTTTCCGCAATTTTTCTGATTTATCAGATTTTGTATCTTCAACCCACGTTACATAACTACAATGTGTAAACTCATCTGTGACTGCTTCAAGCTCAATGAGGATGTGAAACTTCTTTAAAGATTCGTGTTTGTTAAAAATTTATAATAATCGTTATTAATATAGAATTCTGTTGTCTTTTCTTGTTATTTCGATTAAAACTCTATTTAATAATATACTCCATAATTTCTCACTCAAAGCTATTGAATTAAACATAATATCACACTCGCTTATAATTTTGCATTATATTATACACCAAACTATATGCACAACTAAAGACATGACCGATCCATCAACAGATAAGCATTTGAGTGTACTTTTTGACATTCTCGACCGCCATTTTATCAGTCCTCGGTCGATTCCGGCATCGGTCGGATGCCTTCGGCATTGGTTTTCTCAAGCGTTACACAATTTAACGTGACATAATTACTCAGACGTAGCTAATGAAGTTTCACTGCAAAAAATGTATCTAAATTTAATTTACGGATCTCTAATTTTATATATAGTATATAAAGAAATTTTTATATATAATATATAAAGAAATATGATATCCATAATTAAATAAAACTACGTAATGTAGTATTATTTCTACTTTCTTCCTACCACCACGACCACCACTCTACCACGACCTAGGTTTCGTTGTATTACAACACCTTCAGGTGGGCTATTAGAAAATAATGTCTTCATTCGATGTCTGCATTCTTTGCTAACAGCCCACTTGAAGGTGTTGTAATGCAACGAAACCTAGGTCGTGGTAAAGAATTTAAAGAAAGTAGAAATATTATTACATCACGCAGTTTCACTTAATTGTCTGCATATTTATAATAATTTCCAAATCCATATTTAAATATAAATATTGATAAAAATCAGAGTATTACCTCTATAAATCTATAGCCTTATTCTCAAACCCGACGCGTCTAAGAATGCGGCCAGTTAAATTTTTAATGTCTTTATCAAGACGGGAGGGCAGACGGTTGTAATTGAGGTCCATCATTTATGGGGTTTAAGTAACCTTTTTTTGGGCTCCATCGCCATGGGAGGCCGCGGTGACTAATACCATATTGGATGTAGGCGATATCTCTCGGCGTCCGCTCCCGTCGTGGTCCGCCGGCGCGCTGCGATGCTGAGTTCATCTCGTAATTACAAATTGTATCTAATCATACATTGGAGTGATGAATAAATTGCAATTAGATAATTGCTATATAGACAGTGACCGGAATATTTACCTTGTTATTTGTTTAATCCACAAAGTGATCTTTTCGTTTCAGTATATGTTTCCCTCTCTGAGATGTTATAGAAGACTTGTACTGATCAAAGCAAACCCGTAAAACTCCATATAGTGTTGGGTTTGAAGGTTATATGGAAAAAATTGCATGATTACCCAAAAAAGAGGGTCAGGTGCAAGTAGGAATCCTGCCCTGAGAGTTCCGTAACGCATTTGTTCGTAACGCATATATCCGTAACCCATAACTAGAATTTTAAAAAGTAAACGAAAAAAAAACAAAATTCCAGAAATTCTAAATAGTTCATTTCTCATGTAATAATTCCAAATGCAGTTCCAAAATAATAGTTTTCAGAATTTTAGATTTACTTATTCAATATGCAAGAATTCTTTGCACCAAATTTCAAAATTATCGAGAAGTACTCCAGTAGTTTTGATTAGTACCAAAGAACGTGGTATTTAAAAGACCATATATTTTATTGTGTTGAGATAGAAGCTTAATTTTACAGAACTAAGATGTTGTAGATCTGAGTATTTGATATTAGTTTCAACTTGATACCACTGGCCATTGCTAAGAAAAAGAGTCTTGACAAAGCGATTTTCCATCTTTGTTTCGTTCAAAGAATAAATGAAAATGGGGAAAAACCAAATTAATGAAAAGTCTTTTACGGATTTCTTTCCGATATCCAATACTTCAAACTAAATATGTCTTTTTTCATCAATTTAGTTCACGCATCTCTTTAGATTAACTAAAAGTATTTGACATTTATTTATTTATCGAAAATTTAAAAAAAAAACAACAGAAAAAGTCTAATTCTCCTATTTTTAAAAGTGATAAGAAAAAATCTTGAAAAAATTAGCTACGTGATATACGCTGAACAAAGCTAATCAACAGCAAACATATTATTTGAATTTCAATCCCAATAGGGAACAATTATGGCGCAAATTCGACTCACAATTAACCGCTATTTGACTCACAATATACTGATGGTACCAGTCAGAACAAGTTACTTCCTCAAGCAGACTATAAACTGACCGAGATTCTGCAAATTTGGCCACAGATAACACATTTTATAGACATCGTTACCGAAAACTAAACAGATTAAAAATGTGGGTTACCAACTCCATATCCAAAGAAAAGTAGGCGTTTCCATCAAGTCTGACCCGCGAGTTGATATAACGGATCCTAGTTTGCAAATGTAACTAGTTGATTAAGTCAACATTTGCGTATGTAAATATAAACAAAACCATACTACGAACAGTTAAGTCTAACTTCAGTGTGTAAAAAACTCTGTAACCTTTACGGCGTCAACTTCAAACTTTTCTATTATAACATTATTCTTCTTCTTCGTCGTTTCTTCCTTTCTTCTCCATCATCTTGGCATAGCGGTCGTGGTCAGCATGTAGTATTGTTATGGGTGGCCATTGTCACTCGCCTCACAATGATCTGGGCTGTCCACCGCATCGACGACTTTCCACATAGTCTAATGCCTTCCACTCTTCCCTGCACAACAATGCGCTCCATGAAGCTACTATCGCCATGCATGACGTGACAAAAAAATTTAAAATCCAAGTGTTGATAGATGTTGCTTGATGCCGAGTTCTTGAAATATAGAGATATTCGTGCAGAACTCAATCCACGATACACCAAACATTTTTCTCCAGCACCACATTTCCAGAGCGTCAATTTTGTTCTTCCCAAGTATTCGTTGTGTCCATGTCTCTGCGGCATAGAGAAATATGGGGAACATCCGAGTTCGAACGAGTCAGGTTTAATAGCCTCGCTAATGTTTCAGTCCCTCCATATTTTTTTAATTTATCCATAGGACAACTTGTCATCGCCATACGTCTCCTCATCTCATCCACGCATCCACCATTGTTAGAAATCAACGCTCCAAGATATACATATGACTGAACTACTTCACAGTTCGCTATTTAGATGACTTCGGGCGAGTTGCAGTCAGCGCGGTCAACAATCATCATTTTCGTTTTGGTGCGATTGATCTTTAAACCCAACTCGAGGCTTGCGTGCTCCGTGTTGAGAAGCAAGTCCGGCATGTGGCGTGCATCATAAGCAAACAAGTTGCTTATGATGCACGCCACATGCACGTGTCATCTGCGTAGCACAAGTTAGATATTTTGTAGCCACCCATGCCAACGCCGCCCGTCCAGTTCTCCAGAGTAATTCTATTCATGAGCTCGGTTTGAACGTTGAACCGTAGTGGAAATATTGTACACCCTTGACAAACGCCAGCAAATATATTCTTATGTAATAAAACAACCCCTTCTAATAATTTGAAATATTTTTATTATTTATAATAATCTACTGCTCATGGCATCAAACTAAACAGGAGAACTTTTCAAATTTTTCATAACTTCCCAAACAAAGATTTTGCAGACACACAGATTAACACCAAATCCAAATAATGATGGAAATTTAATTTTTTATTATATATTAATAATATATTTTTTTTTTATATATATTACAAATTTAATTTTTGTCTTTATTCCGGAATAAAATAATTATCTAATGCGCCACTAAATAGGAAAAAAACAATGTTTTCAAGAGATACGTTGTTTGCCCTGTTTGTTTTTTGTTTTTAAGTCAGCCAAAAATACATAAAACAATTATATAGCTAGAAATAAGGAGAAATATTGTTTAATCCCCTATATATATATATATATATATATATATATATATATATATATATATATATATATATATACATATATATATATATATATATATTCTCTTGTCGTTGACGTGCTGTGTTGGGTCGTGGTGTGTTGCTGTTGATCACAAGGCGTACGGCCTTTGACTACACGGTGCACAACAGAGATCCGGGTTCGATTACCGGTCTCGTAGCAATAAGTCTGCCATATGTATCAATTAGATACATTAAACTAGTACATAAATATTCTGCATATCTAAATATAAAAAAAATAAATAATTAAAAAAAAATAAAATAAAATAAGAAAAAAACATAAAAAAATAAATAAACAAATAAAACGAGAGATATATATAATTAGTGTTATAACCTTGTTCTAACTTTCAGATAACCTTGCTATTGTATAAATATATTACTGAGAATAATATCCATTTAATTTTATTACATACACCGAAACGATTGTATGTGTGTGTGTGTGTATATATATATATATATATAAATATATATATATATATATATATATACACACACACACACACACACACACACACGCAGTCGTTACGTGAACCGATAGATTAGCCGATTTCAGCTGAAGGAGTTCGTCTTTCAAATCGAAGATTTAACAAACTATTTCCCAGAAAGCATTTTCATACGTACCTAAAAATGAAAAACAAAATATTTGAAAGCTATTTCCTAAATATTACGTCAATAAACTATTTACATTTAGAAATAAAACATTAATTTCCATTTCCGGTTTTATAAATTTTTTTTTCCATTTTTTGAGAGTTTCACCATCCATCTTAAATATCGTAAAATATCATTCTTTCTGATCTCTTATGTCATTCTTTACATTACTCATTACATCTTAATATAATCCCTTCTTAACCCGCCGAAACCGGGCTCCATAGCTAGAACAAACAAACTCGCGAGCTGAGAGAGAACGCCCAAAATGCCTCAAGCTACAAGAACGGTAATCCATTTCTTTTAGTCTCATTTCACATTTCTTGTAAGTGACTCACTCAATCCGAGTCCGGGGAACTCTTTTGTGCTCCGGCTCAGTGGTTAACTCAGCTGAGCGCCTCTCGGTTCGATGCCCGTCCGACAAAACAATTAGGATGCGGTCATTTTCGCCAAGTACGAATCGCTGGATTTAAAAAGCGATTAAGGGTATATGATCGTAATGAACGTGGGGGAGATATAAGGCACATTGTAATTTAGCCGACTTGTGTTTATGTATAAAACAAACAATGCGTCACAGGCAATGAGGTCATCATTAAAATAACAGAGAGATTAAAAAGTTAGATCGTAAAATCGGAATGCGGTTTATAGTCGGTTCGTCACAACCAAATAGTAGACACGATTTGGTTACCGAATGGTAGACACTAGTCAAGTGTTAACTGAGTGATAGATAACCAGTCATTAGAGAAATAGGTTACATAGAAAATAAAGCGAAATACTTGGAATGAATATTACAGAACTTAACTGAAAATTTTGAAATTAACTCAGATTTGGTGTCAATATTTTTATGACACAATTTGGTCACCAACTCGTAGACACTAGTCAAGTGTTAACTGAGTGATATATAATCAGTAATTAAAGAAATAGATCACATAGAAAATAAAGCAAAATACTTTGGAATGAATATTACAGAACCTAATTGAAAATTCTGAAATTAACTCAGATTTGGTGTCAATATTTTTATGACACAATTTGGTCACCAAATCGTACACACTAGTCAAGTGTTAACTGAGTGATAGATAATCAGTAATTAAAGAAATAGATCACATAGAAAATAAAGCAAAATACTTTGGAATGAATATTACAGAACCTAATTGAAAATTCTGAAATTAACTCAGATTTGGTGTCAATATTTTTATGACACGATTTGGTCACCAAATCGTAGACACTAGTCAAGTGTTAACTGAGTGATAGATAATCAATAATTAGAGAAATAGATTGCATAGAAATAAAGCAAAATACTTTGAAATGAATATTACAGAACCTAACTGAAAATTCTGAAATTAACTCAGATTTGGGTGTCAATATTTTTATGACACAATTTGGTCACCAAATCGTAGACACTAGTCAAGTGTTAACTGAGTGATAGATAATCAATAATTAGAGAAATAGATTGCATAGAAATAAAGCAAAATACTTTGAAATGAATATTACAGAACCTAACTGAAAATTCTGAAATTAACTCAGATTTGGTGTCAATATTTTTATGACACGATTTGGTCACCAAATCGTAGACACTAGTCAAGTGTTAACTGAGTGATAGATAATCAATAATTAGAGAAATAGATTGCATAGAAATAAAGCAAAATACTTTGAAATGAATATTACAGAACCTAACTGAAAATTCTGAAATTAACTCAGATTTGGTGTCAATATTTTTATGACACGATTTGGTCACCAAATCGTAGACACTAGTCAAGTGTTAACTGAGTGATAGATAATCAATAATTAGAGAAATAGATTGCATAGAAATAAAGCAAAATACTTTGAAATGAATATTACAGAACCTAACTGAAAATTCTGAAATTAACTCAGATTTGGTGTCAATATTTTTATGACACGATTTGGTCACCAAATCGTAGACACTAGTCAAGTGTTAACTGAGTGATAGATAATCAATAATTAGAGAAATAGATTGCATAGAAATAAAGCAAAATACTTTGAAATGAATATTACAGAACCTAACTGAAAATTCTGAAATTAACTCAGATTTGGGTGTCAATATTTTTATGACACAATTTGGTCACCAAATCGTAGACACTAGTCAAGTGTTAACTGAGTGATAGATAATCAATAATTAGAGAAATAGATTGCATAGAAATAAAGCAAAATACTTTGAAATGAATATTACAGAACCTAACTGAAAATTCTGAAATTAACTCAGATTTGGTGTCAATATTTTTATGACACGATTTGGTCACCAAATCGTAGACACTAGTCAAGTGTTAACTGAGTGATAGATAATCAATAATTAGAGAAATAGATTGCATAGAAATAAAGCAAAATACTTTGAAATGAATATTACAGAACCTAACTGAAAATTCTGAAATTAACTCAGATTTGGGTGTCAATATTTTTATCTCTAGAGAAATAATCAGGAAAATTTTATTGGGTCATGTTAAAATTCAGTTGCAAAAATTTTTTCATTAATTTTCTAAGATGAACGAGAAAAAAAATTGCGGTTAAAAGATAGCCAATAACAATTTTATTTAATGTCATTTCGTGTAAATTACATTAACAAACATTTCGGTCAAATCTTAACTACTGTTGCTTTCTACTACTGATAGCTTTCTTTTTGTGCATCTATTGTTTCAATAAACGAAATTAATGGTTTAACAAAGTTTAAACTTTTAGATTCACTTTTAAATACCGACAACACATTTCCACAAGTTTACTTTCACTCATCATAAACAAATCATACTCTGGTGCGAACGCTATCAGCTGGTTTATCGGTTGAATACCACAAGTAATTGGAGAGTTCCAATATAATTCGGTCCTAGAGGGTGATATAGCAAAAACGTGATGATTTCATGGACGCAGGAAATTGTCAGATATGAAGAATTAAACTTAACTTAATAATAAACGGCATAAATTTTTCCTTTTAATAACCGGAAAATAAATTTCATGACCGCAATGTCTCTCTTAATTTGCAATGAATGGGATCCTAGCATACCCAAAAGGAAATTGGTAGGAAACAAAAAGGGAAAGTAACCAGTATGGTTACTTTCTCTCATAGACAGATATTGGAGGAACGTTTTTTGCACTGCTTTAATCATCAACGTGTATATGGCTTCGTATGAGCTCCAAATAATGGAGTCAGATTCTGATAGGCTCTGAATGAATTGGACAGCAGGCGAATTAATGACATGGATTAAAAATCATATGAATTATATAAATACGATTGTAATTTTAACATTAATATCAAACATAATTAGGTCAAATTGATATAAAATATCAATTCGACAGGAGAAAATTGGCGAATAACCGCTATTTGGTCCTTTAACCAACAAATAACTTTATCCATCTAATACTGGATATATTCTGCTAATATTAGTTATCTGACAGTTAAGTGTAATTTAACTGAAAACTCTGAATATGCTGAATGGATTTACTAAAATATTTTTATTAATTTTCTGTTATGTTTGTGTCTTTTTATTAATGTCTTCTTATTAATTTTTTGTTAAAATATCCCTAATAACAATTTTCTTTTAATGTCGTGTAAATGACATTATATAAATAAAGTATATTTATATAGTATTAATTAGAGTTTACTCGTTATGAATCGATTTTCGCATATAGCGCCCGGTATGAAGTTTTATGAGGAGTAAAATCAGAACTTCAGAGGGTAGGAAGTTCAGAGAGTCAAAAAAAGTGTAACCGTTAGGTGGCCTCTCCGCGCAACATTTCTGTGCATCTTTAAAGTTAACTATATCAATATGTTTATTTTACATTTTCTTACGGCGTAATCGCAATGACGGAGTGTGACACACATATTGGCATTTTCTTATGGAGTAATCGCAATGACGGAGTGTGACATACACAGTTTACTGTCGTTCGCTTATATCAAGATGTAATCATTAAATGTCATCATGTGTGAATATTTGGTGTCTTCTATCCAACAAAATTAAAAAGTCTCTTTTAATTTTAACTTCTTAGTCTGACGTTACTCAATGTTTTTAATTTTGTTGTATAAATTTGATGTTGTTCATTTTACTTGAAAATAATGATATTATCAGCATTTTTTTATTAAAGAATTTTACATTTACATTTAATGATATTGATATATATATATATATATATATATATATATATATATATATATATATATATATTTATATATATATATATATATATATATATATATATATACAGTGTTATCTATTTTATACATTTAAAGACTGACACGCATAATTTTTTTTACTCTTTTTTTAGAAGATTATCTCAAATTTTTCTGAAGTATTCGCAGGGACAACATCAATACTAGAAAAACAAGTAGATGAAGGTTCAGGGACTTGGACTTTGAAGATAAATGTCGCAAGCCAAATATTTAGTGACTAAAACAACAGTTCAACTTTGTGTCAGAGTCCACTTGGAATGCCATTTTTTAAGTTATTTGATGTGAATTTTACAATTTATTATTGTTGGAAAATTGGAATTTATTAAAAGCCACGTAAAAATTTTCACAGGTAGACCTACTATATTTATCATAAGATTTCTTGACACTTTACAGGTAGACCTATTATATTTATCACACGATTTTTTGACACTTTACAGGTACCCCTACTATATTTATCACACAATTTTTTAACACTTTACAGGTAGACATATTATATTTGTCACACGATTTTTTGACACTTCATAGCTTGACCTACTATATTTATTACACGATTTCTTGACACTTTACAGGTAGACTTACTATATTTCTCATACGATTTATTGACACTTTACAGGTAGACCAACTATATTTATCATACGATTTCTTGACATTTCACAGGCAGACCTATTACATTTATCACACGATTTTTTGACATTTTATAGGCAGACATACTATATTTATCACACGATTTCTTGACACTTTACAAGTAGACTTACTATATTTGTCATACGATTTCTTGACACTTTACAGGTAGACCTACTATATTTGTCACACGATTTCTTGGGAATTTTCGCATATAAGAAGACTATACTTACGAGTATGGTTAGGATACGATAAGATGTAAATAAGAGATTGAAGGTAGTTCTGTAGCTTGTCCAAAAATGGAGATGAGAAATTGAAGGTAGTACTGTAGCTTGTTTAAAGTATGAAGGAGTAACATGACAGCATTGAAACAGAGGGAATGTAGTCTGAAAGCGTTGAAGAAAATAATGTTCTTGATTAATTTCCCATTTATGTAGACGATAACCATTTTTTTCATATTTTCTTTTCCTTTATTACATTAGTCAAAACATTTTCTTTTAGAATAATACATGAAAATAAAAATAAAAGAATAATACATTAAAATATAAATTGTTAATAATAAAAATTTCGGGCCAAGATTATTTAAAAAAAAACAAAATTCGATTTAAAAAATACCCTTACTACGAGTATGTAGTAACGGCTGTCACTTTGTTTTCATACATCAAATTTATCACCTCTCGTTATGCGTTCCTTTTTGCTTTTGCAATTTTGTATTTTTTGAGTTCGGTTTTTTTATGTTAATTATTGTTTATTGTTAGCACATTAAACGTTTAGTGTTACTAATAATAGCAATTAAATAACAAAAATTATAACAATCACTTTCTTGTTTAGTATAAAAAACACACATCGCTTGGGAACTATTTTTGAAATCGTTTTTATATAAATAACAATTGCGACCGGAAATAATTTTTTTAATGTATATCGTCTTTAATGTATATTTTTTATTTAATAACTAATAAACATAGAAATTTTTGCTGGTGCTAAATTACATTTGTTTTTATTTTTTATTATAATATTTCGTTACTCCCAACAATTTTACCTTTGACATTTTAAACTAATTATGGATTTATTCTATTTGGTGGCCGCCATTTTGTACCAGCATTTAAAAATTTCAATTTTAGATAGAAG
Organism: Druceiella hillmani; assembly: GCA_039881145.1. Classification (NCBI taxonomy): domain Eukaryota; kingdom Metazoa; phylum Arthropoda; class Insecta; order Lepidoptera; family Hepialidae; genus Druceiella; species Druceiella hillmani. Next base: position 4,688,807 of record JAYKKI010000064.1, read on the forward strand.
ATTTATAATTATCAAACCAGGAAAATTATTTTTCTTAAAAAAAACTTTAATTATTATTACATTATATTATAGTACATTATTATTACATTTTAAAGATACTTTTTTTAACGATTTTCATTTAAAAAACTGTAGATTTTTGAAATAGCAACTAGTAGTTATATCTGGTATTAGAACTAATAGAAAATTATTAAAAATCAATATAACTGGTTCTAAGGTTCTATATTTTTCCGAGCTTATCAAATATCTCTTTTGTCTATTATTGTCCGTCTTTAGTTTTTTGTTCTACTATAGTCTTCAAGTGCCTTAAACTTAATAATATGTCTTAATCAAATTTAAGAGGCAGATATATCTTCTTAAGACAAATACATATAAAAAGTAAAGCAAGTTAAAAAAACTTGTCAAGCACGAGTGGGATTCGCCCTACGAGGGTTTCGTATACATTTAGGAATTTAAAAACATTTAATGATACGTAATATTCCTATTAATCTATTATCAAAATTTTATTTTTTTAGAACGAAAATATATGGCCTACTGTATCTTTAACAGGCGCAAATTTAAAAAAAATTTTTTTGTTTGATATAAATTCAGATTAACATTTTTTCTTTACCTATGCTGTTCTTGGTTCTTGCCAAATTTCACGATTCAATCTCAACAGGAAGTACCCTATAGGTTTTGATTTATTTGCGAGTATCAATATGTTTTTGTTACCTCCTAAGTTAACTTGGTACCTCCACGCGTTCCTGAGAAAAAGGGCCTTGACAGAGAGACATATGGCTACCCGTGATTATAATTAAAATGGATGACGGAATTACAGACCCTAGTTCGATAATTTCATTACATAAAGAAGTTTTTTTTTAATAATATCTTGAAACAATATCACTTTTTTTTCAAATAAATCTCATATTTTATTATAAAAAGAGAATAAAGTTTATATCGTAACAAATATTTCAATAATTATTATTATTTTACATAAATTTTACGACGATAATATGATGTACATTAAATTAGTTACAAATAAACAATTCGCAATAAAGAAATTTCACTTCCAATTCGTGGATTTACGCGCATATTACTTATACGAGCCGAACCATAAATTTAAATAATTTTTTTTACATAAATCGATCGAATTCCCTCTCTGTTGGTGGTCTAACATATGTTTTATCACTATAATTTGTTATTTTTTATTCTTACCATAAATTGTACACGAATTCGTCACATTAACATACATAAAATAACTGAGTTATCTCCATATAGAAAACCATCAATAACCAAAAGGAATCGAATCTTGACAAGCGCCATTGATCGTGGTGATTTAAGCTAATGTAAAGTGAAAAAATTGCATTTCAAATTATGGGAAGAACTCATTTTGTTATTTAATTTTTTTTTTCTCAATAAAAATCACATCATAAATAAAAACAAATTAACTGTACATGTCAGTTCAAGTTAAAAGTTAAAAGGTTAAAAAATATTTAAAATAATAACACTGTTTAATAATAAGATCCGTTATATTGACAGGGAATTATACATAATATAAATTATAGTGTCATATTTTCTTGCAAAATCCATATATGTACCCATGTCTTGTATTATTATGTTTTATTTAACCCATAAATACTACACCTTTGTCCGTGGTACATTAATAATATGTGGGGTCCATATAGACAACCATTTTTGGACATCTCATTGTATAGTAAAATAACTTTGTTATTTTCTTTTTTTTGCTTTATTTAACTTTTTGCTAAAATAAGTAAAATATTAACGCGGTAACTGAAATAACTAACAGTTATCTATTTTCCAAAATACTCTTATTACTACCCTACAGTTTATTTATTTACTTTGATAAATAAGTATCATCTGGCCAATTTATTTCTGTCCAATCATTTATACAAGACAAGTAAATGATAGAACATTAAAACAACAAAATGTGATATTTCTTTTGAGAAAAAATAAAAAAAAAAGCAAAAAATATTATCATTTTGATTTGTCAGGAAGGGGGTTTTGGGCCACGATTAACGGGTAAGAAAAGTAAGGAGAAATATTAAAAGACAGGGTTATGAAAAGATATGGAATAGGGAAATCCAAGAAAGCTATGGTACAATTTTTCCGACTACTTTGAAATATTTTAATGGGATCTGAAAGTCTGGTGTCAAAGTCGAGTTTCTTTCATAATTTGACAGCATAAGCATGCTATGTTTGGAGATAGGAACGTGAGAAGTAAATTGTCAGAAAAAAGACTAAATCTGGTATCGGACAGAAAGAGTGTAAATCTGGTAAGATTATAAAAGATTATATATCATATGTTGCGATAAAAAACAAAAAAAGTTATCATTGGTATTTTTTTTTTTTAAATAAAATATGATATTATTGATGAAATCCTTAACTTATAATAGGGAAGGTTTAAAAAATGTCTTCAAATTTTTTAAAATTTTTTTTGACACATGACATGTCAGGTAAAGTTTAAGAAGAATAGTATTTTTACTTACTTCACTCACCATGCTTCTTTTCTACGTATTTAGAGGGGTTGATGGTAATCAGAAAATGATTCCATAAATTTGTCCCACAAATCATGAATATGAACAAATGGATCTCCTTTCTTTCTTGTCTAGTTACGCGAATATAAAATCTTAAACAATTATTTACAAACGAAAATCATTTTAAACGCTAAATCTTCACAAATATTCCAAATTCCAAAAAATTCTGTTGAAAATCCTTTTTTCCCATGGCTGTAAACAAATTATATTTGTTTAAAGCCATGAGTTGAAATAAAGCTGTGTAAATTTTAATTTGTATTTGGTATTTAAAGCCGAGTCAAAAATGTGTTATGTCTCAGGTCCGTATGAACCCGTATAACATTTAAAAGTTAAATATTCAGCTTATAAGTTTTTGACTTCTTATCAAAACACTCCCCACAAATAATCCTTTTATCAAACTAAAGCATTTGCTTTAACCGCATTCAATGTATGAATAATGCACGCAATTTATTTAATTACCCAGAGAATAATTTACCTATGCTATAATTTACCCAGAGAAAATCAATTATGACTTATTTTCAGACTTTTAAAAACCCGTTATAAATATTTAAAAAAAAATTAATTTTTTTAATTTTTTTTCTAGGTAAGGTAATTTAGGTTTGGAAATGATTAAAAAGATTAAAAAAACATTTTCACAAGAAACTGCCAAATTCCAAATTCCATTCAAAAACAATTCAATGGGTTAGGCGATAGACACCAGACGCGCACGCGCGCTAAAAACTGTCAAACGTGTATTGCGCTCGCGTTATGAGTATCGCATATTAAATACAGTTTAAAATGTAACTATGTAAATAAATCTAACAAATCGATTTTCAACCCATTCTAATCGTCGTATCGATTTCAAACTTTGCAAACTTATGCCATTCTGATGACAATATAGCGATATGGTACCATCGAGCTGATATGATGATGGAAGAGGAAGGTTCTCATAGGAACTTCTCAATAACTAACAGTAAACTCGTCGAGTTTGGACTCGTCTCACTTATCTTAATGAGTATGTTGCGTTAAAATCGTGTTTTTAAATTATAAATGATACTTATTTACTAATAACTTTTTTTATCTTTTTTTGCTTCTAAACTTAATAATTGAAAATTTGTTAATGTTTTTTTGAGAATTTTCTTATTTTCATCTGTATTACATAAAGATTTTGTCACATATTACAAAACACAAAATCTGTCTTAGCATCTTTGTATATGCTTTCTTATATCTCGAGGTACAGTTGAATAACTTTACGTACATAACCCGATAACTCTGAATATTTACGAAATAAACCTCGTCACGATGAAATTAGTGACTTTTTACAACTCTTCTTTTATTACACAGGTTTTATGCTTGAAAGCTTTCCAAAAAAAAAGCACTGGTCAGTCATATAGTCGTCTCAAGTAGCTGAATATGAGAAATTTAAAAAAAATGCTTGGATTTGAATGGACGATGAAAAACTATTTTGAATTTAACCCACACTTCCTTTTGAAACCGGAAGTCTATTTATCATTGAAATTCGAGTACGTTTAATCCATAGAGTAGAGTTTAAAGAACTATGCTTCAATATATTTTATCTAGAATTATTATTTAACCAAAAAAAATCTCGTCTTTTCTACTTATTTCAGTTTATAAAAATTTAAACTGGGACTTATTCTAACGAGACTTAAGTAAGAGGACAGAAAAAAGAGAGGGTAAAGGTAAACCAACATTGCATTGCGCGATTTAAAATATACGTGACGCCATCTGTTGATATATACAGGTACACTGAATATTTGTGTAATTACTAAGCGCCGAGTAGCTAAGCACTTCTTAGTTGTTGTTATACAAATACAATATAAATGATTTATTATTAATATTAAATTTCTATATCTTCCGATTGATTAAACCGATTATTATAAAACAAAAATTGAATGCTAATTTAATTAAAACAGTAATTGTTAGGTTAACTCCTAAGTTTCTTTCTAAAATCTCCATCCGAATCGAGTCAATAGTACAAACGGACAAATATTCCAAAAAAGATCTTAACGCTTTCTATTACTTAACATTTGTCATACTATAAACTTTAAACTATCTTCAATCTACAAACATGCGAAGTTTATAGTTTTTTTATATATACAGATTTAGAATAATAAATCGAATCAGCCCTATTAAAATATGTCATAAGGAATAATAGCTGATACAAAAATCGCAACGAAAATAATTGTAATATATAGGAATCCCTATTTGGCTGTATTTTTGTCCATGCATCCTGAAAATAAATATGAAAATCAGAATCTTTCGCGAAGCAGTAGATGCATCTTCACAAAAATGCCAAAATTTTTGGCAATTTTCCACATAAATTTTCCACATAAATTCAAACACAACAGGATACGATAAAGCTATTGAAGAAGTTGTTAAGAAACGTCCCATTTACATGCTATGGTAAACAAGATATATATTGTCCTAAAAGAATGGTAAAATCGGTACGAGAACTATCAGCTAAATAACCTAGCTTTCCTTTCAATAGAAAGGCTTTTCCTTTTCCTAGCTTTCCTAATATATTGTCCTAAAAGAATGCTAAATATATATTATCCAGTTAAAGAATGCTAAATATATATTGTCTGTTAGATATATATTGTCCTAAAAGAATGCTAAAATCGGTACGAGAACTATCAGCTAAATAACCTAGCTTTCCTTTCAATAGGAAATCTTTTCCTTTCAATAGAAAGGACCTCAAGGCAATAAAGTCTTTATTTTGGAACTGAATTTATTCAATTTCTTTCAACTTCAGTTCTAAGTTCTATACGTTTTTAACAACTATTGTACACTAAGATTTAATAAGGTGTAAAAAATTAAGTCTAGAAATTACTTTATAAGGAAGTACATATTATTTTAAATACTATAGATAAGCGATATCAGATCCAGTCACGAATCTCTACTCAAATGAATCGCAATCTAAATACAAAACTTATTACTAACAACCAATCTCTTTCATTCGCCGTAACGTAATTAGTACAGACATTGATTTAACTATTAAATATATATTTATGTCGTACTTGGTCTAATTCTATCATTCATTCATAATATAATACTGTTATAGCGCGAGACAAACAGACCGGCGGGCAGCGTAGCGAAGCGGTGCCGCTTTGGCCACACACAGCGGCCGATTTTGACTAACTGCTTCATTAAAACCTGTAATTTACTTATAAACGAGTCGGTGCAACAGGGACGCGTGTATGGCGAGTGAGGGAAATGAATAGAGTCGCCGGGCGCGGCGGCACAGTGGTTCCGATTTGAGAGTTCGCGTGGACGAAAGATAATTTATAAATAAAAAAATTAATATGTAGATGGTAAAAGACTGACAATATCAGGCGAGAAGTAGAAATGGGAAAAGTTGAAAAACAACCAGACAGGTAATAGATAATGAATTGTTATTATTACATAACATATCAGTTATAACGACTCATTTATATGGATTACCACATATGGATAAGTTTAATACATACAATTAATACAAAGTAAAATATTTATTACAGTGAAAAGAAATTTAAACTCAGATTGTCAAAAAATATTTCTCATATTCAGTATTTAATTAATTTTCATCTGTCGTAAAATAATTACATTCTGATTACTTTTCTCTAAAAAATATGGCTCAAAAGGGGTTTTTCTTAATTTAAATAATAAATTAAATTTAATTAATTTTAATATAGCTCTCATGTTAATGGGCATACAAGACAGGACAGTATGGTTCTTAGTTATTTATTTGACACAGTACTTAAGTATTTATTTTTGATTGTGCTTAATATTTAGTTATTACAGCTTATTGCTTGAATCAAGTCTTTCATGACGTCGACATGTGAAAAAGATCTTAAAAAATATTCAAATGCAATTTTTAAAAGACTTTTTTTCCGATAACATAACTACACTTATCTTCTCTTTGAAAATTTTAAAATTTCATATATTTAAAGATTTCTTTTGACTTGAAAATAACTATTAAAAAAATGTATGGCTGAACTTGTTTTTTATGAACATATTTCAACAACTAAATAAAAATTCTTAATTTTGTTTTAAGCTAAAAATAGCTTTACAAAGAAAAAAATTCTATTTTTGTATTCATTACTTCGTATTAAGAAGACATGGCAAGTATTTATTCTACACAAAGTGACTTTTGTCTAATTACGACATAAAACAAGTTAAGACAGAGAATAGTCCAGAAATATATTATTGCTTACTATACATACGCGTTATTTATAAAAAAAAGTTGTAGATAAAAATATTTCTAACAACCTGCGACAACGTATTTATCTGGATATACAATAGTATTGGAATTGTAGGTAAGCAATAAGTATTTTTGGTTACTAATAACCTTTATTTGATTACGAATTGTAATGTGATATTTATTGTTTTGTACGTCATTATATCATATGTTGATTACAATCAACCCTTATGTAAAAGGTCATATACAATATCTAATTTTTATCAACACCATTAATAGACTAACATACCCCCAAAAAAACTGGCACTGATCGCTGAATATATTCTAGACACGGATGGCCAGTAAGTAAGGTTGATAATGCTCTAATTCTTTTCACAAGCAAGAACAATCTCAGTATTTTCAGTAGAAGGCCGAAAATAAATTGTCATCTGTCATAAAATAGCCATATTTTTCATATTATTGATAGACTCTCAAAAATATGACTTGAAAACTTGTTAAGTACGATTGTAACTCACACTACTGTGTTCCGTATACATGTAGAAGCATACTGACATTTAAGTATGGATGTTAGAAATACCAAAAAGTATCGATATATATCGTATCGATATATTTTAAATGTATCGATAGCATTTTTGATATATCGAAAAAAATATCGATATATCGATTCGACTTATATAATATTGGCGTTCTAAAAAAATCTTGTGTATTTGGTCTAGTTTAGCTCAATACGATCTCAGATTACTAAATAAATACTAATAAATGAACATTATTTCTAATAAATGTATCTTGTCTTTTTGAGTTGCAAAAACGCATGACGATGTTTATTTTTTAAATGTGTTGCAAAATTTGTTGTATTACCACTTCTTTTGATTACAGAATACGACTTCTTTGTTTATTTATTTGAAAAAGTTCCATACCGCACTAGACATAATATATAAAACCCTTAAATTCACTTCACTCACTGCAATATAATTGAATGCAATCATAAATTACTTTGCGTAACTTAAGTGCAGAGTGAGCATTCAGCTTGAGGCTTTGAGTTTATGTTTTTTTTAATACACACACACACAAGTAAAGAAAGTCATAGACAAACACGAGAATATTATATATTAAATATCACCAAAAAATCGATATAGCTAATAAAAAATATCGATACATCGATATTTTTTCAACAAGCCTACATTTAAGTACAAATATCAACATTATTTCTCATAATATAAAATATAAATATCTATGAACTATTTAGAGACCCAACTAAAACCATTTAGCTGGTGGGGGTAGAGACATGTCCACCAAAAATAGATACTTTAAAGCTTAATATATCGTATACGGATCCCTTTGTCAAAAAAGTGATTGTCCCAAAATTTTTGAAAGATAAATTATGAAATAAAAACACCCCCACTTTCTATGTAAGAAGGATACTCTGAAAATTTCTTTCGAAAAGATTTTAGATAATATATACAACCTTGCTAAATTTTACTTTATAGAACTAAAAGTCGGCTGTGACATACAAACGGACATAGCGAAACTTCAAAAGTTTCAAATTTGGCTACGGAATCTTAAGACGGTTTTCCTTGATTAACATAATATGTCAAAATTTAATTATTTTAAGTCTATGTTTGAGAACATAAAAATAGAATAATATAATTCTTTTCGATCTCTTGACTCTCGACTTAAAATAACTAATTTTTTACACAAGTTTTATAAGCTCATTCATAGGACATAAAAATAGAATAGTATTATACTTTTGGATCCCTTGAGACGACATTTAAAAAAAAATTAATTTATTACACAAGTTTTATAAGCTCATTAATACTTTTGTTCATAAAACTTCCAAAAATACACCACAGCGTTTTGAAAGGGACAGCACTATGCAGAGCGAAAGAAAAGAATCTCGCTGGCATTTCATCGTCGGGCACCGCATTTCAAATGTTGACATTCGGCAAAATTCGGCCAATGTCGGCAAAGATCGCCCGCCGTTCGGCTAAACTCGACTATCGCACGATCTATGGATCGTTTAATGACCGTGTTTAAGATAAGCTATCATTAATTACCTGTTTAAAATGTCACTATTTTAGAATTATGACATAACGGTCTGAGCCCGTGCGATCTTGCGACGTCGCTTTTGAAGACTCGATGAGATATTAAATAATTAAAAGGAAGATAGTAAGTTATATATTCAAAAGGTAAAGTTAAAACTAATACTTTAGATAAAGTTTCTCATCTGTATTCTGCCAATACAATATGTCCATCAAAATTATTTTGGTGCTAAATAAAATGTTCGTAAAAATTTATCGTTACAACAATAAAATTATTAGAAATAATAATATTTATAGAGATATACATAAGTGTCTTAAACAGTTCATTAAGTGTCTTAAACAGTTCATTAAGTGTCTTAAACAGTACATTAAGTGTCTTAAACAGTTCATTAAGTGTTTTAAACAGTTCATTAAGTGTCTTAAACAGAAATTAATATTTTATTTTCTCTCCATTTACTTTATTTACCGGTATGAAATGCGAAATTTCAATCATTTTATGTAAATTAGGCTCATTATGTAAATGGAGTTACTGGCTATTTACTTTGAATTCTATTTATGATTAGCATATGTGTTATTTCTGATATATTTAGACTGGGAAAATAGTGCAGGGCCGAGTGGAGTGCATTTGCAAAACTTAACTGAATTTAATGTAATTTTGGCGAAAATTAATATTGTACCGTCATTTTGGAAATATAACAAAAATATTTTGAAAATTTTCCGTGCAATATGAAATGAAAAATATTTAAAAATATTTCACGTTCACATACATGATCGTGTTATATTTTACATATACATATATAATCGTGATGTGTTTTTAAATATTTTTCATTCAATGTTGCACGGAAAATTTTCAAAATATTTTTTTCATTTTTCCAAAATGGCGGTAAAATATTGTGAATTGTCACCAAAATTAAGTTAATTTCATAAAAAGTTCACAATATTTTACCTCCATTTTGGAAATATGAAAAAAATATTTTGAAATTTTTTTTTTTAATATTTTTTAAAATTTCAAGTGTTGGCGGAAGTCGCTAGTGGGGAAGGGGAGTTTATGATTGAAAGAGTGTTAGTCTAAATAACGCTTTATCATATTTTCTTCTACTCTGAACAATAGTGTGGAAAAATGACATTAATTTTTTTAATTTCGAATCGCCCAAATTAAAATGTTATTTTAACTGCTTCCTCACGCGCTTTCTTTTTTCAGAATACTATAACTATTTTCCGGCAAAGGAAAATCGAAATCTTAATATTTTCTAGACGCAAACAATATTCAAATTTCTTCTAACGAATACTGTACAAACCACGTCTCTAAGCACGCCAACACTTACGGGAGTCGGATATTTTATAGAAGGAAAATTCTTACGTTAAATCTAGAAATCGAAGCTGATTGAAATTTCTGTTGTATAATCTAAACAAAACATCCTATTTAGAAGTATGGCTTGTTTCCAAGTATGGCTCTTTGATGAGAAGTATGATGTGAATAATAGCTACAGTCATAATTCAAAGTATGGCTGACGGCATTAATCAACAAAATCTGACCTCTAGGATAATTGTATTCCGTCTAGAGTAGGTATGACTCTTCGATTCGAAGTATGATTTTGTAATTAATATCTTTAGTCATACTCCGCAGAATGACTGAAGGAATTAATCCACAAAATTTGATCTCTAGGACCATTATATACCTAACTAGCGTGACCCGTGCGAAGTCTTCGCATTATTTATTCCATTATGAAGCTCAGATGACAGATCAAACTAATATTTTACTAAAATTGACATATAGAGGCGCAAGTATCAAAAGCATTGAGCAAAGCGCCACTTTATTTATACGTGAGTGGATTTGAAATTAAACAAAAATTTTACCGACCGTCAATCATATTGACGTTGAGCCGTTAGATGGCAGCATTGCTGTTTTGTGTATATAATTTTAATAATTAATTAATTTGAAAAACAATAGCAATAATACATTTTTTAGTTGTGGATGCCGGTAGAGCAAGCAATTATCTATAAAATGATATATAATTTATGTGGATTAGTTGTGAGGTTTTTTCTAAAAAGGGAGTGTAACATCTTAAAACCTTAGCGTATTAATATATATGACGATGATATAGTACGTATTTTATTGTAGGCGACGTTTCTAGTTTTTTTATTTTTGGTACCAAGTCAGCCAGGCTCTTGATGAAATTCACTCTCAAGCAATTCGCTTAAGACTGACCTAGCTAGAAGCAGTCCTTCATCGAGTATAACTCACCACGTTTTAAAATAGACATCTTTAAATTAAAGAAGTATTTTTGAACGCAGTAGCATGGATGAAATTATCCAATCTGTGGGAAAATAATTTTCTTTTCCCTCTTTTAATATGGGAAATAGTTATCAATAAGTCTCTATGCTGTAAAAAATAGCGATGCAGTAGGGAGTACCTACCAAAAGAAACTGACATTTGGATCAGGACATTTTTTTTCTTTTTAATATGGCGAATTCGAAAAGACGATATTGCCAATGCACATGCATGTTTCTTTTTTATCATCTAGTAGCCTAAAAATATAATAATATATATATTATATATATATATATATATATATATATATATATATATATATATATATATATATATTAATACGCTAAGGTTTTAAGATGTTACTCACCCTTTTTAGAAAAAACCTCACAACTAATCCACATAAATTATATATCATTTTATAGATAATTGCTTGCTCTACCGGCATCCACAACTAAAAAATTTATTATTGCTATTGTTTTTGCAAATTAATTAATTATTAAAATTATATACACAAAACAGCAATGCTGCCATCTAACGGCTCAACGTCAATATCATTGACGGTCGGTAAAATTTTTGTTTAATTTAAAATTCACTCACGTATAAATAAAGTGGCGCTTTAGCTCAATGCTTTTGATACTTGCGCCTCTATATGTCAATTTTAGTAAAATATTTGTTTGATCTGTCATCTGAGCTTCATAATGGAATAAATAATGCGAAGACTTCGCACGGGTCACGCTAGTATAATATATTTCGGTAAACAACGTTCCGATCAAATAAGCCAATTTTTTAAAAATGTCAATATGGCTGAGGAAACTCACATGAGTGGATGGAGTATGACGTGGTCGAATGGACGATTTTTCCAATGCACATGCATGGTTCTTTTTTATCATCTAATGGCCTAAAAATATAATATATTTTGATAAACAACGTTTCGATCAAATAAGCCAATTTTTTTTAAAATGTCAATATAGCTGAGGAAACCCACATGAGTGAATGGAATATGACGTGGTCGAATGGACGATTTTTCCAATGCTCATGCATGTTTCTTATTTATCATCTAATAGCCTAAATATATAATATATTTTGGTAAACAACGTTTCGATCAAATAAGCCAATATTTTTAAAATGTCAATATGGCTGAGGAAACCCATAGGAAATCCACTCAGGATTCGAAAAAAAATATAAACTATAAAATGTAAAGTGCCATCCGAACAATAAACCAAATTTTCCCCGCGGTTCTACTCGCGTAAAAAATGTGCCGTTCATTACTTGCACGATTAATGATTACATTAATTATTAACATCTCTCTAACAATATGACTACTCCCACTCCCCAGCGTCTTATTCTTACCGTTTTATGTCTGTCTGGGATCAACAGCATGTCTCATAAAATTTAATATAGCTCTGCAGCCTGAGCATATGTAATTATATTTTTTTACATAACAACTTTCCAGGATAAATATTCTCTACGATACTGGAAACCACATAACAATCTCGCTAGAAAAACTCTACTTATAACCAAACAAACAGACATACAAACAGATTTTGAGATTTGCTATTACTTTTCTAATGTCGATTTTCTTACACGTGTCTTGCATTTTTCCAAAGTTTTCTTGTATTTATTTCACAGAGTAAAGCGGTAGAAAAACCATTTTTATGACTTTTTTAAAAATATTATTTAATTAAATTTTTATCTTAGTGATAAATTTTCTATTTTGAATTGAACTTTGTACTCAGATATAAAAAAAGAATATAAAAAGAAATCACAAACGTCAGGACTTTCTTTAGACGTGAAACTTCTTTACATATTATTAGTCTGAAGAGAAAAAAAAGAAATTATCTATTAAGGCATATATTAAGAAAATAATCAATATTATTCTAAAGTATCCATATAACATACTGATGTTACCGAAAACTTTTAATATTCTTGTCTCAATATTATTAATAAATAAATTTAAAAATATACTACTATTACTGTGATTTTATCGCAACGAAAACTGAAACAAGCGTGACTTATTTTACTGAAGGTATACTATTCAATGATGAATTGAGTGACTGGTTGCGGAGGGGAAGTTTCCATACATCGCTTGATCTCCCCATATGTTTCACATTCCGTTACGGTCTAATTTCTGAATAAAAATTCACTTCAACAATTTTCCTCGATTGCTCGTTTGACTCCCCATAGCTAGCATCAACGTACCAAATTAAAGTTTAAATAACTTAGATTTATATTTTGTTTGTTATTAAATGACACTAAAGTAACTGGCTTTTCAAGTAATTAACTTTAATTAAAGGTAGAAAAAATAATTTGTCTATTATATAAAAAGTAATTTGTCTATCGCCTGTATAAAAAATAATTTGTCTTGTATGAAACGAGTGATTATGTGCATCAAACTGAATGGACAATGTAAAAGAACTGTATGAAAATTCTCTACCTTTTCTGAAAAAAACATTGTTAAAACAATTTTAACATTAAATTTTTTTATTATAATTTTTTACAAAAACGTACTTCAATTATACTTAGCTTGATGGACAGAATGAACTGTATAAAAAGTAGACAATTTCTCAGTTACAATCTATAGATGTAACAAAAACGTATCTATTATTCATACAGTTGATTCTATGCCTCAAACTTAATAGAAAATATTAATTTAATTTTTCACAATTAAATGAAACTACGTGATGTAGTATTATTTCTACTTTCTTTAAGTTCTTTATCACGATTTAGGTTTCGTTGTATTACAACATTTTCAGATGGGCACTTTATTATAATATTAGATATACTTGGCGTTAATTTTGTAGAAATTTATTTTAATTTAATTTTCCACAATTAAATGAAACTACGTGATGTAATGTTATATCTACTTTGTTTAAATTCTTTACCACGATCTAGGTTTCGTTGTATTACAACATTTTCAAGTGGACAATTTGAAAAGATATTGAATATATTTGGCGTTAATTTTATAGAAATTAATTTTAATTTAATTTTTCACAATTAAATGAAACTACGTGATGTAGTATTACTTCTACTTTATTTAAATTCTTTACCACGATCTAGGTTTCGTTATATTACAACATCTTCAGGTGGGCACTTTATTATAATATTAGATATACTTGGCGTTAATTTTGTAGAAATTTATTTTAATTTAATTTTCCACAATTAAATGAAACTACGTGATGTGATGTTATATCTACTTTGTTTAAATTCTTTACCACGATCTAGGTTTCGTTGTATTACAACATTTTCAAGTGGACAATTTGTAAAGATATTGAATATATTTGGCGTTAATTTTATAGAAATTCATTTTAATTTAATTTTTCACAGCTAAATAAAACTACGTAATGTAGTATTATTTCTATTTTATTTAAATTCTTTACCACGACCTAGGTTTCGTTGGATAACAACATCTTCAGGTGGGCTATTTGTAAAGATTCTTTAACAAAAACCTATATGTTATTCATACAAGTGATTCTTTGCATCAAACCGAGTAGAAAATGTAAAGAAAATACGTGACAATACTCAAACATTTCGCAAAAAAATCACTGTCAAACTCGCGATATCAACGAAAAAATGTTTACAATTCTTTTATAAAAGCACACTCCATATATATCCAGTTTATTATGCAAAAACACCTTTATGAATAATAAACACGTTCTTTGTTACAGTATTTGTCGTACACTTTTGGTATGAAACACTGAAATGCCGAAAGTCTGAAAAGGTTTAATTTTTTTCACACCTCTGTATTTTTGAGGTAATAAAAACAAATATAAGAAGGAAAACTTTAATTGTTTGTTTGTTATGTTTTCACACAAAAGTGACTGAAAAGGTGAGTGAAAACTTATTCAATTGACATAAAACTTCTACCAAAATACTTTTCTTAACATCTCAATAAATATAGGTTATACAATGTTATTTCAGATCATCTGGACATTAAGCCATAAGGGTTTAAGTGAAGATAATTGAAGTGTACCAAACAAACTTTTCGGTTACGATCTTTAAACTGTTATAGAAACATTAAAATCAACTTCTGCGAGATTGAAGCCAAAATTAAAATCTACAAAAAATTCTAGGTTGTATTAAACTAATTAATTAAAGATTGCTTTTATAAGCATTTTTATGTTACAAAAATAGACGATACAATTCTGTTCTCGACCAAACTAAAAAATAGTTAATTAAACCGTCGACGAACACCGTTAAATACTTAATCATTTACCATTGTTTTTTTTTTTCTTTAAATGATAACCATTACAATTATCATATAAAAGAAAAAAAAAACAAATTACAACAAGTTCTGCCTAAACCTTATCATTGTTTTGCCCCAGTCAAGCATAAAATATTGATACGAAGCCACAATTTAAATTACCAGCTAATTATTCCATTAAGCGCACACAGATTTTTTAACCACTCATTAAATTACATTAATATAATGGAGTATCGCAATAACCGATACGAATACACCAGTAACAAATTGCCAAAGTCTCAAAACAGGAATAGAACCAGATACACCCACATGAGCTCGTTTGTCGCAACGCCTACGCCAAACTGGACACTGGAATATCGCAATGGTTATGCAAAATATTCGATGTCTATGTGTTTCGAGTCTTCTTACGGTTAACAAATGAAAACACGATTATGACTTGAATGTGATATTTATTTAAAGAAAGAATTCAATTCGGAAACATGCGTAATACATATTAGAAATCGTTAGTAAAATAATAATTTTAATATAATTGTTTTCCACTCTTCCAGTAACAACACGCTGTTTGTCTATGTGTTTCGAGACTTTTTACTAGTAGCAAACTAAAACACGATTATGACTTGAATATGATGTATATTTGAAGAAAAAAATCGATTCGAAAACACGCGTAACAAGCAAATCGAAAATATTTTAGAAATTGTCAGTAAAACAATCATTTTAATGTGATTCTTTTTCACTCTTCCAGTAACAACACGCCCTTTGTCTCTGTATCTCGGGACGTTTTACGAGTAGCAAACTAAAACACGATTATGACTTGAAAATTATATCTATTTGAAGAAAGAATTCGATTCGAAAACACCGGTGATAAGCAAATCGAACACACATTGGAAACCATTAGTAAAATAATCATTTTAACGTAATTCTTTTCCATTCTTCCAACAACACATGCCCTTTGTCTATGTGTTTCGGGACTTTTTACGGGTAGCAAACTAAAGCACGATTATGACTTGAATATGACATTTATTTGAAGAAAGAATTCTATTCGAAAACATTCGTGACAAGTAAGCAGAATGACAAAGAAGAGGGGTGAGATTATTTAAACAAGAATTCGATTTAAAAAACACGCGTAATAACTAAGGAGAAAGACAAAGAAAGGAGGTAAGATCATGAAAAGAAGGCAAAGAAAGGAAGAATTATGGTACGATTAGGAAATGTTAGTAAAACAGTCACTTCAACGAGATTTCTGCATACACTTCCAGCGGCAAAACACCTTTTGTTTATGTGTTTTGGGACTTTTTACGAGTAGCAAACTAAAACACGATTCTGACTTGAATATGACATTTATTTGAAGAAAGATTCGATTTGAAAACACGCGTGACAAGTAAGCAGAATGATAAAGAAGAGGGGTGAGATTATTTAAACGATACAGGGTAGAGAGACCGACTTATTTATTAACTGATCGTCCCGAGTATTCCCGCCGATATACTACCGATCCCGATGACCGATGTCGTTTGTCGAACAGAGGGGAGGTTTTTGGATCGTGAGGAGGGGATCAACCTAATTAATGAACCAGCGGAGCATGTTTGGTTAGTTATGTTAAAAACTACTACGCCGACATCATATTATCCTTAACTTAGAGCTTTTCTTTACCCCCATTATACAATTATGATACATAATCATATCATTGAAGAGGATAACACATTTCCTCCATAGATCGGAAATAAAAATAAAAGTATATGAAGTTAACAATCAAAATGTTGAGGACCCCTGCCTTAAATCCATTAAAGCATAATTTATAAACACTGATCTATATAAATACTATTTATCTCAAACTTGTTATGAAGACAGTTTATTTTAACAAACGAATTTCGGTCATCGTTTATCTTTAAAACAAACCATGAACTAATCCACTTAGCAGTTCACGTTTAGACCCAGAATAACATTTTGGAAACGCTATCCTCTCTAATACTTATATAATGTTGAACTTCTTACTCCAACTGTTTAAATGTTAACAGTTGGAATAAGGGGTTGGCAACTATTGATGGCACCTTCGTGTACATGAGTTGGCAACTATTGGTGGCAACTATGGCAACTGTTGATGGCAACATTGTGTATTAAAAGTCTGACCTGAGACGCTAATAAACTATGTTTGTATTTTTTTTTTTTTTTTTTTTTATATATCCTGCTACTTAGCGATCTGTTTGTTTCAAACAATAATCTAATGTGTTGTCAGATTTTCATCAGCTAAATTATTCTTAGCAAAGACATGCACCCAACGGTGCAATCCTCATATTTTGTCCGCGAATCTTGTCGCAAGTTCAGATACGCTATTCCTCTTAAGGCGGGAGAATCTTAGACTGCCCTCTCCTTGAAGTTCAGCAGCTAGTTCGTTCATATGTTGGTCCAGTCTGAGTTGATATTTCTTGCTGTTTATTTCAATTTCGTCCTTCACAGTTCTCAGATTTAAATCTAGGTTCACATATTTGTTGCTTATGTGGGATGGTATATTAAACATGGCTCTCATTGTTTTACTTTGGAACCTTTCAAGTATTTCGATGTTACTATGGCTGGCTGTGCCCCAAAGCTGAATGCCGTAAGTCCATATGGGCTTCAGTATCGTTTTATAGATAGCCATTTTACTGGAATCTGTCAATTGTGATTTACGGCCGATTAGCCAGTACATGCTGCGGAGTTTGCTGTCTAGTTGCTTCCTTTTAGTCCATATATGTTTACGCCAAGTGAGTCGACGGTCGAGGTGCATACCCAAGTATTTGGCGTCATCTGATTGTGGGATCGCTGTATCAAAAAGTTTTACAGGTGGGCAGGTTTTTCTTCTAAGTGTGAAAGTTACTTGGGCTGACTTATCTGTGTTGACTTTAATACGCCACTGCTGGCACCATGCTTGGATGAGAGAGATATGGGATTGGAGGCTTTCAGATGCGGAATCGGGATTATCATGTGACGAAAGAAGTGCGGTATCATCTGCGTATGTCGCTGTGGTAGTGTTGGCATAAGTAGGTAGATCTGCTGTAAATATCAAATAGAGTACTGGTCCCAGTATACTACCCTGTGGAACTCCTGACTTAATTGGGTGCATTTCTGATGTTTCGGAGTTATATTTCACTTCGTAGCATCTTTTTCCAAGATACGATTTAATCAACGGAAAAAAGGAGTGCGGTAACATTTTTTTAATTTTAAAGAGAAGCCCAGTATGCCATACCTTATCAAATGCTTGGCTAATGTCTAAGAAGACTGCGGAGCAATATTGTTTATTTTCCAATGCTCTACTTATGACATCTATGTTTGTATAACTTTCTTATTGTTTCTATGTTTTGTCTGGTGCTAAGAAAAAATCAGACGGCATTCAGGGTTTTCCTACTATTAAATTCCTAACTTATAGTATCCGCTTTGTCCCGCTAGGAATTGCTTTGTAAAAATCCAATCTTAGAAGATGTCAACATTAGAAGTGAAATATGTACTTCAAGTTTGATTAGCTTATTCTAGAATATGCTATATAAAACTGACTATCTGAGAAGCAGTTCCACTTTAAATTTACGCCCGTCATTATTGTAAGATCTCGTGGTTTGTTATCAGACCAGCGTTAGCGTTTTCGTTATTTTTGATGCCAAATCGATGTAATTAAGGGTACTAAATTGTATAATTAAGGGTAATCTGCAAACTTTGGAACTTACAAAAAAAATCAGACAGTATTCAAGGTTTACCTACTATTAAATCTATAGAAAATTTATAATATCCGTTTTATCCAGTTAGGAATTGCTTTCCAAAAATTCAATCTTAATAGATGTTTACATTACAAGTGAAATATGTACTTCAAGTTTCACGTTTCAAAAGCCTATATTAGAAACAGAATGGATAAACTTATAAAAAAATTCATTTACTCCTCACATCTTCTCTGTTATTATGTGATTGTATCATAAGGCATTATAAAAAGCATGTAACCTCAAAGAAATGTGTATGCGTCAGTTATTAAATATATAAATGGAAGATCGCCAATTTATAATATCCTGCAATATAAAGCTAAGAAGTGAACTGAGTGTCTCTTTGTCTTAATATTGTTAAGTTTCCTTGAACTGAGTGATCGCACTATACCTGTTTAGCCTTAAATCAATAAAACTAATTGACTGATGATTAAAAAAACAAGCGTTTGTTTATCATATATATATATATATATATATATATATATATATATATATATATAGTTGTTTGCTCATAATGTTGGCTATACATATCGTTGGCTATGAAAAAAAAAATAATATGTACATAATGTCAACTTGGGTACTACAAATTATATAAAAAACTTTCGTGTTAATGGAATAAAGCAATGATATAATTTTATGTTAAAACCAAAAAAAAAACAAATAGATTTATTGCTGGTTTCTCAACTTTACCTTCCACTTTATAATATTAGTATGCTGAAAATTATTTTATGGAAATACATTTTTAATCTTAGTTTCCAGAATAACTGTTTCTCAATTTTAAAACCTATAATTTAATAAATGAAAATTTAGCCATTTTCTTTATTATGTTTTAAATTTCTTTTTTCTATAACAGCTGTCCATGTGTGTGTCAATGCATCAAAAAGGTACAATGTAACATAACTTATTTTTAAATTGTTGCAAAATTCAATTTAATTTTCGCAAAGGTTACGATATAATGTCACAGCCATGCGTTATGTTAACGAGATCGATAGCACCAAAATGTCAGCACACATATCGCATTTCAATTAATGCGAACATGAAAAAGCAGAGGAAACGTATGTGGGACCTGGTCGTAAACAAAGGCCGATATAAATCTGAAACCTTTCGTACACTAATGAAACTTTCACCTGTCTCCAACCTGCTGTGGATCATAGATGTTTATTTTGTACATTAATTTTGATATCATATTAATTAATAGAAAAGAAAAAAGTTAATTTACAACTACCTTTTACTCGGGGCTTTGCACGCGTAAAATTTGATCCTTCTGCCCAATTAGACATAAATTTGTACAGCTATAAAATAAACTGTGTCTTTTAGTGCAGTCTCCAGCATAAAAAGTAGGTACCTACAGAGTACAGCCGCCACAGTAGATAGATATATAAGACCAGGGTTGCCATATGTAAAATCGCTTTTTCCGGCACATTTCTACTACTATATCTATAACTACTAGTGATTTAAGAAAAAAAAATAGTTTGACCCAACAAAAGGTTTTTTTGAACCCAAAAAACATTCAGATTGATAAAAATAAATAACAAAGTTGTTTTCCTTTGCCTAAATACAAAGCAAACTTTTAAATAAAGTTTATTGACTTATTAAATAATTATAAATAATTTAATATAAAAACAGTCGTTATGTTAATCACATTTATCCTAAAAGCTAATACTAATATTTGAAATTTGTCCTGCAATAATTAATCTTATCTAATTTCAACTCGAAGCTTAACTTTCGTAGACTGACAATGACATAATATATAATTTATTATGTTCATGTTTTGATTTAGTTATTTTAATAAATTTAAGTTGAATTCTAACTCTTCGCAATTTATTTTAATTTAAATTTATGCCTTGATTTCTTCCGTAATCATGCGACTCCAGTATTTCCATTGATAAATCTGGCAAAATGTAATGCAGCTATCGCATGTATAGGTTCACGAAAAATGCCAATAAAGACAATTTTAAAGAATTACCATAATTTTTTACATTTCCGGGACAAATTTATTACATTCTTGGACACGGGACAATGTCACAAATTCCGGGACAATTCCGGAAATCCCGGACATCTGGCAACCCTATATAAGACATAGTTTGTGAAACAAATAACTAACCAATACGGAGGATCTACCTTAACGTGATTAATTTAAAATATTAAGGAGCCTGTACACAGAATCAAAGTGAATGTTAAAAATGTATTAAATTTTATTAAAATCAGATTTAAAAATTTACACAAAGAGAGGAACATACAGAGTGAAAAAAAGACAAACTAGGGAAATTGAAAATTATCAAGTACATCCAGTGTTATACATATCTTCTTCTTTGCCAGCACTACAGCCTGGTGCAGGCCAAGGCTTTCCCAATCTGCTTCCTCCAGGCAGTACTACTTGATGCAAGGTTTCTCCACCTGTTGACTCCCAAAAGTTTTTAAGTCCTTCTCTACATCTCCAAACACCTTGTAGGTGGTCTTCCTCTTCTCCTTGTACCTTTAATCTTTGCGAATATCAGTTTTTTTAACTGGGACCAGATCTTCCCGTCGAAAGACATGTCCCAACCATCTCATTCTGTAGGACTTGATTACTCTCAAAATGTTTGCTTGACCATATTTAATATAAATCTCATTGTTATATAAGCTTCTCCAGATATTATTTTCTTTAACCGCTTCAAAAATTTATCGAAGGATCATTCTTTCAAAGATGAGTAACCTATTCCCTTCTGCTTTATTGATTACCCAGGTTTCGCTACCATCCAAAATGATAGGTCTGATGAGAGTTTTATATAGATTTATTTTTGTATTAACAGAGATGAGTTTTGATTTGAGTTGTCTTTTTAGACCATAGTAACATCTGTTTGCCATCAACAGTATACATATACTACAAAATAAGTATTTTCTCAAAAATAAGTAACTTACTGGAAAACACCCTATTAGAGATTTATGGATATTGTACATAATAATGATATTGGTACCGAAAAGCTTTCGTGCAGTTCCATCAGCAATCCAGGCACCTTTATAATTTCGCCATATCAGTCTGTCTTTCTGTTCATTTAAATATCACGGCCCTTTTACTCGCAGACTATTAATACTACAAAGTGAAAATTTGGCATCGTTATAAATATTTATAACACCTACAGAGTTCTAAAAAGCTTTTAAAATAATTTTAGATTTAAAAATGGGTAATTTTTTACATACTTCATTTATAGGGTATCGTTGAAGAGGTATTTTAAAAAATAGGATATACGTCATAAACCCTACCTCGATACAGGGAACCGTTTACAAAATATTAAAGGGTATTTTTTATTAAAGTTACGTGTTTATTAAATTCACCCCTTAACACCTAAACCGCTGTTTTTGAATATCCGAAAAATGTTCTCAATAAGAGTATATAAAACAAAATTAAAAGAAAAATTATCATAGCTAAGTGGGTTTATGAGTAACAGTCGATCAATTTTCGACATTGATGTGCAAAAAATCCATAGAAATTCCATTATATATATATATATATATATATATATATATATAATATACATATATATACATATGTATATATATAAATATATATATATATATATGTGTATATATATATATATATATGTATATATATATATGCACTATGTTGTTACGTCTATGCATGATACAGTAGGCAATACAAAGATGGTGAAAAATGTATATGTGTGTGTCCCCACACACACGGTGGTTGGGGAGTTAGGGGGCGCACACGCCATGTGCCCTTAAAGTTCCTGAGTGTGTACAAAACCCTAGTGGAAAACCTCCCCGTAAGAAAACTGCCAAAGTTTTCTTTTTCAATCCATATTTTATTACAGTAACAAAATACAATATGTTCCAATAACAATAGTTTTAATTAACTGGAATATATCGACCATATAAAAATAAGTTCAAGTACAATATGTTCCAATAACAATACTTTTAATTGACTGGAATATATCGTGCATATAAAATACGTTCAAGTACAATATGTTCCAATAACAATACTTTTAATAAACTGGAATACATCGTGCATATAAAATACGTTCAAGTACAATATGTTCCAATAACAATACTTTTAATTGACTGAAATATATCGTGCATATAAAAATAAGTTCAAGTACAATATGTTCCAATAACAATACTTTTAATTAACTGGAATATATCGGGCATATAAAAATAAGTTCAACTTATGTGAAAAAATGCTCTTCGGGTTAAAAACAATCTTTATGATATAAACTAAACATATGCAAAATTCCACAAAGATCAGTTAAGTAACCGAAGTGTGAAAGTACATACATTTTTGCATTTATAAAATCAATTAGGGTACGAAAACTATTTTATTAATATATAAAAAAGGACCCCCAAACTGTCACCAGTAAGTGGTATGCTGAATGCATGATTATTTTTTTGATGGTTTCGTACACGAGAAACGTTAACCCTATTGTTACCACTACGCATTATATCCATACATATCTATCTGAAACCCCTAACTCTTAAACATGAAACGCTTTTACTTAAAATTGACATATAATGGCTATTGCTTTGACTGAAAATTAAAAATCAATGACAAAACCAAAAGTACTCAAATTTAATAAACAAGAAAAAAATGGGGGATTTTTTTATCTTTTATTAACAAAACAATTGTGAAGAAGGATTAGACATAAAATAATTAAAAACAGCACGGGCAGAGAGAACGGTCAAGAAGATCCGCACAAAACGGAAGTCGACGATAGTAGCCGAACACGAAAAACGGAAGTATTTGTAAAAATTTTTTTGGAAAAATTAAACTCTTCGACAAAAAAATGTGAAAATCAATATCTATTCTAAAAGTTAATGAATCGATACAAAAAATTTAAAATCACCAAACTGGTAAAAAATTTGCAATATATTTTTTGTAAATTGTATAATTTTTTTGTAAATTGTTTTGAGCCAGTGTAAAAAAGAAAGACGTCTTAAGTAAAGTCTCTCTTTTAAAGGTAAACCAACAATTCATACATAAAGTCTTTGATTCTCAAATAATAATTTTTTTATTGAAGGAAACCTCAAATTTGTGGCCTTTGTTCCTGAGCTTTGAATTATACTACTGCTTTTGGTTTCCCTGAGAACCTATTCAGACTATCTTCTATTTCTCCGGATCCCGGATTTTAACTTTTAATACCTTCGAGTCTTAATCTATATAATCCAATCGACTTTTAAATTCCTCACAGCTTAAACTTTAAAATTTTTGGTGCGTCTGTTATTTTTAACAGTTTTCCAATTATGAAAAATTATAATAAATAAGAAAATGCATTTCGTTTCTTTCACATTTTATCTTCAGCATACCGAAATTTTCTTTTCATTTTTGCAAGAAATTCGTATGGAAACTCAGGCACCCGTAGGCAATTCAAAGTTGACTGTTCCTTATATTTTTTATATTTATTTTTATAATCATAGCCTTAAAATATAAACACCGTTTGATTTACTGTACCTTATTTAATCGACCCTCGATTCGATTTACGAGTCGAATGCACTTGAAAAATCTAAATAAACCAGAGACTTAAATAAATAGATGAATAAAAAAACCCTGTCAACAGACTTCCAGATTCGAACTCGGTGCTTACTCAGCATAGCGTCTTAACCACTACACAAAGCGGCGACTGAGATTATTAATAAAGTCGAAAACAAATAATGTCACATGGCCAAGCGGGACAGCTGTACTGAGGTATTCGTATGGCGCCATCCTGGTCGCACGGGCCACCCAGTGTTTTTTTGAGTAGGGTTGCACAAAATCAATATTTGATTGATAACTCTAAATACCGAACTTGTTATAGAAGCATCATATTTTTGAGAACCGAACTTTTTGTTACATATGTGAATCACATATATTTAATGTTGAAGTGAATGTTTTTAAAAATTTGACAATGTGCTAAGAAGAAAAAAAAATGTAATCTTTTCTGCTCGTAATTTGGTAAAATTTATAAAAATAATAAAGGAAGAAAGTCGACCCAGTGCGTGTCAAATGCGCGAAAAGTAGGGCTTACTAGTTATCTATAGACCTTTGTAAATTGCTAATGAAAGTTAAAAGAAATAATTTTACTTGAAAGTTCTAATCAAATCCTAGTATATGGAAATTTATCAGATTTTCCCACAGCATATTTGGAAAATTAGGGCGGATGTGTGGAGTCAATTTTATGATATTTTAAAACTTAATATTTCGCAAATGTAGCTTTAAAATAAAAAAAGTGGTACATAAAACATACATTTCGTTTTAAAGTGGTAAATGAAACATCGTCATGTCAATGACATTTGTCATGTCAACGACTTCATGTCAATGATATTCAACTGATTATGAAGGACGGAAAAAGGTTCAACTCGAGATCTTCATATAAAGTATTTACTTAAACTAAGTAAATACTTAAATTAAGTAAATACTTACTTAAACTTTGCACATCACTCTAAAACTAAAAAAAAAACAGTGAACCCGTGACAGATAAATGGACAAAATTATAAGTGTTTCTTATTTCACTACAGAAGCTTAAAAATTTAAATGACTCCCTTCTAATATCAGGATATGACCTTATGTCAAATCTAATTTAAAATAAATATACGTTAAAAAAATACAAAAGTATGTTCTATTATTCGGTCCAAATCGATTGACCTTGTTTGTTGTTTGTTTTTTTTAAACAATTTGAAATTTCTCATGATCAGCTCTTTCCTCCATTATCAGATCCTCCCAATTAAAACAAGTAAGTCAAACGAAGCCAATTCGACGGGCTTACTTTTAGCTGTTAAGAAGTTCTTATTTATATTACATCAGCTCCATAGTGCCATTTTATGATTTTGTCATTAGAATTGCATAAATTTGGAAAGGTCCAAATCAATACAATTAGGAGTTGTTGAAAACCGACTTGCTAGATATGTTTACACACAGCTACATACAAGTGAAGATATTTAAATAATCTTAAGAGGACGGTACGTAGGGAGTCAAATGTAAAGAATTGGGCGGTTAACTACGCAATCATACCTGAACATATGAAATGGAATACTCGGCTATTAACAGGTAATGGGAAGGGTGAGGAAGGGGTAACTCCGTAAGGTGCTGGACTATTTTCTGTACCGATTTTTTCTAAAATTTTGGTTCAATCGATAATATATATATATATATATATATATATATATATATATATATATATATATATATATATATATATATATATATTTGAACGCCTAAGACGTACTATTATTGCTTAAGCTTAAGCTATGCTTAAGATGTACTATTATATTGCAGAGATGGAAAACACCGCGAAAACTTGCAGTTTGAAAACAATTACTCAAAATATATGATCATTATCTTCGGGAAATTAAATTATACGTACTGTATATAAACCTAAATATACATACAGACTTTTGGTTGAACCATTTTTATTTAATTCTATATACATAATCAGTGGAATTTTTGAAAATTTCCAACAAAAAATTGGCTAAAATTGGATCATTTCCTTTGAAAAGAACCACTAAAATCCGTATACCGGGAAAAATATATATAAATATCATTTCCAAAGTTTAATTCAATTTATTTAATGTAGCTTTCATCCAATTCAATTGGTTTCTTAAATATACAACAAATAACCTCTCAAATTATGTAAGGCAGCTTTACGACCTTTTTAACTTTTAGGAAATAGATTGATGAAAAGGCCTGTCTAGATCATTCAGTCACTAAAATGAAAAGCTGAGCAATACTTTACAGCAGGAAAAACTTTGTAACACCACATATCCTATGATTAATGAAAGCAAAGTGTTATTAAAATATGCTTTCATTGAAAGTACTTATAAGAGATGAGATTATGTATCGTGTATCTATAAAAAAATCGATTAAGTGGGAATCGGGCTCTGCCTATATTCTACACTAACTGTAACGTTAGTTGTTATATACTAAGCACTAACTGATAAATAAGAAATAATGAAAAAACAGGTTAAACGTAACTAATCAATCTACTGATATACTTAACTTTTCGCAAAAATAACAGGATAAAATATGCACTAATTTTTCTAATCATAAAATTTAATTTATTTTAAAGGGTCTATTTAAGAATTACTTTCACGCAATTATAATTTTATTCCATATATTTACTTCAATTTTTAAAATTTTTTTAACCTTCATTTTTAAAGACAAGGGTTAGTGATGACAATTCATTTTTAATTTGTTAGGTTATTACACAAAATTTATTCACAGACATTTTTATTTCTTCATTGTACTTCCATAAATGACTAGCTTTTATTTGATACCCTCCTAATACTTGTCAATTATGGGTAGAATTTTCACTACGAGAGGTCTGTACACATTACGGCGCTTATTAATATTTAAAATTACATAGTATTTCTAATATACTATATCTTTTACAGGCGTTACCCTTTACTTGTGCCATAAACCTTCCATTTTGTCTATTTTCAAAATTGTAGGTCGACCCAAAGTACCCCACAGGTTTTAATGATCAGTGTATAAGACACTTAAGGGACATACTTCTTTGTTGCGTGAACCAAAAAATTTAGAATGTTTTCTACAATGTAAGGCTATAAGACCTCAATATACGATTTCAACTTAATATCTCAAGCCGTTTCTGAGAAAAAAGGCGTTGACAGATGGACAAACGGACTGACAATCAAATTAGTCTATAAGAGTTCCATTTTTTTCATTTTGATGAACGAAAAATTAAAAATAGATAATATTTTCCAAAAAAAAAGTAACTTTGTGTTTCGACTTTAAACCGTTCAGATTTTAGAAAAGAAATTCAGACAGACATCGTGATAATTCCATAAAACTTCCGTCGTTTCAGAAATCGTTACATTGCACTAAAATTATACAGCGACGTAAATAAACTCAAATCAAAAAAAATTGTGACAACCCTGCTCGTCATACGGAGAAGAATATAATTATCTTGCTCGGCATATGTTACGAATTAATATGTCAGTGATGGAGGCCGGGGAAAGCGGGAGGGCGAGAGGGCGGGCGAGCGGGACGGCTATACGTGTCATCATTCATCTCACTGTACTGCTAGCTGCCGATACCCGGCTTACCGCCAGACAGAAGAGATCGAAATATATTTATTATTTTATTAATTCTGTAAATTTATTAAGATCTAAATTATATTCACTGTGAGATAAATATTCGGTTTTTAGCAAACTATTTGGGAATTATGGTTTCCTCCAGAAGATTTATACTTCTCCGCTCCGATCGCTAATCGATATCGGTCGTTGGGATCGGGGGTGTATCGGCCAGAATACTCTGAATGATTAGTAAATAAATAAGCCTCTTCTTCTTCTTTCTCCGTGAATCATATTACATTCTTCATCAGTACTGTGTTGTTATAAATTTTGCTGTAATAAAGTATATTCTATAATCTTTCTCAAACTATCATTTTTATAATAAAAGAAATAATTTTTAAAATCAGATAAAGAATTCCAAAGATGTACGAATTCCAAAGATGTGAACAAACAAACAAACTAAGAAACTTGTTTGCTTTGTATATAAATATAAATAATAATAAACAGACCACATATTTGAATCTATATTGGAGCATCTTGGACCTCAATTTTTTCGATAATTGTCTTTTAAAATTGTATAAACGAATGCACAGGACTTTTAATTACAAGTAAAGGATGAAATATAAAGTTATAAGACAAAATTAAATTAAATACGTACGTCTGTAAACCAACGCATTGGATGTGAAACTCCTCTTTCGTAAATAATATAATTAATTACATATATAATTGTCAAAATGTATTTCAAAATAATAACAATCCTGATAAAACGATCCTAAAACTATTTGACTTATTTGTTTCATTTTCGTGGCTCATCTAATCAGATAATCTTTATAAAATTTAGTACAAATATAACCTGTATTATGGAGATAAATACAGATTACCCTTTATCTTGTCATGCAATTAAACCTATATTTAGGCTATTAATGATTTCTAGAAAATTACCAAAAATTTCAGGCAATTCCGAAAAAAGTCATCAAAATTTCTTGACGAAAAACTCATGAAATCCTTGAACTCCTGATTGATTAATATCTCCATGGTATTCTCAAGTAAATGACATCAGTCATAAGATTTTCTTCAAAACGCACCTTCCCAAATGGCTTCAAAATTTCCTTCCTTCCGTGTCAAAACGAAGTACACACCTGTCAAACTCTACTTCTGTCTAAACTCGATTATGGAGATACGTGTTATCCTAATCTAAACGAAAATTTACTCAGTTAATTGAAATGACATCATAACCTGTGCATTCGATACATTTCCGACCTTAAAACATTTGACAATATATCTGAGCTTCAATCACGACTTAAATATTAAAGATTCTTGACCAACACAGCCTCCGTTTTCCATTTTTTTATATGCAATATCCTTAAAAATCCTGTTACACATTCTTACCTCCGATCTAGATTCCAACACCCGTCAGCCGACGACCTTCAATTACGTTCTAATAACAAGTACACTCTCCTAATTCCCCGGTATAGAATTGCGTTCTTTGAAGAATGTTTTACCTTATATACTCCTAGATTATGAAATCAACTGACCACAAATATAAAAAATACGTCATCGTTGTGTGTATTAAATTACAATACCTATAATTGAATACATTTTTCCTTAATTTTGTAGAAATTCATTATTCACAATTAAATGAAACTACGTGATGTAGTATTATTTCCACTTTCTTTAAGTTCTTCACCACGACCTAAGTTTTGTTGTTTGAAAACATCTTCAGGAGGACTATCAGCAAAGATACAGCAAAACAGTAACAACCCACAAAGCAAAGGCAAAATTCGTCACCACCTGGCTGAAGATATACACAACTAAATGCCCACCTAAAGATGTTATCATCTTTGCTGATTACCCACCTGAAGATGTTGTCATACAACGAAACCTAGGTCGTAGTAAAGAATTTAAATAAAGTAGAAATAATGCTACATCACGTAGTTTCATTTAATTATGAATTACCAATCATAATTGGCAGATCAAAGTGCTTCTATACCCCACCCGCTCTCTTTCCCTGTCCCTAATATATCACTGTTTTCATTTGATTTATTTTATTATGTCTCAATAATTAACTTTTAACAATATTTTCCAGTCTACAACAGTACTAATTATTCCGACTTATTTAATTGTCCTTGGCTGTAATAGATTGCTTTGGTAGTAATAAGTCCGTCATTATATAATTAGTTTTTAAGCTTGCAGTAAAGTTTTATAAAGAAGTAAATAAATAAAACTTTTGAGGAGTAGCTTTACATGCCCTGATAGTGACTACGTAATTTATAAATTCGTTTAAAAATATTTGCATCCAAAAGACGAAACCAAAACTGGACTCTAGCATATACAAAAAATCAACGCAATAAAGATGCGAATCTCATCCGTATCAGCTCACAGATGAAGTGAAATTTCTTTAACAGTTCGTGTTAGGTAATAATTCACAACAAACTTTTTGCCATATCGGTTCCGCCGCACGTCGGACGGGTTCGGTATTTGTTTCCTCAAGCGTTACACAATTTTGACGTGAAAAAATAATTAAACAATTTATTTATATAAATGTAATGGTAACAGCAGCTGACCGATGTTTTTCCGGTCTTAAAAAGTACTTGAAGTCCAGCTTCAGCAGCAGAAAAATGGAGATTCTGATTTATAAAAACTTAATTCTGCTGAGACATGGACAGTGACAAAAAAAGTTAAACATACCGTTTCGATTTTTGAAAGAAAGATTCTATTAAGTATTTTT
The DNA here is from genome assembly GCA_039881145.1 of Druceiella hillmani. Lineage (NCBI taxonomy): Eukaryota > Metazoa > Arthropoda > Insecta > Lepidoptera > Hepialidae > Druceiella > Druceiella hillmani. Next base: position 4,719,468 of record JAYKKI010000064.1, read on the forward strand.
GGTGGTCTAAAATGTAACAATATCTGGAGAAGAAGAACTAACTCTGAACTATACAAATTATTTAAAGAACCGGATGTGGACAAATACATCGTAATTCATAAAATACAATAGGCAGGGCAGAATGGCAAAATGGACGACATTCGGGCAACAAAAAAGATCTTCTTAACCATTGGGGTCTCGAAAAAGATAAAGACCTAAACTTAGGTAGTTCGACTGCTTGGAAAAAAACTTTGAAATACGAAGTGTAACGAACTGGATAGCTCTGACCAAGAACAGGAGATCTTGGTAGTTGATTCTGCGGAAGGCACCCTGGTCTGTCAAGCCATCGAAAAAGAAGATTTATATAAATGGAACTATTAATTTAACGTCAATATTAGCGACAAATTCAGGGATAACTTCAAAATATTGGCAACTGTCAATTGACCTAAAAAGATATTTGCCTTCACAACATCAAGAGACTTCTGCTCGCTATTCACAGAAGTTCTACAGTATATATACACATAAATAAGATTTATTAAAAAAATAATTTAACAACCAGTTAAGTAATCGTTATACTAACGTTAATATCGATAGTTAAATGGCAATGAGAGCTTCAAATTACACTTGGTTACCTAGTTGTAACGGAAAATTGGGAAATTCTAAAACAGACCTGAAAGACACTATTTAATTCAAGTATTTTATTAATTTATAAGTCTTTACTGAAATTTAGATACCTAATGGTACAAATGGCCAACTTATTGTCGCAAGAACTATTTCTTACAGCCAAGCGTAATGCGACAAGTTTGAAATATTATTGCAATATCTGAGTGTAAATTAATTAACGCACGTTAGCTAGTGACAATAAAAAGTAATACTTTTTAACAAAACAAATTTAACCGTCTTCATATAGCCACTGGATAAGAAATGCATTGAAAAGTAAAATGTAATAAAAAGACGTGTATTTAGTTGCAACTTGTGCGGTACAATATCGTTTCTGGATAGAAGAAAGTTTGAAAATTACTATAAGTGTTAGAAGTTTTAAGAACTGGTGCCAAGTTATCCTCTCTGTCTTTCTCTCTGTTGCGTGGAAGCTCAACCACACACACACATAACCACAGAGCCACATTCCACTTCCTGATTCTAAAAATCCACTTTTCTCTTCAAAGTCGATGAATCAACTCTTCGCCCTTTAAGAGTTTATGTCGTTAGTTTTCAGTTTCATCATCAGACTCTGGCCAGAACCTGTTATCAAAGACCCGTATCCATCTCCCTGTTTACTCCCAATTGAAAATTTCTTACCAGTAAATTTCGAATTCATCATTAAACTCTTATCACTATTTGCCAGCAAAGAACTCACCAAGACAGTTCAAGTGAGCCCAAAATCGACGAACCTATTTTTCATCATTGAGATGTTAAGCAACCATCATCAGATTCTGGTTATAACCATCATCATACTCTGGCTAAAGTACGTGACTTCAAGACTTAGAAAATACATGTCAAATCGTTTCAAATTCGGTTAGAATTTATCCGAGAAGCTTTGTACTCCGTTGAAAAGTTGTTTGGGATATCTCTGGAATACATCAACAGAACCTTGCAAAAGCAGAGACCATCATGGTATTTTACTTCTTTAATTAAAGAAAAGATTGATATCGGTACAAGGTTACAGCAGTTATTTGTGAAAATTACAAAAAATATTTATACAGGAGCCGAATTGAGAACCTCTCCCCTTTTTTGAATCTGGTTAAAAATTAAAGATTCTTTCACGTAGGTATATATTAAAGATGTAAGTACTTTACAGACTAAAGTTAAATAAAACAAGGCAATCGATATCATCAAGAATATATGGAAGAAAGAAGAAGGGTAAAGAATAGAAGAAATATCGACCTAGAATCCATGTAGATAATACGGTTTCAGACATCTAAATGCTGATGCTGAGGATATATTTTGTATGTCATTATTTAGCCATTTCTACAACATTCTTGCACAATATTGTAAAGAATTTTCATAGCATTTTGTACTGAGAGATTAAGAGGCTTTCTTGTTTTTACAACATAGTTTATGATCGTGAATTGAAAGGTGTCGGCGTTTAGATCATATTTGAGAAAATATAAAGTTTAGACTAACGCCAGCTTTGTTACCATACTAGCAATATTATAATGGCTATGGAGAAAATTCATGTCACATATATATTTTTAGTTAAAACAGTATATATTTATAATAAAATTGGTATCTGTCTATCACATTAAAATAATTTTTGTTTTCAATGTCATTTTAAATACATAGAGATATTTCCTCTGAGCCATCGACGTCGCAGCCACCATTGTCGCCAAGAAAAAAGCTTATTTTTAAATGCAATGAATTCAAAGAAAAATTAAAATATAAGCAGCAGAACATCAGGAACTTGATAGCTAAATCCGAGAGAATGAAGAAAAAAATGATAACACTATAAGAATTCAAAAAACGTCCAGGTTTTCGGGATGACTTAAACGACCTTACCACATCATACAGTAATGAATCGTTGCAATTTTTAGTAGATAGGGTAAATTTAAAAAAAGTTGGTAAAATAGCCCACTCTACTGAATATGGTGAAGAGCTTAGAAAAATTGCACTAACTCCTCATTTCTATAGTCCAAGGTGTTATAATTATATCCGTGAAAAGTTTGAACCTTTTTTACTTCATATTAACACACTTAAGAAATTATATCAGAGAGTAAATAGTGAACTGGGTTTTAGATCCGAGTCATTCAATACAATAAATGAAATGGCTAAAAAAATTTAACTATTATATAATTACAATATATCAACCATTTTGTGATTAAAAAATATTTTTTTTGCAAATCAATTTATTTTTTTTTTATTGATCTGCCTGTAACTTGGCAATCTGTGTGTTGACACAATGGGCCAATCCGTTGAAGTTAACGTCGTTTGTGGTCAGAAGGACGAGTTGTGGTCAGAGAGACGTTTAGGCGAGTTCCTGTCATTTGCTGTCAAATCTCGCGGATAGTGCAGGTACACTATGCCGTTTGAGAAGGGAGTATGTGACACTTCCTGTGCCCTCAAGCTGTGTTATCAGCTCATTGACATGTGTTGCTATTCTTTTCTGATACTTTTCGCTATATCTGGCAATCTCCTGTTTAACAGCGTTGATTTTTAGGTCCTCGTCCTCGCAATCAATTTATGTGGACAAATATGTGTCAAATATGTGTTAGGTGTCTACATCAAACGATTCAAATGTTATGATGTTCTAATATCTCTATATATTAATTATGTTAAAAAAAAATGAGTCTCATTCCTAAAATTTCTATTTTCAGAGGTACTGAATTGTTTTACATACATATAAATAGAAATGGTGGTTATTAATAACTTCATTGTGAGATATGCAATTTAAGTCCCAATGGGGACTCATTTTTGGAATGGAGTTCACTTTAACTAAAGTTATCCTTTCACCATTTTTTATTTTTTGATCAAAGTGCACGCATAAAGACAAAGTATTCTGCAGACAAAGCTTGCTTATAATGAAATTAGCGAAAAAAATCATTTTAAAAATACTTTTACTATCAATAAACTACCGTTAAATACAAAATATTAAACGTCATGATGTGTTTTCTAACTTTTTAATTTTTTTTCCAATTTCTCATTTTTTATGCTTAATATTTATCAATCCATATTAGAATATATATATTACATAAATAATCAGTGAAAAATTCTTAACAAAGCATAAGAAAATATTTATTATAAAATAATTTTTTTTCTGTGTGAGTTACGCAATTTAAGTGCCCAATGGGGTATGAGTTCAATTCAACAAAAGTGATCTTTCACCATTTTTTTATTTTTTGATCAAAGAGCACACATAAAGAAAACGTATTCCACAGATAAAGTTCGATTATGATGAATTTAGTAAAAAGAATATTTAAATGCAAAATATCAAACGTCATGATGTGTTTTCCAACTTTTTAATTTTTTTTTACATTTCCTCATTTTTTATGCTTAATATTTGTCAATCCATATTAGAATTTATATGTTACCTAAATAATGAGTGAAACGTTTTTTAAAAAAACATAAAAAAATATTTCTTTTAAAAGTATTTTTTTCATTAGAGAAAAAATTATTCAACTCTACTTGTTTACGAAAAACTGGAACGGCTATTGTAGATATTTAAAGCAAAGTTTGAAATAAGTTTTTTTTAATTAAATAATGAAAAATCGTGGAAAATTCTCTCGGCGGTTTGTTATCGAATATAAATATATATATATATATATATATATATATATATATATATATATATATATATATATATATATATATATATGTATATATATATATATATATATATATATATATATATCAACCAAATTATAAGACAAACCCTTACCTGCCGAGCTATTATAGCATATTTTGATATTGTATTAGTCATAAGCCTACCTATTTATCATCGATTTTAGTCGCGCCTATCTTTTAACCCCAAACACGGGTGAAAAACTCCCTTCCATAGCGCACAAGGGATTTTACGGCCTTCCGCGCACGAACAGTCCCTCCCTCTGCGTCCAATGATACGCCCTTTTATTTTATCCCACTCACCCTCCTGCGTCCAGTGGTGTGAGAGGATAAATAAACATTATCCAGAGGGGGATTGAAAAGCCGCAGCACACTCCACATCATGAAGAACGACTGAAGGAAAATATATTGTGGCTGTTGGATATATTTAGGCTATAACCCTAAATAGTTTTGGAAAATAATAACTAGTGACTTGGTAATTTTAACGAAAGTTTTTTTAAATTTATTTCTCCGAAAATATTAATTTATTAAGTTTTTTATCAGAGTGTGACTTAAATTATTTCTTTTATAAATATAAATCTTGTCAAGTACAAAAAAAACTCACACTACGAGGGTTCTGTACATATTTAGGCATTATAGTCATTTAAGGGTACATAGTGCTTCTATTCAATTATTAATTTTTCACAACCTAAATGTAAAATCTGCCATAGCTTTCAAAGACGAAAAAATGTTTAATTTTAATAAAAGTTTATGAAGAATCTTTTTTAATATATTTCTCCGAAAATATTAATTTATGAAACTTTTTATCAGAGTGTGACTTAAATATAAATCTTGTCAAGTACAAGTAAAACTGGCACTACGAGCGAGGGTTCCATTAGATAATTCGATTTAGAAAATTATAGTCATTTAAGGGTACGTGTTCCTATTAAATTATTAATTTTACACAACCCAAATGTGTTATCTGCTATAACTTTCAAATATGTCAAAAATAGTGCATATTTAAAAAAATATAATATCTAAAATAAACGTTATTTTTTCCCTCTAAAGTTCTAGTCAGATTTTAGCTATCCCGTTTTTTTCATGATTTTGGGTCAATAAGGCAGAGGTACTGCACCTCTTACGCAGAATATTTTTCCAGATATTAAATTTAAAATTATAAAACATATTTTTGTATTCCTCGTTACAAGCCCTTTCAAATGATATCCCACATGACTTATATAATCAAAAAATATATTTAAATACTTTCCTTAACCAGTTTCTTTTATTCTTGTGGGAAATTTTTAAAAGTTTAGCTAATGCAAAATATGTCGGTTAATAAAGTATATTACGGTGTCAAATTTCAAGTTTGTACGTCATATTTATTTCTGAGAAAACCAACTGTTGCGAACAGACTGACGAAAGGACGTGTGAATGATCTCATAAGGGTTCCATTTTTTAGTTTGAGTTACGGAAACCTAAAAACCAGGAAATGATTTACTGACTAACATGTAAACGCGCAACCCAAAACACTTGAAATTTTTCGCATAGTTACACTGTGAAGTAGGTTTTCCCAGAAGAAAGATTTTGGAAATTCAACAAACTTATATACGCATTAAAATAAAAAGACCTCAGCGATTCAGTCAGTCATACTGAAACAAGTCAACATTGAAAAATATTTTTGGCAAAGATCGAACCGATGCTCATATGACGATCTTGCGCCACTACGCTAAAGCCACTATACTCGCGAATTGGCAACTGTCCGTTTTATTAGCCGCGCGATTCACGTTTCCACGATACGTTTTGCGAATGATTTCCGGTCGTAAAGTTATTTTTGCAAAATCATCTTCCCCACATACCTGGATAACAGCGTCCGTCTGATCGTCTTTATTTATATTTTCATTAATATTTCATTGACAAAGTACACTTCAAAGACCTAACTGAATAAACGAATAACACTTACGGAAAGTATGTGGCTTTTATGAAAATAGTGAAAAAACGTCCGAAAACAGATAGAAAAAAGAGAATTTTGTAGTTGTCTATATCTCCTGAAGAGGTTGGTGCAAATTAACTGAAAAAAACTCGTTTGGAAGCCCTAATCAATCTTGACCTGTTGGACCCATACACGAAATAAGAGCCACGGTAAATCAGCAAGACAAAGGTTCTGAGGCATCACCAAGCTCGCTAACCCTAGATTGGTGATAGTGTACGCTGATGGTTCTTTTCAATCTTTTATATCGACCCCAACAGTAGCAGCTCAAGTCACAAATTTCCTGTTAACAAGATTGCTTCTACCTTCACAAGCAAGCTCGTAGCCATCAGAGAAGCCCTCAAAATGTATAATTCAACATCGTCTGATGCTTCCTCTGTTAGTGTAGTTATCTTTTCGAATTGTAAGTCTGCCCTTCAGGTCATCCATGGAGACAACACCACTTTAACACAAAAAATTAACACCACACTCACATCAGTCGTGGAGAAGGGAAAAACATACATTTTAAAATGGATTCTGGCCCACGTGGACATCGATGGAAACGAGCAGGCTGACTCTCTTGCCAAAGAAGTAAGAACTATAGGTCCCACTCCACAACACTTGTCGACGCCAATACTGTTGCGAAACAAAGGCTCTCATCCCACCCACTAAGAAAATTCCCTACAGCTCAACTAAACTGCACACGAGAAATAACCTCCACAATCACAAGACTAGAAACTTGAAAGGCATGAAAATCACGCCAGACGGAACAAGGAATTACTCCTCAGCGTACTCCCCAAATTCGCGACTGGGCCCTCAACATTTACTTTCCTGTCCAGAAATTGCATCAGCTCTCTTCAAAATCGACGTCAACTGGACTGAAAAATCCTATTCTCGAACAAGGTTGATGAAGTGGCTGGAGCTGTGCTCCACACCTTTGGCCCCATCTGAAATCTTTTTTCCTTTTTTTTCGCTTTGTGCACAAGTCATTGACACATCAACAGCAAACAACAATAGAATGTTGTGAAACATGTAGTATGGAAAAATAAGGGAAACGAACACTTTTTACAGGAATTTCCAGCTTAATATTTGAAAAAGCCTACTCGAATTCGCGCTACGGAAGTTTCGGTACGTAATATTTCCATTACGCTCTTCAAAATATTAATTTTTCACAACGTAATTATATTGCTCACTACATCTTTCATAGATGTGAAACATGGTCAATTATAAAATTTTTATACAATTTGAAAGGAATACTCAGCATTCGTTTTAATATAAACACGTGTAAATAAAAATGTTCTGGCAGATGATTGGCATACAATTGAAAACCAGAAAAAAAATAAAATGGTGGACCACTCATTTGTCAAAAATTTTTGCAGTTCATTTAAGTCACATATATAGTTTCTACGTACTTATTACAGACCAATTACATATCTTATAATGGTGACTATTGCTAGTAAACTAGTAGAACCTGCTTAGCTGTGATAATTTTCCTTTTAATTTCATTATATATTGTTAAAACTTTTTGGATATTAAAAAGTAGCGGTTTAGCTGGTCCATGAATCTCTAACAAAATGATGACTTGAAAACTTAATATTTCGTAAACGGATCCCTGTATTTAAAATGGCTTCATAACATACCTCCAATCTATGTTATTCTATTCAAGGATACCCTATACAATAAGGTAAGAAAAAAGATCACCCCTATCCCACTCCCTACCCCACTTTATATACCCGAAAGTTACCCTAAAACTTATTGCAAATATTTTATTTTGTAACTTTATAGGTGTTATAAATCATTTTGTGTGTGAGGAGATACACCATATTTTTTTTACTTTTAGAGTTCCATACCTAAAAGGAAAAGAGTTTACTTATAAAATTACTAATGTGTCTGTCTGTCCATCTTACACAATAATTTTTCACAGAAACCTCTTGACGTTTGGGAAATTTAAATTTGGCATAGTACAAACACGCACATATCTCAAAGCCTAACATTCAAAAATATCTATATGTGAATTTTAAAGCGGATAGGAGATGGTGACGAATTAAGTACTAAAAAAAATTCTTGAGTTCCAAACACTGAAAGGGTTTGTTAAAAGGAACTCGAAAATATTATTTCCATAATTTTAGGTAGTTTATCTCCTGATGTATATTATAAAAAATATGTTTCTGCCCCCACCGCCATTTACGAAATTGCTGAATTTATATTTATGAATAAATAAAGTTTCCGAAAACCTATGGAAACTTGTGGGAAAACTATAATAATGATTTCAGGTGGCATAATTTTTTAGACATTTTCTATAACTATATTAGGTATTATGATATATTTGTCACATTGGGAAGTCCATATTAGTGATAACAAAAAAAATTGTGCGTGTACAAAAATTGTACATGTATGCGCGTTAGAAGTTATACTTCTTTGACGTAACACAAGAATAACTTTATTCAGCACTCAATTTCATCTTACTGTGCTGACGTACAATACACGCACTCACTTAACGAACAAAATCAAGGTATCTATCATTAATAACATGGGATAATGTCCTTACGTGAAGAATTAAAATAATCGTGAACAAAATTTATATCGCATGCTCACCTTCATTTTTTGCAAATTAAGTCAATTAATTAAAAGAATATTCACGAAGCAAAATTAAGAACGCACCAACATTGAACACCCGTGTGATGTTACGCATACATTAGTAAATAAAACCTTTATACGTTCAAAGTATAAGTTGTGCCCTTTCAAATAATATATATTTTCTTGCTGTATTTATTTGATCCTGTGCCCATAATGGTCGGGACATGGATATTTATGATAATTAAAAAATAAATAATTTCAGAATTTTAAACTATTACAAGAAATTTGCTGTTGCATGGCTAAAAATCTCCAGAAAAAAATGCGCTGAAATGTATATATAAGTAAATACGGAATCCTCGTAGTGAGAGTTCAACTCCTACTTATCAGATTTTTGATAAGATCAATTATTGCTCATTTTAAACTAGTTTTGATCTGAAGATTAAAATTGAAGAACTTAGCTACGGATGTCACTAAAAATTTTATTATCACATTGTGCTTTTCCGAATAATTTAATTGTTAGATCTAATTACTTCTCTTAAAATTAATGAAGTGTAAAATTGAAAGACTGCATAAGGTGACAAAAAATTGCGCACGAAAGACTGCGCAAGCTGACAAGGAACTTTTGTGATCGAAACTTAAGTCGGAACCCACGAACACGCCTGATCCGTTGCTATACATCTTCGGTTTCAGTATATGACTCCGAAACAGAAGGTCGATAAGAAAATTCATACTTTTAAGATGTAGGCGTATGGCTAAACGTTATGAATCCCCTGACTTCAGAAAGCAAGCAAAACGACGGTACGTATGAATAAAGACACAGAAATCTTGAAAATCATTAAACACGCACCTTGGACGTATTATGCTCCAGAGGAAATACTAACTCATTGTGCAAGGCAAGATATTGGATAGTAGAAGATCCGGCAGGAGAATATCCTGGCTGAAGAACCTATGCCAATAAAAGTACCCGTCCGTTTTTTTTTCAGGCAGCTGCACCCAAAGTCTAAATACCCATAATGATTGCCATATTCCGTTAAAAGATGATACTACAAGAAGAAGAAGAATTCACAGAATACATACTGATTTTTCCATTATATCACCTTAAGATATTCAGCAATGACTGAGTACCATATCTCTCGATTTTAACTTCTTGATCAAAGGTATATCCGCCTGTTATTAAAGCTCTTTCAAGAGGGCAGCCAAGACGTTCCACACATTTTTGAAGTTCCCCACAACAATAATTCACGGAACACATTTTTCCATTATATCAGCTTAAGACATCCAGCAATGACTGAGGACCATTTCTCTCGACTTTAACTTCTTGATCAAAGGTATATCCGCCTGTTATTAAAGCTGTTTTACCAACCCTCTTTCAGTAAACCATCCTACTCGCATTACGAACAAACCGACATTAACAAACAGATAAATTTAAATGCGGGACTTCTTGACACTTGCCTTTTTTTAAACTTTTTAATTAAACGCACACTTTGCCTTTCTTTTGTTTTATTCCCCCGAACAATATGTTTTTACCCCACCCTCCCTCTCCCGGGAAAAGAAGAGAGGGGATAAATAAACATGAGCCCGGGGAGTCTGGAATCGTTCCGCGGTTCATTTCACAAATTGCCACCCGCTCCCCGCCCGGGTTTATTGAATAAGATTGGGGGGGGGTGTACCAAAATGTAGGGTAGGGCTGGCCGTGATCGAAGATTTCGATGTTAATGTATCTTTATTTTTAATATTCAACAAACCTATTGAAGAATTTATTTTTCCATACGTTCGTCACAGCTTTTCAAAAATACAGGCTGTGGAAATAATATTTTATATTAATTTGTTATTAACTCCAAAATTTTAAATAAATCTACACAAGAACCATAGAATTTTACCTGGTATATCAATAAAAAAAATAAAACCATAAACAAAACGATAATCTAAAATAAATGTATAATAATTTAAATAATCTTACGTTAAAAGTATTTACTTGTACCTAATTAATATTGACAATTAATTACTACAACAGACTTCTGCTATTATTATTAACTTCAGCACCAAGATATTTAACGCATGTCTTATTAAATAATATCTTAATAATATTAAATAAATTATAGTACAAACCCCACTAAATTAAAATAGGGTTCTATTCTAATTATGAATAAGGAGAATTAAAAATAATTTCCATAAAAACCCATTATAAAAAGTATTCTCAATGTAGCCCATAAACAATTAATCTGAAATGAGCAATAAATATAAACGAGTTTAACAAAGTAAATAAACTAATCAAAATTATTATGTTCTTATATTTACGTCAAATAAACACAGCGCCATCTACATGTGATTTGAGTAAACAAAATTTTAAAAAATATTCACTTCGAGTCACTTGCAGCAACCTTTGCAGCGACAGCAACACCGTCCGTTGAAGAAGTATTTGTAAAACATTAGCTATTAGTTTTATTAATAAGACATTACAAGATTTTTATAGTATCTTGTTAAAATATCCAATCTACAAAGAAAACGAGTAAAACAGAACCAGAAAGAGTAACATTTTATAACGCCATCTGTTAACCGATTTTGGCAAACGTAACTGCTGTGATATTCATTTTTATAAAATTTTACAACTTTTTTTATTAAAAATGGAATTAAAATTAATAAGTATATGGATCATTAGATTTAATTTCATACTTTAAAAGTCTTTCAATTTAATGCAAACGTAACTGCTGTGATATTAATTTTTATAAAATTTTACAATCTTTTTATTAAAAATGGAATTAAAATTATTAAACATATATATCATTTGATCTAATTTCATACTTTAAGTCTTTCAATTTAATGCAAACGTAACTGCTGTGATATTAATTTTTATAAAATTTTAGAATTGTTTCATTAAAAATGGAATTAAAATTATTAAACATATGTATCATTTGATCTAATTTCATACTTTAAGTCTTTCAATTTAATGCAAACGTAACTGCTGTGATATTAATTTTTATAAAATTTTACAATCTTTTCATTAAAATGGAATTGAAATTATTAAACATATGTATCATTTGATCTAATTTCATACTTTAAGTCTTTCAATTTAATGCAAACGTAACTGCTGTGATATTAATTTTTATAAAATTTTACAATCTTTTCATTAAAATGGAATTAAAATTATTAAACATATGTATCATTTGATCTAATTTCATACTTTAAAAGTCTTTCATATATAAACGATTAAACAAATATAAAATATCAAATAAACAAAAATGCAAAAACAATTTAAAATAATAAATTAAATAAAGGCTAACTACAAAAAATATAAAAAAAAGAAGAAGACCGTAAAGCCAGATGACTTTTATTGGGCAATTAACCTATTTAAAAAATAATCCTTTATTATTAAACTTTTTAAAATTCAAAAATCAATTATATTTCTATTTTTACTAGAAACTCGAGTTTAATTCGTCTTTTCTGTTGCATAACTTAAACTCACAACCATAAATACGGATCTGTCAAGATTTCATCCAAATCAGTACAGTGCTACCAAGAATTAACAACCATGCACAAAAATAAAGAAATTTACATGTTTCTTTCTATGTTCTAATAAATAACGAAAATAAAACGAAGATAAAAAACCTTTTAAAATTAAACAAATTTAATATAAAATCGCTGATGTAATAAATGCTCGAAAATAGTTATAGATCAGCAATCTAGAGCTTTGATCAGACTAAAATAAAATCGTATGACGCATTCAGTAGAAAATTATCTTTTGTTGAAGCTTAGAAGTCAGTGTTATATTTAATACTCTTATTTGTGTTTTATACTCACAATGTTACATTTTATACTCTTTGTGACCGCGACTACGTTCGCGTAGAATTCGGAGTAAAAAAAATTTTTGGAAATTTTTTGTTTTTCGTTTTTTTTCATCAAAACTCTATGAGCAAAAATTGACTAAAAACGCCCTTACCATAAAATTTACTAAAACGCTAATAGATGGCGTTGGCAGTACCATATTGTATGATATTTATGAGCACAACATTTTCTAAAACACTAATAGATGGCGTTGGCAGTACCGGGTTGTATGAGATTTATGAGCATGAAATTTACTAAAACGTTAATAGATGGCGTTGGCAGTATCGTATCGTATTATATCTATGAACACTAATAGATAGCATTGGCAGTACCAATATCGTAGTATTCACCAAGTCAGGGTTGTTTTTTTTTCAATTTATAATATCCAAATAAATTTTTTTTATGTTGCTCGAACGTATAAACTATTACCATACCAAATTTTATCAAAATCCGTGCAGTAGTGGTCGCGTGATTGACAAAAGAAAAACAAAGAAACAGACAGAAAGAGAGACAAAAATTATAAAAATAGGTTTTCTGGCTAGTATTATCATTCTATGCGTTAAATCAATTAGTCTTTAAAATATTTTCCATTTACAGAGTTCACTCTGTTACTTCTTATATGTTACCCATATATTATATGCTGTTGCAAGAAACGATTTATTTACAATATCGAGGAGCCAGACGTGATATATCTTTTTTCACACAGCTTACATTTATGTAATAAACGGTTTAATTTAAAGAGGTTTCTTTATCCTTTAATAAGATTTTTTATATTATATTTTTCCATAATCTTTTATTTTTAACTTTTAATTGTAATTTATTCGGATAGCTTGATTTTATTACATTTATTTAATAACGGGAGTAATTTCTTGTGATCTATTTTACAAATATGAAACGAGCAGGACTTCAAGTCTAATAATTTAAAGAGATCGCACCAGTACAGCATCACACTGAGAAATTGGAATCCGCAGTTCAATGGTAGTCTCTGCTGGAGACCCACAATACAAATTTAAAAGTATCAGATCCTAAAGTTTAACGATTTAAGCAGGCAGTACCCTTGCAGTATCAGAATTGAGGAATTGGAACCCAGAGTTCGATTGCAGAGTCTACTTAGGTCACATAATACTAATTTAAGAACTAAAAGATCCTTAAGTCTCACAGTCTAAGCAGGCAGTCCTGGAAATCAACCTGGAGAATCAGTAATTATAGATCAAAGGTTGGAATTACTATATTGTTGTATCGTCACGGGGACTGAAAACTTGCGCAAAGTTTTATAAGAATCGGTTAAATAGAAGTAGCTGAAAAATAAATAACAAGATTTGAATTAACAACAATATACGAAACAGGCAAAAAAAAAGAAATTACATTTATTACCATAGATGCTATTTAATAACATCTAATTGAAAGCAAAATTTAAATAGAAAGCAGAGAATAGAACCTGTACTTTAATAAAATACTTTTTCTGGAAATTAAGACGGAACATTAAATATCATCAAAGGGATTCACTATCTCTGGAGTGGTGGCTTCCTCTGGTCACCAATCTTGTTAAGGTCACTCTATAGTAATTTAATAGTTTTATATTAATGACCAATCAATTACAAGCTGTCACCATAACGGCTAAATATTATATTTAAGAAATTAAACATAATTTCTTAAATATTTTAAAATACAATTTAAAATTTTCTTTTCTTTTTGTATGTCTAAATCTATTCCAAAATGAAAACATTTCAAATTCCAAGAAGTCCACTCTTTGAGATTCTCAACGTTTTCTTCATCGCTGAACTCTTGCCAACTTATTTGGCAGACCACACAACAATTTCAAAAGTTCTGTTTCCGACAAACACTCAAACAAACATTCTCATAAATTACTGGAATATTAATAATATTACTAAACCGCTACAAAAAAAAGTAAGACATTGAAAAAAGATGTGAAATTTAAGATCTGAAATCTGAAATCGAAAAACAAACTACAAATCACATTTATTGTTTGCAAAATTCACATGTTAGTTATATAGCAAAAAACTAATAAAAAACTAGCAAAAACAAGATTGGTTAAAACCATAAAAAAATGTTTTTTCATGATTTTAAACAATCTTGTTTTTTCAATGGGTTGATACTTTTTTCTTTTTTTCTCTGATTTCTCGAATTATAATACGGTTCAGATGAAATACACTACATTTTTTTCCTAAACTCTAAACAATACTACAGTAAAAACAAATAGTAGTTTATTATGTGATTTTTAGATGACAAACTTTTCAAAATTTAAATTCAAACACACATAAAAAACGTTCTATTCCTATAATATTTTCGATTGTGTACTCAGAGTAAAAAATGGACAAACGTACTCTTTGCAAATAATTTAGGTAACTTTCACCATTAAAAAATCCAAGTTTCTGTAACCAGTTTAATTTCACACATAGAAATCTTAATATCAAATACTTTTTAATTTCATTAAATTGAAAATCATAAATAAAAAATAACACAAGAAAAACATTCATATATTTTTAGTTATGTTTTGCAGGATACTAACATTGATTCATTACAATAAGATAAAATAATTAAAATGATGGACAAATTACATTTTAGGGTTATTTTGAAACAAAAATTTACCCTTTAATTTTTGGATATATATTATATACTCGAAATACCTAAGATATATATAAAGAAAAGGTTTAAAAAATAGAAACGGTAGAAAAAATACGGTCTAGAAGAAAAAGGAGAAAAAATTGTTGCAATAAATAAAAAAAATTATTAAAAAGACGATAAGGGATATGAAACAAATAAATGATAAACGGTTTTTTTTATTAAAATTATTTAAATAATCACATGTTTAAAAAGGAAATTGAAAATTTAATTATTTTTCCAATCCTAAACTTCATTCAATTTTTCATTACGGCTAACTGAAATAAATTATAAAAAATACTAACCATACATGTCATCAAAACTTAAAATATTAATGACTAAAAATAAAAATATATTATGTCTGTAAAATATGACGATTATTTGTTTTCTTAAAACTTGTCATCCGCCAAACTGATCTTAATTTTATTTTGTGATCGATGAACCAATGATCGGTTGAAAACAACACTATTACAGTTATTGAAGGATATACAGGCTGCATTTTTCCTTTTGGCATATTTTCAAAGGGCTAATTCTCTCACCATTCTGAACGTAAAATATCGTTGATGACTGTGAACAAGCCGAACCGTTCCTAATATCATCGCCTTCATAGTTCAAAATTTAAAAATAAAAGCATGTGTGTACTTATGTATGCAGGTTAGAAGTTACACTCCTTGGGATAATACAAAAATATCTTTATTTACCACGCAAATAATTAATGGAAATGAAATAATAAGAGAACTGGAGCGTGATTATAAATGTGATAGGTAAAATCTAAATTATATCAAATAATTAAATTTTGAAATTTAAAATTTATTTGACAGATGAGTGGTCAACCATTTTATTTTTCTTCTAGCTTTCCATTGTAAGCCAATCATCTGCCAGACCGTTTCCAAGTTATCGCCCTAACATTGTTATCGCGTAAAACGTTGGGTCTAATTTTAAAATTAAATTTAAAATTGATTAAAATACGTATAATTGTTTAAAAAATTTATTAGTTGACTATTTATCTGTGAAAAAATTAATTAGTGGACTGTTTATCTGTGAAATATACTGTAAATATATGTTTAGTGAGCAACTTCGTGGTGTCATTTTTTTGTTGTATCGTACCAACTTCATGCTATATTTTTAAAATTACATTTTACATAACACGCCTAAAGAAGAATTCAAAACTTATCAAATATTATATCTTTAAATCGATTCAATACATGTATTACGTCAAATCTCACTGATCTCAGAAGAAATAAACTTTAAGACCTATGAAAAATCCCTTTCAAAAGTTAAACGTCACTAATAAATTCAGCTGATGATCTACAAAGTTTTGACACAAGGTTTTTTCATAGATGTGACACATTATTTTGAGAAGGAAAAAATAAAATTTCGTTTATTTAAGAAAAATTTGAAAATATTGCATTATTCCTTTCTTTTTATTGTTTATATAATGGACAGAATAACCCATAAAAATACGTTTTTATGAATAATACAAGAATAATAGAAATTTAATATGAAACAAACTTAACGAAAAGCATCATTTTTGTATTAATACAACGTAGTTTTTCACCGGTTATGACATTTATATCTAAATAGCTTTAATTGGGATAAAAATAACTTGTAACTTGGCTAGAAATTTAACTTGAAATTTGTATCCAATTTTTTATGTTTAAGCCCGCGTATTTTGTTTTTATTAAGCATGTGTTCAAAACTCCCTTAGTGAATATTAGCTAGGAACAAATATTTATTCAGTAATTTAAAATTATTAACTCCGTAACTTAGTGAATATTTCCTCGGTAGCTTAGAAATATTTGCTCAATAACTTAGTGAATACTTTATCGTTAGCTTAGAAATATATGTCTGATTGCTTAGATAATATTTGCTCGGTAGCTTGTGAATATTTTCTCGTTAGCTTAGAAATATTCGCTAGTTACCTTAAGGGATATTTGCTAGGTAACTTAGTAAATATTTTCTCTTTATAAATATTTGCTTGGTGGCTTTAGGAATACTTGTGAGATAGCTTGGTGAATATTTTCTCGGTACCTTAGTGAACATCATTTCTGTACCTTATATTTTAATCTGAATAATATGAGTATAAAAAATAGCAAAATAATTGGGTAACGAATTTTCCAAGTCATAATCCATGTCGAAAGTAACAGATCGATCAAAAATATAGTGAAGGAGAAATTTGAAAAAAAAATCACACAAATAAGAATTATACCAAGGCGATAAATTAAAATATATATATATATATATATATATATATATATATATATATATATATATATATACATATATATATATATATATATATATATATATATATATATATATATAATCTCAAACTAATCGTTAAACAAACCTAACGTCCAAAAATAATTCAAAAATTAAGAAATACTTAAACTTTACATTGTTCAAAATCATTTTTGGCGTGCGGTACTATGAATGTGATGTAAACAATAAACTTATTAATAACAAGCTGCTTGAAAGTCCATTACAACCATGAACTACAAGAAACTGAAAATTTATTAAAATTATAAAAGTTAACTGTTAAAACGAAAAAAAAATTAAAAACAATTTGTGCCAACCCTACTTCGAGATCCATCATTGGACAGGGGTGACGCAAGCACCACTTTTCCAGCTCGCACCAGCGATACGCTCTATCAATTCATTGCCTCGCGTTTAGTGTATTAAAAAGGGTGAAAAACACCCTGTAAACACTCGGGTAGTCGGGGTGATTTATATGTTTGCCCTCTCGTGTTTGGACACGTGCTATACAAGCAGCGGTACAGTGGGCATTGAATAGAATTGTGTGATCAAGATTTCTAAAACCTTAAAGGAAATCGGCGAAAACAGACCTGGCATTATATAAATTTTAAAAAATGTATAGAGCATTATAAAAAAAATCTAGTAGGTATCCTTTGGAACGTAAAAAAAACAAAACTATTCATAATTATTAAAATTCAAAATATAAAAATTATTTTATGAACATAAGCAAAACACAATGCTATTTCCATTATATATTATTTTGATTTATTATTATATTATTAGCTTATATATTTCATTTTTATTCAACGCAGAAACCCCATCTTAATTAGTTTAGTGGTTTTTGCGTTATGTGAGGTCAAACAAACAGTCAATCAGAGAAACATTCGGTCTGTAGCTTTTTTTTCCCGAAATTCATTTCCATCGAAATATATTTCGTATACGGAATATTTTCTTTCTTTTATTTTACCTTCTTTTAAAGTGAAACTTTTATTGTATCGCCTCAGAATATTTCGTTTACCTATCGCATGTCGCATTACAGTCGGCCGCGGAGTGGGGGTAAAGAAACCAATATGGCGGTACCTATAGCTCTCATCAGCTGTGCAGCGTTGGTATGGTACTACGATCGATGCAGTTTTTACCAGACACATTGAAAAAATAGAATGCATGTCAATGTTTACTTATTTTAGTTACCACAAAATATTATTTACATTTATAAACTGTGAGACTCAAAGCGAAGATGAAGTTAGTGATCAAATAATCGAAATTTAAAATAATTCAATGATTTATATAAATATTGATCTACGTTTTTAATATGTATATATATATCATACCAAACATTGTATTTATTTATGTATTCTGTACTTTAGTACGCAGAGCAAAATAAACATTCATAGTTATATATCTTGTCTACTATTATCATTTCCTTTTTCACGTCTTAAGTTAATATTACTTTTAAAATCCTAAATCAAGTAGCTTTCGAAAAATTCTCAATTAAATGCCTACAATCTGATAAAAAGTTTCACTTTCATCGTGGTTTCCTAAAACCACACAACTTGTTTTTTATTTTACCTACGTAAATATTTAAAATTTCAACGTATTAATTAAATATAAAGTGAATTCCTACTGTGCTATATACTTTTTTAACCACGCAATATACCCTTCATCAAAAACTAGATAAGAGTATATTGTATTAAATACTACATGACAACAAGAAGAGAGGAAAATAGTACCTATACAAGTTTTATTTTTTATTTATATCACATTTTCACAAGATTGTTTCCTGTCATCATTTTGAACATAACATTTTCCTGTGAATAATAAAAACCCAAGCGTTTCCAAGATAATCGCCTTCAAGGTATAAAAATGAAGAAAAATACCAATTGAATATCCAAAAATCAATTCATTATATTTATTTCATCGAAGAAAAATAAAACATTAAAAACCACAAAAAACGAGTGTGCTTTAGACCACACGACTTAAGTAAAACTTCAAATTCCCAAAATATGAACTTTAAAATGAATTTACAATTTTATTCACTTTAAACGTAGAATATTTAATGTATTGAACAAAATAATAATTTATACAATTGTTCAAGAACAAAATGAAATTACAAAATAATAAAAAAATCACCGTTCGCATAACGCTAGTAAACTCGCATATATATATATATATATATATATATATATATATTTCATGCACTGGCTATGAGAGGAAGAAAGAAAGAAAATGTGCGCGCGCACTGCTCTCTTGCTCCTACAGTGTGATACAGACAATAGGCTTGCACTGTCTTAGATATACGAAACATAACTGGCTATGAGAGAAAGAGAGAAAGAAAATGTGTGCTCGCACCTCTCTCTCTTGTCCCTACAGTAATATACGAAAAGTAACTCTCTCTCTTTCTGTCTTCACTAACTTATATCTCCCTCTCAACTTCCGTTCGCCTGGCCCGATCACACTTTTCGTAACGTTCTCGTCACGCATTCACCAGCTTACTCCCCAAGTCAAGCGTGCGTAAAGAAGTTTTACTTCAAAAACTCTTCTTCGTAATTAAATATTACTAAGAAGATCAGCGGACAGTATCGACGTGATGTGTTTTCCACAAGTTTCATAATAATTCTGAGAATATCTCACAGACAATCATGAGGGTAAAAGTTTATATTAATAATTTAATGGCATAATTAAAAATAAGTGTTAAAAACAATTAGTCGCATTTCGAATTTCTTCGTCACGTTGTCTTCGAAAAAAAATCAAGTAACAGACAAACGAACAGATATAGCGATTATTCCATTAGTATTCCTTTTTTTTGTGTAGAACGCTAATAAGAAAAACCTGTCAAGCACAGATAGAACTCGCACTACGAGGGATCCGTAAAATTTACGCACTTGTAAACAGTTAAGGGTACTTCGTATGTGAATAATTGACTATATCTTCAGATGTAAGAACATGGTGCAAATTTTAAAAAAATATAGATCTAGAATAAGTAATGTAGTTATTCTACAACATTTGCATAAGCTTCTAAAAATTTTACTAAGATCTGAGATAATTACTATAGTTTTGCTTGAGCTTCTAAAAATCTTATATTTTTCATAATTTTGGGTTGAGTAGTTTCAAAAATAAGGTGAAAGAACATATTTTGCATATTTTTCTAATTATCTCTGAAGATATAGAAAAACATTATTGAAGTCCTTATTATTAGCCGTCTCAAACGATACCCCGCACTACACAAAGAAATAAAAAAATTAAACTATGTAAAAATATGTTTAGTGAGTAACTTCATGGTGTCAATTTTTTGTTGCATCGTGCCAACTTCATTCTATATTTTCAAAATCACTCTCATCATTTTTCACAATGCGCCTAAAAATAATTTCAAAACTTTTCAAATATTTTATCTTTAAATCCATTCAATACATGCATTACGTCAAATCCCACTGCTCCCGGAAAAAATAAAGTTTAAGACCTATAAAAAACTCCTTTTTAAAAACTTAAACGTCACTAATAAATTCAGCTGACGATCTACAAAGATTTGACACAACGTCTTTTCTTAATTTCCATTATAGATGTGACTCTACACATTATTCTGAAAAATAAAATTTCGTTTATTTAAGAAAAAATTTGAAAATATTTCATTATTGCTTTCATTTTATTATTTAGCATACTGGACAGAAAACCCCATAAAAATAGTAATATAAAATGTTAACCCCCCACCCCCAGCCCCCTAAAAGTTTTAATTTAAATGATAAATATCAGCTCTTGAGATATTTACGGGTTAATATGCTTTATAACTATGCCAAATTTCAAAATTTCTACTTTAAACCGTTTCTGAGAAAAACGACTGTGACAGATAGACAGCAGGTAAATGAGTGGTCTTATAAGGGTTCCGTTTTTCATTTTGAGCTACGGAATCCTAAAAAGCACTGAAAAACCTGTTAAGGGCGAATATAACTCGTAGTTAGAGGGTTTGGCAGATAGCAACAATTTACGCGTACATTGTAATTACATCAAAATATTTACAATTATTTTTATGGTTTTACACAATGTAATGTATTACGTAGTATGTCTTTTACGATAATTTACAAGCGAATATTAATTGATTACGTGTCTTCAATTTATTAATGTAAATTAAGCTATAAATAAACATTAAAACAACATAAGTCATCTCCATAAACGCGCATACATCTATTTTATTTTTAATATTTCAAGAATCTTTAATAAGACTTAAAAATAGCGATAAAAATCTGATGAAATACATAATGACCTTTAGAAACAATTACAATAAATTTAAAAAAGCAAATTAAGCGATAAATAAAAATTAAAACAACATGGGCCATCTCTATAAACGCGCATACATCTATTTTATTTTTAATATTTCAAAAATATTTAATAAGAAATAAAAATAGCTATAAAAATCTGATGAAATACATAATGACCTTTAGAAACAATTACAAGAAATTTAAAAAAAGCAAATTAAGCGATAAATAAAAATTAAAACAACATAGACCATCTCTATAAACGCGCATATACATATTATATTTTTAATATTTCAAGAATCGTTAATGGGAAATCAAAATAATGATAAAAGTCTGGTGAAATACGTAATGACCTTTAGAAACGACTACGAAAAATTAAAAAAAAAACAAATTTAGCGATAAATAAAAATTAAAACAACATGGACCATCTCTATAAACGCGCATATACCTATTTTATTTTTAATATTTCAAGAATCGTTAATGGGAAATCAAAATAATGATAAAAATTTGGTGAAATACATAATGACTTTTAGAAACAATTACAAGAAATTTAAAAAAAGCAAATTAAGCGATAAATAAAAATTAAAACAACATGGACCATCTCTATAAACGCGCATATACCTATTTTATTTTTAATATTTCGAGAATAGTTAATGGGAAATCAAAATAATGATAAGAATCTGGTGAAATACATAATGACCTTTAGAAACAATCACAAGAAATTTAAAAAATCAAATTAAGCGATAAATAAAAATTAAAACAACATGGACAATCTCTATAAACGCACATATACATATTATTTTTTAATATTTCAAGAATCAAGTGATAACAATCTGGTGAAACACATAATGACCTTCAGAAGCGATCACTAAAGATAACAAAAAGCGATCAATATCGCTTTTTTTTAAATGCATCCATTGCCTAAATTGTAGAAAAATAAAATGTTAACTGACATTGTCAATCAGTCGTGTTGTCAAATTTAATGTATTTTTGCACTTTTCGAGTTTTATATGGCTCTTTCGACGGCTCTGTGGTATTTGTGATTTTTCCGGTTTAATACGTTATATTTGTGTATGTTATACTTTGTTTCATCGGTATAAATGCAATTTAGAACCAGGAATATTTCGATAATTTTTTTGATATCATATGAATGTATACACATTAAAAACTACATACCTGGAAAGAAATTCTGCAGCTGATGGTTATTTATTATAAAAAAAAAACAATTTGAAAAACTTTGTACCTAATGATTTTGTTTGCGATGGAACAGATTTTAACTACTTTTTCCAGTTATTTCGCTTAATTGTTTATCACTCACCACCTATTACATAATTAAAAGCATAATTTGTTATGAATTATTAAGTATTTATAACAAAAATTAATTATCAAAATTGAATGGTTTTTTTAACCTGTCAATAGTTTCATATTGCTTGTTCAAACAATTCTGGGGAACTAGCATTTCAAAACAATTATGAAATATAACCAAAATTTTAATGAAAAACACAACGTGGTCTGGTTGATCATTTAAATAAAACTTATAACGGGCATATTATTTGACACTCTATGCAAGGCTGTCATTTATATTCCTCCAACATTTGGACTCAGCACAATGTGAATGTTTGCCGGTATCTTTTATACACACGGTACACCTGCAAAAAAACGCGTCCGGGGATTTTTTTTGTCAACTGTACATCAAAATACTTTTGGGGATTAAATATTTCGTGTGACTCACGAATATCCTACCTTGCGCGGCATTCCATATTCATTAGTACTGAACCTTCAACAGCAGAGGAAAAATGAGTTAAATATAACAAATTTTCCTCTTTTTTTCACGTTCGTAATAACCGTCCAATTTTTCTAACTTAGTTTTTATTCTCCAAACTGCAAACGTCAAAACTTTGTAATAAATCTGATGAGAAATCGAATGCCGGCACCATACACAAAATGCTAATCCTCTAAACCTAAGCACGTCATTTTAATCGCCTACCTCCCTAGCACAACTCGATAAAACACCAGTCACGATAGTGATGGGACAAACTTCTCGTTCAGAATATCGATACGATCGCAGAATGTAAAAATATCACATATAAATATGCGGAATATAAATATAATGATAAAAGTGCAAAATATAAAATATCAGTGAAGGAAAAATGCTTTACTTTTTTCATTTCCACTTACAAAAGTGGTAACAGATACCACTTTTTTTGGTTTCTATGCCAAAAAGACTCCGTGTGCTCTTTTCTATCCAATACCAAGTGTCAATCTATCTATCTTTCTCTCACACTCGATTTTTTTAAGGAACATTGCGAGCTATCTCTTTTTGTAACCGATTTCGTCAAAGGAGACGAGTCTCAAATCTACGCGTGTGTTTTTTTATATATGTACATCTGTAACTCATAGACGCGTTGACCAATTTTCATGATTTTTTATTATTTGAAAGGAAATATTTTCGGATAGATTTCATGTGTCGATGACGGATTACGTAGATATGTCAAATTCCATGTAAAGATAATCAGAACTCGATGTTTAAAGAACTCTTGAGCAGATGAGAGTAAATGGAAACTCTAAAGGTACCAATATTTCGTATTGTGTTCGAAAATTGTTAGCCCTACGTTGTATCATATTACTGAGTTATTAGCCTATAATCAGATGTCCGCCAGTTGTATAATCATGAAACCTATATTTTTACCTACGTAATGTTAAAGTGCCGCCTTATTTCCCTTTATGTAAATGTGGCTAAAACATCGTTGACGAAATAACTCCATAGTTTTCTTTCTGCTCGTACAATATGTTTTCTCTGAAGCCAACGAAAAATAGGGTTACTTTAACGAACGATAAAGGTTAAGACAAAGCCAGTACGATACAACAAACCGATTTTTAAAACGAACTGTACGGCAACCGTTATTATCGTTGGTTATATAATGTATACGTTAGGTAAAAGTAAGTGATACATCATAGAGCTTAATATGATATAGTATTTATGTTCGGAAATAATAAGATACTTTAAAAGTTGACAGAACAAATGGTAAACTAGACCCCAATTTCTTAAAAAAAAACTGTTTGTCTGCATGTTACAAGTCTGGCAGGGATGGGGTACTAATATTTTTAGGGTTCCGTACTTCGAAAAGCAAAAGAACGTTTAAGATCGAAGATCATTTACCTGTCCCTCTGTCTGTCACGGCCGTTTTTCTCAATAGTTACTACATACAAATAGTTAGAAGGAAATTATATGGGGGGGGGGGATTTTAATACATAAAATATTTATAAGGAAATTGTAGGGATGTACCTTTACTCGAAAATTGTTTTTTTTTTAAATTCGATATATAGCGCGGTGTATCGAAAAAGCTTTCAATTATAAGACTCAAAAATAATTTATGTAATATATTTTCAGAGAATACAGAAACACATTAAAAAAATAGGAATACCTCATCTAACACCAAGTTCAACCATTTATTTCAGATATTATTAAACTACGTTCTTAGGCACCTAGGCAAAGGTTATAGGACAACTAAAGGGATGATTCTAGATGTTACAATTTTTGGGATATAGGAAGTTGTATGGTTTCTACCCCTTACTATTTCCTACCAACTTCCTTTTCTAGGTTTCCGTTCTTGGCAACTTAAAATAAACATTGGGCTTATGGAATATATCTTCCAGCTATTAAAAGGAAAAATCTTATGCCCTAATTATTGAGTAAACTTTCATTCTTCGTACAATTTCCTGCACTTATGCAATCATCACCTTTTTGCTATACCACCCTCTGGAACCGCATTATATCGGAACTCTCCAGTTTCCCACGATATTCAACTGCTCAACCACCTGATCGCGTTCGCATCAGTGTGTATTTTTTTATAATGATAAAAGTAAATTTGTCGAAATGAGTCGTCGTTGTATTTTGTAGTGCTTGTGTGTTTTGTATTCATGTTTAATCTGAAAGTTTAAACTATATTAAGCTATTCATTTTTTATCATTATGAATAGATTACTCCCTATCAATAAATGCGTATATGTAAATAAATAAATATTAGTAATAACTTATGATAAATTCAATTCTGTTCAACTCAATTTTATTTTTATTCAACATACAAACATTGTGTTCCCTTGTTGAACGTCAAAAGTATATAAAACAATAAAAAAACAAAACAAAACAATTAAAAACAATATCAAATTTATCATAGAATATTGAAATTATATCAATTATATTTATGTATACTAATTAGATAAGTTAGAGTGATGACTCCAGTCATTTTTGTCTTTTATATAATAAACAATTTTATAATACTCTTTTTTGAGTAAATGAGTCTTAATAACTTGTTTAAAATGTTTTTCTTACAATAGGCTATTTCACTTGATTTTTTTAAATTGTTTTAAATTCTTCTATTTTGCATTATAAGCACACAGCATTTATATTTCCAGGATATATGCATTATTTTTTATATATATCATTAGTTTGAATTTCAGAACTCGGGCGAAATACGCAATTTCTGTAATGGAGGCTACCGTGACATCCCAAGCATGTAAACGTATACAGTTCTGTCCGCTGAAGGGGATCATTATTTATTTTCATATTAAAGTGGTGTGTAAATAGTGTATAGTGACACAATGTACAAATACATCTATAAAAAGTCTACACAACGTGTTCGTTATAGTGCCACCGAATCCTAAAAGACGAAAAAAGTGGCTGCAATTAGCCCAAAGAGATTCTAAGAGCATTATAGCTCACTCAAATATTTTTATCTATGTGCTTTAAATATTATTAACGATATCGATACCTATGAACCAAAAGAATAAGAATATCAAAATTCTAGTATGAATGCGTTTTACTCGCCTGTGACGTCATCTGATTGTTAACCAATAACAGGGCGTTTGCGATGCTGATTGAATTTTAAAAAATATTTTTTTACAAAATATAAACTTATTTTTCGAAAATGAAAAGCAATACGCTTATTTACGTTACAATCTAATAGGATAACTGATGAATTGTGGTATATTATCGATGTTATCAAGTAGCCTATTTCAATACATCTTCTGGTATTTTATTATAGAAGCATATACCCTACCCTATAAATGAACTACCAACTTTTTTGAGTCTGAAATTGGGAATAACCAGTTTATGTTTACAGTGAAGTAATTGTTTCTTTTCCTCACATATAAAATATTTGCAAAAATATATTTTGAAGGTACAGTGTAGTAATTGCTTCAAATAGTTCTCTAAGCAAATGTCAAGACCTTAATTGGTATTTTGAGCAAAGAAACAATAAAAATAATTTATACGGAACTCTCAATGCGCGAGCTAGAGTCTCACTCGACCATTTTATTTTAATATATTACCACGTATTAACCAAGATCATCGTATAAAGCATATGCTTGTAAAATTTTGTAGGCATTGACGTAAAACTGCAAAATCTCTGAGACTGCGACAGACGGAACGTACGGCAGCGATGAAATCATAAGACTGCCTTATATTAATAAGGAACCCTAAAAGAAAAGACGCACAGTAACTTTCACAACATTATAAATAATTTTCACTTCAAACTCATTAATTTGGACCCGCGTTTCTATTTTTATGTCGATACCGCAAAAGAAATTGTCACATCCCCACCAACAGTTCCACCCCTAAACATTTGCCCCTCCATCGACCAAGCAGTCGTGGGGGGAGGTTAATCTCGCCCAAACACTTGCACGGAGGTACTGGGCTGCGCACTGCATAATAATGGGTGCTGAGACGTAAACGACTTACGATGCGGCTTGCTTGATGACCTGACCATGTTTTTAAGGGGCGATATTCAATTCTATGTCGTTCCATATTACTTTATGAGTAACGTAAACTTTATGGAATTATTAGCCTTTAATTAACTCTAATAAGACATTTAATGAACTCTAATAAGACTAATATCCAAATACATAACTAAATAATAATTCAAGTACCTAAAGAAACAACGAAATTTCTTATCTATAATTTGAAGATTCTACAGTTGAAAGTGACAGGCCGACTAAGGATTGCTTGGCGCGCAACCAAAACAAGATAACCCCTAAAATAACTCCGCTTTTGCCACCAAAGAAAAATAACCCATAAAATATCATTCCTGTCATCAATATATAAAATACAGAACTTTCATCGTCGACGTAATAGTTCCGTCCTTTTCTTTCTGCACGCAAAATTATATTATGCTATTCTTTTCACTCAAACCGTATCACGTTAACGAAAAATAAAGGTGAAGACAAAGCCAGTGCGATGCAACATGCCGATTTTTAAAGTGAACGTTATGGCTACCATTATTGTCGTGCTTTAGCTAACATATACGTTAAGTAAAGTGAATGATACATAGCCCTGAATATAGAAGAAGTGTGTAATGTTTCAAATAAAATACTCGATTTAAGGTAATGCATAAATAGGTTGCAACTTCAATTACGTATATTTCATTAATATTTTATTATCTATAAGAATACTTCGTCACATGAGAATGGTAATTAAATTTTATTCATATATCCTCCTTCAAAACTCCCTTCAAAATAATCTCCCTTCAAAAAACCAACTGCAGTTATTTTGTTAAAAAATATAAGCCTTTTTATTTTCGAGCGACAATAAGATATTAAACTGTTTTAATCATCCAAAAATAAAAATCAACTTGTTGATCAATACTAATACTAAGGAGCTACTATAGTTATACAATTCGCGGAAATAATGTAAAAAATCTCCTGATTAGAAGTAAAACTCGTACTGCGTACTTTCCATGCACATTGAGGCGCTTGAATATTTAAGCGTACTTAATACTTTAATATTAAACGTTCTTGAATATTTAAGGGTACTTAATACATGAATTTTAAACGTACTAGAATATTTAAGCGTAATTAATACTTGAATATTAAACGTACTTGAATAGTTAATGCAAATGATACTTGAATATTAAAGGTACTTGAATATTTAAGCGTAATTAATACTTGAATATTAAACGTACTTGAATATTTAAGCTTATTTAATACTTGAATATTAAACGTACTTGAATATTTAAGGGCACTTAATACTTGAATATTAAACGATATTGAATATTTAAGCGTACTTAATACTTGAATATTAAACGTAATTGATTATTTAAGCGCACTGAATATTTAAGCGTACTTAGTATTTCTGTTAAACTGTTAGCTAATATGAATTTTCCAGAACGTAAATATATTGCCTACGTACGATAGGCTTTACAGGTGAAAAATTATGGTACACACTTAAAAAATTATAAGATCCAGTTTTCCTATAATATTCTAGTCAGATTTAACCAACCCGTATTTTTTCAGTATTTTTGTTTCAGTAGTTTGGGTTGTTTTTTTGTAACTATAAGAAATTGTCATGATTTTAAAATTTTGCATATCTTCATTTATTGAAATTGGAAAACAATTTCCAAAACAAAATGTTAAAATTTCAAAGAACCCATTATGGTGGGAGAAAGTCGTTAAAATATAGGTTAATATGACCCAGAGACTGTTATCTTTATTAACTTGTAATCGTTTAAAGAGGTAGATACATTTGGCATTAGCACATTTGTAACAGTCGATATCTAATAATACTAAACAGATTTTACGTTCGTCTTTATTCAATTTCAATATTTTCAAAGGACTCTGTTAAATGTATTTTTCAGTAATTTGGTATTACTATTTTCGCGTATTACTTAAATATATTTTTAAATATGCAATTTAAAATTGTAAAAAAATATATTTTCCTCATAAAAACTCTTGCGAATAATAGATTAAATTTTTAACAGATACAATTAATAAAATCTTGTCACCGTAATGTGTTAGATTGATCACAAGGCTTACGGCATTTTAGGGCACAACGCACCGCGGAGACCCGGGTTCGATTCCCGGCCGCTAGTCGAGTGGGACTAAACTAGGGTTTTGGTTGATTTTAAGAAATTGATCTCGTAGCAATAAGTCCTCCGTATGTATCAACTGTAAACATTAAAGTATATAAATAAATAATAGATAAATGGCAGTTTCGTGGAAGATCTGTCTGGGTTTCCTTCAGAGAGTTTGTTATTTAATTATACATGGTTCTATTTAAGAAAAAAGAAACTAAAGATCACGGTAAAACTCGTGGAGTAATTCCAGGAAATGATAACAAATTTAACGTGTAAACTATACTAATTTTACCCATATAATAAACTTATGTGGGTTTCGGGCTGAACCTTACTCCCTCTATATTTTCATTTTAACCCCAATTTAATCGAGTTTAATTGCAACTGTAACGCGACAGCAACAGAATTATTTTCACTAAAGTAACAGAAGTTCTCCGATTCATTTCTTTTCTATAATATGTCTAAAGAAAAGAACCACGCGCAAAGACTTGCGATAGTTCGAATATTTTTTGTTTGTTTAATTGTGTAAATGTTTTTTACTCAGCCTAACGGTAATGGCTGTACAAATTGGAGGCAATTTGACAGATAAATAACCCATGGCGGAGAACAATATATAAAGAAAACAAAAACAACTTTGGACACAGTATTTACTCCTTCGTAATTCTTATATTAACATTTAAAAGAAGGTTGCTAGTGCAAAATATATAGGTTAATAAATTGTATTACTGTGCCTAATTTCAAATTTCTATGTCACATAGTTTCTGAGAAAACCGGTTCTAATAGATGGAAGGAAAGACACGTCAATGATCTTATAAGGGTTCCGTTTTTCAATTTGAGGTATGGAACCCTAACAAACTGGCCAAACTCGTAAAATTGTTGATGTAAGTTTACCGAAATACTATTATTTGAAATCGCTAATCATTAGAATTAATTTAAAAGTGAAAATTGATAAATAGAATCTAAACTTCATTTTAAAATACCTTTCTACCCCACACAATGGTTTTGATGATCAGTGAGTAAGACTACGATATATATGTGTGTGTATGTGTATATATATATGTATATATATATATATAAATATATATATATATATATATATGTATATATATATATATATATATATATATATATATATATATACTAGGGTGACCCGTGCGAAGTCTTCGCATTATTTATTCCA
The DNA here is from genome assembly GCA_039881145.1 of Druceiella hillmani. NCBI lineage: Eukaryota > Metazoa > Arthropoda > Insecta > Lepidoptera > Hepialidae > Druceiella > Druceiella hillmani. The sequence continues at coordinate 4,750,217 of JAYKKI010000064.1, forward strand.
TTATGAAGCTCAGATGACAGATCAAACAAATATTTTACTAAAATTGACATATAGAGGCGCAAGTATCAAAAGCATTGAGCTAAAGCGCCACTTTATTTATACGTGAGTGGATTTGAAATTAAACAAAAATTTTACCGACCCTCAATCATATTGACGTTGAGCCGTTAGATGGCAGCATTGCTGTTTTGTGTATATAATTTTAATAATTAATTAATTTGCAAAAACAATAGCAATAATAAATTTTTTAGTTGTGGATGCCGGTAGAGCAAGCAATTATCTATAAAATGATATATAATTTATGTGGATTAGTTTTGAGGTTTTTTCTAAAAAGGGAGTGTAACATCTTAACCTTAGCGTATTAATATATATGATGATGATATATATATATATATATATATAGAGAGAGAGAGAGAGAGATAGAAATATTGCTTACTACATCTTTCACAAGCACATATTAAAAAAAAATGTATACCACATAGAATTATAAATCATTTATTTTTTAATCTTTTTCTTTACTTGTACTATATGATCTCCCATTATGCCGATTTTCAAGATTGTGGATCAATTGGAAATATCCTATAGATTTTAATGATCAGTGAGGCTCTATGGTAAAAATAAAAAATATATGCTTTAAAACCCAAAAAACTGTTTCACATCAATTTAAGTCTATGGACCTCATTATACGATATTTATTTAAACTAGACTTCCTAAACCGTTTCTGAGAAAAAAGGACAGACAAACGTGCAGACGGACGGAGAACCTGGCATTTCTTTAAAGGTTTTCTTTTTCATTTTAGGAACGAAACCCAAAAATACAAGATTTTTCGTTTCTTTAATTGATGATTTAAATAAAACTTTTAATACCTTATTATTTTAATTTTCTCTGTATAAAATATCGTCTCTATTCGTATAACACTTGGACCCAATGCTGCATTGACTTTTACTGATCTTTTCGCACAAAACTTCGATGGAAAATCTTCGCAATGTCTCGAAATGCGCTCAATAACCGCCCGGTCGAAACAATGCACAATATTCCCACGAATAACTTAAACATAGCCACATTTTGATCGTTAACTTCTAACCGTAAAGCCATAAAGCGACCCACGCTCAGTCACTGGTTAAATTTTAACCTCAAATAGATGCTCAACGAATCGATGATTAGGGTAGGCGTTAATCCATATTCCAGTAATAAACTACGTGAATTCCAAGTACGCACCGTGTGAATGCCCCACAAGCTGTGACCATAAAAACTTTACGAGCAAAACTAAAATATTTGTAATTAGCATTTTGGTTCAAAGCGCTGGTTCCCACCGAAATAATACATTGTCCTAATAATTAAGTTCAAATTGCGTTTAAAAATCCTTCCATCAAATTATTAATCATTTCCATGCTTGGGACCGCCTCCTGCGACTTCCGATTTTTTTTTCCATTTAACATTTTGTATAGTATATAACACTTGCAACACAGGATGACCAACTCATCTAATCATTCATCTTCAACAACTTAATTATTGCCATCTTGTATTTTACAGAAAAAAACAATGTTACGTTAATAAAATTCAAAAACCAAAATAAGAACGTCCTCATAATTCTTCTCTACCTGTTTTTTTATTGTTGCCATTCCAAAAAATAACAAAAGGATTTTTATTTAAATTGTCGTTGAAAGTTTATACCACAGTATCATTAAGTCATATCAAATAATAATGTTTTCAGTTGTAATATTTGCTTTTCGGTTTATATTAAAACAGAAACAAATAATATTTAAACAAAAAAATCCTAATCCTAGTGAATATTATAAATTAAAAGGCGTTTGTTTGTTTTATTTTCACACCTCATTTATATAACCCATTTTGGTGAAATTTATAGGTTACTTTTGGAAAAGCTGTATCATTAATATTAACTGTAGAATTATAAATCTTTCTCTAATAATGGAGCCAAAATGTACTAAATGCGATTTACCCTTCACTATACCAAATGCGAATAACCCTTCTATAAGTTTTTCTCTTATTCACACATGTACAAATAAGACGATCGAGAGCGAAACAGATGATTGTCTTTTCCATTCCTTACTAACTTTGCTACCTTTCTAAGCTGCCGATACGTACCCATATAAATTAAAATCGAGAGCGTCTCCAGTAAACTCGCTGTACGGCGATGAAACGGACGAACCTCCAGAGATGTACATACTTTTTACATCCGAATAGATTTTTTTTTGTTAATTCCAAGGCCTGCATCATAAAAAAACTTTCTTTTCATGCATTTTCTTTGAATCCATTCATTTCAGATTACTTAGCCATTTCCAATGCTAAGATCTGATATTTTCACCAGAACTTCCATTTTTAATTTATTCTTTAGTCGTCGATTACTCAACTGCAAACTGAACAGAAGTTCAAATGCCGCTCTCTTTATATACCCTACAAGAAATATTCTAGAAGCTTTTAAACATTCCAAATCCAAATCGATCAAAAAAGTGGCGGGTTTATAAGTTGCTAACTTAATATTAAATGCCATACACATTAGTTAAATTTTTATTATTGTAAATTAAAACCGAAACTCCAAGCAAAAAATCCGGCTTTAACATGCAGTTAAGCTATATTTTCTATGAACACGCCATTATAAAAAAAAAAACAAGGACAGTCTGAGTTATATATTTACCTGGCTATCTCTTATAGTGTCGTATACGTGTAAAACGCCTTATAAATAAAAAGATATAACTTCATTGAAATCTATTCACTACTTGGTAATAATGCAGGCTTCAGAGTGGGAAAAAAAATTTATCGTAAAATAACTATGAATAAAATTCATTGCATTTCCGCTTAATTGTATTTGAATAAATTATTTCTTTAATAATAAATTTACTTGCATAATAAAATATGTTCAAGAGATTTTTATCATGGTTATTATTTAATTTATGGACTTACCTTGTTTTACTTTTTAAGTAAACACATCCACAATTAAATGAACCTACGTGATGTTGTATTATTTCTACTTTCTGAAGAAAGTTCTTTACCACGACCTAGGTTTCCTTGTATTACAACATCTTCAGGTGGGCTACTAGCCAATCTTTGCTAATAGCCCACCTGACGATGTTGTAACATAGCGAAACCTAGGTCAGGGTAAAGAACTTAAAGAAAGTAGAAATAATACTATATAACGTAGTTTCATTCAATTGTGAATAATGAATTTCTACAAAATTAACGCCAAATATATTCAATACAAGAACACACATATTCAACCCTGGCTTCCGAATCCTCTCCGCTTTCGGTTAAGCACCATTATGTATACATATATATATATATATATATATATATATATATATATATATATATATATATATATATATATATACATATATATATATATATATATATATATATATATATATATATATATATATGCATATATTATACTGATCCAAATATTATGTAGATCTAAATTTCCATCTACGCTGTATAAATTTATCATATCCTGCAATTCAGAATCTGCCTCTCAAAACCTCATCAAATATATCCATCTATAAGCGCCAAAGATTCTATTCACTTATTACATATATTATTCGTAGCACGTAATCCACAATTTACTTCCATAAATAACCATCGCCCCTTTTGGAAAAATAGAAAATGCAAGATCCGATTACAGAATCTAAAACAAAACAAAAAAGGGCAATAAACTCGCAGTAGTGGAAAATTGTTAGAAAAGCCCCTGTCACGCCATGAAAACGCCCATTCCCCGATTTTCCACATCATTAGCCGGCCGGGAATCGAACCCGGCTCCCCTGCCATTAATATGAGCATATCACTGCTGTGCACGCGACGGTTTTGACATCAAGCCCTTGTGCTTGAAGCTCGATAACACTGTGCGACAGAGTGGGTTACAATGACGTAACCCGAAATGAGTAATCACACTATTTAAAAAATCATATTTACAAGTGGTTTTTTTATTTTCCTAAATTGAGAATCTCTATGGTAATACTATTACGAACTATTTTCTATGTCTAGCTGTATAATATTTATTGTCTGTTGTGCTAATTTATGACATTACAATTGTCTAGGACGTACTGACAAATGACATTGACACATTGCTAAATTTTGACATATAAATTTACTTTAGAACTTTTTACTAAATTTAGTAAAAAAATCGATTTGAAAAGTGATCTTACTATGAAGAAACGACTGTCAATTAATTGTCAAATACCAAATTTAAAACCCAGCTTTATGCAATTCTTTTGGCTCATTTGAAATTTTGTCTTTTTTCGTTTGTTTGTTTTTTCTAATATGTATTCGTATTTTTACTACATATTTAGTTTTTGGTATTATAAATAATACCAATTAAATAAAAAAAAATTATAACCAGTAGTTAACTGCAAGAACGCAGTTTTTATGGCAAAGATTTTTGAAACCAATTTTTTTGTGTAAAATAATTGCAAAGGTCTAATATTTTTGTGAAATATGTCGCTTTTTATGTTTATTTTTTTCATTTATTAACAAAAAACCATTGGAAAATTCACATGTTTTACAGATTCTGAATATTGTTCCGATTACCACACGTCGTGAACAAGTCACTGTAAAGTTCCAACAGTCAGACGATTGAACTTACTTATTACATATCCTTTTGTAATTTGAATCTTAACGATCCACATACGAATCGAAAACATCGAAATAGTGCAACCACACTGAAAGTGTTGTCGCGTTTCGTAACAACATTTTCATTTAACAATTGGAAAATTGGAAAATAAAATTTTATGCATGAAGATATGAATCTATGCCTCCATGTTTTTATGAGAGAAATATTTCATCCGATTTATAAAGAATGCAAAACTATTAAACTCAGGAAAAATCAAGGCTTTTGTAGTGTAAAAATAAAAGTGAAAACAAGAATATATTGATTAACAAAAAAAATAACTTTAATGTAAAAAAACGTGGTGTGCTGTCGACTTACATTTACGACAACTGATATCAAGCATCCCAAGTTTCTTTTTCAATTTTTATAAAAAAAAATAAAGTGATTGATCAAAAAAGTTATTTTTTTGTTTAATAACTTTATTCTAATTCTCAGCTTGTTAAAAAAAATAAGAAATTAAAAATAATTTTTATAATAAGATATAGTGCTAACAGTATCTAATACATTGTATTAGTTTCTTTCGATTGTCAATTGTTCCTTCTCCAGTAGAACGTATCATAAAAATTGTATAAAATTTAACTATAACCTTATTAAAATATTAAAAAATGAAAAGTGAAAAGAAACTCAATCTACACTTAATATACGTAGGAAAAGTTTGCATGTTTGTTTATTTGTTTCTCCGCGAAAACCTCTGGAAGAACACGCCAGGTTCAAAAATTCTTCTTGTTTTAGAAAGACCATACGTTGAGGAAACTTTGGGGAAGGCTTATGGGCTAATATCATCACGCTACGTATCATCACGCTATCATAAGGACAGAGTAGTGGAAAGCGGAAACGTTTGTTTGTTTACTTTGTTTGCGCTAATCTTTAAACAACATATTCGATTAAAAAAATATTTTCGTTTTTGAAAGCCCATACATAATAGTTATATAATATACCGATATAAATTATATGGACTGAACAGTGGTAAAACGGAAAAGTTTATATGTTTACTTTGTTCACGCTGATGTCTAAACTAAAAATCCTACTTTAAAAATTCTTCGTAGAGGTAGAGTAGTGATGAAAATATAATAGAAGTCGGGAGGCACTACTTCAGCAATATTACGTAACAGGATACGACCACAGGTGAAGTCCCTTCTTAATAATACTATAACTATCACAATACTGACTAGGTTAGCAGTAGGTCAAACCATACTTATACCTCGGACTACTATGATACCCACTACCTTCCCTTTTGGCTCCACAAAATATTTAAATTTAATTTTTGGAATTACAATCCTTACCGAAGATTTTAAGAATATGGAATCAAAAAATTCAAAACAATTTTTAAGACTTTTTTTGCTTTATGAAAACCAAAAAAAAAACAATTTATGTTGAGATTTTCTTTATTGAATTTGTCTATTGTTTCTGTTTTAACAATTTCATTACTACGTCTTACAGTAGCATTAAAAACCTAAGCAGTGGTAATTTAATTGTTTTTTTCATAAAAAGAGAAACAAAGTTTATTTTGCAATGTTTTTACTGTTAAACTGTCTAAAATATTAAAAAATAAATGTCTTACAAAGGGCTACGCTACTGCATTAAAAACATTTTAATGCTACATAATAAATTAGAAGTTCTAAGTATTTTGTAACAAACTAACCGACGCGAGCAATACAACGAGCAAAGGAACTAAGGGCAACTACGAGGAGAGGTCAAAGAGTTCGCTGAATGGGCTTGAAGGAATATAAAAACGTGATGCTATTTTTCCTTTTCAATGTATTCTCCTTTACCCTTATACATTTCTCAATCTATCGATTAATTTATTTATATCCTCAAAACCTTAAAAAAATGTTACCTCTTTGTCTTGAAAATAAGCTAAAATTGCAGTTTTGACCTCATCACTGCCTTTTTTTCCACAAAGCACCTTTTTCATTTTTGAGATCAAATAATAATCACCTGGAGGCCAAGTCTGGACTCTAAGGTGGATATTGCAATATTTTAAGGTTGCACTTGTGAAGGGCAGCCATCGCAACATGTCTCTCGTGTACAGGTGCATTGTCGTACAAAAGCAGCACATCTCTCGCTAATATCCCTCGCCTTTTCTCCTTCAAAGCTTCTTTAAACTGCTCCAATAGACCAGAGTAGTACTCTCCCATTACAGAAACATACTTATCTTTCAAGTTAATGAACAGGATACGCTTTGTGTCCCAGAATACCGTCGTCACGACTTTTCCGGCCGGTTGCAATATCGAACTTCTTAGGGGTTGAGATACCTTTTTATGTCACTACGTGGACTCCTGTTTGGATTCAGGCTCGTAGTGATGAAATCTAGTTTGTCTCTTTTTCCGTTTGGATCTTTGTATCCAAAAAGTCACATGGACACTTGACACGTCGTCCCTTTTGCGGTGATTTTAAAATTTTGGTGACCCGTAAATACACATACGATATTTTATTAATTTGCTATCAAGGTTATTTAAACCTTCCATATTATCATCATTAAAATAATTGCACTACAAAACAATAGTTAATGTAGATATCGGAGTTCCTTCTCATAAGAGCAATTGAAACGCAGCTGTGCTCTCGCAAAAAAAATATCTGAAGAAGCGAAACATGCCTGTTGGCTTACCAAGAATGGTCTATTAGCAATAAGCACGAATATCACTGATCTTACTTAACACAATGACGAATGAGAAATGCAATACAGCGTGCTTCTTTTTCGACCAGAAGATAATTATAAGTAAGTTTAAATGTTAGCTGCTATAATCTAAATGGAAAAATAAAGAAATGCCAACGAATTAAGAAAAAACTTTATTTAACTTTTTTTGAATTGACTTAATTTATATTGTCTTTATACCGTTATGCAATAATTAATTGAGAATTTACCCTAATCAAATTTGGAAAAGTATGAATGATTTGAGAAAAAATAAAACGTATGAATTTTCAGAATATGAGAAACTTTATTCGACAAGAAAAGTTTAATAAAAACTACATATAATAGGCCGAAGCAGCTATAAAACGAGTTGCGTAGAATGAGAAAAAACGTATTAAGTCACGCGTTTCTCAGAATTTCTCTCCATAAAAACTACCGGAAATAATTTCTTTCAATATATCCTTTTTCTGGTTAAATTATGTTTTCAGGTCGATATTTATACAACAAATCGTATTTTCAGGTTAATAACTATACTGCAAATCATATTTTCAGGTTAATATACAAATATACTGCAAATCGTATTATCAGTTTCATAACAATACTGCAAATCATATTTTCAGGTTAATAACTATACTGTAAATCATATTATCAGGTTAATAAATATATACTGCAAATCATATTATTAGGTTAATATATATACTGCAAATCGTATTATCAGTTTAATAACTATACTGCAAATCATATTATCAAGTTAATAAATATACACTGCAAATCGTATTATCAGTTTAATAACTATACTGCAAATCATATTATCAGGTTAATAAATATATACTGCAAATCATATTTTCAGGTTAAGATCAGGGCATAAGAAAAGGGCAAATCGCATTTTTCAGGTTAATAAATATATACTGCAAATCATAATTTCAGGTTAATATCTATACTGTAAATCATATTTTCGCGTTTATATATATATATATATATATATATGTGTGTGTGTGTGTGTGTGTGTATGTATGTATGTATATATGTATATAATAAAAAGTAGAAGTAATCAAATTAATTATATTTTTCTCACTCGGAATTACAGACGGACACGCGAATTTTAAAAATACATGTCTGATCAATGCTGACCGCATACCTCTCTAAAGTTTTAAAGAAACGCCTAACAAATGTGAGAAATGCCTATCAAATTATAACCCTAACCTAAATAAACTTTTTTCTATAGGATCAACGAACCTTAAATATAAAGTATAATCTATATTTAAAATAAAATAACCATAAAGGCAATGAAGATATCGTCAAAAAATAGGGCTGTGAATAAAACAGAAAAAAATCATCACTTTCCCTTTTTACAGGACACCAGGAGTAAAATTGTTGGTAAAGCAAAAAGTGCGCACCCCGCACTTTTTATTTTACCAACAATTTTACTATTATTTACTAAATAAACAATTGTAACAAAAAGTTAGAAACAAAATGGATAAAAGCTGCTGTGAGCAAAGAAAAGGGGCAAAGATATCCGCACAAAACTGAGACCGAGAACAGTCGCAGAGCAGAGGAAAAAGAGTTTTTGGAGAAAATTGTACTATCTGACAAATCGTTTTAAAATCCAGTAAGTTTTAATTATAAATAGTTAACCAATGTAAAAAAGAATCGTGAAAGTGGGTCAAGAATAGCAATCTCTAACTTACATACGTACCTACGTATGTCCCTACGTACATACGTACATATGTGTCGACGTATATACGTACATACGTACATATGTGCCTACGTACATACATACTTACGTACATACGTACATATGTATCTACGTACACACGTACATACGTTCATATGTGCCTACGTACATACGTACATGCGTACTTATATGCCTACAGACAAACGTACATACGTACATAAGTGTCTACGTACATACGTACTCACATACATACGGAAATACGTACATACGTCCTTACGTAAATGCCAAAGGACAGAGATGCATGTCATTTTTGAAAAGTAAATTTATATCACAATAAATATATAAAAATAAGTGAAAAATTTTATTATTTTTTTAAAAAAGAACCCCTCTCACAAAAAGCTATTATTAAACGTCGATTACTTGTTAAATTATCCGAATTATAATTACTTCAAAGATCAAAACTTGAGACTGGCGCCCTGGTAAATAATAAAGCACACGCCTGCAGCGTACGCAATGTATATCATCTTGGTCGAAAAATTAAAAAATAACGTTTATTTTGAAAGTATTTTTTTTTAATTATATTTAATAAAAATAACCATTACACTAAATTTCACAAAAAGCTCTAAATAAATATTTTCTTTTCACATTATAAAGCGAATATAAAACGGAAAATATACGAAAATTGTTGTGAATTTCCAAAAAAAAAAACAAATTTTATTTAAAACGTACAAGCAATAATATTGTTGTGCACATCCACGACACCGAGTGAAGTTTTATAACCATGCTGTGTAATGTGGTAGTTGTGGTGATAAAACGCGTAAGTGGAGTACAGAGAACGATCGGCGGTATCTCATTACCCTTTGATGTGGGCCAGTTGTGCCGACGAAGGGAGGCAGTCATATCGATATGTCGATATATTTATATAATTTTTAAGTTTGAACAAGAAACCCTTTTATTTTCATTACGTCCATGCTTTTATCACGTTACATTGTATCGGCACTTTTAGAATTAAATGCATAACATTTTACGGTATTTTATATATAAAATATATTTATCATACGCCCTTGAAATTATGTTATAAATGTAACAGTTTGAAAGTGTTTTAACGCTGCTTTTAGAAACGTTTTGTACCACTAACTTGTAGCGTTATAAAACTAAGATGTAACCGCCCAGCGCGGCGCACGTCATAAGCTATGCATTTACGTAATGGGTTACAGTATTTTACACGTTTTATTGCGAATTATATAATCGACATACATTGGACTAGACACGCATACAATTGGTGTACGTGAGTTATTTGTTTATTGAGAATATTTCATCAATACTATTGACTCAATATACTTATTGGTTTGGGCTGCATTTCAAGTATTGAACAAATCATCTGTAAAACAACCCTAATGTCTGACAGCGTTTAAGTGTACAGTTTAAGGTTAAAGAATAATTATTATCTGCAACATAATTAACAGTATAACACATTTTATGTAAGACTGAATGTCTGAAACGCATTACTTTTTGCAGGCCAATTACCCTGTACCACTTATAAATATATTAGTTTTATAAACCTATATTTGTATCCTTAGTCATTGGACCAGAATCTGTTCACAATGTTGTTATTTTTTAAGGCAGTTTGGGAAGCAGAGGCTTTAAAGAGACGTGTAATATGTCCCCAGTGTTTAATTATCCTAATTATTATGTATGTTTGAAAAAATGAGAATAAAATATAGATACTGGCATTTGGTTACGAATATCAAATAATATTATTTCATTTAACTTGCATCGACAAACTATATAGAATAAAAATGTAAAAAATATATATAGAATACTACTATAGAACCCTTTCGGTTTCATTTTCCCCTCTTTGTTAAAAGTGCTATATCAAAAATGGAAAAGGTTGAATTCGCTGGATTGTTTTCAGGATACCGTATCTGAAACGAAACCTTATAATATTTCTCACCTGTTCGTTTATCTGTTCATCTGTCCCACCAGTTTTTCTTAGAAACCGTTTGAAGTAGAAACTTAGAGAGGCATGTGACCAGCTTCTCATGCTTATTTCGTTTCGTATAAATGAAACTAATACAAAACAAAATCTATTCCAAAAACAGAATTAAACATGAACACGATTTATGGCTACGTCAAAATGAGCAATATATTTTTAAATTGAATAAAACTGTACATATATTCATAATAAAAGAAATAAAATAATGAAAATAATACATATACTCATAAAGACAGAAAAAAGAAATCGTAATGTCACATATTTCCATGAAAACTTCAATCATCTATAGTACATTGAAACTGTCGTTCATTTGGGCGCGATTAAGTCCCCATACCCGACTTTCATTTTAAAAACTTCGAAAAAATAACTAATACTGAAAATGAAGACTGCTCTTTTCAAGTCATCGCTCCCTGCAAAGAACACAAAGAAAAATTAAAATTCTCTACATAACAAAAAGATTTTCTTTCAATAGTGGACTTATATAACGCAAGATATTCACCCGTCATCGATAAAAGACCACACTCTAACATCATACAAAGTTAACCATTTTAAATAAAATAAAATTTTAAATTATATTTCATTAAAAATACCCTTTTTCATTCCCTAAAATGGTGCCTCTTAATATCACTTATCTTATAAGTTACAGAAAAGAATATATTGTTTGTTTGTAACTCTATCACTTGAAAATTAATAAATAAATTTAGATAATGTTTTACAAAAATATTACACATAGTTTCTCAAATATCATGTGCTATGTCAGTATGTGGCATAAACTATAAACTCGTAAGCAGAATTAAATAAATTTTACGGATTCTTTTTACTTAATTAATATATTTATAAATATATAATGATCATGTACCTCTCAAAATATATGACGGTATTTGTAATGGCTCGCACTTCGCTCCTAATATTTTTACCTGATAGTAATTACGTTCCGAAAATTTAATACTATTGATATATAAAAAATATATAATTTATATAGGTAATAAAATTGTAAAATCTGCCTGTGTTTACATTGAATTTATTTCAAAGACGTAATATAAGTGATAGGACACAAATATTAATTTTGGAATATGTGTACGTCTCCTAGTTTGTTTATTTGTTTGCTCATCTCGCCGGAACCACCAAAAGGGAATCCAATTTAAATTAAACTATTCAGTTAAATGGGAACTAAGATAACATATAAGCTTTTTTACATGAAATCGACGAAGTAAAAAATAAGATATGATAAAAAAATTGCTCTTACAATAATTACAGATGGCGCTACTTGTATTTCAGAGGTCTACGTACACAACTATTTATTAATTTAAAATGAAAAACGCACAGTACCAACGGTGTCGCAACTTGCAACATAAACAACACCACTATAGCATCTCTTTTGATAAAGTTTGTCAAATTAGGAACAGATGGCGTTAACATGCTATGAATCTTTTTTTACTTATGGTATTGAATATGACGAGAACAATATCAACTAGATGGCGTTATTTGCTTAATATTGCCAATTTGCTTTCAGGAATTAAAAAGTAGAGAGTGGAACTTATTAACAGAATATCTTGTTCATTTTATTATCAACTAGGTGTACTTTACAACTTCGCTTGCATTTAATTACGTAATGCAAGAAGAGGAAAAAAACTACTCATTTTCGAAAGAAACATTTTGAGAAGGATTTTGGACCTATTTAAGAGAACAACATGTGGAAAACTCTTCACAACTATGAAATTTACAGAAAATATGACAAATACGGTGGAACCGATATTGTGAGAACCATAAAAGCATCACGTATTAGGTGGCTTGGCCATCTTTACAGATATGCTGATATTTTCCTGCCAAAGAAGTAACTTTTTCGAAGATTGAAAGACTAGGCGAAAAGAACGACTATCAATACGTTGGCTTCCATTTTTTTAAGTGAACTCTTTTATTTATCCACGAGCTTCTTATGAATTACCTTTATTTATCAATTATCGTCGTCATGTAATTAATTAATTTATAATTAATTTATGATGAATCAATGAGTCGTAGCTCCTAGAAGTAGCAGTTAAATGGCCAAAAATATCGGCAAAACTAGAGAGAACATCACCACAGGAGCGACAAAAAGAAAAAGAACGATCCGTGCAGGGAGAGTCCTATATATATTACGGGGTGCTAAAGTAGTTCTGTTCCCACACCAGTATATGAACAGCATCTCCTATCACAATGCCGCCAAGGCGGCTCAACTGACACACTACAACAAGTTCTGTACCATTACTAGCAGCGAGATTCTAACATCCAACCGTATACTGTCACCCATGAAATGGCACAAAATCCGTCCGTCATCAAGTCTACGAACTCCAAGTAAACCATCTACGCTCCATTTATTTCATCAAAATTCGCTGTAATTTGGAACCAGTTAGAACCTCACAATGATACTTTTTGGGATTCCCATCGGTTTCCAAAAGAAAAGTCGAGTCTAACTGCTAACAATAACATACCTATAATTAAATCATTAATCCAAATAAATTATAATTTCGATACATTCCCATTACAATAATACAACTATAATAAAAAAATTTACCCAAATAAATAATAATTTCGATATTATAAATCTATCGATACACAGCTACAGCCATCACTATCGTCTCTCTAAACATCATTAGCTTGAATGAGAACCGTCTAGTGGCAAATACGCCAGGCATTTCGGTAATCAACTGCCGACTGAGGAAAGTATGTTTTAATCATACATACCACTCAGTTGCATATTTATTCATATCATACCTAATTATTTTGAAAAGCTCGCCTTATACCCAATCAATTGCGCATCAAGATAACTGCATGGAATTGTATATATCGGAGAAATTCCATTACTCCCGTCTTTTCTATAATAACTTGAGACATACCTTAGTATGTATAAACAAATATACCTATTATCTAAATCTAAAATATACATAATAATTATAAACAAAATCTATATTTAATTAATTTGAGCATTATAAATTGATTTGCTTAATTAGCACGCAATTTAAAATGGAAAATAATTGACCCGAACGTCAGCTCGTTACTTTGATTCTGACAATAGGATATTTCGAAGACTCAAAGTAAATTAGTTTTTTGAATAAACACGTCGTTGGACTAAATATGTTTTTTTCAAATCGATTTAAAGATTTTTGATATGAACGATTTAAAACAAGCGGACGTATTAACATTTACTTGTATTTTTTTAATAACTTTACACCGCGGTTTAACTCCAGTAGAGTTATATTAATTATGCTAGAATTACCTTAACTATGATAGCATTTAATACTCATCGTATATATTCTTTATTTAAAGCCTATATAAAGAAAAAAAAAGAAAATCAAACTCTTTAAAAACCCAATTAAATTTTTTGACTTCATATTTAAAATGATACCTTTTAAGTTAAAATCACAGTTTTCTAAGTTATATAATTTACGAGATAACTCTCTGTGACTGCTTTATGTTGGACAATAAAACCCTAACAATAGAATTCTACAATTTACAATTGTCTGGAGAGAATTTGTTTGTATGAAGACATCCTACGTTGACACAATCACAAAATTTTGCAATACCAATATTTGGGTTCCGTACCTCTAAAGAAAAAACAGAACTCTTATAAGAACACGTCGTCGCAATGGTGTGTTGGGTTTATCACAAAGCATACGGCCTTTGACGACGCGGCGCACCGCGGTGACCCGGGTTCGATTCCCGGGCGTTCGTCGAGCGGGACTGGACGGGTGTTATGGTTGGCTGTAAGAGATTGCTCTCGTAGCAATAAGTCCGCCATATGTATCAATTAGATACACTAAATAGATAAATAAATAAGAATACCCACGTGTCCATCTATCTGTCTGTCGCAGTAACTTTATTCATAAAGCATGTGACATAGGAGTTTTAAGATTAGCATAGTAAAAAAGCACGTAAATCGGCACATATATCATCGCTATCCTAACTAACATTCTAAAATATTTACTTATGTAAATTTTAGGCGAACACAATTATGTACTCCAAATTTGTCTTTTGAATTCCATATTTTTTTAGAAGTTCCATGTACAGTCTAAACTATCATTTGTAAGGCTAAAAATAATTTTCAGAAAATTTAGATATATCTTTAAACATATACTAAAAATGTGGGAAAATTAGGTTATTTCTCATATTTGAAATACTTCTGAAATTAAAATTACGAGAAAACAGAGCTTTAAATGCCTACATACACGTTGTAGGATGACGTATATACACGTTGTAGGTTGACGTACATACACGTTGTAGGATGACTTACATACACGTTGTAGGATGACGTAAATACACGTTGTAGGATGACTTACATACACGTTCTAGGACGACTTACATACACGTTGTAGGATGACGTACATACACGTTGTAGGATGACTTACATACACGTTGTAGGTTGAGATATACACGATAATATATATGTGCCCCTTTATTTATATTAGGTATTATTAAATATTTATTGAGCTAGGAAATTAATTTTAGTTATGAGTTAGGATAAATGAAGTAATTCCACTTCAACTGAGGTACAGAAACCTTAAAACGCAGACTCACAATGGGCAGGTTTTGTAGAATTGAGTTATGTATATAGGAACTATCCACTTTCGTACCTAATTCAGCTGTTTGGCCATTCAATCGCTGTAATATAGGAGTGTCACTTGTTTGTGACCAGTGAAAGTTAATTTGCTAAATGCGTTGTCACTGTGTATAATAAATGTCATAACGGTTAATTTTTGTATCTAAGCCCTAGTCCTTGACGTTGCTTACGTGAAATACAAAAGTTGACATTATCTATTGATCGATTACTGTTAAAACATATCAACAATGTAAGTTTAGTGCTGCCATCTATGGTTTTAATGTGAAGTCTTTATTCTATAATTAAACTGTCAGTTCATATTTTGACACTGAACGAGTCGCTATCTTTTAGGTTATGGGCCTCTCGCTCATAAATCGAAAATTTTTGGTGAGGGCGTGGGAAAGATCATACCAGATTACGGGTGTGGGATATTTCCAGATTCAACTTTTTATACCCACAAAACCTTGGTTCTCAAAATTTGCTTTCTCTGGAAAGGAATCCTCTGTGCTATCTCGCATGCGTTTGGGTCATTGTTCTATTCCTACCCATTTGGCTAGACTGCGGGTCAGAGAATCTCCAATTTGCGATTGTGGGCTTGGAGAAGGCGAACTAAATCATCTCATTTTTTCATGTCCATTGAATAATAGATTTCCTTCGTTTATTTCCAAATTATTAAAATATAAAATTCAATTGCCCATCAATATAAGATCACTTTTATTTATTGCCAACAAACCCATTTTAGGATTAATATAAGAAAGAACGATATCAAAATATAGAATTTTTCATATTTATTTTCATGTTTATTTTTGTTTTTATGTTTGTTTGTAGATTTGTATATATTTATTTTGTACTGTCTGTATATTATAATGTCATTTTCTTCTTTTTTTTTAATTGTAGCTAATTTCTTATTTAGTTTTGTTTTCTTGTATAGTTTATTCTCTTGTTAACAAGCAACAATGACAAATATCCGAAATATGATTTAATCAGTGTTGCACAGGCTTTTTTTCCACACTTGACATTGGCAAAGGTTCTATCTGGAGAGAACGAACGCTATATAATCGAAGATAAAAAACCATAAAGATAATTTTTGGTGTTTTGGTGACGGTGTAAAGGCGGATTTAAGACGTGATTGAACTGGTGTAACGGATTGTTGTATTTTCGGATTGTACAAGTTTAGTTACTAACCATTACAATACTACTAACTATCTTGTCAGTGTGCCCAATCGCCTTATTATTTTTTTTCAACAAGCAATCCGCTTATTATTTTTTTTAATATACCAATATTACAGTACATAGCCACGTCAGTACATAATAGAGTAACCGGTCTGGAAACATCTTATAACGGTCATAATAAAACGTCATCACGGAAATGATACTCGTAATCCAATCCATTAGAACGCTTTTCGACGTGATCGTTAGTCTTTATACGACGCGTTGCAACGTCTCTTTTCGCGGAATCCAGACGCAGGTGCTAAAACTCACAGCTGACATATATGGCTTTATAGCAGCTAGCTAGATAATGGTCTTGCGCATTTTCCAGAAAAAAAAACGGCCTTTTAGCATTGCTTAATGTACCAGATAATATCTCTGCAGCTGTTCCTTTGTGCATATTATTCTTTTATGGCATTATTTATTATTTTTTTTAGCTACAATGCACTATTATACACAAGGTGAACTCATTGCTTCGAGAATAATCTTATATTAAGCAAACCAATATCGATTAAAATTTATAGTGTTCTGGGAAACTACAACCGGTGTAAACTGTGGAAAGATATATCAAATATATTAAATTTATGTAGTAAACAGGCTTTACGAGTTGCTTGAATAAGACAATTTAATTATTAAATATATTTGGCATTAATTTTATAGAAATTCATTATTGACGATTAAATGAAACTACGTGATGTAGTATTATTTCTACTTTCTTTAAGTTCTTTACCACGACCTAGGTTTCGTTGTATTACAACATCTTCACTTCAATCAGCAAAGCATTTTTGCTAACCTGAAGATGTTGTAATACAACGAAATCTCAGTCGTGGTAAAGAATTTAAATAAAGTAGAAATAAGGGTTAAATGCCACACCGAGCCCTGACCAGTCTCTTCAAAGCGATACGAAACGACGTGACGATTTACAAGCAACCCCCTTATTATGTTTTAAATATACCAATATTACAGTATTTCTCAGAAGTAATTTTTTTATTATATTTATAATTTAGGGTCGTTACTAAACTCGTTTTTACACGGTGGATATATTTATGATATTGACATGTTTGAATATAATTGATTATATAATTCAGAAAATGTTGATAATGCAAGAAAATTTATTGATGTTTATCTATAAAGTTTTCACAAAGATGGAAAATTTAGCATAAATTGAAAAGTTATCCAGAACCTAGCCCTTAAAAACATTATCAAAAAAATACACTTAGACGAACGATGCATTACGAACCTACATGTTTGGAGTATTATTGGATTAATTTCTCGTGTCAATATTTCAGTGGCACGCAATGCCCTGTAAGCAACTATACGTAACTTGCCCTGAACATTTAGTATATACATATAACATATTTACGAAAATTCGAACATATTTAATAGTTCACCTCACTCACTTCATAGCATCAGTTCATAGTTGCAAGGCAAGCTGAAGTTTGTTAGACTACCTTCAGCTATATTCAGAATGAAACAGTCCCATGTTTATGACATTCGCATACAAACAACGAATCGTCGTGTTATTATAACATTCTCTCTGTTGTCAGTTTATCGTTCTACTTCGAAAATAATTTTATAAATAATTTTAATAGTTTTCCGGTTTTTCAATACACGTATTATATTTTTTCAGTGAAATACTATGTTACCCGTTTTCTTTGGGCATTAAAATTATTATATTATTAGATTATTTTTCGACTTGCATTTTCGACGTGAAAATCAAACAATGGCGACTATTGAATGTTGCTCTGTATATTATGTGATTAAGGTGGGATTTTTCAATTTATCTTCTAGTGAAAAAATAGTATAATTGAGAATGGTAAATCGGAATCAATTTTGAAATTATACGTTCAGAATAAATCTAGTTTAAGGCATTTTCACAGTAATTTTCACGATTAATATTTGTGGCTAATAAGAAGTCCCATTTTAAATTAAGTATTTTGCTGGCCTTGTTTATTATTCGGAACTAAATATAGTAAGTGGAAATAGGTGGTTTTGATAATTTGGCCAATTCTGATAAACAATATGCTAAATTTGAAAAAAAATTTATCATTCATTTTGAAATTTGTATAGAGGGGTAATTAGCTATTGTGAATCGAGAACATAATGACATAGACTTAAAGGTTAATAGATACTATTTTATTTTTAGGTAAGCAAGAATTAGATTTTCATGGTCACGATTAAGGTTATAGTCTAATAAGTCGGGGTAACTACGCCGAGAGTTTATCGTTTTTCAGTGCCCACGATTCAATTATTGAGACACATTTAAAATCTATTACAGCATCAAAGCCTATCAAGGGTGGTCGCGGCCCTGAACATTTGTGCGCATGTGTTTACATCTGTATAATTTTTCATATGTCCATCCCTTCGCAGCTTGCCCTTCCCAAAAAGCACAGCACGCCACTGCAATATTCCATCTAAATAAAACTGTGACAATTTCTTAATTTTGGCCTACCTAATTAATATTTTTTATTTTATTTATTTCAAAATTTTAACAAGATATAAAAAGGTACACATGAAAGGAAATACACGTTTTTCGGACTTATTGCTATGTGAGCAATCACTTTCAATCAATTATAATGGTTAAGTAATACGAGAGAATATAAAATATATTTATAAACCGAAACTCTTACGAAATTTACGCACTAGAATATATTTAAAGATAAATCAGAAAAATACCATATCAGAAAAAATAATAAGTCAAAAACAAGATAATAAATTTTTAAAAATATATTAATGATAAATCTTGGCATGGAATGATTGAGAAAGGAGGACCGAGGTGGAATAAAGGGATTATGAGGTGAAGAACTTTATCAGGGCGCGTTTCTGGTGAAAGGATCCAGTTGAATCCAAAGTTTTGTAGCCTGGACAAAGAACGTTCATGAAATGTGACTGAAATGTGTTTACGAAAAAAGGCTATGTGTGGGTTCAGTCTGAACATGTTTTCATAACCCTCGAGCATGAACTGACAAGCAACTATATTTCTTTCAAAATAAATTTTATAATTTAGGTTATTCAAAATACTCTAAAGATTTCAGTAAAAACTTTGAATATACGTTTCGATGTCAAGCAGAGGTAGCAAGTGTGATAAGTAAGCTTTGGTTTTAAGAGTTAGAATATTTTAAAGACACTTGAAAGAATGAATCCTGCTGAATATACGACCATTAACATCATTTATTCAAATTTCCAGCTAAAACTTTGGTCTATCAGTATATCCAAGTCTTTATCAGTTGACGTAAATAAAATAGAGGTGTCATTTCATGTCATATTTCAGAAAGTATGATTAGTTTTTAGTATTAGGGACTTAATTAGTTTAACTTTTATGATTCCACTTACTGCAATGGGTAATATTCTTCTACAATTAAACAACAACAAAGAATAATTACAACATCACCTATGTTTAATACGAAAACAAAAACTACTACTCTAAGAATACCCGAAAACATATTAAACCTTCGCCTCGCTACATTGAAATTCCAAAACAATACAATTCAATTGAATTCAATTCACTAGATGTCTTATTTGAGGTCGACAATACATATTTAGCAGCTCCCAGTAGTGCAAGCCTGTATACTTTCAGGCTATTACCCAGAAACAGGTTCTGTCTGCAAGTAACAATGCAAGTTTTCGTCTGAACTGTTTGAACAAATGTCTCTGTACAGTCGTAATGAATAATTCGAGTTTGATGCAAACAGTATAAGTTTTTTAAAAATAATAAATTATTTAAAAAATACTACAAATATTATATAGATTTACAACAGTAGTACAAACGTTACACAGAAGTACTTTCTATGAGAATTCGTTCGTTGTTCATGCTGCGAAGATATGGAACAAACCGAAATTCTGGCAAGCGATTTTCACCGCCATTCAAGAATTCAAAATTGGTCTAAAAATCATACCTTTCCTAATTTTATATTCCACATTCCACTTGCTTTCATGTTTCTCTTCCTGAATCCCTCACTCCTGATCCAATACCCCGGTTTTTGTTTTTTTCCGTTTCTTTTTTTTTTAATTTACTTAGTCTATTTCTTTGTCACATCTTGCTATCTACCTGACCTATTACTTCATATATGCCATGTAACTGGTTGACTGTAAGAGATTGCTTCTCTCAGAATTGGTTCGACAGATGATTATTCATCAAAGAAGTAAAAAAATAAATATATATATATATATATATATATATATATATATATATATATATATATATATATATATATAAACAAAGTAATTCCATACGTAAAATATTTACAACCCCGTTATTAACCAATGCAATATGCAAATTCTAAAAAATCCTTTTACAAATATGTAAAATAATTTGAATATTTCAAGTATATGATACTTATTTTTAATTATTTATATAATTAAGTACCTAAATAATTCTAAAAAAAAATTTACTTAACATTTCCAATTGAAATTTGAAAGATAGAATCCGCGAAAGAAAAAATTTCATTATTACTTTAGCTAACTCGAACGGAAACTTCAAAAATTCAAAAACTTCCAGTGTTTTCTAAACCATTCTGGGTGCTAAGGCGACGAATGGAAACACCAACAAAACTCTAGAAAATTTTCGCACGCCACTAACATACCATTTGTCGCCAAAATTTTGATAAGGCGTATTTTTTTAATAAAACTTCTAAACACAATTAAATGAAACTACGTGATGTAGTATTATTTCTACTTTCTTTAATTTCTTTACCACGACCTAGGTTAATATTAGCAAAGGTCTAAATAGGATTAGCAAAGATCTTTGCTAATATCCCACCTAAAGATGTTGTAATACTGTAATACAACGAAACCTAGATTGTGGTAAAGAAATTAAAGAAAGTAGAAATAATACTACATCACGTAGTTTCATTTAATTGTGAATAATGAATTTCTACAAAATTAACGCCAAATATATTCAATATTTGAAAACTTCTAAAGTTGTGTGTTTTTATTTTCATAAATGCACATTTAATACCAAATAATGGCCATTCTCGAAAAAATAACTATATGGTATTGACAAAATATACCACTTAAGGTCGTAGTTACTTCACAAAATTAATTACTTCACTTCAGAAATTAAATTAAATATTGCAAAACGTATTTTAATAATTCATATCAAATATTGAATATATTTGGCGTTAATTTTGTAGAAATCCATTATTCACAATTAAATGAAACTGAACGTGATGTAGTATTATTTCTACTATCTTTAGATAGTAGAAATAATACTACATCACGTAGTTTCATTTAATTGTGAATTCATATCAATTTATCTCAATACATCTAAGAGTTCTCCATAAGAGTTTTTTTTATAGTCCCAAAAACTAATGAAGTTGGGTTACTGAAAATATCTATATTTTAAAATACTCATCAAAACTTATTTTTGGAATTTTCTTCCATATTTTTATATAATCTTGTTCAGAAAAAAGAGGCAACCAAGCTAAAAAATAAAAAGTTTTAAATTGAACCACAATTTCATTTTGAAGAAATTATTAGAAGAATAACTAATTCGAGCATAGCTCCACGTGGGTTAATCTAATTTTTTCGTCATCCCCTTTTAAAAAATTACCCTAAAAACGAATTTCTTTTATGCTATATATCAATTAAGATCTTTACATGAAGTATATACTTGCAAAATTCCATGCAGGGAGGTATAAAGCTGTAGAAATGATGGGGCTGCAACAGACAGATGACAAACACTGGGATATTACAAAATTATAAGTGTAACTGTTTGCCTACGGGACCCTGAAAATTGGCATTTGCTGTAAATAACTTTTCAATACGAATTTATTTTTTCAAGATCAATTTTTTCAAGAATCAAATATACCGGAACTGGCATATTAATATGCTAATGTGGTTGTTCGTCAAAATACATTGAACAAACCAACTTTTGAAGTAACAAATTTACGTCAATCATTATTTTTTCGAAATCATTAACGATTTGGTTGTAATTTAGTTTTCAATGACTAAAAAACTATCTCAGGCAATGCGATGCGTAAATATTCCCAATTTTTCTTTAATATTTCCCACCGTGTTTTGGAGATCTGAAAAACTCAGTTGATGAAATTTTCAGAAAAAAATGAGATATTTTTAAAGTCACGTTATGAATGAACTTTTTGTAGGTAACTTCTGTAAGTGTCTCTACTTACTAAAGTTGTCCGATTGACGTTTGTTTAAAATCACAAATTAAAACATTTTTGTAATAATTACTAATAATATCGAATTGCAGCAAAACTTATATGAAAATCTTAAATAATTCATTTATTAAATACAAATTTAAATTATAAATAATTGAAATCCGACAATAGCATTGTTTCTCTTTGTCATCTTCTACGCTATGTTTTTATTTATTAACGCCCATTCTGATTTAGTGACAGAACCTTTGCCAACATAGATTTAATAAAAAATCAAATAGACAAATTTAAAAAAAATCTATCTCGTTGTCCTGTTCTTATACAAATTTACTGCAATGTAAAATATTTTACTTTTTCTTGGATATTTCTCTTGACTTTTCATAATCTAGACAAAAGTTATAATGTAATTAAGCAAATAAAAAAGACAAAAATACAAAATTATAAGAAAAAAACAATATAAATTACAATGGAAAAAATATTTTCAACCAACAGAATATAACGCTGATCCTGGATATAAATTAACTGACAGTTAACCATAGACTAGTTAACCATGAACACAAGCAATTGTTAATTATATTACCAAGTCAGGGTTGTGAGAAAAACCATACAAACAGTCGACCTATGGTTCGGAATCTGTTTCGTATATTACGGGAACTGGTGGTTAATGCATACTCTTTGGACTTGGAATGAGCAGTCTGAATTAGTAGAAATGACTATTACTAACGAATCTATTAAGGGGATCATACGACTACTAATTTTAAAATAAATTACCACATCTCAGCCCCGTCACCATTAAGAATTCTTGTGAGACGAGTTCTTCTGATTTTACACACATTCTTTTGCAAAACTCCCACCACTACCGCGATGTTTTCAGGTATTTTTTTTCGTCTATTATAACCTTCAATATCATGTTTCATATTTTAGTAACTTTATTAAGCGTGCTATTGTACCGATGATGGAAATAAAATGATATAATGACCAACCGATATAGATAACCAAACACAACGCGCAATATAATAAGCGTTTAATTATTGACTAAGTTTGAACAGCTTTCAATGTTGAATAAGAAACTGATGAGAGCTTAATGAGTGATACTGTTCATATTAATTAAGGAATTTACACAGTTGGTACGGCTCTTTGGTGAGTTTACCATCGACAATGTTGAGTACCCATCGGTAAGCAAACAGTATCCAACAAATGTATACAGAACATCAGAGTATCTAGATCATGATGCTGACATGTGTACTTATACGAGTATAAACATGTGTAAGCGGCTATTGCGATGATTTTGTACAGGTTGATTTGCAAAAATATCAGTCAAGTGCAGGTCTGAAAAGGCAAAAAATTGGTGTACCCCAATGATCTATATCTCTTGAAATAGTTCATGCAAGTAAACAAAATAAAAACTCTAGATTTTTTTTAAATTTTATGAAATCCTAGCATAAAAGAATACCAACAAGAAACCAGAACAGGAATCATCAGTATCAGATCTGGAATTTTTAAGGGAATTCCTGTATCCCCATCTATACTAAGTGATCAGGGAGGATACAAGAGAAACGGCATATTCAGGTGGCCAAAGCTTAAGGTAGTCTATCAGGACAGAAAGTTCCCCAATATCACCAAGAAGATACTGATAAGAACGCTTGTTTTGTCCATCTTCCTTGCGAAAAAAACCAACAAATCCACCAACTCCAGATTAAGGTCAAATTATCAATCATCTGCTGGCAAGGAATTCTCAGTGACTCTCGTCATATAGTTTGTTGGTGACCAGACAACCTAGACAAACTACCTATTCTAGGGAAAGTAGGAAGCAAAAGACCTTGGGGTCTGTTGCCTAACTACTCGTCTTATCAGATTAAAATCTTCGCAGAAGTCCCGTTCACTATCGCCCTGAGAAATTAGTTTGGAATCAGCTGATCAGATCCTTCTAGTATGTATCTATATACTTAGAAGCAAATTAATTAAGATTTTTAAGGTATTCGCACCTTTATTTCTGCCTAAAGTCGATTTGGAGCAGGCTGTATAAGTAAATTCCTCATGAATTGCTCGGAACAAATTGATAAATAGATGTGCAAACACAATTTACTTGCAATAATTAATAATTACAATCACTTGTTAGGCCCGTACGCGTGGTACGGAATTATTTACCGTCGGACACGTGCTCAAACAGACGGCCACAATGCTACTGTTTATATACCATATATACACACTCGCCTCGGTAATTGACAAATTTCGTAATTACTTAAGATCCGAGAAGAATTTTTCTGAAAAACACAGGCTTTGAAAAAAATAATGAAGAAATACTGGTTGGTCTTGCAATGATTTTAAAGTTCGGTAGTCAGTTTGTAAACCATATGAATTTCATTATTTTCGTTAGCGAAAGATATGGATAGATCCAGAATTACTGAAGGGGTGAGATTGTTTCAGCAATCCTAGATCCATCTACATTCAATTTTGTTGGTAAACATTTCAGTTGGAGATCAAATTAGTAAAAAAAAATATTAAATGTATAGTGCATCACGTATTTTATACAAAAAATACAATACGTGCACATGCATCTTACATGTAAAATGCGACAAAATTATTTTTTGCGAACGCTTTAGAAGTTATGTCATTAAATAGGTCTTTTGACGAAAAGTTTTCGTTTCAGCATTACAACATATGTAAGCTCTCAGGTCGAAGAATTCCCAGATCTATGCAACCTATCCAAATTTATAACTAGTCTTTTAGCCTGTCCAAATCTACTCGAGTGGATCAGATTCAAGATGCCTAGTCTCGATACTAAAATAAACAACATTGCTCCATTAGAATGCACATACCACAACACTACCTTGAGATTCTCCTCGGTTATTTCCTGGATGTGTGGAGGTTTTAACAAATACCATGTGAATCTAGATATAGCTGACTCTTTAATACAGTTTCGATTCGAGTATGTACCTAATTTTTTCTCCAATACTTGTTCTTTCTGTGTATATACATATATTTATGAGATACGTAATACATAATATAATTTACAATATTTAATGATAATTTTTTAGTGCTTTGAATGCTTTATATATAACTTTCTTATTAAAAAGTTATGAACTCATAATTTACCGAAATAGGAATCATCACAAGCCGAGATTAATTTAAATGATTTAAATATATTTGTTTTTTAAATGTTTATGTTTCCGATTTAACGGTACTTTTGAAATGCAAACATAAATTATAACACACATATTAATTAATTAATTAAATAAAAAACATAATTTGAAAAGAATATCAGGAAATCTTCAATATAAAATACTGCATTTATATCTTATATCCATATCCCCACCATGCACTCAAAAATATATTTTGTCGAATATTATATTTAGATCTAGGTACAACTTTTTCTTCAGCTCCTGGCCGCTGGCTTTTACTCTCAAAATTAATATAAATATATGTTTAATATATTTGGCTTTAATTTTGTAAAAATTCATTATTCACAATTAAATGAAACTACGTGATATAGTATTATTTCTACTTTATTTAAATTCTTTACCAAAACCTAAGTTTCGTTGCAACATCTTCAGTTCAATCTCATCATCACATCTTCAATTAGCAAAGATTGATCTTTGCTAATTGCCCACCTGAAGATGTAATACAACAAAACCTAGATCCTGGTGAAGAATTCAAATAAAGTAGAAATAATTCTACATCACGTAGTTTCATTTAATTGTGAATAAACCACCCAATTTTCATCTCCTGTAACCAGATACTTTAGTCTCTCTATGGTACGATGGGTACTCAGAAGCTCCAAGCACACATTACCTCTCTTCTGATATTGAAAGGGTGTTAGCTCATATGGTAGTCAAATGGAATAGTTCCACTTCTTTCAAAAAAGCATAAAGTTGTTTTTCGATTGTAGTATAAGAGCATGAAAATAGCTCTGCCAAACAATGCAAACTTAATGTGGGATATATTTCAGTAAGGCTTTTAATTTTTTCTAAATCAATTGTAGGAGATGGCTTTGGATGAGGTTTATCGGACAGATCAAAATTCCCTTCTTTGAATCTTTGGAACCAGTGCTTGGTTGTGTCGTAAAAGGGCATACCTTTACTCATCGTTGTGTATATCAATATATATGCTGCGTGATTCTTCGCTGGTTTTTCGCCCTAAACGATATACATATATATATATATATATATATATATATATATATATATATATATATATATATCTATATATATATATATATACCTACCGACATCCTGTTGTATGCCTCACTTTCCTTTAGAAATGTTTCCCAAACCTTTTTTAAGCTATAGATTTCTAATTCTTGACTTCAATTAATTCAGCACCCTCCTCTAGACAATCTTTAATCTTTTATATTACCTGTTGATATATTAACTAAAAAAATGTAACATTAGAAACTTTCAAGGCTTTTTCGCTTGTATCCTCATCTTAGTCTGGATCTTTTCCGCTTATCTATTCTCATTATCCATAGTTTTGTAAACTGAATTACGTTTTCATTTTTTATGAGTTTGTGTAATTCAAAATACTACATTTATTTCCAATTACCACTATAAAAAGCCTACAAAAAATACTTTTCAAAATTTTCCTTTCGAAGATTGCGGCGAGATTTTCCATTTCTTTTGAGTATATGTTAAAACTGACTTACGAATGTCTTTGTTTTTCACAATCACATCTAATTCTTTTGATTAGATATGATTGTGAAAAAATTCATCTGAAATCGTCAATGGCTTCTTGATTTAGAGACAGAACGATTAGTCATAAGAATTCTTCACCATCATACTATATTTGTTAACCGACTTCAAAAATGGAGGAGGTTATGTTATGTTTGATGCCTATTTTTTGTAAATTGATTTTTAGAGATTTGTGTTATTCTTTTCTTGTTTGAAAGAGTATAATAATGATAGGTGATACCAAATAAATATGGTGATAATCTGGTGATGAGGTCCGAAAATGAACAATGAAACTCCTTAACGAATGATTGTAACTCAACTGTGAAACAAGATATTTGTTATAAGTAGTTCTTACTTTGCAAAATAACTGTACCACCTACCAGGTCAGGGTCTGATAATAAGTTCTGGAACTACACAATGAAACTCTTCAACGGATGGTGGTAAATCAATTGTGATTTAAGACATTTACTACTGGTAGTTGTTACTTTGCAAAATAACTCGACTATCAACCAGGTCAGAGTTTGATAATGAGTTATGGAAATGAACAATGGAACTCCTTAACGAATGATAGTAAATCAAATGTGATTCAAAATATTTGCTACTGGTGGCTGTTATTTTGCAAAATAACTACACCAACGACCAAACCAGGGCCTGGTTATGAGCTCTGGAGACGGATGATGCAACTCCTTAATAGATGGTAGTAAATCATCCGCCAATCACAATATTTGCTATTGGTAGTCGTTACGTTGCCAGATCTGATATTGGACTTCGGACACAGAGAACGGAACTCCTCAACGGCTAACATCTAACCACTCACGGCTACTACTATTACTTCGCCTCTGTGTGTTGTTTACAACCAATTTTAGACAATACATATATGTATATATATATATATATATATATATATATATATATATATACCAGCTTTTACCCCGACTTTTAATAATTATACAAAATTCTAAGAAAAAAATAATTGAATGTTAGGTAAAGTGTCATGATTAATATATATATTAATCACTAAAAATTCTAAAATTAAATATTTTTAAGAAAATCGCCTTCAAAAACGGACTAAAAAATAACTAAGTTAAAACTTAGGCATTTTCGAATTTGATGCCAGCACTATCGAGCAACTTAAACAAATGTATAATTTGACTTAATTTATATTTTAAATTTAAAACTTTTCTTCCTAATATATTGACATTACGGAGTAGTTCCATTAAGGGCGTCTTTATAATACAAAACTTTCCATTTGTTTAAGTTGAACGGCGGTGCTGCCACCGACTTCAAAAATAAGTGACTTAGTTATTTATTGGGAATAAGTAGGTACCTATTTTTAGTCAATTATTTCTTATTTTTGAAAAAAAACCTACTTTTTTTGAAGCCAGTTTTTTAAAAAAACATCTTATTTAATTAAGAAAATGGTCTACATCTGTGCACTTAGCTTTATAAGTTTGCAATATTTATTTATAAGTCAATAAATTACTTTGAAAATTGGTTTCGTAAATAAATTTATATTTTAGGATCGCTTTTAATCAACCTAAGGGGTTCACCTCAATTTTCAACCATTCCATTAATCGATATACAGTCGCAGATATATCAAAATTGGTACAGATCTTTCGAACTTCTATTTTTAACCCTTTACAGTGCGACTATTGGATGTTTGTCCTATCCAGCAGGAAAAAAGTTTGTATGTAACCCTATACGCAGTATACGCAATTTACGTCTAGCTTTTGCCATGGCTTCGTACGTCTGGTGTCAGAAACATGTAAAATAAATTTCAATCGAATAGAACTAGATTTCAGTCGGGCTTGTTATATAATTAGGAACTAAGTATTATTTTGAACACAATTTACTAAACCCGACTCTGAATATTTTCTGTGATAAACTAATAAAGAAAACAAACAAATAAACATACAACCTTTGACTTTTATTATATTTATAAACGTAATTAAATATAATCTATAATTTAACCTAGAACCTCTGTAATATATATAAAAAAATTTATTAAAATACGTTGAGTTTTTAAAGCGTGAAAGAAGAACAAACAAACAATTAAATGCAACACGTTTCACATGTGTTATATTAGTAGAGGTTAAATGATTTAACTTCTCTGGATAATTTAATGATAATCTAACAATTTATTGTGGCTTCAAAAAAATACAAGCTTTTTACATGAATATAGTTCAAAAAGCTCGCCACAAAGCTTTCCAAGATTGAGATAAAAACTTAGCCGATGATAATTCAAAACAACGATTTGGTTGTGTGAAATCGCACACGTATACAAACACACACACACGCACACATACACACTTTGCATAACACCATCGAAATTAACATTTTCCCTACTACTAATAGCGCTGGAAGCCCAAGACCGTTACAAATGACTTCTCGATAGAAACGTCACTTATTTGTTAAGTTAGTGCTCAAAGACTCGCTCAAGAAAACAGCAATTAGTGTGCGAGCGAGAGAATACCGCAGACAGAGATGGAGATATCATTCATTTAGCCAATAACAATCGGCGTGTGCAGGGCATCGATTTTCGAGCGAAAATTTTCAAATTTTCCCACCTGTGGGTGTTTGGAAGCGAGTTGGCTTCGTGAGACCACAGTGGATTTCCACTCAAGCGAGTTGGCTTCGTGAGATCACAGTGGATTATGTGAAATGCGGCAAAAAATTATAATCTATGTGGGAAACGTGGAAACAATCGTGGTATTAAAAATTATGACAATGCATATTTAATTATACGTCAAGTCCAAGATGAAAAATATACGAATTAAACATTAAACTGTCGGCTAAACTCGAACGGGAAAGTGTCCGCATCCATCTACTAAAATACCCTAAAGTATGAGTCTAACTCACATTACGAGAGTTCTGTATACATTTAGAAACCCGTAAACATTTAATGTACTAAACTATTTGCTAATATTATTTTTTTTAATAATTCCACAGCGTGAACACTAGTATCTTCCACGAACGTCAAAACATAACACTTATTTTAAAAAAAATTAATTCTAAAATAATCGCTATACTTACCTTTGCGAAGGCTTCTAGAAATTTTACTTTTTCATTATTTTTAGCCTCTCTAGTTTCGAAAATAAAGGAAAAATATTGTATTGTTTTTCAATAATTAAACAATGTCTTTTAAGATGTATTATGTAAAATTAAGAAAAACAATTGAGAGTCTGGACATTTGCCCTTCACCTTAGTTTATAATTTTTTTTTATTTTACATAAAGGTTTGGACTCAGATTGTATAAAATCCGAAACTAAAACTTTCTTAAAAATTCTGCTTATCTGTTTGTTAATTTGTCTGCCTGTTTGATTACTTGGTTTTTTTTTATTTGTTTGTTTCTTTATCTGTTTGCTTAAATTTGTTTTTTGTTCAATTGTCTGTTTATCTCTGTGTTTATAGTTTTTTTTCATGCTTGTTTATTTATGTTTCTATCTGTTTATCAAAGCATTAACCAACGGCTACTGGATCGTTTAAATGAGGTTTTTACTAGGATGTCGTATTTGCTTTAAAATTTCACTAGGATTCCACTAGTTCGATGAGTCTGCTTAAAAATGTAGCTATCTTTTGCATCAAACAAGTATCCTTTGCGGGAGTTAAAATTGAATGATTGACGATAGTGTAATTGTAAATGTATACCAAGAACTGATGAATATCAATTATCACAGCGATCTCTCACGCAGTAGAAATCAAATGCACGTGGTAATGAACCTACAGTATTATGTAACCTACAGTAATTATGTCAGCAAACAATTTAAAGTCCAAACTAAAATAAAAGTTACTTTTATTCAGACGAAAAATGCGGTATTAAAATTTAAACATTATTACTGGAGGAAAACTCCAACGCACTGCCTAACGAAAAAATCTATCCACAAACTTTTAAACAATAAGAACTGAGTTTTTCCCATATCTTCCCTTTAAGAAAGTATCACAGCGAAACGGTTTAAAGTCCAAACAAAAATAAAACTTACATTTATTCAGATAAAAAAAGTGGTATTAAAATTTAAACATTGTTACTGGAGGAAAACTCCAATGCACTTCCTAACGAAAAATATATCCACAAACTTTTAAACAATAAGAACTGAGCTTTTCTTATGTTTAACTTTCACCTTACGAACCCCATTAAATTTTCGATTCCATAATTGTGAAGATAAAAAATGACCCGTATATCTGCGTCATTCCCAAACGGGTTTTTGATTTTTTTCTATAAAGCATTACATGTCGATAATAATAGCCAAACAATGGAATGAATAGTGTTTTTACTAAAACAACAATGAACAAAGAACTTACCAAAACAAGACAGATTTATGTGCGTCATCACATAGTATACGGTAGTGAATCGAAGATTGTAAATATTCATAATATATAGCCGTGTCATAAAACGAATAACACGAGCATATAAAACATTCCTATCTTTCTGATAAATGATTGCAACTATTATCTTATTTCTTTACTTTAAAATACCAAGGTACAAGTTTATTTGGAGCCTTTAATGTTTCAGGTCCCACATCCTAACCTTCAGGTTCGCTACGCCGTGGACTTCCATTTCTTTTGAATATATCCATAATATTCTTATTCCTTAATATTGAACTTCCTTCTATAAGCATTCCTTTACTGTAAATGCTATTAATCCGGGGAATAAATTAGATGCAGAAATCAGAAAAGCTCTGTCTTCAAATGCATCTAAAGTTAGTCTGAAAAGGTTTTTCCTTCCGCTATTTTTTCTAGCTACTTCTCTCCAATCTTTTCTACCATTATATTCTTTTTACTATGGAATTTTTTCTTTATTAATTAAACCCCTGTTGTTTTTTTTGAGCCGAAAGGAAAATACCGAAACCCCTTATAAGATCATTACCATCTCCGACCACCTCCTTCCATCGCGGCTGATTATCTCAGAAACCCTTTTTATGCGGAAACAGGTAATTTGACATAGTTATAAAATATATTAATTTGAAATTTGAGTTAGTTATGAAATTATAAAATACGTTAATCCTCACATATCCCAATGTTGAGTTTCAACAATATTCATACAGAAAGGAGCCAGATGAAGAGATATGATGACAAGGTCCACTTACAAAAATTTGAGTGGGCAACAATGAAAATTAATATATTAAGATTGTAAAACACAGTTTAAATCACGAACACTTAAATGACCTTATTCAGTACGCCATTATAATAAAATCGCACCGCACAAGTGCAAAAACCAAAATAATTTTCATAAACCATCATTAAATAACAGTTCTCAATACTCTAGTATTCCATCCCTCAAAATGAAAAAAAGAAACGGAACCATTATCGGGGACGGTCAAAGCCTTTTCTCTCAGAAAGAGCTTGAGATACCAAGTTGAAATTAATATCTTATACTGAGAACTACAGCCTTACATGCTATAAAATTTCAACAATGCAACAAGGCTATAGGCCTCTTGATCTTTCCAGCAATATATATATATATATATATATATATATATAGCTATTTCAGTTCATACAACGAAAATATATGGTCTTTATTGTATTGTTTTATTTATACAATAATCCTACTCACTGATAATCAAAAACTATAAAGTATTGCTGGTCGACCTACAATGTTCAAAAACAGCACAATATGAGGTCTTAGAGCACAAGTAAAGGGAAAAAATCCAAAAAATCAGGAATATTATATCATTAATATTTTGAATTTTAATGGGAATATTATATCATTAATATTTTGAATTTTAATGGGAATATTATATCATTAATATTTTGAATTTTAATGGGAATATTATATCATTAATATTTTGAATTTTAATTGGAATATTATATCATTAATATTTTGAATTTTAATGGGAATATTATATCATTAATATTTTGAATTTTAATGGGAATATTATATCATTAATATTTTGAATTTTAATGGGAATATTATATCATTAATATTTTGAATTTTAATTGGAATATTATATCATTAATATTTTGTCTAAAGACAAAATTAAGAATATGTTAACGTTGTGAAAAATTAATATTTGTAAATAGTTTAATTAAAAATACTACGTTAATAAATGCTCAAGTGTGTGTGGAAACTTGCGAGGTGCTCGTGCTTGATAGGTTTTTTATTATTATAACACCTTGGCCTAACGCTATATCGATTTTTTCTTTATTAATAATTGGAAAAATAATTGCTAGATAGTAGGTCAGGCAAAGACATTCACAGTTATGAAGCTGGCAAGGTTCTGCAGTGCGTCTAAAAAGGAATTAATTTAATCTAAACGATTGAAATAAATTGCAGTCACGTAACAAAATAAAAAAAAATTAAATACAAATACTTTGTCTAGTTGCAAGTTATTGGTTGAAATTAAGACCAAAGTTTTTAGTTTTTTATTATTTTTAGGAAACGAAAGTCGTCATTATATGCATTATGGTTTTTCTTATTTGTCATTAAATAAGAAGGTATCCGAGAGGCTTTACCTGCTGATTCTCCCGCGTGGTATTAGCAAAATATAAACAAAACTTGTACCCTTAAATGTTTATAAGTACCTAAATATTTTTTTAGGGTTCCGTACTTCAAAAGGAAAAAGGAAGCCTTATAGGATCACTTCGTTGTTCTACTGGCAACCTGTCAAGACCCTTTTTCTCAGGAATGTGTGGAGATATCAAGTTGAAATTAATAACAAATACTTAAATCTACTGTCTCTTGGAGCTATAAAAAAATCAAGTTTCTAAGTCAACGCAATCAAGAAATACCCTAAAAATACGGCTATTTATGTTGCATATTTTGACACTAGCAAATAAATCATAACCTGTAGAGTACTGTCCGTTGATCTAGAATCACAAAATTTGGCAAGAGGTAAGGTCTCACGGCACAAATCAAGGAAGAAATCATTAATTTGTATTTAAAATCTTTAATATGTAATTACATGTCATGAAAAAAAATTATTTTCCTTCTACAAAATAAGAATTTTACAAATAAATTTTGTTTAATAGGAATATTATATCATAATGTTTATAAAATCTTAAATACGGAATCCTCGTAGTGCTAGTTCCACGCGTGCTCGATAGGTTTTTTATTATATTATAGTCATAAATTGCTTGGGGTTTCATATTCTAATAAAACATAAGTTTTTTTTAAAATTATATTCTGTAACGTCAGACCTATTTTCGCTGGTCTCCTTTGCAAACGCATTGTCACGGGAAAGCAAAATGGGAAAATTTAATTGAAAATATCATCCTGGAAAATTTAGTAATTTGGTAAGCAAAGAAAAATGTTTTTATGACAAAAATATTTATATTCCGTTTCCGGCAAATATGGCGGTGTTATCCTTGTAAATATTTAATGATTATTGCATAGTCCAATATCGTTCAATGTCCAGCGCCAGCTGAGTGACATACATCAGTAAAATTCAAACCTAGTTGTTGCATCAATGTTAAGTCCTATGTATATATGCATATATATATATATATATATATATATATATATATATATTATATAGAGTAGTTTTCAGTTTCACGCGCAACGTAGCCGGCTTCTATAGATGGTAACTTGGTAGCCTATAACTGACGACTTTTGTCGGAGGAGAATAGTGACCGACTTTCTACCTACTTTTTAGCTCACAAGACGCACGCGCCGCCGACTAAATATGTGCCGTCTCCATTAATTCGTGTTCAGTTGTAAATCCTATCTTTTTATTCTTTAGCCTTTTAATTCATAACGTTTATTTCGGCGAGAATCGGTCAGAATAGCTCCGATTTTTTTAGAGGAAACATGTAACAGAAGTCTGGCAACACCGCTTCAATGGTGTTAGGTAGAGAGAGACCGGTTCATTTATTGACCGATCATTCCCAGTATGCCATCCTTATCTCTTTCCAAACCCCACATATTTGTGATATAAATAGGGAAAACCTATATTATATGTCAACTTATTTTTTTTTCAAATTAATCAGAAACTATCTAATTTAGAGTCTCCAAACTCCTACGTTAATGAAGGATATCATATATTATATCATACCTCATCAACAGGTACCAATATAGATCATCATTTCCCAATAATCCATATTATATGTTCTTCAAATCTATGCAAGTGACAACTCTCTTATACTATTTTTCTTTTCGTTTCTTGCTTTCTGAAACACGTATAATATGTCTAAATTCCGAACTTGAAACCACAATTGAATTTTATATTTAAATACTAGACAAATCTTTTACATTAAATTTCCAGTTGTACTGCTTGTTTCGGTAAAGATCCAAAAAAGCTTGGCACAACCCACCCGAATCAAACATCCTTAATCTCATTCGCTTTTCGCTAACTCCCCCTACATTTCTACCAACCCCACCCACCTACCCTATCACTCACAACTAATTCCTACTCAATAAACTAATTTGTGCCACCCCTAAAACCGCCCCTATCCTTCGCCTCCAGTTTCTCAATTAAACTCGCGCGCCCCGCGTCCGTTCGCTTGACACGGCAGTTAAATTACTTTTACCCGGACTGAGCATCCAACTATTCGCAAGACAGCAACGGCTATAAGACGACTGAGGGAGGGAGGGTTGAACTGACGTGTTTAACCTTGAAATTTAGGCATGAAACGTGTCTATCGATTGCTAGAGTAAAACACAGAATGCTACGATATTGACGAGTTGGATTTGATGAGCTATTTCTGAAATTATAAGTTCTCTTAATTCCCCTATTTTAAATGTTTTTCTTTTAACGTGTTAATGGTTTTCTTAACGTTTTACATATTAGAAAAACCTTTCTCCTCAGTTCAATCCAACTTAAAGTAGTTGTCGTGTGACAGTAAGATCCAAAAATTATTATAAAATGTTTTATTGAAAATTCCTTTTTCCGTTTTCCAAACTATTGATAAAACATTATTTTGACAGTTTGTAAAAAAAATAAATTTTGCTTTTTTTTTTTTAATTAAATAAAGTGTGGAGACGTAGCTACTTTTCCTGTAATATTAATTATACAATTTTTGGAAGAGATTTTTACAAAGACTAAAAGGTAATTTTTTTCTCACAATTTTAATATAACACTATTTTTTTCGTGACTTAGTTTTTTAGACAAATCGCTCGACGCGTTTTTTAAATAAAATGAAAAGTGTGGTGAAATCACTACTTTTGTATTAAGTGTAACGTTGATAGTACAATTTTTGGGAGCGATTATCAACAAAAATAAAAGGTCAATAATTTGTTTAATTTTAAAATAAATTAGATATTTATAGTTATATATTACTATATTTTATATTTGATACGATATATTCGTTTTACACGACATATTACCTTAAACTAAGTTAATTATGGTAAAATATTAAGTCTACTTCAATTAACATTAGAACAAATAGACTGCTCCAAAAAAACTACTGAATATTCTCCAACTCGGTTTTATTGTTAGTAGTTTTTTAATGTTTTTTTAACTGTTCTGTTGTTGTTAGTAGTTTTTTAATGTTTTTTTAACTGCCCTGTTGTTGTTAGTAGTTTTTTAATGTTTTTTTAACTGTTCTGTTGTTGTTAGTAGTTTTTCAAATGTTTTTTTTCTTATTATTTAGCTGTTCTATTTATAATTTGTTGCATTCTTCCGCAATATACTACAAACAACCCTGCAAAATAAAGGTGTTATTGAAAATGTTTAAAATTTGGGTCACATAAAAATAGAGACAATATTGTGAAAAATGGTCAGATTAAAAAAAAAGTAATGTATCGAGCACGCTTAGAATTCGCACTACTAGGCTTTCGCGCTTATTATAAGCATTGTAGTATTATAAGCATTGAAGCATTATAGGCATTGAAGTATTATAGGCATTGAAGTATTATAGACATTGATGTATTATAGGCATCGAAGTATTATAGGCATTGAAGTATTATAGACATTGATGTATTATAGGCATTGAAGTATTATAGACATTGATGTATTATAGGCATCTAAGTATTATAGGCATTGAAGTATTATAGACATTGATGTATTATAGGCATTGAAATATTATAGGCATCGAAGTATTATAGGCATTGAAGTGTTATACGCATCTAAGTATTATAGGCATTGAAGTATTATAGGCATCGAAGTATTATAGGCATCGAAGTGTTATAGGTATTGAAGTATTATAGGCATTGAAGTAGTATAGGCATCGAAGTATTATAGACATCGAAGTATTATAAGCATTAAAGTATTATAGGTATTGAAGTATTATAAGCATTGAAGTAGTATAGGCATCGAAGTATTATAGACATTGAAGTATTATAGGTATTGAAGTATTGTAGGCATTAAAGTATTATAGGCATCGAAGTATTATAGGCATTGAAGTATGCCTGTAGCATTGAAGTATTATAGGCATCGAAGTATTATGGGCATTGAAATGTTATAGGCATTGAAGTATTATAGGCATCGAAGTATTATAGGCATTGAAGTATGCCTGTAGCATTGAAGTATTATAGGCATCGAAGTATTATGGGCATTGAAATGTTATAGGCATTGAAGTATTATAGGCAATGAAGTATGTATAGGCGTTGAAGTATACGTAGTATTTCTGTTATACTATTTAAGAACATAAATTTTTCACAACTGAAATATATTAACTTTTACATCTTTTATAGGCATAAAACATGATGCGTATTTAAATAATATTATTATTTAAATTGTCACCTTGTAAATATATAAATGTGTTGCCAGTACATCTTTCACAGATTTAATAAATATTCATTTTAATTTACAAAGTTATTTCTGTAGTTAATTTCAGTCAATGGTATGGAATTTATACTACATGTCATAAGTTTTTTATACTACATGCTATTAGTTTTTTATACTACATGCCATAAGTTTTTTATACTACATGCCATAAGTTTTTTATACTACAAGCAATAAGTCGTTCGACTATTACACCTAAACTAGTAGCACCTACTTAGATGTGATAATTTTACTTTTAATTTCTTTAAATATACTACTATTTTAATTACTTTTCAGATATTCAAAAATATTGGTTTACCTAATAGAGGTTAGTGACATGTAGCACTAAGAAAAATGGTCATTTTAAAGCTTGAATACTTATTTCGTAGCAGATCGGTGGATACTCAATGTGGTTGAAAGACCTATTCGACGATACCCTACAGAATTTCCGGGTTTCCACCAGATTGCTCTCTTTCCTTTTTCTCGGACCATTTTTCGCGAGTTTCAACATTTTAAGCGATCCTTTCATTGTGCTGAATTGTGTATTTAGTAAATAGAATAAAAATCTACGGTGCAATATGCGAAGATGTGTTTTGGATGACAACAAATAATACAGAGCTTTGAAACCTCTACAGCCCATTAAATAAAAATCAACATCAAAATAATGAGGACGTCGAGGTCATATGCAACGAATAGAAGACCAACTTAAGAAAATAGTCAATCTCAAACCAGAAAGCCACCGCCTAGTCGGGTGGCCAAGAACAGCTTGGTTCAATAAAGTAGAGACCTACCAACATAAATTGGGCATCCCAACTGTAGAAAATTAACAGCATTGAGAGATGACTCAAGACGAAAAGTGATACATAACATAGATTAAAGGTTCGTAATTGTTTCATAAAATATCGATGATATATATTTTACGTATTCTTATGTTGTGTTCACACGAGCCCATAAAAATCTGTGATAGCTGAGTAAGAATTCTGATACTGATAATCTTCAAATTGTAGAAAATTAACAGCATTGAGAGATGACTGGAGACGAAAAGTGATACATCAGGTAAATTAAAATTCCGTAGTTGTTTCATACAATTTGGACGACATATACTTTACGAATTCTTATGTTGTGTTCATACGAGCCCATAAAAATCTGTGATAACTGAGTAATAATTTTGTTACTGACAATCTTCAAATTGTAGAAAATTAATAGCATTGAGATGTGACTCGAGACGATAAGTGATACATCAGATAAATTAAAGTTCCATAGTTGTTCCATAAAATATCGGTGACATATATTTTACGTATTCTTATGTTGTGTTCATACGGGCCCATAAAAATTTGTGATAGCTGAGTAAGAATTCTGATACTGATGATCTTCAAATTGTAGAAAATTAACTACATTGAGAGATGACTCGAGACAAAAAGTGATACATAAGATAGATTAAAGGTTCGTAGTTGTTTCATAAAATATCGATGACATATATTTTACGTATTCTTATGTTGTGTTCATGCGAGCCCATAAAAATCTATGATAGCAAAGTAAGTATTCTGGTACTTCGACAGTCGGACCTGCTCTACGATTCGTCTTCTTTATTTCTTTTAATTTGTATATTGCAAAACATATTTTAATAATTAATTTTAATTAATTTCATACCCTGGCAAGCTCGTCACCCAATAATTTCAACTTCCGTTATTTTCGAAAAGTTTTTTCGATACTTTCAGAATTGATACAGTTTTTTTTATTCGTGATCATTTTCAGAATTGATACAGTTTTTTTTATTCGTGATCATTTTCAGAATTGATACAGTTTTTTTTATTCGTGATCATTTTCAGAATTGATACAGTTTTTTTATTCGTGATCATTTTAGATTTTTACATTTTCAGAATTGATACAGTTTTTTTATTCGTGATCATTTTAGATTTTTATATGGACTTGTTTGGAAGTGGGTGGTAGAAGCACATGTGACTTTGAAGCTGAATAATTCGTAAACAGGGCTAGAAAAATAAAACCATCTAAACTTCATTTCAAAGGACCTTTCCCATGATAAAACGCAATAAAAAAAATTATTTAGACCTTACTTCTAATTAAGCGGAGGTACTTTAAAAAATATTAAATAAATGTTTTGCTACATTACATGTTATATGTAAATAAGTAAAATTTAACATTAAGTCTGCTAAATGTAAAAAAATTGGAAAAATAAATTTACTATTTGCTACATTTTAGAAAAGCTCCCTATTTTTTACTAAATAAAAATTGTATGTGACAATGTTACATATCCGCATCTCTTTATAGTTCACTCTTATGTATACGCGAGCGTATCGTTTAGTAACTGGATCACCAGATGGCGTTATGATAACTTTAGTAGAAAAATAACATTAGACGTCACACGACTGTTTTAATCCCAGAGTGACGATCCCTCTTCCCTAAATAAATTACATTTCTTGAGCAATTCACGATTAGAACATCTCAATAAATGACGCAATGTTTCTATTAAATATATCGCTCGCGTATCTCCTTAAAGCCTATATAGTTTTGCTGACAACGGCAAAACTTTTAATATTATTAACAAGAATATATTGGTATAGCTTTATTGAGCCTAGGACAACTTCGATAAAAAAATCTACGCACGTGAAACCACGAGCAAAATATAATTAATACATTAAACATTAAATATAACTAGTGGGTTACTCAACTGTAATAGATATAAACATGTAAGTTTAATATCCAGCATACTAGATGCAAAAATTAGTACATTACTATGGCATCCAGCATAGTAGGTGTAAAAGTCAGTATAATACTGGGTATTATACGTGGACGCAGGTACTTTTAAGTACCATGAAGCAGCAACTTCGAATGTTGGCTTAGCATAATGGAGCAAGTCATGTTAAAACGTCGATGTATTAAATATACCATTACATAACAATCGATCGATATAAACCTTAATAAATATATGAATCTTAATAAATATAACATACCTGAACTAGGTCGATCGCTATACCTCGTGCAGTACACCCAAGCAGGCCACACCATGGGTCCATCGCTAGCAGAACTCGAAGAACCCTGGTTCGAGTTCTGATCATCACTCTTAGATAAGTCTATAGCTCCATTCTTCTCCCCAGAACCACCAGAACCAATTTTAGAATCATCACACGATAATCTAGTATCCAAACTGACCGGTTTATCCAATTGCACGGTTCCGCTACCAAAAAACTTGCCCGTCTTCACATTAAAGTCACTGACAGTTCCTGGTTCTTTTGTAGTTAACAGATCAGGATTAGAATAACCAGAAGTAGCTGGACTAGAATGGATGGATCTAGTTTTACCTACGCTAGATTTCCTCTTCGTCAGAGGATCCGTTATACGTCTTCCAAAATCAGCTTTTAGAATATTGTCGATGCTAAACTTTAAGCAATTCTGATTTAGTATAATGTCCCTTCTAGATTCTTCGTTGACTGAATCTAAGTTTATAGGAGAATTGCTACTATTGTTATGATTAATATTGTTATTTACATTTAAATTGCACACATTTTTTTTGGTATCATCTACGTTTTTGCTCAAAATTTGCCCTGCAAATACAGGCTGTTTGAACTGTCTTAAATTTACCCCGGTATTGTTGAACGGACTCCCTGAACCCATCTGGCTCACTTGACTTAAACCCACTCTAGAACTTAAGCCACCAATCTTGGAATCCAGGCCCGGGTTCTGAACTTGGCTCCCGGAGAACAAAAGGTGCGTTTGATTCAGGAAAAGTAAGGGATTCGGATTTATGGGATTAGGCCTCAAAAGGACTGGTTGATTAATGTTTAAATTCTGACTCAACTGCGATATGGCATTTAGATGTGTTTGTATATGTTTAAAGGATGTTAGATTTTGCAAAGGACTCGTCCTAGGAGATGTTGATTTCTGGACAGGGGTCGGACTCTGAACATTACTAAAGTTGGGAATAGGAGCTTCATTGCCAACAGATAGAACTGTGTCTTCACTGCAGCACGACAACGCGTCGTCAACATTCAAATCTCGTTCTGATGCTGTAGGATAATCAGATTCGTCTCCATTATCATATCTTGGACTAGAAGTAGGAATTGAAGTTCTAGAATAGTTTGGACTATACTCTGAACTCTGATTGTTACTCTGAATGGAAGTATCAATTTGGTTTTCATAATTTGGAGTATTTTGGAGCAGCTTATCTGTAGAAAATACGTTTTGATTCAATTCCGGACTCACACTGTCCCGTTCCGTCTTCATCTTAAGCACATTCTGCATAGAAAAGGATGAGGATTGCAAACTTGGTGCCTGACTGGTTGGGTGTTCTTTTGCAGGATCCAGCTCGATCCTAGGACTGCACGAGTCTCTAGAGGCTGTGATGTTGATCTCGT
Source organism: Druceiella hillmani (assembly GCA_039881145.1). Taxonomy (NCBI): domain Eukaryota; kingdom Metazoa; phylum Arthropoda; class Insecta; order Lepidoptera; family Hepialidae; genus Druceiella; species Druceiella hillmani. The sequence goes on from JAYKKI010000064.1 coordinate 4,792,713, forward strand.
CGGATGTATCTTCATCACTCTGATCCTGAATTTTGACCCTGACGTCGGACTGGGACTGCAGATGTTGGATCATGCTGGTACCCACGGCCGCCATATTGGGTTCGAAACTTTGAGCTCCTCTTTGAATATAGATTCACTCCATCTGAAAATAAAGAAAACTATTTTTACTCATACATATTTCGTCTTAAATATTCATATATGAACTTAATACTTTATTGCTGGGTATGTTAGTGCGGAAATTAAAAAAAATGTGCAAAATAATTTCTTTACAATTTAAAAGTAGGAAAATTATAAATATTCTTTATTCATTTTATTTCTAATAATCCTATCACTATTTTAATGTTTTTTGGGTTTATTATATAAAAATTCGAGAAAAAAAATCTACTCTATGTACTAAATGTCAAAAACAAAGCAACATAACAAAGGCTTTTGTTTTTGATTTGCACAAACCTAAAATTAAATATAGACTACATTCGTATTCCGTTTGTCGTAATAAAAATGCAAAACACACTAATTAATAATAAAAATATAACAAAACCGCGCGTTTCCGATCATAATATACAACGCACACTTTCTCATAAAAAAAAACAAAAGCAACAAAAAACACAAACTACCCACTCACAACACCCTCCATCAGCGATACCCAATTTACTACAAAAAAAACACACGCAACAAAGACACTAACCATAAATTCCTGAATAGCACCCAAAAGCCACCTCCATAAAGCCAAAACCGACAAATTCCGGTCATATCTTGCACAGTGGTGCGCGCGGCCCGTTCGGAATGTCATTATGCTAATTTATAATTATCTAAAGCATGTTTATTGTCCAAATATTGTAATTCTGTCCGCTAACGAGCAAGCGGACGCCACTGCCCTAATTACCACCTGCTGGGTTGATCGAGTGATAAAATTTATTGAGTTATGGCCCCCACGTGTACTGTGCAGACCCCGCATTCTGGTCTCAAAAATCATAATATTTGGCCAGATCGAAAAAGTTCACAAAGTCAATGTATCACCATTGCGCAGAAATATAAAATAAACCCCTTTAAGCACAAATAGACCTCGCTCTGCGAGAATCTGTTATGTACTTGGGCACATAGAAAATATTAAACAAATAAGGGTGTATACACAGTCAGTAAATAATTATGTAGATAATGACTTTACGAATCTGTAAAAACACCTTTACGAAGAAGGAAAGCGGCGAAAGCAAAGCCGTATAAAGAGGAAACCGAAATAAATCTCTGTATGCCACATTTTGCCCTTAGAAAAGGAAATTGTCCTTCAATCATAATGAATACCAAACAACAATTTAAGACGATAACACCAAATACCTTGGAATGCATCTCGACAGAAGACAGACTTAGCGAAAACACATTGGAGTGAACGTTAACAGCTCGACTAAAAGCTCAGAAACTTATACTAGCTGATCTGGAAAAAGTCACAGCTGTCAAATTAAACTGAAAATGGCAGTTTAGAGAACTATTCTCAAACAATTCAAACTCACTGGAATTAACTCTAATGAATAACTAGCAACAGTAATATCGAAATCTTAGAAAAGTTTCAAACAAAAAAAAATTATATCTATGTTCAATACAACGAAATATATCAACTACAAGTCCATTCTACAAGATCTGAAGTTAAACAGATTTAAGCAAGTTATTTCCCAGCGTTGTACCAACTATCGGAAAAAGCTTATTAAACGTGAGAATGTTCTAGTCTCTACCTTAGCAGGATCTTCAAGCATTAAATTCCCTAAAGAGGAACTTTGTAACAATCCTCCTAAACCTAATCCCCCGCCAATAATGAGACAAATTCAATAGACATTTCTCCTTAAACAATACGAGAAGTCTAGACAAAGTCAGATAAAAACGCAGCTAAATCTTGTCGAATAGATTGCTGTAATGTGCAAGATATATAAGAGGTATAAAGCATATTTATTGAACTATTCATAACTAGAAATATTTATTAATTTTTATCTAAGTGTACTGCCTAGTATATGTGCCGGCGTAAATTCATAGAAAATGTATCGAAAATTTCACAAAAACTATATAAAGTGAAATTAGCGTGACGGTTTTCCGCAAACGTTACGTCAACTTCAAGTATCATTATGTCAGGATTCAGTAGCCAAGTAACAATAACGTATTGCTTATAGTTTCGCCATATCCTTACGTTCTCGCCTGTTACACCTTTGAAATTTCTACAGTTTAAAACCTAGGTATATAAAGTATAGGGATCTCAATCAATTTGAAATAAAATAACAAAACATTTATGGAATCAACTCCTTAAGAGTCGATTTTCATATATAGTGCCCGCTATGACGTTTTATGAGGAGTAAAATCAGAAGTTTAGAGCGTATGAATTTCAGGGCGTTAAAAAAGTGTAACCGTTAGGATTTGATCGTACCAAGTTCAAAGCATTAAAAAAGTTTAACCGTTAGATTCTGATCGTACCTAAACTTGACTGAAATGTCTCAGACAAATATTCTATTAAATTATAACTTTATATCATGCTCATATCTTATAATAATTTCGTAAATAAACCTTTTTAAGAAAATTTTGTATTGATATTTTGTGCACTTTGTATTGAAATATGAAATTACTATGTCTTCTTTTTTACTTGTCTGTTTGCGATTTATCATTCGTACAGATGATTCAATGAATCAAACTGGATAGAAAATTTTAAGGAACTGTGTGGAAATTCTCAAACGTTTCTGAAAAAAAAACACTATCAAGTTTGTAATCGCAACGAAAAGAAAGTTATATTCGTTTCTAGAAATACTCTTCAAATTTACTCTGTTTGAGACAAAAAATCATCTGTATGAATTAATAGACACGTCCTCTGTATAATTAGAATAAATATATTTAATATAAACTTTTTTAAAGCTCTCAAATTATGTATCACTTGCTTGTGACGTAAACGATTTTGGGATCCCACCGCAGGATTCATGTTAATTTAAAACGAATTTCTTCTGGGGTTCTGCAGTTCTGCAGAAAACAGTCCGTCGTCTGTACGTCTGTCAAAGCCTAAATTGAACTGTAAGCCTGTGCGTTTGCAAATAGATGCTTATTAATTAAATTTCAATCGGTTTATAGAAAACTATTTACCAAAGAGATATTTACCTCCCGTTATTGTAAAATAGGATCGAAATTGGAGAAGTTTTCTAAGATTGAATTCTATTTGTTACTTCTTTATTTCAAAAGTACATATCGAATTATATATATATATATATATATATATATATATATATATATATATATATATATATATATCTCTTTCACTCAACCCTTATGATTAAATATGTGAGTTTAGAAAAAAGAAGAGCGTAAAAGATATTGGATCATATTAAAATATTTACTAAATAGTGGTAGACATTTCTTAAAAAAACGACAGGGGAAAACTACACTAAATCTCATAAAATAAAAAATTAATAAATGTGACACAAAACAACAACAAAAACTAACTACCAATCTGGACACTGTGTGATTGAGGAAAGGGAAGCAGAACGGAATTAAGGATCAAAACAGGAACAATGGAATATAAATGTCAACAATCGTTTTTAATAGATACAAAGATTTTTAATTAATAAAAAACTGTCAAACACAAGTAGAACTCACACTAAGGGAGTTCTGTACACATTTAGACAATTAATGCTACGTAATACCCCTATTAAACTATTTAAAAAATATATTTTTTTAAAATACATTTACTACTATATCTTTCACAAGCGCAAATTTAAATAAAATATTTTTTATATGCTGTAACTACAAATTAACGATTTACGGATTTTTTCCTGTACTTGCACTTTGGGACCTTACTTCTTGTCAAATTTCGTGATTCTAGGTCAACGGGAAGTACCCTATAGGTTTTGATTTATTTTTGAGTGTCAAAATATGCGGCATAAACGGTAGTATTTTTAGGGTTCTTCTTGATTTCGTTAACTTAGAAGCTTGATTTTGTACAGCTAAAGTCACATTATTTTACAGCTTTCAAAAATGTCACATATCTTATTTGGATAGGATTCAGATAAAAAAAAATTTAAAAATATTTCTACCACTCACTTTCTACCTTATCAATAGTGAAAGATTTCCTCATTAAGCATTTTCTAATAGTAGCTAATATTTCTATGGAACTAATAATTTTATGAAATCTTATTACACCAGCTCAGTGTTAGTGAATACACTAAAAAGAGACTAACTTTTTAAGAACTGTTGTCTCCATCTTTTTATGAAATAAAATGATCGAATCTATTGCCAGTTTCTATATTTTCAAACACTTTTTTTAGAAACAATACAAACAAAATTGTGACAACCTTATTCCTTACAAAAGGGTCACAATAGAACAGTAACTATAATTGGCACATTGAAATGTAATATCTTTCCTCTCTGACACTGGCTGATAAAATTGGAACGAAAAAGCCCTAAATGAACAAGAAATAAATAATTTGCAAAAAAATTAAAAAGAATATATGACAAATCATAGAACACGTGACCTTTTCTATGTATAACACATATTTCTATGAGATGCGCGTATAAAATAATTTTTATCCCCAACTTTGATATAAGGGTAGATTTTATGTCAAGTCAGGGGAAATAAATAAAAAAAATTAAAATACGAAAATGTAACCAACCATTTGGATTTAAAAAAGTTTAAAAAGAAAATCTCGACGCATTTAGTAAAAAGGAGAACAGAAAATTTTCATTTCGCTTGCATTAATAACTAACGACCTAACAATACGTTTGTTTGTTTTTCCTTCACGTTTCAACAGAGCAATAAATCGACATAATATTTTGTATAAAAATAGCTGATGAAATAGAAAATGATATAGACTATTTTTTATTTGGAAAAACTTTATATTTTTATAAGAAATCCATTTTTGAATAATAATGGAGTAAGGAAGCGATGGAGCAACGAATCGACGTAAATTCTTTGAAACTCCACATACGCAATATAAAAAGACAACAGAATCACTGCACTAGAGGGAAATGCCTTCCCTTCCCATCCCTAATTTAGGGGGAAATATTTTTATTTTCATTGTCATTTGTATTATAAAATCACGAAAATAAATATATAGTATTTAACTTCCCCTAATCATTCGAGGGGATGCTGCATGTTTTAATTTTTGCCTATAACTTTGTGAATACACTCAACTACAGGAACTAGTAATAAAAGCTAGTATTAAAAAAAACTAAACAAGTATTCTTTGATCACGAATAAGTACAAAACACTCGACGAACATACCGAAATCGCTATCAATCAATTAAGAATGTTTTTATAATAAATTAATTACCGCAAAATCCTTTCAAAATTTGTAAAACGAACGTGACAAATAACAATTTTTATGACCCAACATTATTAACGAGTTAAAATATAGTTAACTTATCATTAACCTTGCAAATATATAGATCATATTAATAACGGTTATGTAAATAAATATACGTCAAAACGGAGCCATAAAAAAATTAATTTATTTGCTAGTTTACGAAACGAAGCCGTTTCCGGCCAAGACTCTTATTTATTAACATTTTATATTAATTAATAAATGAAACACTGAAAGGTTATTCTACAGTATTTCATCGACATTTGACACAATTCTAATGCCATCTATAGGACAAATTGTACGTGAATTTCCATCATGTATTCACTGAAATTAATGTCGAAATTTGAACTACAGACCACAGATGGCGCCACTCATTATTTTTATTACTTAAATCCATATCTGACTTGAAGTGAAATTTATTTATCATAAGTCTTCTACTCCTTAATGAAATAAATATTTATTAATCATAATGTAAAACAAAGACTCTGTTTGTCTATCTGTCTGAACGCTATAAGCTCAAAAACTACTGCACGGATTTTCATGAGATTTTACCAATAAATTGTGATTTACGATGGTTTATCTGTATAATTTATGAAAATTTTGTCTAATTTGACCGACCTATGATAAAAATTGTCGATTAAATAGGAAAAAATAATGACATCTGAAGGTTTGACAGGTATGTGAAGTGTAAATTATAGAATATCGGAAGTTGCCTATTAGTTTTGAATGACATTGTTGTCTGTACGTTTTTTGTTGACATTGTTGTCATTGTTGTTTTTTTGTTGACATTGTTGTCATTGACATTGTTGACATTGTTGTTTTGTTGACATTGTTGTCATTGTTGTTTTTTTGTTGACATTGTTGTTTTGTTGACATTTTTTGTTGACTTTGTTGTTTTGTTGACATTTTGTTGACATTGTTGTTTTATTGACATTTTGTTGACATTGTTGACATTTTTTGTTGACATTGTTGTTTTGTTGACATTTTGTTAACATTGTTGTCATTGTTGTTTTTTTGTTGACATTGTTGACATTGTTGTCATTGACATTGTTGACATTGTTGTTTTGTTGACATTGTTGACATTGTTGTCATTGACGTTGTTGTTTTTTTGTTGACATTGTTGACATTGTTGTCATTGTTGTCATTGTTTTTGTTGACATTGTTATTTTTTTGTTGACATTGTTGAATGACATTGTTGTCTGTACGTTTTTTTTAAATGTCTAGCATTTGGAATGACAATAAATAAAAGACACTAGCATGGGCTGTGTAAATCTGGTATGAACTGAATTGACTAATATCTCAATAATCAATAAATGGTTCCCAAACATATTTACCGAACATTTAGGACGAAAGCTAAATTTTTATTTCTCCTTAGAATTGTATGAATGTTTTATTTCTATTCACTTTAAGAATGCATATTTCTTTTTCGAAATATACCCAAAGTATATTACTTAATCATATCATACCTTTTTTGTTAAAACATGTAAAATATATACTTTATTGTACGTTCAAAATACATAAAAAATACAAAGTGTGTTTTAGAAAAGCGAGGGTTGTCAAAAACTATAATGAATTATCTTAAATGTTATATCTTTTTGAAACATGCATCACATTTTAGCGCCTGTAAAGGATACGAATATAGCAGGCAATATGTTCACGTGGTGAAAAATTAGTATTTGTAAATAGTGCAATAGAAAGATTACATATCCTCAAATATATAACAGTTCCTAAACGCGAACGGAATCTTCATGGTGCGAGTGCTCTTCGTACTTTTTTTTGAATTTTGTATTGTTCAATAAAAAATTCTATAATAATTTTTGTATCTTGCTCTTACACGACAGCTACCTTAAAGTATGTAAAATATTTTCTTTGTTGTAAATTCAAATTAAAAGAAAAACATATAAAATACTTTGAAAATTATCTCTAGATATAGGTCGATTTTCATACACCTATTTTCCTATATTTTATTATATTCCTGTCTGATCTGCTTTATTTTGTATAGCCATTCTAAGTTTCCATACAGCAATAATGACATGATATTAAGTTTACTACGTTCATTAAAGTTTAAATGATTTGTTTGTGATTGCAACTTATGTAAAGTTAAATAATTTCGAGCAAAGTTTTTCAAACTTTCTTTTTTATACATTGGTACAGATAACATAGGATTAAGGCATACACGTGGCACCAAAGAGTATGTCTTCTTTTCATAGAGTTTGAATATTTGGTCATATAACTGATGCAAAGTATTGAGAGTGTGCGGGTAATTTTTTATTAATTTAAAATTATTTTGCACAATATATTACGCTTAGATCATTATTTAAATAGGTCCACGGTTGAACCCTGGTAGTACAAGAAACAATCATCCAAATATAATTTTCGTCACATTTTGCGTTATATAAATATACCAACTTTGTTAGCAATCTATTGTAAAGTTGCGGAGTTATCCAATAACAAACAAACAGACAAAGTACTATTTCATTGGAATATTTGAAATAATAATACCAACATTGAATATATTTGGCGTTAATTTTGTAGAAATTCATTATTCACAATTAAATGAAACTACATGATGTAGTATTATTTCTACTTTCTTTAAATTCATTTATCAACATCTTCAGGTGGGATATTAGCAAAGATCTTTGCTAATATCCCACCTGAAAATGTTGTAATACAACGAAACCTAGGTCGTGGTTAAAGAATTTAAAGAAAGTAGAAATAATACTACATCATGTAGTTTCATTTAATTGTGAATTATACCAACAATGAAAAAAATTAAATAGTTAAATCGGCTTAATCGGTAAGGCTGCAGTGCAGATATTATATGTCCACATTCGTATTCAATTACTATATGTTAATTTGCGACGTTAAAATTATTAAAAAATGATTTAAGATAGACAAACCTGTCTTTTCGGCATCATCTCTAGTCAAGTCAGCTACATACTTGCTTAACTTGCCTAAATATACAGCACATAGACTAGCCGGAAAATTAAATACTTCCTGTACACTGTGACAAACTATTCTCCGGAGCCCACTGTTTCCGTAGAATTTATACAAGAGACACAGACAGTTTGAAAAAAAAACTGGTAAAAAATTATTTCCTTTGTAATTAAACCAAGTTGGTCAAACCTTCACTCCACTTATGATATAGAATATGGCTTTAGTTTTTATTTTTATTAAACGACTTCAAAAAAGTATTTTCGAAAATATTTCGAGATCCTTAAATTGACCGTTTTTTTTGTGTATTTTACCTCATATCATGTTTCTTTTTTTTATTTAGAAGGATATTATTCGTATAACGTTTTTATGTAAATTTTATTAGAATTTGACCAAAGATACCCCATAGAATTCCACAATACAGAATATCACAGATGCCGTGATGGAATTTGGATGAAATAAGTCCAATGATAATCTAATAAGACACGACTAAGGCGATATAAATTTGCTATTTAGCAAAATCAGGATAAAATAATGAAGCCAGAAGGTTATAGGAACTCTTCAATTATGAGGAGTAAACTCATCAAGTTTGGAATCGTTTGACTTGTCTTGACATAAGCAAGAAAGTAACGATGTAAACAGGTAGCTAAGCGTGTACAGGTACATACAAAGGCATGAAGCAACTATAATTAGTGCAGGTATAAACAAATGCAAGAAATAACTAAACATTAGAAGATAGATAAGTATATACCGCTATGAATAAAGACTTTAAATAAATAGAATGTTGGTAGGCAAGTAAGTACATGTGTACAAATCAGGATAAAATCCGGAAGGTGGCGATAGGAACTCTTCAATGATGATGAGTAAAAACATCAAGATTGGAATCGTTTGACTTGTTTTGACGTAAGCAAGAAAGTAACAATGTAAACAGGTAGCTAAGCATGTACAGATACATACAAAGGCATGAAGCAACTGTGATTGGTGCAGGTACAAACAAATGCAAGAAATAACTAAACATTAGATAGATAAGTATATACAGCTACGAAGAAAGACGTACAATGAAAAGAATGTTAGTAGGCAAGTAAGAACATTTACAGTAATCTTGTAATCTCTACAGTAACAGTATTTTGCAAATTCATTTATGTTCGAAAACTAGTTTTTACCGCAAAAGTTCCAACTGAATATTCGTATTTCCATTATTTTAAACTAGTTATCTTTCCCTTTCGGTTCCATTTGAATACGCTTCAGTCTGTTTATAAAGTACTTTTATTTCTATACTTGTTTATGCCCGAGGCTTTGCTCATATGATTTTTATTAAAGTGGGTATTTATATGAAGGTTTTATACCTTCGGATCACGTGAACAATGAATTTAATATGCAAATTGGTCCACTGAGTTTGATTTTCACTAATGAAAAACAAAGTATTTCATTCAATTAAAATTATGCAACTTCGTGGTTTAAAAGGTTTTCTATATATTCATTTTAATTATAAAATATTTCTGTATAAATTTTAATAAAAACCTATAAAATATAATTAAGTAATAAAACATTGAAATGCAATTTTTATGGCACAAGAATTCGATGTGATTAAAGCTACAAGTAACATAATGGATACATTTGTGTATTACAAAGCTATATAAATTTGATATATTCTATTGTTAATCTTTTGATATATTCTATTGTTAATATTGTTAATTTGTTAATCGTTTGCAGAGTTATTAAGTAGCAAACAGACAGACAGAGCACTTTCTCACTTATGATATTATTCAGGATATTTGAAAAGGGAATAGCAAAAGTAAATAAAACTAAGTAAGTAGCTGAATTGGCTTAATAAATAAGGCTGTCTTTCAGATATTAAATATTCATGGTTTTATTTATTTACTAAATATTGATTTGCAACTTTACAAATTTAAAAGTATGTACAGCCAGCGGCACACTCCGGCTTATCGCATGGGTGTTGTTATTATTACTCCAACCTTACAATTGTTAATGCGTATAATACCCTCATAACTTTTAAACTATTCATTGGAAAACTACGAAAAAATTTAAATCTTTTTTAGTCTATAAACGAAAATTTAATCTATAAAAGTTAAGGGAGATCGCTATGAAACTTAATTTGATAACAATTAAGACAGTTTTACAGGAAAAGCTCTAGAAAATTAAAATCTTCAATAAACTGTAAAACGTTTATTGAAAATTTCATATATAATGTGCACTTATCGTAGAAATTTTTGAGTAGTACAATAATATCGTATATTGTTTCCGTGTATCTCCAATGATTTAAGCAACGTATGCCAAAACATCTCTCCAACGAATGCTCTTTTTCCAACTTCATGGACATTCATCTTCAGAGCTCACTTAATTTTCACAAAATATTCATAAACGTACATAAGCATCTTTATGTTTCTTGCGAATTAACATCTATATATTAATAAGTGAAGAGAAAACATTGTATCTCTTTTTTGGGCAAAATGTCTCATATTGCGCGCACGAAAAAGTGTGAAATTTGGCATAGTGAAAGTTTATGTGAAGAAGGAGTGCAAAAAGCTAAAATGTATATATAATATGTATTACAAATACATTAAATCATATGTTACAAATATATTAAAAGATTCTTCGTCAATGTCAAACACATAATAGTTTGTGGTCAAACAATCGCACAGAGTAGAGATTGTCGCCAAATAACTTTAAAATGTCAGATTGACTGAAAGAGTTTTGAGCTGTGAATTTTGTGTGATTTCAAATGTTTCTTTGTCAATAGTCTGTACAGTGTATGTCAAGGCAAAAAAGCATTTATTTTATATTACGTGTAATAGATATCTGTTTGTGTTTTATATATTAGTGAAATACAGCTTGCTTAATATACACCTGATGAAAAAGAGAAATGTTGTAGCAGCAATCTGAATTTATTTACTCTGACCTACCAACTAGTGTTTTCAACAAAGTGAGTAGGTAAGTACATTTTATTATTGATATTAAATTATGTTTCAGAATTTCAGTTCTCAGTTTCAAATGGTTAGAGATATACTATTTGAGAAAAAAACCTCAACAATATTCAAAGTTAAAAAATAATGAATTACGGTCCATTTTCAATCACTGAGCGACCAATAGTATTCATTAATAAAAACTAGAACGAAATCCGTTAGTAACTCCTTATTTCAATATTAAAAATTTTAACCTCGATTTTCTAGCCACTTGGAAACTTAGTTTAAAACCATTTTTAGTTCACATTGCGACTAGATCGTATTTTGTTTTTAGTGTAATTAAACTTAACTTTTATTTTATTAATTTTTAGTTACGAAATTATTTTATTTTGGTCAGTTCTTGATACGTGTGCATAATTTTTAATAGTTCAGACGTCTGTAAATGTTTAAAAAATTAAGTGAAAGATTCCGTTACATTCATACATACATATTATGGAAACGTGAAGTTAATGTAAAGCGCGAAAAAAAAGAAAATGTACTTTTTCTCTAAAGCCTATCCATGTACCAAGTAATTTATAGACTTCTACTAGAAATAACCTGTAAATGTATGACTCGGAAACTCAAATGATTGTTCAATTATTACGTTGGTAACTAACAAAGCATCATCAGCACTGGAGCACCATCTTGGTGCTTAAATTTTAATTCTTCAGTGGGTTTTCTTCTACAGTACCTTTACCAGATAAAGTAAAGTACCTTTACCAAATTTAACCTAAACACTGTTTCAGTGACTTTTTTTTATTTTTCTAAATTTAGTGTAAGGAATAGCTTAAGTGAATAATTTCGAAGAAATAAAAATTTCCTACTTTAAATCTTTGGAACCAAAGATCGGTTGATTAGTTTAGTCATAGAAGAATACAACACCTTGACTCATCGCTTGCTTTTTATACTAAATTAAATTCATAAAATAAGACCATTTATTTTCTCTTGGTAAAATCTCCATATTTTGATAGTTCCTTACTTGCTGAAATTCAGTTACTAACTAAACAGAAAAACCAACACCGCGCTCTTTATATATGCTACCAGAGATGTGCGAGAAAAGTCTACCACAATGCAAAAATCTTTACAAAAAATGGCGCGTATATTAATTGACATATTTTATTGATATAGTATTTTGTAGATCCATCAAAATATAACATCAAAATATATAAATATAATTAAACCTCAATCCAATTAAAATAATATAACCGATACAGAACAACGTAAATAGATACTGCAATCAAATACTCAGAAATCGCAGTTATAGTAATGAAACTCCAGACACGTTACGTAAATGGATACTGCAATCAAATACTCAGAAATCGCAGCTATAGTAATGAAACTCCAGACACGTTAGGTAAATATATACTGCAATCAAATACTCAGAAATCGCAGCTATGGTAATGAAACTCGAGACACGTTACGTAAATGGACACTGCAATCAAATAATCTGAAATCGCAGCTATAGTAATGAAACTCCAGACACGTTACGTAAATAGATACTGCAATCAAATACTTAGAAATAGCAGCCATAATAATGAAACTCGAGACACGTTACGTAAATGGATACTGCAATCAAATACTCAAAAATCGCAACTATAATAATGAAACTTGAGACACGTTAATAAGCCGAAAGCCTAGTTCATTTATCATTAATTAAATATACGATATTCAACTCCGATATTTCTGTAAATGCCTCTTAATCTATGAACAAACAAATAAATACTGCAATATACATGCCCAAAACTTATATTAACACATTCATAAACATTTTAATAAAACTTTAATTAAACTGTTAATTCATAAATTTCACGATCGTAGCAATCGAAATGTGACAGCCCGTCGCCACAGGAACCGGATGGACCAGCTCTCAGTCGACCAGTCAATTATTCAGCATGTCCTCATCCGTCGTCGCTAGGGCTGTCACAAATCTAGTTCCAAACAAAACATCTCTCCTGAAGTTGGCTAACGATGAAAGATGAAGGAATGTATTATTCTAAAAAAAAATTGCGTAATGTTTCCTGTAAATTCAGTATATTATATAATGTTGCCAGGCTCTTCGAAACCGATATTAACGTAAAAAAATTTATCAAATAGAATTTAATATACGTTATAGAGTTATTGACCAGTTTTTTTATTATATTTTAAATTTTTATTTATTTAAAAGATATAATGTAAAGCGGTATGGCAGACTTATTTCTATAGCACCAATTTCTTCCAGCCAACCATAAAAATAAGTTTTTAAAATTGGTTGTTCGGTAGACTGTAAGAAAACTTGCAAAATTAAATATAAGGGGTATATAAAAACGTTTTGGTAAAAAATAAATAAAAGATTCATACTTGGATACTACGGACGTTCTTCTTTTCATTTAATTTTCCATCCAATTCATTCTAATTTTTCATCCAATTAACTAAAAATTAGAACACGTGAGTTCTTTACTTCCGCCTCAGTCAATAACTAACTCATTTGTTCTAATTTTGTGTTAATTGGATGGAAAATAACAAATGTCTGATTTTTCCAAAGTAAATTTGTATGGCGCCTTGTTATCGTTAAGTTTTCTAATAAGATATTTGACTATAGTTTTTATTACCGGAATAGAATAAGTAATAACATTAAAAACGGTTAAAATGAATATATCGTGCGTGTACTTTTCATTATAAAGTTAAAACTGACGAATTACGATTAGAGCGAAAACGCCCCATACGAAACACGACTGGCATATGACGTCACTAGCCAGTTATTTATTATTCATTATAAGGGATTTTATTAATTATTTTTAGTATCCCGTTAAATATTGCGTTTAAGTTTTATATTACATATTATAATTTTCTCATTTTTTGTGTGGAAACTAAATTCATATTAACTTTTCCAATTTAATGAGCAAAAAAATTTACACTTTTCCTTTTTAGAAGTTTCAATTAATTGTTTGTTATATGCATTATTTTCTTTATCCTAATGTTTTTTTAAACCTACTTCACAATTTTAAAACATTTTTACAAAAAATATCGTCATCAGTCAAATGCCCTATTAGATATAATGCAAATTGAATTAAAACTAATAATAAAATTTTGAAGCGAACATTTTGTTGGAGATACTCAATTTTAGAATCTTTTTTATTTTTTATCACTTACTTAATTTTGAAATATAACTCACACTAGCCATAACTCACTAGCAATAACTCCTTAATCTGTAATTCAATTTCTATAAAACTTATTAAACTTGTAAAAGTTGCTCAACCTAATCGATAAACTACTTTAAAAGCTCATTTTATTACGTTAAAATTAAGCCCTTATATTCAGTTGTTTTACGTATAAAATATACCTACAATCTATGTCATACACACTTGCCATCGTTCTTCCATACTTTTTACCATACTTTGCCGAAACCTGTATTAAAAATTATACGTTATTCTATAAATAAATCTAAATTCAGTTGCATAGTGGTACCGACTTTTAAGTGAGCCATCCCCCAAGCTAAAACTAGTCTATAAATAGTTATGTTATATAGACATGTTTATTCCAATTTTCTAATCGTTATAACATGACTAAATAGACATTCGAAACTAAGACTGGTGAAAATCCCACTGAGACTTAACTAAAAAATTACAGAATAGACCGTTAGTATGTTTCGTTTGAAATCAGCATAAAACCGTTGACGCCTCAAGCTTATTCTTACAGAATTAATAATTCTTAACGGTTTATTCTTAGTTTAATTACTTAAATGCTGCCATTGTACTTTAAAGCTACTAACCATCATTGACAAACATCACCCTCACATTTAGAGCAAGCATAATAAACACACGTAATTAAATACTCTCTATACATTTTAAACGGACGTCCCGTTTATCCTACATAAAAGCAAACATACCTTTCTAATATAAGCAAATGTCCCGTCCCAACCAAAGTACAACATTCCCAGCCCTAATTATAGCGAAATCGACCTCAAACCGTTAACAACACTACCGACGACCTGTCAGATCTGATTCTAAAGATTATATCGTTAAATAACGCCGCTAAGCCGTTATTAAGAGCGCTGTTGGGAATTAATTAATTTAGCTTTTATTTAAATACTGTTAATGATATAGGCGAGACCACCGGCGTCGAATTCGTTGGTCAAGATTTGAGTTCTCGTTGTAAACTCAACTACGATCTATCGGGCTGATTGTGAACTAGTGGTGATAAAAGATCAGAAAGAAGATTGAAAATTGAAATTTTTTCCGAACTTTGGATGAACTTAAACGGTTTTACGTTTAGGGGACAAGGAAGCCCGGCGAACGTGGATGTTATAACATAGTTAATCGAACGCGTTTGTAAATATCAATTCGGAGCAATAAAACACAGAAATTAAGACTGTTATAACATTTTTAAATGGCGAATAACATTTTTAGTGACTTTGTTGATTAAGTGATAGAAATAATGTTAAACAATTTTGAGGTTATGTGCCTATGTATTTGTCTAACATGACATGATATGGAATATCAATAGCGTTAATGTAGGTAGGCACAATATTACTAATAAATCTGGAGTGTTATAGTGGAAAGTTATTCTTTACACAAAGAGATAATAGATAAACACTCTACTAATAAACTCAGTATAAGCCCAACTTTCTCTGTCAATAACTATTCCGACCTCGACCTAAGTTTAACTTTGGTATAACATAATAATCCTGATCAAAATATCACGTATTTCTCTAACATGACACTAATTACTAATAAACTTGGAATAGAAAGTTATTCTTTACACAAAGAGATAATAGATAAACACTCTACTAATAAACTCAGTATAAGCCCAACTTTCTCTGTTAATAACTATTCCGACCTCGACCTAAGTTTAACTTTGGTATAACATAATAATCCTGATCAAAATATCACGTATTTCTCTAACATGACATTAATTACTAATAAACTTGGAATAGAAAGTTATTCTTACATAAAAAGATAATAGATAAAAACTCTACTAATAAACTCAGTACAAGCCTAACTTTCTCTGTCAATCACTATTCCGACTTTGACCTAAGTTTAACTTTGGTATAACATAATAATCCTGATCAAAATATCACGTATTTCTCTAACATGACACTAATTACTAATAAACTTGGAATAGAAAGTTATTCTTACATAAAGAGATAGTAGATAAAAACTCTACTAATAAACTCAGTATAAGCCCAACTTTCTCTGTCAATCACTATTCCGACTTTGACCTAAGTTTAACTTTGGTATAACATAATAATCCTGATCAAAATATCACGTATTTCTCTAACATGACACTAATTACTAATAAACTTGGAATAGAAAGTTATTCTTACATAAAGAGATAGTAGATAAAAACTCTACTAATAAACTCAGTATAAGCCTAACTTTCTCTGTCAATAACTATTCCGACCTCGACCTAAGTTTAACTTTGGTATAACATAATAATCCTGATCAAAATATCACGTATTTCTCTAACATGACACTAATTACTAATAAACTTGGAATAGAAAGTTGTTCTTACATAAAGAGATAATAGATAAAAACTCTACTAATAAACTCAGTCTAAGCCTAACTTTCTCTGTCAATAACTATTCCGACCTCGACCTAAGTTTAACTTTGGTATAACATAATAATCCTGATCAAAATATCACGTATTTCTCTAACGTGACACTAATTACTAATAAACTTGGAATAGAAAGTTATTCTTACATAAAGAGATAATAGATAAAAACTCTACTAATAAACCCAGTACAAGCCTAACTTTCTCTGTCAATAACTATTCCGACCTCGACCTAAGTTTAACTTTGGTATAACATAATAATCCTGATCAAAATATCACGTATTTCTCTAACGTGACACTAATTACTAATAAACTTGGAATAGAAAGTTATTCTTACATAAAGAGATAATAGATAAAAACTCTACTAATAAACCCAGTATAAGCCCAACTTTCTCTGTCAATAACTATTCCGACCTCGACCTAAGTTTAACTTTGGTATAACATAATAATCCTGATCAAAATATCACGTATTTCTCTAACATGACACTAATTACTAATAAACTTGGAATAGAAAGTTATTCTTACATAAAGAGATAGTAGATAAAAACTCTACTAATAAACTCAGTATAAGCCTAACTTTCTCTGTCAATAACTATTCCGACCTCGACCTAAGTTTAACTTT
Source organism: Druceiella hillmani (assembly GCA_039881145.1). Taxonomy (NCBI): domain Eukaryota; kingdom Metazoa; phylum Arthropoda; class Insecta; order Lepidoptera; family Hepialidae; genus Druceiella; species Druceiella hillmani. Next base: position 4,810,079 of record JAYKKI010000064.1, read on the forward strand.
GGTATAACATAATAATCCTGATCAAAATATCACGTATTTCTCTAACATGACACTAATTACTAATAAACTTGGAATAGAAAGTTGTTCTTACATAAAGAGATAATAGATAAAAACTCTACTAATAAACTCAGTCTAAGCCTAACTTTCTCTGTCAATAACTATTCCGACCTCGACCTAAGTTTAACTTTGGTATAACATAATAATCCTGATCAAAATATCACGTATTTCTCTAACGTGACACTAATTACTAATAAACTTGGAATAGAAAGTTATTCTTACATAAAGAGATAATAGATAAAAACTCTACTAATAAACCCAGTATAAGCCCAACTTTCTCTGTCAATAACTATTCCGACCTCGACCTAAGTTTAACTTTGGTATAACATAATAATCCTGATCAAAATATCACGTATTTCTCTAACATGACACTAATTACTAATAAACTTGGAATAGAAAGTTGTTCTTACATAAAGAGATAATAGATAAAAACGCTACTAATAAACTCAGTATAAGCCTAACTTTCTCTGTCAATAACTATTCCGACCTCGACCTAAGTTTAACTTTGGTATAACATAATAATCCTGATCAAAATATCACGTATTTCTCTAACGTGACACTAATTACTAATAAACTTGGAATAGAAAGTTATTCTTACATAAAGAGATAATAGATAAAAACTCTACTAATAAACCCAGTATAAGCCCAACTTTCTCTGTCAATAACTATTCCGACCTCGACCTAAGTTTAACTTTGGTATAACATAATAATCCTGATCAAAATATCACGTATTTCTCTAACGTGACACTAATTACTAATAAACTTGGAATAGAAAGTTATTCTTACATAAAGAGATAATAGATAAAAACTCTACTAATAAACTCAGTATAAGCCTAACTTTCTCTGTCAATAACTATTCCAACCTCGACCTAAGTTTAACTTTGGTATAACATAATAATCCTGATCAAAATATCACGTATTTCTCTAACGTGACACTAATTACTAATAAACTTGGAATAGAAAGTTATTCTTACATAAAGAGATAATAGATAAAAACTCTACTAATAAACCCAGTATAAGCCCAACTTTCTCTGTCAATAACTATTCCGACCTCGACCTAAGTTTAACTTTGGTATAACATAATAATCCTGATCAAAATATCACGTATTTCTCTAACATGACACTAATTACTAATAAACTTGGAATAGAAAGTTATTCTTACATAAAGAGATAATAGATAAAAACTCTACTAATAAATTCAGTACAAGCCCAACTTTCTCTGTCAATAACTATTCCGACCTCGACCTAAGTTTAACTTTGGTATAACATAATAATCCTGATCAAAATATCACGTATTTCTCTAACATGACACTAATTACTAATAAACTTGGAATAGAAAGTTATTCTTACATAAAGAGATAATAGATAAAAACTCTACTAATAAACTCAGTATAAGCCCAACTTTCTCTGTCAATAACTATTCCGACCTCGACCTAAGTTTAACTTTGGTATAACATAATAAACCTGATCAAAATATCACGTATTTCTCTAACATGACACTAATTACTAATAAACTTGGAATAGAAAGTTATTCTTACATAAAGAGATAATAGATAAAAACTCTACTAATAAACTCAGTACAAGCCTAACTTTCTCTGTCAATCACTATTCCGACTTCGACCTGAGTTTAACTTTGGTATAACATAATAAACCTGATCTAAATATCAAATATTTAAGTATATTAAAGAGCACGTCAGTTTTTGCAATTATATTTATAATAGGGTAGTTGACTCATCCCAAATTTTGATATTTTTCTTTTAATATCGTGAAATATAAGTTAATTAAAAACCAGTCTTAAAAAAATTTAAAAATTGATTGAAAAATAAGCCAGTTACAGGCTTCGAAATTTGAAGACTGACAGATTTGGATATATCCCTGTCTGTTTCCCTCTTGTAGGATACAATTTGCAATATCAAAAATGACCTCACAACATATTAATGCTGTCCTTATCTAAAGGTAAATTTAAACTTTTATAACTCCGTCAATTTTTAATATTAGTAAAAAAAATTTCGCTCTTCATTAGTTTGTACCTTGAAATTATGATTAACGAAATAAAAAAAATTAGTCAAATACTCAATTATTTTAAAAAAATGGTTATATACTATTCAATTTGTGGACTCGAAACTGTCGAGGAGAAATATTATTTAATTTTTGCTGCAGATGCAAAAATTATATTTATTAAAAGCTCTTTAAAATTAATTGAAATTAAGAATTATTCTTTCAAGTTTATTTTTATAATATTTTAGGAGAAATTGTGATATTTTTCCAAAATCTGTTGGGAAATTTTTAAAAAAATCTTAATATAGTGTAATTATTGTAATACTCATATTTTTTCAGCTTCCCATACACTTTCATAATGGGAAAAATGAAAAAGAAAAATTCAACATAAACCGACACGAATAAAAAATTATATATATTGATGCTCTGAAGATACGACACATAGATGTTAATAATAATTATGATTGAAAAATAAGATGAAATATAATTTGTATCCACAATCAATCATAGACAAACCTCATATTTTACGAGTTTGTTTATAAAACGCAACGTAGCCAAGTTGTTCACAATTAAATGAAACTACGTGATGTAGTATTATTTCTACTTTCTTAAGTTCTTTACCACTACCTAGGTTTCGTTGCATTACATCTTCAGGTAGGCTATTAGCAAATATCAAAAACAATCGTTCCTAATAGCCTACCTGAATATGTTATTATATAACGAAACCTAAGTCGTGGTAAAGAACTTAAATATAGTAGAAATAATACTACATCACGTAGTTTCATTTAATTGTGAATAATGAATTTGTACAATATTAACACCAAATATATTCAATAACCAATTATTTTTAATTGTATTTTTAAAATAACTTCGGAATAGTTATTCTATTGTTTTACTGAGTTTATTAGTAGTAATTAATACCTTCCTTATACCAACTTTATATACGATATAAGTATTCTCGGAATGAGAGTAGTATAACTCTAGTTTGACATTTTAATTAGTAAGTGTTAATATTTTGCGATCTCATGTTTGATATCTGTTTTTTTTTGACAAGTGTTTTATAAGAAATCAAATTATCATTTAACGAAGGAAATAATTATTTTGACATATCATTAACGAAATTATGTAATTGTTTTTAATATTTTGTAGCCTTCTAGCCCAGATTTTTGATCTGATTCACAATTAATTAACAATATCAATAAACAATAATAAACACTTTTTATTGAATGAATAATATAAGTATTTTAAAACAAAATTAGTTTCACTTCAAGCAAAGGATATTATAAAAAAACAAACGTTTCTTTGTTAATTAAAAATCAAATAAATTTAAATTATGTCAATGGAAGGAATCTTTATGCATTTTAAAGCAATTGCATGAAATACCACTTTTTTAAGAAAAAACCTTGCATATGTCCTTAGTGTCGCATCTGTTATAAATATTACATTAGTAATACTAATATGTTCAAACAAATCCTGTTAAGTACAAGTAGAACACGCACTACGAGGCTACCGTATATATTTAGGCCATTATAAACAGTTAAGGGTAAGTTAAGTTTTTGTATTAAATTATTAAACTGCTGGGAAATTTAATACAAAAACTTAAAACAGTTAAGTTTTTGTATTAAATTATTATATATACACAGGCATAGAAACGTGATGCATATTTCGAGAATTGTAACATCCAGAATCATAGCTATAGTTTTTATATGATTTTGAATAGACTTCTAAAATTGTTTTCTTTTTTCCTAATTTTTTGGCTTGACGATGGGTCACATTTTTCCATTTTTTTCTATTTAAGACACATTTTACATGTGAAGAAATAATACCTAAAATTATAAAAAAAATATTATTGAGACCCTGAAAGCCACTAACATCAAATTTTAACGATTAAAATAATTTTTAAAACGATTAATCTGATCCTCTCTTTGTTTGTTTGTTTTTTATGTACGCTTCACGTAAGAAACTACTGACCCATTTCGGAAGAAGCGTTAAAAACAACTTAAGACTCAACTTAAAGTAAAATTTAGGTTTAATTTCGCCGCAAATGGTTCACTCAACAAGAAGATATGCGAATTTAATATTATTAGCAATTCATTTACGTTGCGTTAGTAAAACAACAACAAGTGACTCGCTACTCGATACGTAGTGATTACACAACTGTATAGTGTACCTATGTACGTCAATAGATGGCGCTACCTGTAATTTAAATCGCGCGATGAAATTATCTACCCCGACATACGTACGTTGGCGAAATGAGAGTGATAAGAGGTGAATTGTGGAAGAAATACTGGTAAATATGACATCATTACTTTTTCAGCAGACCACACGTAAGGAACCACGAGCACAGCCAATAAACAAATAAATGTAAAAACTAAATGTCTAATCAAGTGTATGCACTTATATGTATGAATGCCATGGATGCATATGGATGTCATTGCTTATAGATCCTCCGGTGTTTACTGATTGACTCCATTTGGATCAAAATATATATGTATATATATATATATATATATATATATATATATATATATATACATATATATATATATATATATATATATTTAAAAAAAAATGTTTGGTGTGGATCTTTACAAAATATTATTAACTGTAAGATTAATATTATTAAAACAATTATAAAAGTAAACCGTTTCCTAAGTCGGTACACTTTGTATTGAGATGTCAAGTTGCCATATCTTCATGTTTTAATAATCGATTGCAATAAAACACCTATATGTTACCCTAGAGGCGAAAAAATCTACCTTTAAAAACTTCACCGAAATCCTTTTAGCGATTCATAATAATGTGTGAACAGATAAATAGGCTAGCAGACAAACTCCAAACTTTCCAAAAACAATATGTCTGTACTCTATTACTTTCGTTATATTCCTCTAAATCATTTTACATAAATAGCTTCAAAGTATATACACGCCGATTCTACAATTTTATTATATGTTTCGAACAATAAAGTACTTAACATTCCAATTTAAATAGCCTTATACTAAATCTACCCATGTCATAAACAATGACAAAAGATTGAAATTTTATACAAACTTAGGAAACAAAGTAAGGTTATAATGAATACATAAGAACATCGACAAACTTTACGTGAGTAATGATATCTACCCTTATGCGTCTACTCGCATTCAGGTTGCTTACTCAAACACCTACAGCACTTCACCTCTGACCATGCCCATTTCGCCAATATATACTCAGATGGAAAATTTCATTGCGCGTTTTACATATGGTAGCGCCATCTATTTATGGAAACAGGAACACTATACGTTTATATAATTACTGCTCGTCGTGTAGCTAGGCATTTCTTTCTATCGTGGTACTAATGTTATATAAATATGAAAATATTTTTTTAAAAATAGTTAAATCGGATATTTCCTAATTGGGGGAACCGATTCCGATAAAATATAAATGAAACATTACCCCCTATATTACAACAAAATCCAGTTTAACTGATTTAGTATTTTTTATGTGATGTATATTCAAATAAACATCCTAATAGACAATAATTCCAAAAACAATTATTTCTGTTCTGTTACTTTTGCTATGTAACTCACAATCATTTTTTCCACAAATAACTTCAATGTGCAGTGGCGCAATAGATTGTATATGGTTAATAGGTGTTACTTCAGCCAAAGAAACTTTCTGAAGTCTGAACTTTTAAAACTGAAAACAAAAATTAATATTTATACTACTTTTGGCCTTTGAATGTTGGCCTTTAACAAAAGCAGATGAAGATAGACTTCTTATTTTTGAAAGAAGTATACTTCGTAAAATATTTGGCCCTGTCAAAGAAAATAACAAATGTAGAATTTCGTTTAATCTTGAAATTTATAGAAAATTTAAACAACCAAATATTGTCTGAGTCATTAAATCATTTCGTAACAGGTCGCTTGGGCACATTTTTAGATTGGAAGATAACAACCCAGTCAAGAAAGTGACTTTTGCCAATGTGGAGGGCACTAGAAAAAGAGGAAGACCTCGCACATTTTAAACTTTTAAAAATTCAACGCTAGCGGGCAGTTGCCACTGATCGGACCGCTGGAGAAAGCTTGTCGAGACAGCCTTGACCTGTAAAGGTAGTAGTGCTCGCCAAGAAAAAGAAGTATAGACGTGCCAATTCTACAATTTTATATATATATATATAGACAGTGATATAAAAAACATGGATTACCTGCCCTAAAGCGCAATTTCAATTCCATATCGTTAATTCCAATATCACATATAGATTATGCGTTATACAACCCTGCCCAACACCTTTGCAGATGTCAAACCAGTCCATTAATACCCTGAGATCATTGAAGGACATTAAGTCTTTATTTTATTATGAATGTAATTATTTTATTAAGTGTAACTGCATGTCGCAGAGCAGACCACGTCTCCGTGCTGTCTTGTCTCTCTTAATTCGGACTTTGATATTACAACAAATTTGATTTTACGTTCTTTGACTCAGCATCATCTCGCATCTGTTTAATCAGGCCATCTAACCTTCGCAACCCATAGGAACAATCAGGCCCTTTTCGGGCTAGATTTCTTATAATGACTGTTACACGATGACAACAGTCGGAGCCAATAGCTTAACGTGCCTTTGATGCAAGGGTATTAGTAAAATATATCATTGATGATGACCCATGCAATCACCGACCGGTGGTTGACTTGCTTAAACTCATTGATCGAGTGAAGTCAACGAATGCAAATACGGCTATTAACAATTCAACATCATTTTGATGTTATAGAATATTAATTTAAATCATTTTTCAAAAGATGTATCTACAGTAACTGTTTGCATATCGTATGTTTCCAAGACGGGTTATCTAGGTTTACATGTCAGAAAATCAACTTTGAACCATGGGGCACAAATTGAAACTTGCACACCATTATGCCATATAGATGTTACTATTGACAATATCAAGACTGTAAATCCTTCATAAACCATTAAAAAGAATATTAGGAGATTTAATAGCTTATATTGCGGTTGGACAACAAGAGTGTACGATGAAAGGAAATTTTAAATTCTTTCTTTTGAAGACAAGGGTGGGACTTAAATATTTGAATATCTTAGTCTTTCAGTGTCTATATAATCTAGCATTTATCCTCAAGTATGCATCATCAAGCATCTATTTCACCAAGTTCATCAGAACGAATAGTGTTATGCGAGACAATGATAGTTGTGTGTGTGTGTGTGTGTATATGTATGTGTATATATATATATATATATATATATATATATATATATATATATATATATACGTATATATATCTTGCAATAGCTTGAATTACTCTTATAATTGCATCTGCAAGGACATCTTGTTTGTATGGTTTAAAGCGTTGGGAGATCCGGTTTTTGTGAGAACCACTCCTAATTTCCAAGCCATGAAATGAGACCTCCAAAATGGTCCCTCAAAATAGCCGTTGAGACACGGCCCATGAGACCGATGCTGGAGAGGTGTATGGATGATTTATCTACTCGTTAACATGACTGATTGAAAAAAAAATTATTTTATGTTTATTAAGGGTCCATATCTCAAAAGGAAGAAAACAGAAAGGAGCCTTTTAGGATCCCTTATGTGTTTTCCTGTTTGTCACAGTTGATTTTCGTAGAAATTATTCAAGGTAGAAACTTGAAATTGGCCATAACAATATATTAAGTCGTATTTTTGCTCTTTAGGAGGGGGGAGGGGCAAATTAAGTATAGATTTTTTTTTACTTTTATGTATCGTGTTTAGTTTTATGTACCGTTTTAGATAGTTAGTTCTAAGGAACTTAAAAATATTTTTTTCCAAATTTTAGCTTTTAAAAGAATTCGATAAGAATTTTAAGTGATATGCCCTCAAAGGCATGCAGCAACACGGGCAAAAAATACATTCCCTCCCCATTCCGGGTGCATTCCCTGGTCATTCCCGGTACTGAAATCCAATATTTTCATATATATATATATATATATATATATATATATATATATATATATATAAATATATATATATATATATATATATATTATATATATATATATATATGTAGTGGCAGATTTCAATGTTTGAACAATTGTAAAAAAAAATACACCTCTAATACAAAGCAGGTTTATTTTAACTTTATAACAACAAATGCGGATTTCATTTTTTAAAAACCAAGTTTTCAAAATGGCGTCCATCGAGTCTGACACACTCTTCGAGTCTAGCAAGCATGTTTTCAAAAACGCGTTTGCAGAGCGACTGGGGTATGCTACTGATTTCGGCTCGAATATTTTCTTTAATTTGTGTCACAGTGCTCGGATTTGTTTTGTAAACAACGGCTTAAATCGGGTGACCTAGGTAGCCACGGTACGGTACCGTTTCGGGATATGTTTTTTTCTGGAACTAACTGCGCACTGCATTCATGGACACATTAGCAGTATGAGCTGTGGCCCCGTCCTGCTGGAACCATGTGTTTTGGTTGAAGGATGGACTCTGTAGTTCTACTCTGAAAAAGTCATTTAATATCTGGGCATATCTCTCCGAATTCACAGTTACAGTTTGGCCACGTTGATTTTCAAAGAAATAAAGCCCTATGATTGCAGATGCAGACATGGCACACCAGACTGTTACTTTAGGCTTATTTAAAGGCTCTTGATGCATTTGTCTTGGGTTGAGGACATCCCAGTAACGAAAGTTCTGCTTATTCACATATCCTCCAATGTGAAAGTGAGCTTCGTCACTAAAGAATATGTTGCCCATCCGGTTAGCAGTACGAAATCTCAACAACATCACCTCCGCGTAAGTTTTTCTTAATTGAAAGTCAGAATCGTGTAAATCTTGAATAATTTGAATTTTATATGGATGGAACTTGAGTTTTTTTTGCATTATTACCTGTAAAGTTGATTTCGGAATTCCCAATATCGATGAACGTGTACGCAGTGATAAACGGGAATTTTCAACGACAGAAACCATAACCCGCTCGACATTTTCATCCGTGGCTACCAATGGTGTAGGTCTTGGCCTGGGCCTATTTAATGTTGATCCTGTAGCTCTGAACCTTGCTACCCATGACTGAATGAGTTTGATCGATGGTCCATCACGTAATCAACGAATACTGTAACGATTATTAAATCGACGGCGTGCTACAGACAGCGAAAATCCACTCGAAATGTACCCCTCGACGGCAAAAGCGCGGTGCTCTCCACTCCACTGTTCCATGGCTACTAAAACATCCGCACCGCTTGCGCTTCTAACGACGCCCCCCGCGCCCCTCTTATGTGTTGCGTTCAGAAACTATGTTTGTTCAAACTTTGAAATCTGCCACTGGTCAACCTGTGTATATATATATATATATATATATATATATATATATATATATATATATATATATATAAATGAAATCACCATTTCTTTTCTTTTTCTGCACCGCCGAAGACACAGAGTGAAATTAATAATAGAACCTCTATGGATTATTTCTCAAAGGTGTATTTTGTCGGTACGCCATATCTCCTTTATTACTTCATTAAAACCAATAATTGACCTTTCATTTTGAAGATTACCTTCACCGCTAATGGTGAAAAATAAACAAAAAATTCAAAATTAACTTTTTAAATTTTATGTTTATTATTTCTCAAAGATATTTATATTATAAACAGCACCATCTATTGACAATCTGTTTAACTAATATTATACATTTTATTTTAGATATTCTTAAACATTTATTGCGGTAAAATGTTCATATTAGTAACGATTTATGGAAAATAAAACAATTTTAATTGAAATAAGTCAAGGAAGCTTCGGTGTACGAGCCTACTATATATATATATATATATATATATATATATATATATATATATATATATATACTGTTTAACTAAATAAAGTATCTTTCACTTACTTATTTTCCCATTATGTTAACATTCAGTAACTTGTGAATTATTCGCACGGGGTAAATAGTGAACCTCTTTGGCTTAATCTAGAGCAACTGGTTTTAAAGTATAAAAAAAATTGGCTATCATACCAATTGGCTCTAAAAAGTTTATTTGGTTCCATAATATATTTAATGTTAATTGACTTCAAAACCTGATTTGAAGACGATAAATAATTCTCTCCAATCTGACAAAAGCTTTCCAGGAAAAACGTAGTTTCAAGGAAACTAAATACGAATCACACTAACACTAAATTTTCCTGATGCAATGATCTATAAATTCTAGCAGGCGTTTGTTTAAATTTATTTTTAAAATAGACAAGGGGCATTAAACTAAGGTTGTTTAGGATTTTTTGCCAAAACCAGTTATAGACAAATTAATTAGCTTTTTTTTTGCTGTTACTTCCTTTATAAACTCGCTCGTCTGTTTTGTGCTCTTAACCACGTCGTAAAAGTCTACACTTATGCAGCATCTTAATCTTGGTTAGAAATACATAACGTATATATTCATTTGCAGACGTACATATTTATAATACAGATATCTCAATTAACTTCATTTATATATGTAGGAAGTTTATTTAGGACATATTTAAAAATCTGTATTAATGTATACAGAGGATTACTTGTGGCTGATGAGATAGATAGAATGTTGAAAAAATCTTGTAAAATTGTAAATTCATATTGTAAATGCAATACAACTAGTTGCATTTCAAATGCTGCACCCGGTGCAGTAATATTGCAAGTCTAGTTCTTATGATGTCCATCAATTATTATAATTACTCTTTCCAATTCGAAATCTTCAAATATTTCTCATGTCAAAATATATTTTAGCAGTTATGACGTGATGTCACCGGATATGCGATATACATTTTCTATTGATCCAAGATGAGTAGCAACGATACAATTCCATTCAAATTCATGCTGAAATACTTTTCCTATCTTTTCATTCATCCATGAACTTGAATTCACACATTCTCTTTCTCAATTTCCACGCATTCTTTTCCTACCCTTGCATCCAGATGAACCATTTTGATTTTATCCAACCATCTTCATATTCTCTTTTTGACACTCGCAACTTTCGCTTCGTATTCTCAACCAATACATGAGTGTGTATACGTGTGCGTGCGCGTGCGCGTTCGCGTGTGCATGAGCGTGTGCGTGCGCGTGAACGTGTGCATGCGCGTGTGCGTGTGCGTGTGTGTGCGTGTGTGTGTGAATGCGTGTGTGTGTGTATGAAGGCGCGCGTGTGTGTGTGTGTGTGTGCATGTGCGCGAATGTGTGTGTGTGCGCGCGCTCTTTTGAGTATACACGGGTGTATGTGAGTGTGTGTGTTTCTGTGTAATATATTTTATTTTGTCCTTAAGAAATTCTTAATGACAAACTCGATACAGAAAACGAAGTTGACAATTTCAAATATCGTTATTGCTTGGTGTATTTTCCGAAAAGAACTCTGCACATTTTTTCGCATGAAAATTTTTGGTTGATATATTCATTCTTTATTCCAAAAGAACCTTTCCTCAAATAGTTCTAACATCCACTCTCTTTCTTCCTTAACTTCCACTCTCTTTCACCCATTTTTATAATTGGCGATTTAAATACCGCCATGCAAACAGACTTTTGTTTAAGTTAGACTCCTTTCGCTGTTTTCAATTAATCGATTACATCAGCTATAATTACTGGCGTATTCGTGTCTGCATAAGTATATGGAGAATTTACACGTATTATTCAAATACCGACGTTTAAATTAATTGACTAATCTGCAATGCTATTAAAGTGAAAATCATTAAAATAGTTCCTAACTAGCAATATCGCCCGCTATCCACGCAAGAAAAGTGGTGCTGTATTTCACTTTTCTAAATATACAACTTTTCCTCTTCACGAGGGAATTCCCTTCCGGGCAAACTTCAGAATGCACAACCTGGGAAAGAATTCTAGAGACTTATATTAATTATATTCCAATTTTTTTGTGTAATATAAACGTCTTATAAAATTAGAAAAAGTTTTTTTAAATTAAAATAAAAAGCGCCATCTCGTGGAAAATTATTAAACTTGTGCAGTTTGATGATTGTTTGTAAAAAAAATAGATGTCGCTATTACTTAATTAAATAATCTGCTTATCAATTAAACGGTATCAGATTTTATAATGAACTTAATTTCTATTGCAGATGACATGATTATAACTCTGAGTTATAAAACTAGAAAATTGTATTAAAATTCGTCGTAAGTGAATTTCATGAATTGTTCAAGATAGGAAAGTTAACTAGATGAGGCAGGACGCAGAACAAACTAACTTTTCATCTGTATTTTCAATATAATTAATGTGTCCACAATCAATAGTTAATGCCTATATATATATATATATATATACTTATATATATATATATATATATATATATATATATATATATATATATATTTACATGCGTAAATAATATTTTATTGTTGTTAAGTACCTATTACGCCATCAGACAAAATATTAAAACTATTGAATTTGCATTCACATATTTGTAATAATGAACCTTACAATTTTCACTCTGAGTTTTCTTCAAAACATTTTACTGAATGTACTATATTCAGTAGATAAAACAGTAAATATATCATATAATAGTATATGCATTAGGTTTTTTTTTCTTAAAATCGTGATTTTTTCTCTTTAATCTACGAAAGTAAAACGTACAATAAATATAGTTAAAAAAATTAAAGTGCATATCGGTAATTTTGAAATTTTCAGTTTTTAAATAAGTTTTCCATTTACATATTCGACCACTAAAACTAATTCAATGTCAAATATTTTTCTCTGACTGTATGACTGTCTGTCTGTATGACTTCCTGCCTGTACGAAAGAATTTTACACGAACACTACTGAACTAGTAACACAAATTTTACACAGTAAACCCAGGGCAAATACGGTTTTAGTTTCATCGTGGTATCTCACATGTTTCCGAAGGTAGAAATACAAAACAGTACGAAAATGCACGCGGCAGAAGGCTGGGGAACGGGAGACCAGGGGTAAAACGCAAACCGACCCGCGCGGGGTTTAAACTAAATTAATTATTTGTGTCTAATATAAGAACATAAAATAATGCACTTATATTTCGAAAATCTGTAATTAAATCGCTAGGTGCGATTAGTTGCAAATAAAATTAATAAAACTCGATAGAAATTTTTTTTTTCGGTTAGCTTCATTTTCATAGTTCCCCCCCCCCCTCATTTTTAATTCCAATGCTTTTATTAAGCTCACTCTTCAAGACATTCGTATTTGTAGTCTCATAATGAAAATTCGTAACGATAATCAAATTTTCAGATAGAATTTAACAAAAATCTCAGATATATCGGTAAATGACGCTTTCAAAATCATCAGACCTACCGTCCAATGGCTCCGCCTGGTAACATTAAATGTCATAAAGACTTCATTGCTCAATCTGTTATCGAAATACCTTTTATTTCTACAGTACATTCATTCGTTTGACTAATTCAGTCATTCTTTTCATAGATGCATTTATAAATAACGCACGTTACATGTTTACAATCTATTTAATAACACATCCCACCATGCATATTCCGCCTCGCAAAAACAGTTTTTACAAAACTTTCTTACCAATTCACTCTTTTGACTAATTCACTCATTCTTTTCATAGATGCATTTATAAATAACGCATGTTGTATGTTTACAATCTGTTTAATAACACATCCCACCGTACATATTCGACCTCGCAAAAACAGTTTTTACAAAACTTTCTTACCAATTCACTCATTTGACTAATTCACTCATTCTTTTCATAGATGCATTTATAAATAACGCATGTTGTATGTTTACAATCTGTTTAATAACACATCCCACCGTACATATGCGACCTCGCAAAAACAGTTTTTACAAAACTTTCTTACCAATTCACTCTTTTGACTAATTCACTCATTCTTTTCATAGATGAATTTATAAATAACGCATGTTGTATGTTCACAATCTGTTTAATAACACATCCCACCGTACACATTCGACCTCGCAAAAACAGTTTTTACAAAACTTTCTTACCAATTCACTCATTTGACTAATTCACTCATTCTTTTCATAGATGCATTTATAAATAACGCATGTTGTATGTTTACAATCTGTTTAATAACACATCCCACCGTACATATTCGACCTCCCAAAAACAGTTTTTACAAAACTTTCTTACCAATTCACTCATTTGACTAATTCACTCATTCTTTTCATAGATGCATTTATAAATAACGCATGTTATATGTTTACAATCTGTTTAATAACACATCCCAACATGCATATTCCGCCTCGCAAAAACAGTTTTTACAAAACTTTCTTACCAATTCACTCATTTGACTAATTCACTCATCCTTTTCATAGATGCATTTATAAATAACGCACGTTAAATGTTTACAATCTATTTAATAACACATCCCACCACGCAAATTCGACGTCGCAAGTCAAAGTGTTTACAAAACTTTCTTACCACGGAGGCCGCTTTACCTCCCACCACTCCATCAACATTCATGAGAAAACCGTGCAAACACCGCAAAAGCACAAAACCACCGCAAAATCAAAAGTCTCACGAGTCCGAAGGTCGCACGTTCACACAGTCATTACGACAGAATAAGGCGCTAACATAACGTTTTGAAACGAAAAAAACTTAAATTATTTCCATCAACGAAGCGTAACTGAAAACGTGGCTCGCTTTTAACAGGGAATTGCATTAAAACACCGCGCAAAGCCGTCCGCCGCCACCATAAATTAAATCAATTAAATAATCGTAAATATTACTATTCAAATAAATAAAAAAACGAATAAAAATACAAAAGCCGAGTTCGCCCCTGCGCCGACGCGCGCAGAGCCGTATTGGTCATTAATTATAATTGTCTTATTATAAGTGAATACTTGCAGGATTGATAATTAAGTGTTTATAATTATATATAGTTACAATTAAACGAGTGTCTCGTTATTAAATCAGTTATGCAGGCAACGCTGCGGTTTTAAAGGTCGATAACTTTTTTTTTATTATATTCATTTAGAGCAGAAAAGGAAGTTAAACCAGTAGCGGGGTTTAGATATTTTTTACATAGTTAGAACTTCGATCGTTTTCTTAACTTGATTACAAGGAAAACATTATTTAATTTCCTGTTTTTCTTTCATTTTTATATCAGTATCTTTTATGTTTATGAGTATTTTTCATAACGCTTGGCCAAACGTGAATTGGTAATTTATAATCAACAGTTTTATCGAGCGTTGTTTGGACGACATCTTCCATGAACATAAATCTGTAAAAGACCCATATCTATGCACTAACACCCTATAAGAATGAGTAGAGAAACATGGTAATATTTACCAGATTACCATTACCGTTAAGAGTACCTAAAAAGGCTCGTTCAGATTTCTGAAGGCGAACTAAATTACAAAATGTATTCTTGTTCAACTTTGTATACAATACTTTCCATCAAAACTAGTTAAGACTGATAGAAAATAAAAAAATCTGTCAAGTAAGAGTAGAACTCGCATTACGAGCGTTGCTACACATTTAAGCTCTTCTGAACATGTCTAACATTCTCTATATATCAGTACCTGAACATCGAAAATTGTCATAGATTTTTTAGTACTTATTATAAATAGGGAAATGGAACTTGTATAATGCGAAAGATACTGTACTACTATAGTAGTACATACTGTACATACTATAGTAGATGTGCAAAAAAATAATGTGTCTATGTTGTCGTTAAGGCAGGTAGAACAAAATAAACATACACACATGATGTCACCATACAAAGCCTTTGTATCAAGTTCATTGCTGTATGAGCTTAGTATACTTTGCCTTCCCTAGACGGGAGAATTTTACAAAAAAAAGTTATGTAAACGGATAGCGTTTTTTTCCTTTTTGAAGTAAAACTTCTTCACGGACGCTTGACTTGGGGAGTAACCTGGTGAATGCGTGACGAGAGCGTTACGAAAAGTGTGATCGGGCGAGACGAACGGAAGTTCCGAGGGAAATATAAGTTAGTGAAGACAGAAAGGGAGAGAGTTATGTTTCATATATTACTGTAGGGACAAGAGAGAGAGGTGCGAGCACACATTTTCTTTCTCTCTTTCTCTCATAGCCAGTTATGTTTCGTATATCTAAGACACAGCGCAAGCCTATTGTCTGTATCACACTGTAAGAGTGAGAGAGAGCAGTGCGCGCGCACATTTTCTTTCTCTCTTCCTCTCACAGCCAGTGCATGAAATATATATATACAAATATATATATATATATATATATATATATATATATATGCGAGTTTGCTAGCGTTACGCGAACGGTGGTTTTTTTATTATTTTGTAAATTCATTTTAAAGTTCATATTTTGTGAATATGAAGTTTTACTTCAGTCGTGCGGTCTAAAGCACACCCGTTTTTTTTGTTATTTATATTTATTTATTGTATTATTCTATTATTTAGTAGTTTGAATTATTTACTTCTAAAGAGTCTTAGTTGTTCACTAAATTGTTGGCATTAATTCTTGAATATATTTGGCGTTAATTTTGTAGAAATTTATTATTCACAATTAAATGAAACTACGTGCTGTAGTATTATTTCTACTTTCTTTAAGTTCTTTATCACGATCTAGGTTTCGTTGTATTACAACATCTTCAGGTGGGCTATTAGCAAAGCATCTTTAATAATAATACAATGTTGTAATACAATGAAATCTCAGTTGTGGTAAAGAATTTAAATAAAGTAGAAATAAGGGTTAAATTCCACACCGAGCCCTGACCTGTCTCGTCCAAACGATATGATACGACGTGACGATTTACAAGCAACCCCTTATTACGTTTTAAATATACCAATATTACAGTATTTCTCAGAAGTAAATTTTATATTATATTTATAATTTAGGGTTGTTGTTAAGCACGTTTAATAATATTTAGGGTTGTTATTATTAGCAAAGATATTCGAGTACCCTATCTGATGCATATACTTAAACAAATTCTTTCACATAGCTCTAAAATCGTAACCAACGTAAGGATCTTTGCTAATAGTCCACCTGAAGATGTTCTAATACAACAAAACCTAGGTCGTGGCAAATAATACTACATCACGTAGTTTCATTTAGTTATCTTTAAATGTCTCAACCCTTCCTTTTTGTCCTTGTCCATTATCATCATAGCGTCAAGGTAAGAATTCAGAATTTCCATAGAAATAAATTGCAATTAATTATGTAAAAAAACAAATTTAATGTTGTTAGGTGATAGATACAGTTGGTCAAATTTGGAGCATAATTGACACTAGTAAGTTATATTCAAATGTTTACATATGTTAATTTTACGCAACGTAAACGTATTGCCTAATATAATTATATATTAGGTTCAGTATTTTGGGAAATAAGGGAATGTATAAGAATATTTTTTGCATACTTTTCAATAAGTATATATTACTTAAAATTAGGAAAAATATTTATCAAACACTTTTAAAGCCCTTTCAAACTATGATCCGTACTATGTATGAAACTAAAAAAAAATTTGAATATATAATTTGCCCCTAACCTAAAATTTATATATAAATATTTTTGTGTTTCAGTGTATTTTATGACTAAGCCAAACGTTAAGTTTCTATATTATGCGGTGTTTAAGAGTGAGTGGCTGACAGACGGACACGTGAGTAATTTTATAAACGTTCATTTTTCCTTTTTAGGTACGGAAACAATTCATTTTCAATGAAAATATGTCAATTTTGACTACTTAAATTTCATTTCGAAAAACCTTTCCGATGACACTCAAAATAATGACACTCAAAAATGTTATGCATTTCGAAATCCAGCTTATTGGACTTTCCCTTTTCAGTCTGCTCGTTTTTAGTTAATTTATTTAAAATAATTCAAATAACCAATCTAATGCGTATACTTAAACGAACTCTTTCACATTGCTTTAAAATTGAAGCTAAAGTAAGGTTGTGATAGACGAACGGAAAGGATCTGATCAATATAAGATTTGCGTGTGTCATTAAGAAACCCTCAAAATATTACCTATTCTGTTAAACAACAGACGAGATGTACAGCCTTGATTTTATTTGTTTATTTACTCCAAAATGACGACGGAAGCTTTAGAATATGCCTCAATGTGATAAAATCCTTTAGCGTGTGCAAGCTTTACAATATACTGCGATGGAAGATTTAAAATTAGCCCCAATGTGATGTAAAATATGATATAATGCACTGCGATGGAAGCTTTAGAATGGGCCCCAATATTATGAAAACTTTAGAATTTACTGCGATGGAAGCTTTAAAATAGGCCCCAATGTGATGTAAAAGTTTAGAATATACTGTGATGAAAGCTTTAGAATGTGCCCCAATGTTATGAAAGTTTTGGAATGTACTGCGATAGAAGTTTTAAAATTCACGGCGATGGAACCTTAAGAATGAGCCCAGATGTAATGAAAGCTTTAAAATATACTGCGATGGAAGCTTTAAAATGTACGACGATGGAAGTTTTATAAACGACCCCATGGGATGAAAACTTTAGATTGTACTGCGGTGAAAGCTTTAGGATGTGCCCAATATCAGGAAAGTTTTATATGTTTGAAGCTCTAGAATAAGCCCCAATGTAATGGAATGTTTAAAATATACTGTATTTCTGAATGGTTACTAAAAGTTAGTCTCTCAGTTCTATACAAATCTTGGCTTGCTCATCAATTTTCCATCCAGCCAAACCTGGTTCTTTAATCTTTTTTATCCTTCACAACTGTTACGTTTAATCTTCTATTACATCATTCAACTATAGTTCTTTCTGCCCGCCTTTGAGACTTTTTGAAGTTTAGAATCACTTTTTTTCATTTTCTAATATTTCTGAATAGTTGCAAGTACCTCAGAGAACTTATTTCGTTTTCGTCTTTTATTAATATGCAATTAATTATCCATTATTACCGTGAACTTTGCTGTATATTGTATTTAATTTGTTTGTTAAAATTCTGTTCGTTAAATTCATCTTTAACTGATATGATAAATGCTTCAGATTCATGAATAATTGGATCTTCCAATCATTGGATCAGTTGTTTTATTACTGAAAAAAAATATAATAAATGAAAGATTTTTATAATTATATGATTCCCATCTTATGATTTTGAAATAAATTTTAATACCTAAAGTTAAAAATAGACTCCCGATACGAACATAAAATACAAACTTACAATATGTTATTCAAAAACTTATTACAAAAACTTCTCTTACAGTTAGGAAAAACAATTTGAATAATCTTCATTAAAATTATGTATTTATTTCGTCAAGATCGATAAATAATCCTTAATATACAACATATACGGATAATATTAAATAAATCTACATACAAATCACTTATAAAATATCCCTTTAAAAAAATAGACAACGCCACGCCACAAGATTCAACGCGTACCCGAGACGACCATACCTTTAAACCAGACCTTTACCAAAACGAACATGGCAGCGCCATCTATCGCGTGGCAGACAAACTAGCGGATCTATCGAATACCCACGTGTATAGATCATTTACAAAGATATAGGATCTATAGGCTATTTAGATCATGTATCTAAAGAGTTTTCCGTTTCAGCTAATTCAAATATGAATTGCAAAATTGAATGTTACCAATTAGTTTTGTATATCTACCTTTTTTAAAGGTTTTTTTAAGAAATATTTATTACGAAATATTTAATTTTTTTAAGAAATATTTAAATTTCACTCATATATTAGAAAAAAATATATATTTGGCATATTACATAAAATAAGACAACATTTTGTGCAGATTTTCTGACTATATCAATTGTCCTAATCCAACCTGGGACAGAATTAATAGCAATTAACAAGCGTTACTTCATCTGATTCTAACATACCTCAATTTATTAAGCTTTGTTTGTACAGATTCTCAAAAATACTTTGAAATTTAATAAGCTATTTACTCGGTTTTCTCGTCGAGCAGTATTATAATTTAAGACAGGAATTCGAACAACCAAAATTTGGCTACAAAACTTACAAATTCTATTTTAAACACAACAGTATTTTTAAAAACAAATATTTTTTATTGTATCTTCAGAGATGTTCACTTTTATTTCAAACAAAAAAACATGAAAATGTTTGTATTTTAGAAACCCGTGAAATTATTGCAGTAAATTTAAAATTTAACATGCTTCTTCCTTAATCGCTAGCACTCACAAATATTTACGTGATAATTTGACAGGTTGAAATTAAATAATTTAAAAAGAAATTGGTACAGGTTATTGTCATAGAAGCAGTTAATTGTGTATCAAACAAGTTTTTTCGCCATTTTAGGTAGAATATCTTCAGAAATCATCCCCCAACCCTTTTTCGGAAATTATGGAACCTAAAATAATAAGAAGAAACTAGTTCTCAAAAGACTACGTAATAGTTAGAAGAAAACTGCAACGATTATAGACTCCCCCAACTAAATTACATTAGATATTTGTAATATTCATTGCGCTATTAAGCCCATATTAGCTATGAGTCACAATAAAACAATTTTAATTCGAGTGAAATGTGGAACTCTCACTAAGGGATTTAAAATTAAATTACTAGCGGAAGCGCAGTAAGAACTAAGTGCAGGATTAAGAGCTAATGAACCAGAATTTTGTATACCAATAGAGCTAGAATATATAATATTCTTAATCATATGGAATATCTTCAATACGTCTGAATTAAGGATAGAAGGATTGAAAAATAGAGGTTGAATTATATTAATAATTTAATACCATTTTGAATGCAGTGGGCTTAATTAGTTCTAAGGCGAAAGTAAAAACGAAATAAAAAGCATATAAGAGACCGGATAATATCAAACAAATTAAGAGACTATAACACATATATTAAAATTATCAAGGCTATAACACATATTTTAAACCATGAACGAATTAATAACCTTGTTGAGATAAATATAATATCTAACAATATGAGATAAATATAATATCTAACAATATGAGATAAATATAATATCTAACAATATGAAATAAATATAATATCTAACAATATGAGATAAATATAATATCTAACAATATGAGATAAATATAATATCTAACAATATGAGATAAATATAATATCTAATAATATGAGATGAATATAATATCTAACAATATGAGATAAATATAATATCTAACAATATGAGATAAATATAATATCTAACAATATGAGATAAATATAATATCTAACAATATGAGATAAATATAATATCTAACAATATGAGATAAATATAATATCTAATAATATGAGATGAATATAATATCTAACAATATGAGATAAATGTAATATCTAACAATATGAGATAAATATAATATCTCACAATATGAGATAAATATAATATCTAACAATATGAAATAAATATAATATGTAATAATATGAGATGAATATAATTAACAATATGAGATAAATATAATATCTAATAATATGAGATGAATATAATATCTAACAATATGAGATAAATGTAATATCTAACAATATGAGATAAATATAATATCTAACAATATGAGATAAATATAATATCTAACAATATGAAATAAATATAATATCTAATAATATGAGATGAATATAATTAACAATATGAGATAAATATAATATCTAACAATATGAGATAAATATAATATCTAACAATATGAAATAAATATAATATCTAATAATATGAGATAAATATAATATCTAACAATATGAGATAAATATAATATCTAACAATATGAGATAAATATATCTAACAATATGAGATAAATAAAATATTTAACAATATGAGATAAATATAATATCTAACAATATGAGATAAATATAATATCTAACAATATGAGATAAATATAATATCTAACAATATGAAATAAATATAATATCTAATAATATGAGATGAATATAATATCTAACAATATGAGATAAATATAATATCTAACAATATGAGATAAATATAACATCTAACAATATGAGATAAATATAATATCTAACAATATGAGATAAATATAATATCTAATAATATGAGATGAATATAATATCTAACAATATGAGATAAATATAATATCTAACAATATGAGATAAATATAATATCTAATAATATGAGATGAATATAATTAACAATATGAGATAAATATAATATCTAATAATATGAGATGAATATAATATCTAACAATATGAGATAAATGTAATATCTAACAATATGAGATAAATATAATATCTAACAATATGAGATAAATATAATATCTAACAATATGAAATAAATATAATATCTAATAATATGAGATGAATATAATTAACAATATGAGATAAATATAATATCTAACAATATGAGATAAATATAATATCTAACAATATGAAATAAATATAATATCTAATAATATGAGATAAATATAATATCTAACAATATGAGATAAATATAATATCTAACAATATGAGATAAATATATCTAACAATATGATATAAATAAAATATTTAACAATATGAGATAAATATAATATCTAACAATATGAGATAAATATAATATCTAACAATATGAGATAAATATAATATCTAACAATATGAAATAAATATAATATCTAATAATATGAGATGAATATAATATCTAACAATATGAGATAAATATAATATCTAACAATATGAGATAAATATAACATCTAACAATATGAGATAAATATAATATCTAACAATATGAGATAAATATAATATCTAATAATATGAGATGAATATAATATCTAACAATATGAGATAAATATAATATCTAACAATATGAGATAAATATAACATCTAACAATATGAGATAAATATAATATCTAACAATATGAGATAAATATAACATCTAACAATATGAGATAAATATAATATCTAACAATATGAGATAAATATAATATCTAATAATATGAGATGAATATAATATCTAACAATATGAGATAAATATAATATCTAACAATATGAGATAAATATAACATCTAACAATATGAGATAAATATAATATCTAACAATATGTGATAAATACAATATCTAACAATATGAAATAAATATAATATCTAACAATATGAGAAGAATATAATAATAAATATAATATCTAACAATATGTGATAAATACAATATCTAACAATATGAGATAAATATAATATCTAACAATAAAACCTCACGAAACGAGTACATAGGAAACAATAATTTTGGCTAACACAAACTGACGGATCGTTAAATACCGTTTCTCAATATTCTTTAATCTTTGCCCACAACCATAATTAATTACAATTTCAATAAACAAAAATAAACAGTATTAATTAGACAAACAAAGCAGCTGTTGCACAAAATGTCACTTTCTTAAGAAATTATTTGTATAAATATTTTCAGTATCCCATGGCTTTCAGACATGCTACAAATATTAATAATATTGAAAAGATAATCAGCATTTTTAAGGTTACGTACCTTAAAAAGAAAAGCGGAACCCTTGTGACGTAACTCATGTGACTATCCGTATGTCCCTCACAGCCTTTTTTTCAGAAACCCCTTGATGTAGGAAACTTAAAATTTGACATAGTAATAAAACATATTAAGCAAAACTGAAAAATCATTGGAAATTGTAGGAAAATCTGTTTATAAGCGTCTAAAATATTTTTCTTTTAATAATTGAATCATCACTTTAGGTATTATATCTTCAGAGATTTACTGAAAAATATACAAACAAATCTGTTTTCCGTATTTTCGAAACAAATCAACCTAAAATGATGAAACATTTTTTCATAGGTTTTTAGAAGCCAACGCAAGGGTTCCAGGAAAACTATAGCGATGACCTAGACCTTGATTCTTTTTGAAATATGCATCACGTTTTCACGACCATAAAAAATAAAGTACATAATACATTGCAATATATTCATTTTGTGAAAAATTAATATTTGTAAATATTTTAAAAGAAATACTATGCACGCTTAAATGTTTATAAGCGCCGACATATGTACGAACCCTCGTAGTTCGAGTTCTACTCGTGAGTGACCGTTTTTTCGGTGTGCAAACTAAATCTGTTCACTATGGCACAGTTAGAAGTTTGTAGTGCGTTATATAGACAGTGAATCTTATGATTCTAACAAGTGTCTCATTGTTAACCTTTTCCGAAGGAAAATTAATGACGGCTATATATATATATATATATATATATATATATATATATACCTATATATATACATATATATATATATATATATATATATATATATATATATATATAATTTTGAAATAGGACTAGACTTTGTAAGTATTTTAAATCGGATTGAGCTGGATTTGAGCTCACTTCAAACGAGCACAAAAGAGTCATAAAATAAGAAAACCTGCCAAGCCACGAAGGTACTTTTGGGCATTTATAAACAACATGAAGCAAATTACGAAGATATATTTAGACATTTGTAAACAACATGAAGGAAACTACGAAGATTTATTTAGGTATTTATAAACAACATGAAGCAAACTACGAAAGTATATTTAAGTATTTATAAACAACATGAAGCAATCTACGAAGTTATATTTAGGCATTTATAAACAACGTGAAGCAAAATACGAAGATTTATTTAGGTATTTATATACAACGTGAAGCAAACTACTAAGATATATTTAGGCATTTATAAACAACATGAAGTAATCTACGGAAGTATATTTAGATATTTATAAACAACATGAAGCAAACAACAAAGGTATATTTATGTATTTATAAACAACATGGAGCAAACTACGAAGGTATATTTAGGCATTTGTAAACAACATAAAGCAAACTACGAAAATATATTTAGATATTAATAAACAACTTCAAGCAAACTATGAAGATATATTTAGGCATTTATAAACAAATGAAGCAAACTACGAAAGTATATTTAGGTATTTATAAACAACGTGAAGCAAACTACTTAGATATGTTTAGGCAAAACACTGATTTTTGTATTTTTCCCTTTACTTGTGCTATAAGACTTCCCATTATGCTGATTTTCAAGATTGTAAATCGGCCATAAGATCCTCAAAGGTTTCGATGATCAGTGGATAAGACTATGGTAAAAATGACAAAAAATACGCTTTAAAGGGTCATATTTTTTTGTTGCGTAAACCAAAATATTTTACATTTTTACAGCAATGGAAGGCTGTAGGCCTCAGTGTACGATATTCAACTTGATATCTCAAGTCTTTGCTGAGAAAAAGGACTTTGATAAATAGAAGGACTAACGGACGGACAACCATGTGATCCTATAAGGGTTTTCCGCTCTTTTTTTCATTTTAAGCAACAAAACCCTAAAAAACAATTTTTCGTAAAAAAAACAAATGAACTGCTTTTCAAGTTTTGTAAACCGCTAAAAATGTATCTCCTTTTTAATATCCGAATACCTGATGGATATTAAAATTTTAAAAGTATTTATTTCAATCGATTGTAGATATTATATCTTGAAAGTAATATATTAAAAGGTAATAATATTTTTACAACGTAATTGACATGTATAAACTTTTTCAAGGACCAGTAATTTCTTTTTCGTCTAGACATGACTTGCGTGACAAAAAGCCTCAATAATAAATGCCTTTAGTTATAGTATTGCCAGTTATTAAATTTAAAATAATATCAATTACTCAGTTAATTTTCTACCGACATTTTAAATATTCTGAAAAACTGCCACTAACTATATTAGAACAAAACTATAATAGAATTAACCCACGCGATGAATACTGTAACTGAACCACGCACTTAAGCAATATTGAATTTTTCACCGTTTTCCTTTATTAAAAAAAATACTTAACCCAGTTTTGAACATTTATAAAGACTACCACGATTTAATTCACAAAAAGCCGACATCACATTTTCTTCAATAAATTTTAGGTTTTTGCAACAAAGTAAAATTGTTTTTTTTTCCATTTGATTCGCAATTTAATCACTTAACACTTGATATACAAATAAAAAACCAAATTGTTAATAAAAAACCAAATTGAAAAACCAAATTGTTAATAATTTAGGTTTTTGCAACAAAGTGAAATTGTTTTTTCCATTTGATTCGCAATTTAATCACTTAACACTTGATATACAAATAAAAAACCAAATTGTTATTAAAAAACAAAATAAAAAACCAAATTGTTAATTAAATATAAAAAGTGGACAAGAAAAGGCAAAAACAAGTAAAAAAATAAAGAGTAGTGTAGATATACATATGAAATTTTCAATTTAACCGTTTGCGAAAGCACTTTTTAAATCGTGATTTTTTTCTAAATTAATCGTGAGCGGCCTTAATAATTGTTAATACGTTTTTTTAAGATTATTCTTTGTTTAAAAAAAAAAAGAAAATATAAAAAAAATCACTTTTGCTAAAGTACATTTATACATCAAAATATATGTCGTAAACATATGCGTCTGCATTGAACATGTTAAAGAAGGTTTAACAAAAGAAAAATCCCATTGTGAAAATCATTTAAATCCACATTTTCACAATGAACAGCTTATTGGCTTTTACCACCGTTCTCTCGTTTGATGGGCCATTGTATTGTAATTTCATGCCAATTATATACTCAAGTGTTTCGACGTCGCCGAACACACCAATTGATACCTAACGCTTTATTGGCTTTAGATTTCGATAAGTGAACGAGCCGGGTTTGATTTAAAAACTTGAATTGAAAGCAATCTACTGGTACAGGCCAGTTGCGACATTTTCAATCTTCGGAAAAATATTATAAACTTGCTTTGTTAAGAAGTAGGGCATGTAATATCGGACCGATTGTCAATTCCGGAAACGGATTTCGATACCGAGTCTCAATTCCGGAAACCCGACGTTGGTTCCTGTACTGGTAGCTTTTGAAAAGAATAAAAAAAAAGTTAAAATCTTTGAATTATTAAGAAATGTTATTTAATAAATCACTGGAAGTATCAAAACACAGCAATATTAATAATCAATTGTCGTGAACTATATATAACAGAAATCAGCTTACCTACAGTCTTAAATCCAATTATCTGTACCATACGTGCAATATGTATGTACCTACTTATTTTAATAAATCAAAACAGCAATGTTTTTAACATACCAACAATGATAAAGTGTTGTGTACAAATTTTAAATTTAACTATTAACTAACTTTTTTAATAAATTACTATGATTAAATCACACCAATATTCATAATCAACAATATTATTAAAATTAACAGTATTAGCTACACTTACGTCAGTAAGGGTGACAAAGGGGTGCAGACGGGTAGAACGGTGGCAACAGTCGAATATGTATGTTATTATGGGGGTAAACGCGTACTCCACAGATGTATCCAGAAATAAATTTACCCTCGAAACATTTGTTATATCATGTAATAACAAATATAGAAATCAAGATACTCAAATCCGGAATAGAAATATCGAAAAAATAAGTACTATAGATTCCAAAATTAGGACGTTCCAGAATTCTGGAATCCATTCTCTATTAAGAAACTTCAGATAACAAATTTCATAACACAATTGTTATCAACATTATTTAACGACAGACAAATGAATAGCACTAGAACCAATTTACTAGAACTTGTCTTTGAATGTGGAGAAAACAAAATGTATTGAATTTTGCGCCGCCTGCCCCAGATTAATGGCAGTATAATTTTGAATAACAAAGTGCTAGAATTGGTAACCACTGCTACTTTCCTAGGTATAACTCTAGATCATAAGTTACAATGGGCTGCTCATATACATTCAGTAGCTAGTAGGTGAAGCTCAGCTACGTTTGCAGTTAGAAAAATTAGACAGCTGACTGAGGCAGCGACGGCCAGGTTAGTTTATTTTGTATATTTCCACAGTATTATGTTGTATGCTATTATGCTGAGGGATAGTGCTACAGATATTAAAAGTATTTTTATTCTGCAAAAGAGAGCAGTACGAGCAATATATAATATGAAATCTCAAGAATTAGTACAAGATCTATTCAAAGAGGAAAATATTCTGATCTTTCCATACCTCTATGAGATACTATAATATGTTAAAAAGAATTTAAATTTGTTTGTTAAAGGATCTCATCCATACTCGTAATACAAGAAATAAAAATAAAATTCACAATCTTAAATTTAGATTGCAAATTATTAACAAGTCTTTCCTGGGTAATGGTGTCTGCTTTTTTAAAAGGATACCTGAGGATATAATAAACCTTCCCATAACCAGATTTAAAACGCATATTAAACACGTGCTTATTTCAAAGGCTTATTATAGCGTCAGGGATCATGTTGAAGATAAAGATATGTGGAGGTCATTATGGTGTACGATATAGTGTAAAATGCACATTCTGACCCTCATTGAGAGGAACTCATTGATTATTTGTATATATGCGTATAGACAATAAGGATGTTTATTCATAATAATTAGAAGTTAAATCGTAACATTGTGCGTACATTGTGCAAGTTACTGAAATTAAATTGAGATGGTATAATGACACATAACGAAAATATAACATATAAAAAATATAACTCAAAAATAACCTAGGAAAAAGAAAATTTGAAAAACTAGAGAAAAACTTACATTCTTTTACTGAATCAAATAATCAACTTAACATAATAACGATCAAAATTCATACACTGTTATTGTTTATAAAATGTTTTGATGATAAATTTACAACAAAGTTTTCAAATTTTTCCTATTAATTCTTTGGAAAATAAGGAAAACAAACGAACAGTTATTTTTTAAAGTGTTTGTTTAACAATTAAACGTTTAATTTTAATTTCAGCTTTTTAAAAACATTTTTTGTAATTCAATGCATCTATAATTTACAACAACTTCAACAAGACTAACTACAAGAGGGGTACAATATTTACAAATACTACAGTATTCTATTAAACTACCATCTCTCCGAAATTGTCTACCCTGGTGACGGAGCGTATCTTTAAAATGTTGGTTTGGGAAAATAGTGGTCTTAATTTAGCAGGAAATAGACTGAGTAACCTATTAATGGCAGTATAATTTTGATATAATTTTTGGCTGACAATATTGTCTTCTTCTCAGATAGAAGAACTAGGCGATGCTTCTAGGCGGATTGGGTTTAAAAATGAACTTGGACAATACCAAGATTATGACTAACCGCTCAAATAGTATTGTGAGTATTAAGATAAACGAAACCGTTACAGAAAGAGTTCATAAATACGCATATCTTGGTCAAGAGGTTATTATGGGAAAAAAACCGAACCAACGAAATAGACCGGTACATGAGACTTGCGTGGGCAGCATACTTCAAAACTGAATTCACCTTCAAAATTGCGGCTGAAGAGAAAGCTTGCGTACATGACCAATGGATCCTCCCAGTACTTACATATAGAGCTACCAGCATTTATTTACCATAAAAACAATCCACACCAATTTTAGAGTAGCTCAGAAAGCAATTGGAAGGAAATGAGTAGGAGTCACACTGAAAGCAGGGCGGCGAACGTCATCAAAGGGCTCGTGGTGAAAAACACTCGCGGAATGGAGACCATGGGTCAAAAAGCGCCCAAAAAGAAGGCATATGCTTTGCTACGATAATATCAAAATTCCGTATATTAACACTTCAAACATATAACGATTAATTTTTTAACGCTGTGTTCAGACGGATTCTACATATTTTGTATTAATTCGTTTTACTAATACACGAACGTATCTATTAAAATTACCTCCTACCAACTGCGAGCATACCAAAGATTACTTAAATTGATCTTATGAATCAGTAAACATATGTATTATACATAAGATCCTTAAGTAATTTCACAATTAACACCGCGGGGAAGTCTATTTCTATTGAAAGTTTATATTAATTTTTTTTTTACAATTTCGGCGGAATGATGATTCTACCAGTAAACTTACAGAAGGTAGAGTTAAACCACATCTCTATTTTTTAACAAGTGCTACACTATTTCTACGATCTCTTTCGATGACGATAGGATACGATACGATTTTCTTTCGATTCGCTCGAATGACAAATCCTGCAATGTATCTAGCACATTATTTAGATTTCCTATTCGCGTTTAGAGTCCGATATTGCCCAATGTAAGTGTACCAATTCATCGAATTCATCTCACAGTCATAGTGATTCTATTTCTTATAATGTTTTTATATTAGTTTAGGAAAGCGACACCAAGAGGTAATGGTAACTTTCTTCTTTTAATACAATACGCCCCTAAAATTAACAAGATAATAGAAAATATCCAAAGTAGAAAATATAAAAATCAATGTGATATTACCGTGTATCGATACAATAAATTGCGAAATAATATATCGACACAAAAGGAAATTTTGGGCATCTCTAATTAAATGTCAAATGTAGTACCCGGGACGTTCGTGGTGGCGCTAAAAATAGCAACAAACAATAGCTGTCATTTTATATGGTATAGCCAGTCTATATAGTTATATGTTATATAATAGAGGTCAGTGAGAATAGTGTTCATCTTCCTAAAACATTCACGTGTCAATATAACATTAAAATATAATTTGACGTAGAAAGGTTAACTTTGATAGAGTAACAGTATTTTACTGATCCATACTTATTGCAATAATCAGAAGCAATATTTGTCTGAAGATTTTGGCGGGGACAAGTTTTATATTAAAATTAAAAGGATGGATTACGAGGATTCCAACACTATATTTTGCGTAATTTAATTTAATATAGTTGTGAACGTATCGACGAAAATTTTCAAAAAAAATGTAATAACCCACTCCCTGCCTGCTAAAGCTTAAATCCTGAAAACAACAGACTTACTTATAATTTTCCTAAAATTTGCCAGAAAATTACAGAAGTAATTGTAGATATATTTCTAGGTCTATGAGAGATACACTACTAGGTGTTGTATTAAAAAAAATCTCAGCTACCCGTAAGAATATTTCAAAAAAAGTAAACCTATAAAATGAACCAAACAGCTAATTATCTAATTAATTATGCAAATTCAAATATAACAAATCATATTTCAAAATAATTTGAAATGTGCGCATGGTGCTAAGTGCGGTCAGTTCCAAGTTGCAAAAAATCGGAATGTGTAAACCTAAACAAAAAACAGTTAAGCACGTGTAAAACTCGCGCTATAAAATTTCCGTGCGCACTTAATTAAATATAAAAGCTGAAATACTTAAAGGTACGTATTAATCTTATTAAGATATTTACAAATTTTATTTTTTTCTCACAATATAGTATAATATATTTATAGGTGAAAAAATACCTCCAAAAAAAATAACTATATAAATAACACTGCCTTTTTCATATTTTCTTGTTTTAGCAATTTCGAAGATTAGGGAGGACACGTCATTTATACCCATTTTAGTCATGTTTCTAAAACTATATTTTATAATCTACATGACTAGCTCTTTCAAATGACTCACAATTCATTAATGGCCGGTTTCTGAGTATTTTTTGTGGAATAGATATCTATTCCGTGAGTCTTTTGTTTGAAATTATTCAGACGAAAAAGTTTTGAAATAGATAGCTATTTCATAAAAGATGTTCAGAAACCGGCTACGAATTGAAAAAAGTCAAGCAACTATTTCTTTTATTATTGAAACCTAAGAGAGTTCTGAGTCACTACCTACTGCTTCCCGAAACTTGATTTGAAACTTTTGAAAGTTAAGTGTCCAGTTCAAAACGTGCAAAATATTGAGTTGTTTGTGTGTCAAAAAATAGATACATGGCATCCCGAGTAGGTCTTAGACAAAATTAATAATAACACCCTAAACATTTAAGCATCCTTAGAAAATTTGGATATTAGCGAAAAACGACGCGTTGCAAGTAAAATATTGTGAATTATTTGCTTATAACTAATTTAGTTATATATTATATAATCTTTGTAAACTCTGCGTAAAATTATTATTATAAATATTATATGATGCAAACTTTAACATAATTTTACAATTAAATATGAAGATTATTTATAAACACACATAAAATATTTTTGTGACTTATAAAAACAGTTAACAACTCCATCTGTGATCTGTAGTTCAAACTTTAACAATAATTTTAATAAATATTACAGATAGTAATACAGATATAATAAGGTATATAAATATACCAATAGATGGTGTTAGGAGTAGCGACATATATCGTGGAAACACTATGAACTCACCCGTCAGCGTTTCATCTATTAAAACAAAGAGGTTTAAATAATATCTCAAGTCACAAATGGGTGCTTCCAACAATTCTAAAAGATAAACTATGTTTTCCTTTCTGTTAATCATAACACCTAACTCAATCTTATTGCGCCACAAAACTTAAGGAAAAATCAAGGAAATTTACTCCAGATATTCGTACGTAAGCAGCCATTACCCTAATTTCATCGTCTGCGAAGAAGATTGGGAAACCTTACTAATATTGTAGAAGAAGGGCTTCTTCAAAAAGCCACCATATACTTTTGACATCGATAGATATAAGCTTGGAATGAGTGGAAAGAAATTCTGGAATTCTAGAGAGATGACTATAATACAGATAAATTTTTATTTCAAAAAAAAATTTAAAAAACTTTCCACAAAAAACTCGTACTTAAAATGTTTTTAATTTTCTTTTCATTTTTAACTTTTTTCGCAATTGTTTATTTAATACACAATAAAAAGCGGTGTTTTGCCCTATTGGTTTTACCAAGGATTAGAAATTACAATTTTAATATCCAGACCTTAAGTATTCTTCTATTGTACGTAAACGACCTCTTTCAATTTTATATACCTTGTCATGTTATATACACTGTTTCTTTATATATAAAATAGTCACCGATAACAATACCATAAATATAGAATTTTCACGAATGTAAAATTAAATAAAATATTTTTTTTGTAGTCCATTTGCGTATCAACCACTGCATAAAACTGCCAATCAATTTGACCGCAGATTTGACGAAATTTTAATTTATGGAAATTAAAATAAGAAAAAATTTAATAGACAAAGGAAGTTTTTTTCGAACGAAATTATATACACGATACGAACATACTGGTAGTGTTAAAGACTTTTAAGTTTTTCCTAAAATTCAAAGTTTTCCTCGATCTATTTTGAAAAATAGAACTGAAAGCTTGACTTAAATCATATATCATTTTCACCTCATCGTTTTCAAAATCGTACCGACCATAAATGATTATATGACACTTATATATATATATATATATATATATATATATATATATGTATATATATATATATATATATATGTATATATATATATATATATATATATATATATGTATATATATATATATATATATGCGTGTGTGTGTATGTAAAATATACACGCTTAAAGATTATATCGTTTCTATTGTCTGTCGTTGATTTTTCAGAAATTTTTGGTCTGGAAAATCTATATAAACAAGAAAATGTATCACTTCGACTCAACATTTTTCTGAAAAACTTTTATTTAGTACTAGCTTTTCTGGCGTCTGCGCTCTCGTGAACATTTAGAAATTATAATAATTTCATTATTGATTAGAAATTAAAACGGTAATTGAGTTTATTTTATCAAGGACTAAGTATGTGAAAATAATATATATATATATATATATATATATATATATATATATATATATATATATATGTATATATATGTATCAACTTATCTTTAGATACAATGTTTAAGATTGCACATGTTTAAAAGTAAACAGCGCCATCTGGCATATTGTAATTGCTATTTTTTCATTGGATATTTTTTTAAATTTTCTGTTAAGCACGTTTAAAATACACATAACACCATCCATAAAAATTTTAAAAAAATTGTTTGACGTGAAAACGTCGATAAATTCAATTCGATAGGTCAAAACTTTCGATGTAATGAAATTATGCCGAATTTCGTTATGCGATAACTCTGTGAATAATAAACCGATAGAAAATTACAGATTAAATTCAAATATTTGACTCAAAGATAGCTAGTTAGGATATTTCAACAATTGAAATTACCTAAAGGTGTAGCAGCCATGTGCGCAAGATACGGATGCATATTTTAGAGGCGGTTTACCTTGTGAACGCTTGAACCTAGAACCCCGATCGTATCCTCGGAAAAACCCTTATGTCGTTCTAATTAGACCTCAAGTGATATTGACTTTAATAACAATTTTATAATTGCAAAGTTGAAAAATTATATTTTTTTTCTGAAATATCGATCTATATAAGATGAAAATATAACGAATGCGCGAAGAATACTAATCTGTGGAAAGCGCCGATCAAGGAGAACCTGAAAAGCACCCAAGCGATATTGGCTTTAATAAGGAAAATTTAATTTTATTACTGTAAAGCAGAAAAATTGTATTTTTCCAGAGATATATGAGATGTCCATTGTATAAACAGGTATATTAACTATATAATTAACTCTACAATCCCTACATCATAATATAAATTAGTTTCCAACAGATTTACATAAGAAGATAAAAGGGAACCAAGATATATATCTCACTCTAATTGGCTGTGCTCACAATACCACTTAGCCTAACCTATTATTAGAATCTCATCTCATACATCATATCAGAACTCTCAGATTGACACTTATCACTCATATATTACATTTTCACGTAAGAACGTAGGTTCTTGGACACAACTGAACCTATTACATTTTCTTTTTCGCTTTTATTCAAATTTTATATTACTCTATATTTTTCCCTAATAAATCGATTGCGATGAAACAAAAATACGTGTTACCTCAGGTTCTACGGATCCGAAATAAAAAATTATATCGACATTCCTTTTTGTGGCTCTTATATATATATATATATATATATATATATATATATATATATGTATATTTATATATATATATATATATATATATATATATACATATACATGCTATGTCACTTTTTTCGTATGCATAGTAATTTCACGTTAAAACAAAATTCGCAATTTGAAATGAAATTCAATTTATTTATTTGTTTTTATTTATATATCATCTATTATATATAGTATATATGGCAGACTTATTGCTACATGAGCAATTTCTTCCAGTCAAACATAATTGCAGGTAGATTTAAATTTAGGTGTCAATGCCATTGAACTAGTAGTCAAAGATAATTCTATCTATACACTATGACAGTCAAATTTAAAAAAACAGCCAAATGCTCGTCGCAATACGCACATGATGAGTGTTCCGTAATTTTCTAGACGCC
Source organism: Druceiella hillmani (assembly GCA_039881145.1). Lineage (NCBI taxonomy): Eukaryota > Metazoa > Arthropoda > Insecta > Lepidoptera > Hepialidae > Druceiella > Druceiella hillmani. The sequence continues at coordinate 4,845,039 of JAYKKI010000064.1, forward strand.
TAGACGTCATTGATACAAATTAAGCGAAATAATATTGATTGAAAGTTCTCATGTGAGAATTTTTCAGTATTTTCAAACACGTGATTGAAAAATAAAAGAAAATTATTTTGAGGCTAAATATTTCGCAAAAGGGCTTTAAAGCTGAAAAATGGAAAATGAAAAATGGAGTGGCACGAAAAAGAACCTTTTCCTCTGCTTTGCGTGTACGAGAAGGAATATAATTTCATTTTTCAATATTTAAATAAATTAGTTTGTATGTTTGTGTTCAGTTAATTACATAATATATCAGCATATTTATGTATCTATTTATTTACACACACACAAACACGAATAAAAAAACTGTAAAACATACCGACGACACAATTCTACATATCCACTCTCGCTCATCGTAAACAAACCACAATCTGGTGCGACCGCGATCTGGTGGTTGAGTAGTTGAAAACCACGGGAAAACTGGAGAGTTTCGATATAATTCGGTTCTAGTGGGTGGTATGGCACAAAGGTGATGATTGCATGAGTGAACGATCAAGTACGAAAAATTAAAGTTTACTCAATAAAACAGGACATGGATTTTTTTCCTTCTAATAACTAGAAGATAAATTTAATAAGCGCAACATCTTCTGAGTTGCAAGAAATAGAAACCTGCCATACCCAAGAGGAAATCTGTAGGAAATAGGAAGGGGGAGAAACCATACTGTCTCATATACATATATCGGAGAAAAGTTTTTAGACACGTTAAATCATCAAACTATACCTAATACGAAGTCAGTATGGGCTCCAAATAATGGAGCTAGATTCTAATCGGCTTTGCACTAATGAAGTATATATTAGCTGATAAAAAACTGACTGACAAAAAATAATACCAACTTAAGATTTATGACATTAATAGGGATAATAAAAAGCGATCTATAAGATGAAGAAGATAAAACTAACACAAAGAGCATAGGTATATTTAAGAGTAAAAGTACCGAGAAACATACTTGGTACCAATTCACGACTCTACCAAACATATAGGGAACTAGACGTTGCGAAAGGAGCCCGGCAAACAGCCACAGTTAATTTGACTTTTAAATATACAATGACGAAAATGCAGATATTAATACAGTAAAACATATTTTGAACCATTAATGCAGATATTAAGACGGTAAAACATATTTTGAACCATTAATGCAGATATTAAGACGGTAAAACATATTTTGAACCATTAATGCAGATATTAAGACAGTAAAACATATTTTGAACCATTAATGCAGATATTAAGACTATAAAGCATATTTTGAACCATTAATGCAGATATTAAGACTATAAAGCATATTTTGAACCATTAATACATCAATCACCTAGTTGGATATTAGATATAAAAGATATTTATCAATGAAAATACAGAGTAAATGTGCAAGTCGATTTACTGATTGTAACACAGCACTTACTGACGGATAATTAGATAATTGTTTTCGATTATTTTTAACCTTATAATCCAGATTTTTGACCTTATGCGTAATTAATTACATTTTCAATATACTGAAAAGGTAGCACCTATTAATTAACAAAGCAGTTGTTGCTGTAATTGTAAATATTTTAAGAAACCGTTTTTGCAAATATTTTCAATTTATTTTCTAGTCTATCACACCATAAACATTATTAAAATATTATTATACGAAACAACAAAACAATAAGTCTTCACAAAACCGTTAGACATTTTCATAAAAGATGAACCAAAGTTCAGATTCATTGACTGCCTCGTGAAAGACTTTGACTTACTAAAGACGAGGAACTGGAATCTAATTATCAGAAAAATGTGTGTGAGATCGGAATGAACTCTTGAGAAGACCCAGCTACAGCCTATCGCGCCAATGGAAAAAAGAAGTAGAAATAATAAAAAATGGGATATTTCCAAAAAAAATTAAAAATACCTTTTTTCATATTTTTATGTGTTACGTAATTCGACTACGTTCACCTATATAATTAGACCATAATAGGCCTTGAACTGAAAGAGTTGTCACGCTGAGATATACACGTAAAGAGTGAAATACAGATGGACTGACGAAACTTGTAATAATGTATATCTATAACTTCTCTTTTAACCATTCAGCTACGAAACCATAAAAACTTATTTGATTAAACTCTAATTCAAAAAAGAGGTTGATGTAAAATTGTAAAAGCAGGATAATTAAATAATTTACAATCTAACCATACTCTCTAACCATCTCTAACATTACTCTTTAACCATTCGGCTCTCTAACATTACTCTTTAACCATTCGACTTCGAAACCTTAAAAACTTATATGAGTAAACTCTAATTCAAAAAGGAGATTGATGTAAAATTGTAAAAGCAGGACAATCGTTAATAATTCATTTACGAAGTTAAAAAAGGTTAAAAAATAATATTTCTTCTAAATTATTTCAGAACAATTTTTTCTATGTTAATGTATTTCCTGAATTCAAATACATCTTCCTCTAAATTAGACCACAATCGGTCTTAAACTTAAGAAGCTCTGTGACTTAGGACTTAGGAGTTCTGTGAGTTGGTTCTGTGACCTATGGATGTCCATCCAAGTTCTGTGAGTTGGTTCTGTGACCTATGGATGTCCAGGCGAAACAGGTAATTATAAAATAGTTCCGCTTTTGACATTCAACTGGAGAATCTAAAAAACAAATGAGTTACGTAAACTCAAATGGAAAAAAGATATTAATGTAAAGTTACGATGTTAACAAAAACAAATGAGTTACGTAAACTCAAATGGAAAAAAGATATTAATGTAAAGTTACGATGTTAACAAAAACAAATGAGTTACATAAAATCAAATTGAATAAGGATATTAATGTAAAGTTACGATGTTAACAAAAACAAATGAGTTACGTAAACTTAAATTGAAAAAGAGTATTAATGTAAAGTCGTATAAGCGGCACAATAAACTTAATTTGCGATGTAAACAAAATAATATTTCTTTTACACTATTTACAAATAACAATATTTTTTTCTATTTTCAATCGGTTTAAAACTGAAAAAGTATGATTATGTGACATACCGACGGACATGCGAAAAACGAAATTATAGCAATTTCGTTTTAGCTATTCAGCTAGGGAACTTTACAAACCTTAATGGGTTACGTAAATCCACATCTTAAAAAGAGATTACTGTAAAGTTGTAAAAACAAGACATTAAACTTAATCAATATATAACGTTGAAAGAGATTCCAATCTTCCCAAATAGCCCACCTGAAGATGTTGTAATACAACGAAACCTAGGTCGTGTTTAAGAATTTAAGTAAAATAGAAATAATACTACGTCACGTAGTTTCATTTAGTTGTGAAAAATTAAATTTGAAATGAATTTCTAGAAACTAACGCCAAATATATTCAAGAGATTCCCAAAACAAAGAAGACACATAATGAAATTAAGACATTGCAACTGAATCTGGACCATCCGAAAATTCGGCAATAGTGTTTGAATTAACAATGCCAAAAACGGCAGAAAGAAATATTAAAATCTGGCACAGCTGCAGAGTATTGGCTCGTAATTTAGGTACATAAAACGATGGATATCTTCTGATCCAAATACATAAGATTTAGTAGCATAACACCAAATAGCTATCAATCATATTATTTATTTATCTACGTACTTTAAGGTATCTAACTGATACACATGGCGGACTTATACTTTATATTGGACTTATACTTATTATTGTACAAACGTACTTTTGCTACGAAAGCAATTTCTAACAACCAAACAAAACACCAGTCCAGGCCAGCTCGACGAGCAACCGGGATTCGAACCTGGGTCCCCGCGGGACCATAATGTGTTTGATTGACTACAAGGCCGTATGCCTTGTAGTCAATCAAACACATTATGGTTATTATTGTCAATTTCTTAAAAGTATGTAGTCAAAAACATTCCTCGTCTTAACAAAGAAATACCTGTGGTAAAGCACGCCTGAGACGAAATTAGGGAAAAATATATAAGGATAATAACCATATCTCATGAGATATAAATATCTTATTAAGTTTCTCATTTTAATTTTCTCCAAAATGTCTAATTGTATAAATATCCTAGAAAATAAACCGGATGTGTGCTTTTATTTTTGATTTACCCATGGCTAAAGCATCAGAGAATATTTTTACGTGGATTAAGATAACATGTTATATTTTAGAGTACGGAAAAATATATAAGGATAATAACCATATCTCATGAGATATAAATATCTTATTAAGTTTCTTTTTTAATTTTCTTCAAAATATCTAATTGTATAAATATCCGAGAAAATAAACCGGATGTGTGCTTCTATTTTTGATTTACCCATGGCTAAAGCATCAGACAATATTTTTATGTGGATTAAGATGACATGTTATAATTTAGAGCACAAATAAATATATAAGGATAATAACCATATCTCATGAGATATAAATATCTTATTAAGTTTCTTTTTTAATTTTCTCCAAAATGTGTAAGTGTATAAATATCCTAGAAAGTAAACCGGATGTGTGCTTTTCTTTTTCATTTACTCATGGGTAGAGCATCTGGGAATGTTTTCACGTGGATTAAGACGACATGCTGTAATTTAGAGCACAGATAAATATATAAGGACAATAACCATATCTCATGAGATATAAATATCTTATTAACTTTCTTTTTTAATTTTCTTCAAAATATCTAAGGGTATAAATATCCTAAAAAGTAAACCGGATGTGTACGAATGTGTTGTGCTTTTATTTTTCATTTACCCATGGCTAGAGCATCTGAGAATGTTTTTACGTGGATTAAGACGACATTTTATAATTTAGAACACTTTGGTAATAATCAACCGAAAATTACAGGTATTAAACTTTTGTGAAATATATATAATATTAGGTGTCCATCCCGACTTTGGCCGGGCAAAAAGGGGCCACAGTTGTGTTTTGTCCCAATCGCTTTTCAGGATTTCGTAAGTAAAGGATCCAAACGGAAACGTTTTGTTTTATATCTGTTGTAACGTCGTCTATCTGTCTGTACGTCCATCTGTATATATCTTGGATGCTTGTAACTAATGGAGTGATATAGAAAATAAAAATTCGCGCACGATATGTTGTCTTCACTAATTTATAATTATATTTCAAGAAGGCTCCCGAACATCTAAAGACGGTTTGAAAAACGTTTCAATCATCGCTGAATAGAGCACAAATTTGTTTTTTTTTCCACTGAATAATAAAGACTTAGTGAACCATTCAAAATTTGCTATTTTTAAAACTATTTTGCTACCGGGTCTATTTAAAAAATGCCGCCTTGATTCTACTCTAATATTTTTCATATCCTGCATTTAAAACAACAAATACTAAACAAAGTTTATTATAACTATTACGTAATATTAAAAATAAACCGACTTTTAAAATATTAAAAATATTATGGGTAATAAAACCAAAGTATTTTGAGTCAAACTTGATTATTTTAGTTCTTTGAAATATATGCTAGACATTTCATATTGAAATATAACATTAATATTTGTAAACAGGTTAATGAATATAGGTTATATATTTAATTTTTTAGGATTCCATTTCTTAAAATAAAAAAACGGGACCCTTTATGATAACTTTGCTGTCCATTTGTCCATCTCATCCGTCTGTCTGTCTAAGCCGTTTTTCTTAGAATCGGCCATCCGTCTGTCTGTCTAAGCCGTTTTTCTTAGAATCGACTTGAGATATCAAGTTGAAATTGAAATCTTATACTAAGGCCAATGGCTGTACATTGCTATGTTTCAAGTTCTTTAATTCACGCAACAAAAAGATTAGCACTTTATAGCAATTTTTTTTGTTATTTACACCGTCAGCAAAAGCTTTAGGGTACTTCCAGTCGATGTATAATCTTGAAAGTCGGCATAATGAGACGTCTTATAGCACAAGTGAAAGGAAAAATCTTTATGTTTTTGGAATATGCGCCTGTGAAAGGTGTAGTAGGCAATATATTTACTTACAAAAAAAACACGTTCCAAAAAATTCAAATTTTGTAAGTAATTTAAAAAAATATTATGTACCATTAAATGTTTGCAAATGCTTAAATATATAAGGCATCCCCTGGTATAAGTTCTACTCTTGCTTAACAGTTCTTTTATGGAAACGTAGCTAAATGTATATGGAACCTTGGTAGCGAGTCCCACTTGGACTTAATGATTTATTTGATATAACAATTATTTATAATTAATCTGCAGTATATTATATTCTTTAGATGAGAACAGCACTGTACGATCCAACGTTACAACATTTCTGTAGTATTGCTACATACAATTGCTTTCAAAAACGATTTTAATGTAGCTATAACCGTTTAGTTTGTTTAACGCAAATATACAAAATTTTATATAAATACGATTGCTTCCAAACACTATTTTATTATAGCTTTAGCCCTTTAGTTTGTTTAACGCAAATTACCTTCAGACACTATTTTAATGTGTCTCTAACCATTTAGTTTCTTTAACACAGATATACCACAAAATATTATATAAAATTGCTTTCAAACACTATTTTGGTGTAGCTCTAACCGTTTAGTTTCTTTAACGCATAAGAACCGAAAAATGTTATATACAATTGCTTTCAAACACTATTTTAGTGTAGCTCTAACCGTTTAGTTTCTTTAACGCAAATATACCGCAAAATGTTATATACAATGCTTTCAAACACTATTTTAATGGAGGTCTAACCGTTTAGCTTTTTTAACGCAGATATACTGAAAAATGTTGTACACAATTGCATTCAAATACTATTTTAGTATAGCTCTAACCATTTAGATTGTTTAACGCAAATATGTAAAATTTTATATAAGTACAATTGTTTTCAAACACTATTTTGTTGTAGCTCTAACCCCTTAGTTTGTTTAACGCAAATATACCGCAAATTACCTTCAAACACTATTTTAATATGTTTCTAACCATTTAGTTTGTTTAACGCAAATGAATCGCAAATATTTTATATAAAATTGCTTTCAAAAACTATTATAAACTATTTTTAACCATTTGTTTAATACAAATATGTTATATATATAACTGTTTCAAATACTATTTTAATGTACCTCTAACCATTTAGATTGTATAACGTAACTATACCGCGAAATGTTATACCTATACAATTGCTTCCAAACACTATTTTAATGTATATCTAATCATTTAGTTTGTTTAACGCAAATATACTGCTAATATGTTATATGCAATTGTTTTAAATACTATTTAAATGTAGTTCTGACCGTTTAGTTGGTTTAACGCAAATATACCTCTATTATATTAACTACCTATATATACCACCATATTTTTTATAGATTTTAATATTTTCTACAATATCTTCATACGTTATCTTGTTTAGCTAGAATGGTTTAAACATTTAATTAAAGAATATAACCAGCATACTTCAATAGGTATCTTTACATAAATCGTTGTTGTACATTTCTCATATATTATAAAGATACATTATATAACCTGTATTCATCTGGACACTATCTGGTGAACGGTTCTACAGAAATTGGTAAGATATTTTCCTGCAGAACCCTAAAAAACAAAGAAGCAAAGAAAACCTTTTTCTTTATATAAAAAACAAAGAAGCAAACAATATCTTTTTATATTATTATTATTCTTTATATAATTAGTATAATCATCATTCCATCAAATTCGGGTAATGTTTTGCAACTTTACACGTGCTCAATTTTACAACGGTTTAATTGTAAAAACGTAAAGTCACATATGTTAATAGTTCACAAAATGCGAGCACCGCCTCGAAGTGGGACGTGTTTAAAATTACTTATATATAGCTAAGTGGATACGGTAACTTTTGTACTCGAATCCCACTCGTATTTGACATTTTTTTTATAATTTTTAATATCTCTCTTTCGACAATGAGAAATAACATTAATTTTAAATTGAATTGAAATATTGTTTCAATTTTCTCCACAATCTTCTTAAAATCAACTCACAATAAATACTATTTAATGTTAAAATAAGTACTCACTGTAAATAGATATATACTATTTAATATTATAATAAATAAAAAGTGATGTTTGTCACGTAGATACATCAATTGCAGTAGGTAATCAAATGTTTATTACAGAAGCGTAGCGCTTCAACTGATAAACCAATTTTAAAAATATAAATAATCTATTTAGTTATTAATAATCGATTAAAACAAAATAGTAATAAATTTATTATACCTATGTTTAATACACATAGGTATAATAAATTTATTACTATTTTGTATATAAATTTATTACATAACAGTATAATTTTACCTATGTTTTTTTTTATATAGATACCTACTAAATAAAATTTAAATAACAAATTAAAAAAACCTATGTAGCAACTGATTAAACGGTAACTAGCGACCAGAAAACATAATGTGGGAAGATTTCCATAATCATAATTTTTTTTGCAATCATATTTTTGGTTTTGCTACTGTTTTAGTCGTTTTTTGCTACTAAGAAATCACTATAATATAGCCTATGTGTCAAATAGAGGCCAGCGTTACACTTGTAGATAAATATCTATTAAATTATCCTAACCAAAGATAATCGCTTCCCGTCTTATGTTTATGTAATTGTAAAAAATAAATAATTTTTTTCGTAAAACAAATTAAAAAAATAATAAAAAGGAATGATGTAATTATGATTATTATGATATATTTTCGAAATTTTCTAACAAACGTGTTCATTAAAAAAAACATTTTAGTTATTTTAAATTTTCCAATATTCTTAAAGTATTAAACACGAATGAAATTTATAAAACACATTTTAAAGTATATGTTCTTTATAATATACCTAAGATGCGCAGTAGTTATAGGCAGTCAAATTATAGACAGTTCGACATAATTCCTGGAACTATTCGCTCACGTACCGAAGTGGAAATCGCTAGCATCCCCCGTTATCAGGTTTAATCCTACACAACAGGATACGACTGTAAACCACCCTGTGCACACCTAAATAAACTTATTTTAATGACAAAATTAAATTATGTAACCTCTGTAGCTATCATATTTATAATCTAATTAAATATTTGTGGTCTAACTCATTTTTTTTAACCAAACCACGTTCTAATGAATAAGATTTAAACAATAAACTTATAACAGAATTTAAGCACACCAAGATATGTATGCTCGACTTCCGAATCCTTTTTGATCCCCTAAGGAAATGGGAAATGAAAAAAGAGGTAACACGTGATAAAAACGCAAGTTGAAAACAAACAACTATTGGTTGATTGATTGCGGTTTAGAATTTAAAATCTTTGAAAAAGCCCATTGTCAAAAATATTTAAAAAATACTTTGATCAATTTGGTACCATAAAATAGGTACCTTTAAATAAAAAATAAAATTATTTTGGTAATGGTACCTTAATATAATGATTTGTTATTAGCCTCAACATTTTGTTAAAGATGTTATTTTATGATTAAAATAGATATTTCATTATTTGAAAAAGAGTTTCACGTTATTTGTCCATGTAGGTAAGCACAGTTAACCGAGTGATATAATGCCATATCATGAATTTAATTATGAAGTCATCTGTTTATAACGCAGTCATTAATTTGTAGAAAACAACATTTAAAATTGTGTCATCTGCATTTAATTTCACCCAACAGAACTGTAAAACAAGCAATTTCTTCTATTTTACAAACCTAAATCTTTCTTACGAAAATGTACATAATATTGGCATAAAAATTTCCTATGTACTGACTAAATATATAAATATTATTTAACGAAATAAAAATTAAAATCAGAACTTTCACTTCCAAATTTACAAAATCAATGTTTTCTACTTACGTTTAAAACGAAAACGTTACAACTCCTCCTCCAAAATCCATTTAAGAACTTTATTTTTTTATGTTTTAAGCAAACACCCAGCAGCAAAGTCACATTTTAACTACGCTTAAGCAGAAATCGAATCAGAAACAGTTTAACAAACTTCTTTCATCAAAACACTTAATTTTTTTTAATAGTTATGTTTTTATTTATTTCGTGCATAGATGATCACTGCGTTTTATAGTCGATTTTCAATAAATCAACATCACACGGGCCGTTATCAATTTCAATAAACAATTGCAATAAACATATAATTGCATAAAAAAACAAAACTGCATAAATTTTACGCGCAATTAAATTTTTCCTCATCGGCAATGAACGCTTGTAACTCGTACGCGTATGTGTAAATTAAATTTTTTAAAAATTATGTAAATATCATTATATATATAAAAAAAATTATATAACAATTTTATCAATCAAAACTCGGGGAAAACTCAATCCATTGCAATAGCCGCACTCGCACTGGCCGAAAGGATCGCCAGTTCTGCCCCCACCTCCGAGGGGGCGGAGTCGCACCGCATGCCAATAAAACGAGAGTGGGCGGGGCCTCGGCGTAAAAAGGGCGCGGCCACAATACAGTAGGCGAAGCGATTTATGAGCACGGGGGAGTGTACATCGTATAAATTTTATTTTTAGTCAAGTAATAATTTTATGAAGCATTTATTTATTATTTGTTATTTCGATCAATGTGTTTATAAATGGCGAACGAGCTTTCGGTTATGCAGAAGCGGTAATGGGCCGGTTGTGAGCGCTTTATAATAACTCGATAACCAATTTGTATGTCAATTTTAACTAGACGTCTTTAGGTATAGTATAGTTGAATAACTACAATTGATTGCTTTATGTACTATAACTTATTATAACTGTGACATACAACATTATATATACGCTAATAATATTACCATAATACATTTGATTCAAACATGAAATGAAAATGGAAAATGCCAACAATGAAACCGGATTTTCTTTAAGTTTTGTCTGAAACAGGTCTAATTACAAGTTTACATTTAATTATTAAAAATATTATTTAGTAATATATATTTCAGTATAGCTTTTTAACGGTATTATGAAAAAATAAATTTAATGGAAAATTGCTGATATTATGTCACGTTAAAAGCGGTAAAATTGGGGCTGCAACCCCGAGAAGAGCGGGGAGAAGGAACGGGGTGAGATATATAGAGTAAATCGTTAATTAACACTTGTAAGTCGATAGCATTGACGCATCACATTTATCATAATTTAATTAGGTACTTAATTTAATTATTCATTTTCAATATTTTCATAAATCAATGATTTTAGCTTTGATCTTGATAGTAATACTATATTTGCGGACATGTAAATATTAATTCATTATTGAATTATAATTACTTTAAAAAAAATTCAAATTTAGTCAATAATTGTTTTTTTATTTTAATCTCAATTTGTACTCAAACAATGGGCAACTACCTCATTTTGATTAACTTTACACATATTGCTAGAGGTTACCGTCCTTCGCTCTATGTCTTTTGTTTACGTCTGACTTACCATTAACGGGGATGTGTCAACAGACGTTGATGGTACAGTTGTCTTATTGACAGACTCGAAATGCAATAGTTGTTACTTCTTGATACATTACTTATGAAAACTCCCACAACGACGAAAATATTCTAATCATAGAAATAGGTTAGAATAGATGATAGAACGCTATAAGGAAAGATTAGAATAGAGGATAGGATGCAATGATAAATAAAGAATAGAATAAAGTATAGGATGCAATGATATATAAAGAATGGAATAAAGGATAGGATGCAATGACAAATAAAGAATAGAATAAAGGATAGGATGCAATGATAAATAAAGAATAGAATAAAGTATAGGATGCAATGATATATAAAGAATGGAATAAAGGATAGGATGCAATGACAAATAAAGAATAGAATAAAGGATAGGATGCAATGATATATAAAGAATGGAATAAAGGATAGGATGCAATGATAAATAAAGAATAGAATAAAGTATAGGATGCAATGATATATAAAGAATGGAATAAAGGATAGGATGCAATGACAAATAAAGAATAGAATAAAGGATAGGATGCAATGATATATAAAGAATGTAATAAAGTATAGGATGCAAAGATATATAAAGAATGGAATAAAGGATAGGATGCAATGATAAATAAAGAATAGAATAAAGTATAGGATGCAATGATAAATAAAAAATAGAATAAAGGATAAGATGCAATGATATATAAAGAATGGAACAAATGATAGGATGCAATGATAAATAAAGAATAGAATAAAGGATAGGATGCCATGATAAATAAAGAATGAAGAATAAGATGCAATAAAAAATAAAGAATAAAAATAGGATGCAAATATAAATAAAGAATAGAATAAACGATAGAATGCCATCACAAATAAAGAATCTATTAAAGGGTAGTATGATCTGATAAATAAAGAATAAAATAAAGGATAGAATGCCATGATAAATAAAAAATGAAGAATAGGATGCAAATATAAATAAAGAATAGAATAAACGATAGAATGCCATCACAAATAAAGAATATATTAAAGGGTAGTATGATTTGATAAATAAAGAATAAAATAAAGGATAGAATGCCATGATAAATAAAAAATGAAGAATAGGATGCAAATATAAATAAAGAATAGAATAAACGATAGAATGCCATCACAAATAAAGAATCTATTAAAGGGTAGTATGATTTGATAAATAAAGAATAAAATAAAGGATAGAATGCCATGATAAATAAAAAATGAAGAATAGGATGCAAATATAAATAAAGAATAGAATAAACGATAGAATGCCATCACAAATAAAGAATCTATTAAAGGGTAGTATGATTTGATAAATAAAGAATAAAATAAAGGATAGAATGCCATGATAAATAAAAAATGAAGAATAGGATGCAAATATAAATAAAGAATAGAATAAACGATAGGATGCAATCACAAATAAAGAATCTAGTGAAGAGGAGGATGATTTGATAAATAAAAAATGGAATAAAGGATAGGATGCAATTATAAATCAAGAATAGAATAAAGGATAGAATGCAATGATAAATAAAGGAAAGAGGAAAAAAAAGGCTGCAATGATAAATAAAGATAGGATACGATGTTTTTTTGTTAATGTTTTTTTTTCTCTCTACTTGACAATCACCCTAATAAAACAGCCGAATATATTCGGTGAAATCGAAATTTACAAAATTTTTCAATTAAAGATTTAAAAAAATATTTAAAAAGAAATTTATCAATTATGAATATTTTTAATATCATTAGGTTACTAATTTCTAATTGATATTATCTTTTTTTACGAATTTATCTCACATTTTAAAAGCCTAAATTAATTTTTTGACAACAAAAATAGGTAACTAACATTAAATTCATCATAAAATAATAAACCTAATACAAAAACACACCCTCCGTTTAATTTAGGCATATCCGTATAATTTAAGTCTACATTGAACCAATAAACACATCCCCAACCTTATTCAATTGAATACGATTTCGCAACCCTTATTCTGCCACATATTGACTTTGTAATCCAAAAACACATTTCACATCTGCACAAAAAAATATTTAAAAACAATTTACAATTCTTGTTTTTTTCCGAATGTCATACAACCGAGCCTCGATACGACTACAGTGGCGCCATCTATGGATCAATCGTGAAACTTCTCTCTGACAAACTATTAACAATATTATTAAGAGAACTATTAACAATATTATTAAGATAACTATTAACAATATTATTAAGAGAACTATTAACAATATTATTAAGAGTTGAACGGTATTTTATATGGACATGTTGATTATTTTATCTCACCTACGTAGTAACAAATCATATTCTTTTTGGATTCGTAAAACACGGCCATTTTTCTGAAGACAAGAGTCACAATACCTAATGGACTTTATCCGCATATGCCATTATGCTTTTTTCATTATTTTTAACGGTACAAACAATTGAAACTACCTTAGAAGTTAATTCAATTAATTGTCAAATCAATTAATTGTGTAGGTGTATGCTCTGAAAACCTAACCATTTTCAAACTAACAATTAGTTTTCACAAAAAATAAGCTACAACACCTTGAATAGAACCGCGAACACATCTTCATAGATGTAAATGTAATGAAGAATGCCACTATTATTCATAAAGATGATTCTGAGCATCACACTAAATATCTATATCTATTTAGAGCATGTGTAGTAAAAAATACATTAACTAGTTTTTGCGAAAAATAAGTTACAAAATTTTGAATAGAATCGCAAACACATCTTCATAGATATAAATGTAATGAACAACGCCACTATTATTCATAAAGATGATTCTGAGCATCACACTAAATACCTATATCTATTTGGAGCATGTGTAGTTAAAAATGCAGTAATTAATTTATACGAAAAATAAGCTACAAAACTTTGAATAGAGCCACGAACACATCTCATAGATATAAATGTAATGAAGAACGTCACTATTATTCATAAAGATTATTCTGAGCATCACACTAAATACCTATATCTATTTGGAGCATGTGTAGTTAAAAATGCATTAATTAGTTTTTACGAAAAATAAGCTACAAAACTTTGAATAGAACCGCGAACACAACTCATAGATATAAATGTAATCAACACTGCCTCTATCACTCATAAAGATGATTCTGATCATCACACTAAATACCTATATCTATTTGGAACATGTGTGGTAAAAAATACATTAATTAGTTTTTATGAAAAATAAGCTACAAAACTTTGAATAGAACCGCGAACACCCCTTCATAAATATAAATGTAATGAAGACCGCCTCTATTACTCATAAAGATGATTCAGAGCATCGCACTAAGTAGGTACCTATATCTATTTGAAGCATTTGTAATAAAAAAATACATTTTTTCGTGGCGAAACTTTCACAGCGATTTTTTCAGAATATTTTCTAGTCAGTCTGTGGTACAAAATCGCCTGATTCAATTATACAGGCGTATTTTCAAGGATCGCCTGAATAAAACCTCTTAAACGCTACGTTGAAGTAAGTTCTCTTAATACCCTGAATTGAAGTACTTTGATAGTTAATCAATATCGTTATTTTTTTTCCAGGTTTTTGACGTATATATAGGGTTGCCACTCGCCCTCTTTCCTGTTTTTAAAATCGTCATCCGGTGGATTTTTTAAATACGTCCGGTGTTTGATGAAAGAATTTTTTTCTATTATTAACATATATATTTATTCCACGGACTAGAGAAAGGAACAAACACAAACAGTAGTTATCTTGAATTGTTAACACAGTATGTAAATTTATAAATCATTTACCGGGAATTATAAAACTCGTAGGAGATTTAAAACCAAGAATATTAAAATCTTATCTAGTCATAATGTTTTAATAATATTCTTACTAAGATACCCATGTATCCAACGTAAATTTATTTTTACAGATGATTTCATTTTGAAAGTTGGTCGCCATTAAAGTTCAGAGTTTAAATTAAGGATGTAGATAGGAATTTGGGGAATAGAAGTTAGGATGAAACTTTATAATTATATATATATATATATATATATATATATATATATATATATATATAATATTTTTTTGTAAGGTTACTAAGGCTTTGTTAAGTCAAAATAATTTTAATTAGCTTTACATTAATAGTTTAAATTAACCTGTACTGTTTCATCTTATGTAATATAATACGGGCTTTTATTTCAATAATTTCTGTGTCTGAGGTTACGAAGGAAATATTCCGGTTTTTTGGCTTGCCACTTCCATTTCTTTAAAACCTAACATGGTAACTCTAAATATAAGGTAAAAACTCAGGAGGGGATAAATCGAAAAAAAAAACCAGGAAACTCGCGAAGAATTCGCGAAGACGAACTCATCCTTATATATTATTTCATCAGACCCAACGACTGAATAATAATTTTAAAGATTAACTTCACCGCTAATTACGAATAATAAACAAACAATTAAAAATTAACTTTATAATTAATTTTCTATTTTTTAATTTTTAATTAAATTATTGAGAGAACTATATATTATTTCTCGTTTATTCGTTCAGAGTAATTATTTAAAACAGCGCCATCTGTCGACAATCTCTTCAACTAATATGGATGATTGTTCAAACAGTAATATTTATAAACAAATATTTATTTATAGCCACAAAAAAGTGCAACCGGATTAAATCAGCGTTATTATTGCTTTCCAAAATAAAATACCTTTTCGTTCACTTATTTTCGCATTATATTACCATTCGGTAACTTGCAAATTATTCGCACGGTCCAACCAGTATAAACATTACCTATTATACATGGTTGATTGCATTTCAGAAGGTCCTTTCAATGAAGGATCTTTTCATGAGGTAAAAAAACCATAATCATTAAATTCGGATCGGATTAGATAGCATGATGGGGTATTTATAAAAATATCTTAATTCAATCACGCGCTCACGAGCAAACATTTTTTAATTGACAGAATGAGAGATTTTCTGTAAATAAACTTCTATACTATTACTATATATGTGTGTAAACTACAATAGTGCAACGGTAGTTAAATTTGAAAATAATAATTTAATTTTATTAATAAGATTATTTTTATTACAATCTGTTCTGTCCTGATAAAACCTGGCGATGCGATTTGAATTATTATTAAAAAAACAGCAATGAACTTTGTGTGTCCATTTTAGCCATTTTTGACGTAGAATCTTAAAATACATATTTGAAACAAAATAAAAGAAAATCGGACAAAATTTAGTGTAAAATCTGTAAAAAATCGTGAATAATCAATTGATGAATCATCTTGATTTTCAAGATACCATGAATTTCCAAAGGAAATTTTGTAATAAAATAAAGCACAAGATAGAAGCCAAAACTTTATTCTCAAATAAAACACTAACTGTATACATTTGAATTATTGCACTGATCGTATACGATAAGATTCGCATATTATATTACATTATACTCAAATAAAATATTAATCAAAAAGTTTGTACGGCGCCCTTAAAAAAGTAGTTCACTTGGCCGATGCCGAAGGGAACCGAGTTTACCTGGTTCAGCGTCACCGACCCGAACCTATGGCTCAGTGTCACGACTCAGTTTCGTTAACTCTAACCCTGTTGGGTGGAAGCGCTGCGATTGTAGATACGGGACACTATTAGGGGACTTTGGAAGGTCCCCTTTTTGTATGAGGCGGATCGTTACGGGTCCCAGGAGGGGCCGTGAGACTACCCGGGTGGTATGGCGGGAATAGTGCTCAGAAAAAGGTCGCTGGTACACCTAAAGAAATTTTCACTTCAATAATGTTATGCTCACTTTATCCACATAATCAGTTGGTACATCTCAAGTATCATAGATCGCTGAGGACGTTGATGGTTGTCTATAAAAAAAGAAAATACATGGAAACCGCTAAGATCTCCATACACATATAGCCCTCAAATATCAAAAATAAAAAAAAATGTATCATCCAATATTCGCCACCATAAAATCCAGAAGTATTAACCAGACCAGTTACAGTTTTTTGGTTCATGTTATTATGATCACCAATAATAGTTATATACCACATACTCATTGTATTACAGTTGTGATGGCGAATTGCTAAACTTAATTATTTGTGTCTATGAAGTTTTCTCTCGAAAATCCGCTTTTATAGTGGAGTCCTCTTCGGTTTCGAGTCCTGACAATTCCATTATAGGAGTCTCGTACCTCAAGTTTTCTAGTATCTCATCTAATCTGGCGACAACGTTGTCCCTAAGGATGCCTACGCGGCTTGCAATAGTTCTACCATCGCAGTCCCGTATCTTTTTACCGATTGTCGTAGCAGTCGTGAGGTCTACGCAATTATTACTGATTCTACGACGGTGATACTTCTGATTTGCGTACGAATGCACTCATGCACACATGCACGCACGCATAAACACAAGCATATACACATACACAAACCTGTATACATATATATGCATACTTATATTCGATTGTACTTGGTAAAACAAAAAATTCTTAAAAATAACTTACCACCCCTTAATTCCATCTTACCTTATCGTTTATATTTTCTTATTATTTTTGTGTTTATTTTTAAAGTATTTTTCGTTGTTTATGTTTTAAGTTGTTTTTTATAGAAATTTTTCTTGGGCGGCGGTTCGTTAAGTGGAAAAAAATTGGGAGTTTTAAGGTCGCGTCACGTTTAGGCACATTTCGTTACATGCAAGAGAAGAAAGATATATATATATATAGATATATATATATATATATATATATATATATATATATATATATATCCCAAGTTAAAAGATATATAATTTTCCTATTTTTAACAGGAATGAAACATTGAATATAAACACTAAAAAAAGCGCACAAAATGGTGAGTACCCTAGTAAACAATAAGAAAAGTTCGTATTGTTATATATCTATCGTCAATAAGTAATACACAATAAACATTTTAATAATAAATGAAAGTACCATGGCATAATACTCATCAATGTTTATTGTAAAAACTTATCTTTATTTATCCCGATGTAAATAAATTTCACTGTTAGCAAATAAATATACTTAGCTTCAAATGTTTATTCAATACTATATAGGTACTTATCACTAATAGTTTAGTTATTATAAAGGCAATCATTTATCCTTGTAATCATTTATCAATATCGTATATTTACGCGGTCCCTACGTATTTAAAACAGGCGAAAAATTCTGACAAAACATTTGCGCATATGCTTGAAGTAAATAGAAAGAGGGAAATACCACTGAGTGAAACCGCGGACAAAAGCTCATCTGTTATTATTTTAAAAATAGACATGATAATTAAGACGATATACTTGATTATAACTATCCCTCAATAGATAAGCATGCATGCGCTTTGCACATTCATGCACTATAGCATGCACTTTGCTCATTCTTACTTTTCGAAAGAATG
Source organism: Druceiella hillmani (assembly GCA_039881145.1). Lineage (NCBI taxonomy): Eukaryota > Metazoa > Arthropoda > Insecta > Lepidoptera > Hepialidae > Druceiella > Druceiella hillmani. Next base: position 4,863,731 of record JAYKKI010000064.1, read on the forward strand.
AGCAAAGTAAAACACAAATAAAAAATAGTATGATATGTATTTTGAAAATGACAACATCTCCGAAAACACGTATGAACAGCGATAAAAATAAAGTTAAACAAAACAAACATCAAACAATTAAAACCACATCATTATCCAAATCTAACAGACCAACTCACCAATAAGTTGCGATCACCAAAATTGCAACCAAACTTTATCAACCGATAAATACCAAAATCCCTTAAACCTAGTACTTTTATCCAATCCGAAAGTCAATAAGAACTGCATCGCTCAAATATCAAAACTTAAAAAACAACATTTCAATCAGAAACAGAACAGAAATTCGTTTCACATCAAACCCCAATCCGTCAAAAGCTTCTAAACGTTCATACCACCAAGCCAAATTGGCCAAGTACATTACGTAAGATATATGCAACTACATAACTACATAGGTGTAGATATATATACTGCATATAAAACCCCATAACTCTACCACCCCTAAACCATAACTTTCCCATGTCTACACAGAGATTATCAATTTCATTCGCACCTTGTTTATGCGAGTCGATGAGTAAAACATTGTAAGCCTCAACTAACACCGTTGAAACATAAAATAGCATGAATAATACATAAGGCCTTCTTACAGTAATTACACATCTCCTTAAATAGTTACACTTGTGAAGACTGGACAAGTGAACTGTTGGAAATTATATTATGAAAATGTGAACGTGATGTCTTGTTTGGTAATAAAGATGGCGCTTTTAAAACAGGGTAAAAAACAAAGCGCTGGCTCTTTTAAAACAGGGTAAAAAAACAAAAAGCAAGGTGCTGCAACTTTCAACCTAGAATTACGTTTTTTTTTCATACGGAGGAGGTGGCTATGCCATCTGATCTAGATCGATATATTTATTTGTTTATTTTTAGACTTCGACGTGTTTATATATATTTGACGAACTTATTGCATTTTCGACTCAATCAAAAAACAAACGTTGAGGAATTATTGTTGCAAAAGACTGCATTAGATCATCAGTGAGTCTTTACAAGATTAACCATTAATTACTAAATAACAGTCAAAAACATAACTATGTAATAAAGATCAACCTAATAGTAACTAAATAAAAAAATAACTTATTGCCACATAAGCAGTAATTTCTAGTTATTCCAAAACCAAACGTTGAGGAATTATTGTTGCAAAAGGCTGCAATAGATCATCAGTGAGACTTTACAAGATTAACTATTAATTACTAAATAACAGTCAATAACATAACTATGTAATAAATATCAACCTAATAGCAACTAAATAAAAAAATAATTCAGAGATCAACAAAGTTAGGGAAAAGGTATAGAATAGGAGAATAAAGAATAGGATAAGGAAAAGGGATGAAGATGGGAATAACTTTTTTAGATAACTTTCTTTTTTAGATTCACTAATACGTTTCGAAGGTTAGGATCAAATTTATTCACGAACTTGGTAACGTGTACAATGAAAGAATACTCGTAGAAGGTAATGTTATATGTAGAAATGAAAAGAGTGCGGAGGGATTCAGAACAAAATTAAAGGCCATCAGTCCATAGAACTTTGAATCTGAAATTGAGATAAGACGAACTACAATGATTCTTCAATGTGTTAAAGAGAAGACATAGACTACGCCGTTGCTTCATGCCTTTTTCTTAGCAAATGTTGCTGCATGCCTTTGTTGTTATATCGGATAAATGGCGTTAGCATATCCCTTTCATAGTATATTAAGTCGCTTGAAAATTAGCTAAACTTCATAATACCAGTGTATTCAAAAGTTAAAAATTAAATGTGTTAATTGGATAATACACTCTATATGATGATATATTTGTTAATGCTTGAAGATTATTTTCATTGCACCGTACTGTGAAAATGATGTATCGATGTACGCAGCCATATACAAATTAAGACAAAGTTCTAGATCTTAAAATGTTACTTTTTTCAGCAATTATGAAGCGTGGAAATTAAAATCAGATGAAGTAAAAGATTGGGATTACTATCAAGTGTTATTATAACAATTTATTGTTTTATAACAGAATATGATCAACATCTAAATGTATTTTATAATGAAACATTAAGGTAAAAAGTCAACACATCAAATATATTTTCGTAAAGAAATGTGTTCGGTGAACTATAAATAAACAATAAGGAATAAACCGAATGTTTTTTTAAAGTAGCCTTAAAAATTACCCATTCGGAGGACCAAAAATGTTTAATTAAATTACTGTTTAAATCATATCTAATGATGATATATTCATCACGTAGAGATTTAAAAATAGTCATAAGAATCCTTTCAGAGGTAAGAAAAGTCACAGCAGTAGAAATCGATATATCGCCTTGAAAAAAACACACTCACCATGACGAAGGTGTGTTTTTTTCTGGGCTGTGCACAATAAAATTGAGTATATATAATCCTGATACGTGACATATATTAATAATTATAAATAAAAGGTGATTTACCTTAAATTAATTAAAAAAACAAAGAAAAGTTATAACAAAATTATTTAAAAAAAAACAAAAAATACAAAAATTGTGCTTACGTACTGCCATTATACCCAAGGATAATTATAACAATCGACGATATAAGTTTTTTAAAGGTTAGATGAGTCGTTCAGGTTTAATTTTGTAAATTTGTGAGAATTTAAAAAAAAAAACAAAAATAACATAACTTTTATAAACAAATTTCTCTTAATCGAATTAGCGATTCACAGGTCCATTTGGAGTATTCTGGCATTTCACATTCCTGACACGATTCTTATGCTTATCTAAAAATATTTTTATGATTAATGTGTCATCAAAAGATACAATTTCGTCAAAAATTCGATTAAAAATTGTTAAAACCCCAAACGTCGATAAACACCATTTTCAGAGTCACCCTTTTTCCTTTCTGTCTTTCTGTTTGTGCGTACATCACGCAAAATAGGCTAAAATAATTTTAATAACGTTTTCAATATTATGCATATTTGGATCACGGAAGTCAAATAATGTACACATTGCTTCAATATACCTGTAAAAAGTTTATAAATAATATTATTTCTTTGGTTGTTTGCAACAATGTCACTTAAAAACTACTTACTCGATTCGAAAATTTTTTTTATTTATATCTTACATTAAATTTAGGGAAAAAAACGTAAAAAATAAAAATAATTTTAAATGAATTTTATTGCTCTGACACTGCACAAATATGATGATGCTACAAAGGAGACCGACTAAAACCCATATAGTATTAGGTTTTACAAGAATAAAACTGACACAGTTATATAAAGAAAATTAAAAAAATAAGCTCCTTAAAAGTTTTATCAAAATTAAAAGAGAAATCTTGTATTTTCTATGAAAAGTCAGGTTGTTTTTCACAATAGCTTATAAATGCTATATGTATGAAATTCTTTGAACCAGTACGATGAAACAAAGTTCGCGCTGCGTCTCGTTGTATCCTCTATGTACATATCTAATATACCAATCCATGAAATTCTTAGGCCTAATAGGCTCATCAAAAATAAAGCACGGAAAACTCAAAAAGAGTGAAAAAGGTATTAATTTTGACTACAACGGCTATGTCGGAGCGTTATTTTACTCTCCATCCACCCCTCATTCAGCATACTTTCGCCTTCCTAAGGTGTGTTTGGTATTCTCCGGGGAAAGCCGTGCTATTGTGGAGGCCTTGATTTATGCTCTACTCAAAAAGATTCGCAAGCTCCTTATCTTCTCTGACTCCTTAAGTTGTTTACAGTCCCTTCTCGCTAATCCATTTTCTTCGAACTGTGGCTTCCTGATTCTCCAGATCAAGCAACTTACGCTTGATTTGGAGAGATCGGATGTCGTTCTTGCATGGATCCCTAGTCACTGTGGTATAGTAGGTAATGAAATAGTCGACGCAAAAGCACAGTTCGCCACCGTGAACGGGGATCCATGTTTGACTATTAATTTCATTGAGGATCTCCTTCCCATGACTCGTTTCTGAATGACATCTGACTGGCAGAAAGTGTGGGAAAGATCGTCACAGATTACGGGTGCGAGATATTTCCAGATCCAATTTTTTGTTCCGACAAAACCTTGGTTCTCAACATTTACTTTCTCTCGAAAGGAATCCTCTGTGGTATCTCGCATGCGTTTGGGTCATTGTTCTATTCCTACCCATTTGGCTAGACTGCGGGTCAGAGAATCTCCAATTTGCGATTGTGGGTTTGGAGAAGGCGATCTAAATCATCTCATTTTTTTATGCCCATTGAATAATAGATTTCCTTCGTTTATTTCCAAATTATTAAAATATGAAATTCAATTGCCCACCAACATAAGATCACTTTTATTTATTGCCAACAAACCCATTTTAGGATTAATCATTCAGTTCATAAGAAAGAACGACATCAAAATATAGAATTTTTCATATTTATTTTCATGTTTATTTTTGTTTTTATGTTTGTTTGTATATTTGTAAATACTTATTTTGTACTCTCTGTATATTGTAATCTCATTTTCTTCTTTTTCTTTAATTACAGCTAACTTCTTATTTAGTTTTTGTTTTATTGTATAGTTTATTCCCTTGTTAACAAGCAACAATGACAAATATCCGAAATATGATTAATCAGTGTTGCTTAGCCTTTTTTTCCACACTTGACATTGCCAAAGGTTCTCTCTGGAGAGAATGAACGGCATATAATCAAAGATAAAAATAAAGAACAGATGTCAATGTCTGTTAACAGATTATTTTTAATAAATTTAGCCAATGACTACAAATTTTTGGAATTGTTTCTGAAAACTTATTATGCACTTTAATAAATGTTTTATTTATTATATAGTGGTACCACATTAGGATATTTTAAAAAGAATGAGAAACAAAATCAGTCCATTGCCTATCATAACGTGTCAATCCGTTGAACACAGAGACTAACAACCTGAATAAATGAAGAATTTCATAAAAGCTTAACTGCTAGCAAAAAGGTAACTTAATAACTATTCTAGAAGACTAAATGCCCAAAAACAGAGAATAGATAAAAACGCTACTGATAAACTCGATATACGACAAGCTCACCACAATGTCATCTGTCAAACACTATTCCGACATAGACCTAAGTTTAACTTTGGTATAACCTAAAAAAGTTGACATTTCGGCAAGTATATCTAAGAAAGCGTCGATTATAAATACAGTTCGACTGTATTTATAATGATTTCAAAAGAAAACGGCTTTATTTTTTTACTTTTTATACGAATTGAATTATTCAATTAATTTAACTACCAATTTACTACGTCGTGATGCACCAAGAGCAATATTTACCAAAGACAATTTTTGAATAAAATAAAATTAAGAAGTTTTCTTTGAAGTTATATTCTAATTTATAGTAATATTTTTTTATTTACATATTTTTTTTTATATTCATATATATATATATATATATATATATAATATTTTTTAGGGAATTATGATATTTTTCCAAACCTTGTTGAGGAATTTTAAATTAATAATTATTTGGTTCATGCCGTTTTGATAAATTTTTCATAAACAGCCTCATAAACTTTTTTTTTCAAAATCTCATGCTCTTTCATAACTGGAAAAAAGATTTAATATATTTGGTGTTAATTTTGTAGAAATTAACTATCCACAATTAAATGAAACTATGTGATGTAGTATTATTTCTACTTTCTTTAAGTTCTTTACCACGACCTAGGTTTCGTTATATGACAACATCTTCAGATAGGCACTTTGTAAAGATATTAAATATATTTGGTGTTAATTTTGTAGAAATTCATTTTAATTTAATTTTTTACGACTAAATAAAACTAAGTGATGTAATAATATTTATACTTTATTTAAGTTCTTTACCACGACCTAGGTTTCGCTGTATGACAACTTCTTCAGGTGAGTAATTAGCAAAGATAACCAACAACAACCCACAAAGTAACAGCAAAGCCTGCACCACCTGGCTGAAGGTATACGCAACTAAATGCCCACCTGAAGATGTTGTCATCTTCGCATCGTTCTATAAATAAATAAATAATCTTAAGGGCTTGGCCTTAAACTATCCGTAACTCTACATACTCTTGGGATAAGAAAACTGAGAACTAGTTGGTAGCAGATGATTTATAATTTGGCATTAATTTAGAATTGGTGGATTAAAGATTTGTTACTTCTTTTTGCAGGCCACGGTATACGTAGCATTCTTCTCCAACACCACATCCCCAAAAAAACAACATTCTTATTACTCAACAAGGAAATAGATCGATCGAAGAAATATAAGTATGTGTTTTATTATGTCTATTTTGGGTATTAGTTTTGTGTTTATTGTTTAAATATATACCAGATTTCGTTAAGTGTGTTTTCAAAGTAAACGAAATAAAGTAAAAGTGTTATAAAATACGCGAAAGTGGAATCGTAATAGTGATCGGTTATTAAAACTCCAATTGAAACTTATAACGATCTCAGGTTTAACAAACAACGTATTAATTCAACGTTGTTTGTTAATTGTACGGTAAGCAAAATAGCGTACAAGTAATTAAATTTAACATCTTTGTGGCTATATTAGAGAAATATACTTCCATTTAAATTAGATTACATTTAAATTAATAGAGGATTAATTAATTAATTTCCACTTAAAAAGACAAATAGGAATATACAAAGAAACAAATAGATATCCCACTATGTTCTTGATAAGTATTAAAAATAATCGGTCAATAATATCTAAAAAAAACGTTTTAATAAACAAATATATAAATTTTAATTTCTCAAAATGGCGCCAAAACTTTAATCCACTGGTAATAAATTTATACCAGTACTTACTTTTTGCGATATGAAAAAGGATAACTTACAAAAGAAAATCTGTCAAAGTCGCATTTTCCTATAACAGAAAAAAAATTAAGATATTTAGAATCTAAGAAAATTCCCAAGAATTGTGAAGTGCATTCATCCGTCGTTATTCATGTATCTGTACTATGCTGAATTCCGGAAGCGGATAAGCTTTTTTTGTTTTTCTATTTAATTAATGCTTCCATTTTCACAATCTCGACCATTTCTGTTGTTCTTTCTCCATTCTCCATTGCTTACTCTTCATTGTTTTATTATATATAATCCTCAATACTTTTCTTTCGGAGAGTTTCAGATTATGAAAATTATGTGTAGTGGAATTGCTCGTTCGCTTTGCCGGATAAGAATAATTTCTTGCTTTTCTTTTTTCACGTCCATTTTTTCATCATACTAATTTTTTCCATGGTTTTTTTACGTCAAAGAATATTTACAAAAAAACAACGCAGGCATTTGACAATTATAAAGGCTTGACAATTAAAAAAGCAACGCAGGCATTTGATAATTATAAAAATGGATATACTAACAGAACTTAACCAAATGCCTATATTTTTGAAGTGAAACTTCTTTTGGCGCGATGAGAGTAAAATATCAAGGTTGAATTTCGTGCACCCTTTTTACCCAACGTTTAGTTGTAACGCTGAATGTAACAAATCTATTGTGTAATAAATGTGAGTGAAATTTTCTTTGTTAAAAATAAAAAAAATTTGAAAAATGCCTCTCAAATCAAAGAATATTTACAAAGAAAACAAAGCAGACATTTGACAATTATAAAGGCTGCACGTGATCAATTTTGTGAAAAACCAAAATAATTTGAAAAATGCATCCACTATTAACAAACGCCTCTCAAATTTCATACATATCTTCATACAAATTATTTTATCGATTTTCCTTTTTGTAGGTTTTCTTACTTCTTTTTTTTTAACATTTAGCAATTTACGTTTTTATTGATACATTTCAGTGTTAAGTGAGAAAAAAATATGAATTAATTCGAAAAAATACAACAAATGATTACAAACATAATAAACATTTGCACGGAAACAATTGGGTATTTGACTAATTTTTTTTTTATTTCATTAATCATAATTCCAAGGTACGAGCTGATGAAGAGTAAAAACATTTTTTAATAATCTTAAAAATTGACCGAGTTATAAAAGTTTAAATTTAACCTTTAGAGAAGGACGGCAATACTGTGTTGTGAGGTCATTTTTAACATTGCACATTATATTCTACGAGAGGAAAAGAGACAGGGATATACCCAATTCTATCCGTATATTCAAATTCAGAACCCTACAACTGGTTTATTTTTCAGTCAATTTTTGAATGTTTTTCAAGACTGGTTTTTAATTAACTTATATTTCACAATATTGTACGAAAAATATGAAAATTTAGAATGGGTCAACTACCGTATTTTATTATTTCATTTTTTTCACAACGTAAACCGTATGCGACCCTTGTAACTTTCCAAAACAAGTTCTGAATCAAGTTTCTCTCAATAAAATGAAGGAAAACTCTGAAAAATTAATTTTAGCTAAAGTATTATTAAGGATAAAAAGATATGTACAGATATATAATACAGAACATAACACTGTCATTTTCTTCTGTCATTTTTTTTGACGTCTTAATAATCAATTGATTTAAGATAAATAAAGATATATCTATTCAAAACTTGTAACTTATATTGAATTTTAAAATTTGTGATGTGTATTTTGTTTTAAATATTTTATAAATCTTAATAAGTTTTCAGGTGGAAATTCTACACTTTTCCAGAAATATTACGAAATAAGATATAAATAAGCCGAAATGTGCTGGATTAATGACAGCTTTCGCGTAAATTACATAAAATAAAATGTAATTTAAATCAATATTAATTGATAATTATTCTATTTTACAAATTAATGTTTACCAACAATTATTTGGTATTAAAACGTCTCGCAGTTTATCTGAAGCAAGCAGAAACTGGGGATAAGAAGGGCATAGTAATGACATACATCACATCCAGTGGCTTAATGCAGGAGTTTCAGTTCCTAGATCTGAATTGAATACCAGAAACATAATGCTTAGCTGCTGGTGGAATATTAATGGAATTATTTATTGAAAGTTATTCCCGGAGGTATCTGTGGTGAATGCAGGGTTCTACTATCAGCTATTAGATCTAAGAGTTATGGAACTTAGTAGCTACCAGGACTAGGTATATTTTCTCCATGACAATGGTAGATAAAAATATTGTGTGTGTGTGAAATTCACACACGGTAGAAGTGAAACTTCAGAAAAGTAACCTACGAGAGAATGATATAGATATAGAGTATCAGGAGTAGGATAATTGTAAGGTTTATTTTCTTATTAAATTTTTACCACGTTTAAAAGTTGTTTTACATTTTATTTAACATATATTACATTACATATTAGTCTGTCTCCATGTTTTCACTTTGAACAAATGATACGAGAGGCTTATGATAAATAAAATAAGAAAGAAATGTTTTAGTTTCAATTTGATCTACATCTATGAAATACAGTGTCAATTACTGTTTTAACAAGTATTATACAGTGTGCAATATAGATACCCACCGAGCTTGCTCTCTCGCTTTAGCTCGGCGATATACAGACGCACACATGTGTACAATGCTTAGTAGACGAAGGGGAAACACTACGAAGCGTTGCACAAAGGGGAGATCTAAAATTCAAATCGCAACGATTCTAAATAACCTTCATTTTTTTCTTTGTCGTGACGCATTTTCGTTTCATCGAGTTTCAAATCACAACGATTCTAAAGAAGCTTCACTTTTTTTTTTGCCGTGACGCATTTTCGTTTCATCGAGTTTCAAATCACAACGATTCTAAAGAAGCTTCACTTTTTTCTTTGTCGTGACGCATTTTCGTTTCATCGAGTTTCAAATCACAACGATTCTAAAGAAGCTTCACTTTTTTCTTTGCCGTGGCGCATTTTCGTTTCATAGAGTTTCAAATCACAACGATTCTAAAGAAGCTTCACTTCAAAAATACTTTTGACACATATGACGTACAAAACAGCTGACAGTAGAAATAAGCCTCATTTTTGTTTGTTGTTGACACACACAATTATATAGTATATTTTTGTCTCCAGATTTTGACTCTGATAGTGTATTATCACTGATGGTATATTTAACTACCACTAAACAGTGGTAAGTCACAAATAAAGATGGTACGCATGGTATTAATTGCTTTGTAACGCGTTTAAATATAACACTACAAACTAACATTTTAATATAACACTGTTCTTTTCACAAGTTTAATATGGAACGGTGAAAGTATAAAATGTCTTTCTTGGAATAGGAAAGCATTTGAAAAAGTGACAATTTCACCGTTTCCTTCATTTAAGTGAAATAAAATATACAAAACTTCATTTTAGTATAATTTTCTTTTAATTAATTGAAGGAAAACAGTGAAATATTTACTTTTTCCTAAGTGCACTTCTTCCAAGAAAAATACATTTCCTAGTTAGAAACTCCACTCATAGTTTCCGTTATAAAAAACTAAATAGATTGAGCAAAATGTTTCCCATAAAAATAATAACAAATAGAAACACGAACTCCTAAATGTTAAAACTAAAATGAAAATAAAAAGTAAAATTAATAAAAAAAATTCCGTGAAAAGTTTTCGAATTTTAAAACAATTTTCAAAATCGTTTTTTACTAAAAAAAATAAAAACTTTGTGGTACGTTTTGTATGTAAAATTATAATTTTTATTTCTCTATTAAAAAAAGAAAAAAAATTACCACCATCAGTGTTTGTAAAATGCATAGTATTTATAGCCTTTTTATTTTGTCACCTGAATAGTGATTTTAAAAAAAAACATTGTAAAAACCACCATCACCATGTTTTCATTCTAACTTCCTTTATGTGAACAAATTTAGAATAAAAAAAACTTTTTAAATGAAAAAACCATTTTTCAAAGCTCTACAAACACACTACACCTGCCCAACTCGCCGGGCTCCACAGTTAGATTAGTTACCTTTCTGTAGCTTCGCAAATTTATTTTTTTACTTAAAAAAATTGTATTTAAAATTATACTAACTTTCGCTATAATACTGTCAGTTTCTTTTTTTAAAATCATAACTTTTTTTCATGCCACCAAAGTAGGAATCGTCTTTTAGTTAAACCCTTCCTAATCACACATTCCGACAAACACTCGATCGGTTTTCGCAAAGGCTTACAGCGTATTCCTTTCTGATACAGATGCCACATCGCTACAACCACCACTGTAGATAAAACACCCAATTCCTCCCCGGGGACGAAGGGGTTGCTAGTAGACCGCAAAAGGGGAGGAGGTTATTCAATAACACAAACCCGACAAGTGAGAGAGGAAATTGATATTTATATACGGGGGATGCGAAACGAAAATCTCTTGCTGTTCTGGGGATGTGTCGATTGAAACGAAGAACGTAGCTTTTCTTTTTTGATGGCCATTTAGATCAATGTAAGGTGGAAAACTGCTTGTTTGCTTACTCTAAACTCTAGAAACGCACGACCCGTTTTAAAAATCATTTCTGATTTAGAAAGCTCTATATCTTAAGGAAGACTATAGACTGTATATTAGGACACTAACATTTCTAAGCGTAGACCACTGACGACAGATGTTATAGAAGACTGGAAACACTGTTTAAACAGTGCAAAGTAGAAACAGATTGGCTTGTTTATTGACTAGTCATGCTGAGTATTCCCCGACCTCAACGATCGATGTCGTTTAGCGAATGGAGTGGAGACGTTTAGTGATCGCGGAGGAAGCAGCCTTATTAAGATATTTCTACGCAGGCCAAACCGCTGGACACAGCTAGTCAAATGCAGAATAAACATCTGCTACTCCAGCGATATCGATGGCTAGTTCTGACAAACTCCTCCAACTTTCTTCACCAATTTACAGTTTTGCCTAAACAAAACTTTTAACATATTTCCAAGCTTTCTGCATCATGCTTTCCGCAGCCTTCAACTTGCTTATTTTTCTGCGCCAAAATAGCAAGGTTTCATTTTTGGTTTCAGAACGTGTGACTCAATTTCTGAACGCAATGTCCAACTGAAATAGTTGGAAGTCTATGAACGACGCCATATGCATATACTCTTGCTTCTTTGCTTTATTTTAAACAATTTATGTTGTACAACTTATCTCAGAAAAAAATTCAATTTCATAACTTCTCCCCATCTAGAGTTAAACTCTGAAAATTAATTCAATCTCCTTTTTCACACAATTATTTTATATAAAACCAAGCCGCCAAATCACCCAAACTGCAAAACTTAGAATCAACTGGAACCTGACACCAGAAACTCATTATTTCCAAGAGTCATATGTAAAAGACTCACCCTCTCATAATCCGTAACGTCTCCAAGTTCTTACTAATTCATATTTCCGTTTCCTCATCACACCAAGTCAATATTATTAAATTTACTTCTTCATGTGTTTCTCTAAAAGCTGTTCTTTAATATATATTTATCTAATAAATAAATAACAGAAAAACGAAACCCTATGCTTCGATGCTAGATATACGTCTGCCTTGCTGTCCATTACATGCGATTTTCTTGGAAAAGTATGATAGTATCTGTATCATGTTTGGAACTTATTTTGATTATATATATATATATATATATATATATATATACCTTTGAATTATAGCATATATATAATATTGGATTATTTCGATAATATATGTTATTGGATTATAACATACTTGCATGTCTAAACTAAGCTATATTGAAAAATATATACAGACGTTCTTTATTTTTTTTTCATTGATTTAAAAAATGAATGACTTAACTTAAACTATATATTATATTGATAAGTTCTATTCTGACGTGTGATTCCACAGCGTTTCATCAATTTATGACACCATCCTAACGCCATCTATGAGTCTGTTTATATAAGCATCTCAATGACACTTCTTATAACACCTATTAAAATAAATGTTTGATTTTAATTCCACACCATAGATGGCGCCATTAATTTCATTTTTAACTTAAAAAATAATGTTGTGTATTTATTGAAAATAACCTTCACATTTAGTTACAAAGACGTGTGAATAAAGTTCGCGATACATAATATTATATTAATCGGAATCATTATTTTATTACAACAAATGGAAACTCGAACAATGAAATCAGATAAGAACACATAAACCCTTTAAAAATGCACCCCCTATATAAACCAGGAGCTTGAGCGGCCGATTAAATGCCCCCTACTTAGTTACACGCGAGATTTGTTAAGGTGCTAATAGCTATCCCAGGGGATGACACGGATCCCAGCAGTCGTTATCTAGCAGACGAGGATAAAACACCCCATCCGGGATGATATTAAATATAAAATAATAAACATCATCCCTTCATTCCGAGACGCGGTTAAGTGAGTGCAGGAGGGATTGCGAAAGTGAGGGGGTGGATCGCTTGAGGGGTTGTGTGGAGGATTATTTATTTTCCACTATGTTTATTATATAATAATATGGAGTTGTATAAGTGTTTAAAGGAAATCTTTGTCTAATCTGACACAGTAAAGAAATTAGTCTGTGATTAAAAAAAATCTGCAAATATCTAAAACCCAATGTTAACACAATTAATTGATTTTGCTATGATTTTGCTATGATTAATTGGTTTTGCTATAACAAAAGTACTTTCCAAATACCGAATATTTACCTAACAGTGTTCAACATATTTGATGCCTTATTTACATTGTGCGGTATGAACTACCGATAACCATATACTCCATAAGCCACAAATAGCTATTAGCACGGAGTACATTTCCTAGCGGCGTGTTGCGAAACTAACGTACGAGAGATATTGGAAGTTTTGAAGGTTAATAGCATCTGCGTATCTTTTTAAACAATTTTAAAATATTATTAATTTATTAAAAACTTTGAAAACTATAGCAAAACTCTTAATACGGAAAGTCATCCGTTTAAAAAGTATTTGACAATTCTATCATACGTTAGTTCCCAAATGACCGCTAGGGAAATCTAGTCGTTGCTAATGATGGCCTGGTAACTTAAATAGATACAGAATTATTGTATTTTATCAGCAATATATTTATTGCTGAGTTGCTGAAAGTTGAAAAGGCTATGCAATAAACATGTTTTATTTCAGTCATGTGAAGAAAAAGATAATTGGAGAGGAAGAAGTAACTTCGAGTTCTCGCATCATTATGAAGATATTATGACGGAGAAGTCGCGAAAAAAAATTAATGTAACTTAGCTTAAAATATATTTGCAACTAACCAGCCCAATATCCCGTTTCATTAATATTAACTTAGGTGGTACCCAAATAGAAAATTTCCACTTTTTCAAAACCTAAAATTGGTTTTCTAATGCAGTACGAGAACATGGGAGTAGCTCTGCCAGATAACACATACTTACCCTGGGATCTGTTTCAATGAGGCTTTTTATTTTTTTTAATTCAATGTGTGATCTCGCCTTTGATTACTTAAAAGTTCAAAATGTTCTATTTGAATATTTAATACTAATGCTTGGCTACGTCATAAGAGGGTCAATCTTGACCCATAGTCAAGCATATATTGCTTGTTTTTGCTCTAAACATAATCCAAGAGGCTCGAGCCCTCTAAGTTCTTCCAAGAAATTTCCAAATTTTCCCAATTTTCTTTACTTATCAAAATTCACTTGCTACAGAAAATATAACGGCGCACTCTTTATATCTTGCCAGACATTTTCATGAAGTTTCTGTTACATTTCAAAAATCGTCGGGAAAAGCTGCTAAAATTATTTTGGAAAATTGTTGTATTGAGTAACGAGCTAGAATCATTTTCCATGATCATCATCAAAATTATCTGCTAAATACCTATCGACACTTATTGACAGTATGCATTTAGAACGACCATCCTCAGAAGCAAGCTGGAAATTTCCTCCTCATAAAGAGGAAATGCCTTCACTTGTTCTCTAATATAATGATAAAATGGAATATTTACATCACAACTGATTCTAACAACTTTGGCTGTTTATTCGTATTAATTATATTGCAGTTATTTTATATTTTTGGATCGTGAAAAAAATTGTTTTTTATATAAACTTTAATCATTTTTATGTTTATGTTGGCAGTTAAATGTATTTGAAGCATGATTTTAAAAAAATTAGAAATGTTTTAATTTTAATCTAAGATTGACTACCTTGCGGCTTATTTATTAAATATTAATTTATAATTTTCAAATTAATCTAAAATATTCTCTATTCGATCGAATAGACTTTTATTATTTATATATATGTTGATATTTAATACCCGGTATTCGATTGGATATCAAAATATATACCAAATATTTGTTTCAAGCTGAATTACGAATCAGATACTGAACGTAATTCAGAACTAAAAGAGCTACAAAGGTTATTAAAATTGAATTTCTCGAAATAATTTATCAAAGATTAATTTGGTACTACTATTTGAGCGGACTATTAGTATTCGCGTGGGCTACTAATATCCACGTGGGCTACTAATATTCGTGTGAGCTACTGATATTCGTATATATTTCTAATATTTCCATGGAAAACTGCGGACGGACTACTAATGTTCACGTGTACTACTAATATTAGCTTGGACTATTAATATTCGCGTAGAACAGTGACTGCCAAAGTGGGTAAGGTGGACCTCCATGGGGACTCGACGGGAGTCCACGTTGGCGTGAAAAAAAAGTTTGGGCTTGGTTATATGGTAGAAATCTAGCAGCAGGGTGTCCACCGAAACCAGTAAAATTTTGAAAGTGGTCTAACAGAAAAAAGTTTGGGAACCTCTGGCGTAGGATATTAATATTCATATGAACTACTAATATCCACGTGAACTGCTAGTACTCTAATACTCGTGTGGGCTACTGATTTTTGCAGGGAGCACTATTATTCGTGTGAACTACTAATGTTCACGTGGACTATTAATACTTGCATGGATTATTAATATTCACGTGGACTACTATTTTCCGCTTGAACTACTAATAGACTAATAATATTCACGTGAAATATTATCATTCGCATGGCTATTAATGTTCGCGCGGACTACTAATATTTGCGTGGACTAATAATATTCACGAAGACTAATAATATTCGTGTGGAATACTAACATTCGCGTAGGCTACCAACTTTCGCATGAACTACTCATATTCGCTTAGACTACTAATATACGGACTGACTTTAATAGCGTGAGTAAACTTAATTACGTACAACGCAATCTCTTTAAGCCAATAGGAGCGGTATTAAAATATCATTAAACTAACATTTTTTTAATGATCTTTTGACATATCTGTAGTCAGTTTAATATCAAATAAACAATAAAATCGAAGGTCAGGTTTTTCACAGTTAATCGCTGTAATTAATTGTTTACTTGCGATTTAACATTGACTATAACCATAAAAACATTTTTGGAGAATGTCTCTTCAAAATCTGTTTACTGACCATTTCGCTGTCTCTAAATAAAAGTAGGTAAACTAAGAAAATTGTAATAAACAAACCTATTTATTAAAAAAAATACTTTCTCAAATTATTTTCAACTCACATGCCAAACAATTGGATCAATAGAAAGTAATTTAACGAATACTTCGCAATTAAAATAGAGTTAAGAACAAGAGTAACAAAAGCGAAAAGTAAAAAAGATCGCTAAGTTGTCAAATTTTGCGGTAAACTAACAACAAATTAAAATAAAGGAAGCATGAAGCCTGATAAATTTTAAAAAATGCAAAGCTTGAATTATTCACTTTTCTGGGACTAGATTATTCACAATGACGCTTAAAACAAAAATAAAACAAGATACAAATAAATATTACATTTTACATTTCAAAATAAAAAAACAAACAAATATGTGTTACGTCATCAACGATATGAAGCCATGGATAAACTCGTAAGATCTGAAACCAAATGACTACGTTTATTATAAGCTTACATCGAACAGGAACATCAAGCTTACATGATTAAGGGGGTAAAGCCAAGAACCCGGCCTACCTAAACCAACCCCAAAACTATTTTAAAAATAATGATTATACTGAACTAACAGGCATACAACCCTTACAAATATAATACATAATTAGAGTTATTTTCTAGTTTTACACTCTGTTATTTTTATTATACATTTACGTGTCTGCAACTTGTTTTGTGAGCCTTTCAGTAAAGAAATTAATTAATTAATATCATAACATAAACATAAGAAATCACGACATACAAACCATTTGGTTTTATTATAAACAGATACGTATTCCAGATAAGTTGTCTCAATTTACCTTAAGTCCTTTATGGAGCTCTGTTATTTTAGCCCTTTTGTGATCAAGAAAATTTTTTTTGTGGAAAACATATCTATATTAAACTAAGCACATAAGTACGAATAGGAAATTACTCAAATCAAGTGAATGGAAATTCAGAACCAAATCGAAAAGCAAAAACCCGACTTTCCTGGCATAAACTTAAAACATACTTGAAATGGTTACTTGTTCTATAAAAACAAAGGTTATATCCATGTTAACCGTTTGCAGGTTACGATTCAAATACACGTTACCATAATAAACTTTAGAAAACTAACAGTTTTGAACTAAAATCCCTAGACATTTTGTTCGTAACCCCGCAAAATGATATCGTTAAAGTAAAAACCCATATTATATTAGGACAGTGCTAACCATATACTATTATAATCATGTTAAAAGCCTACGATTGAAGGTTACGTGTATTTAGAGTTACCATAATAAATTTTAGAAAAGTAGAGTTTTGAACTAAAAACCCCAGACATTTTGTTCGTAACCCCGCAAAATGATATCGTTAAAGTAAAAGCCCATATCATAACAATACTAATAATATAATACTATTATAATCATGTTAAAAGGCTACGATTGAAGGTTACGTGTGTTTAGAGTTACCATAATAAATTTTAGAAAAGTAGAGTTTTGAACTAAAAACCCCAGACATTTTGTTCGTAACCCCGCAAAATGATATCGTTAAAGTAAAAGCCCATATCATAACAATACTAATAATATAATACTATTATAATCATGTTAAAAGGCTACGATTGAAGGTTACGTGTGTTTAGAGTTACCATAATAAATTTTAGAAAAGTAGAGTTTTGAACTAAAAACCCCAGACATTTTGTTCGTAACCCCGCAAAATGATATCGTTAAAGTAAAAGCCCATATTATAACAATACTAATAATATAATACTATTATAATCATGTTAAAAGGCTACGATTGAAGGTTACGTGTGTTTAGAGTTACCATAATAAATTTTAGAAAAGTAGAGTTTTGAACTAAAAACCTCAGACATTTTGTTCGTAACCCCGCAAAATTATATCGTTAAAGTAAAAACCCATGTTATATTGGAACAATACTAATCATATAATATTAATCAAGATTACTTTTTCTTAATCAAGTCAACAAACAACAATTTATAACAACAACAAGTACAAACTCTAAAATTCCTGGCAATCATAACAAATTTATATTTTATCTTAACAATTTAGAAAACAGTTTCTGATTACCAATTGTTTATTTCTTTCATTAGTCCACGGATTAAACTAATGCGTTAATAATAGAAACTTGCTTTTAAAAAAAATCCCCGGACGTATCTTTCAAAAAGAGAACAGTTTCCGGGGAAATGAGGACAGATACCCTACGTGCGTTATTATTGAATAATTTTATCACCTGTTTTTGCTTTGTTATTATTAAAAACAAGTTCGAAATACTAAATTGCTATCCATTGAAAGTTAAAATGTGTAGACCAATTGACTTTTAAGAATAAAATGAAATGCAGATAAGTTATCTTTTTATCAAAGAAAAAACACGACATCTCTGATACCTGCTATCAGTTTGGAAGCAGTGCGAACTTTTATACAATTTAAGTTATACTTCAATCGAACGAAGTGGATAACACACTGTAGAGCTATTATGTAGTTGCTAGTCATATGTATAGGTATTAGAGTTATCATACATATGAAACTTGCAACTCGCTACATAGATATCGAATATTAGTAGTCCACGCGGATATTAGTGTTGCACGCGAATATTATGTGTCAACACAAATATTAGTAGTCCAAACGAATAATAATATTCCACGAGAACATCAGTAATCCATATTAATATTAGTAATCCACGAGAACATTAGTAGGCCATGAGAATAATAGAAGTCCACGCGAATGTTAGTTCTCCACGCGAATATTAGTATTCCACGCGAATTTTAGTAGTCCAAGCGGGTAATAGTATTCCACGGAAAAATCAGAAGTCCATGTGAATAATATTCCATGGGAAAATCACAAGTCCACGAGAACATTAGTAGTTCATGCGAATAATAGTAGTCCACGCTAATGTTAGTAATCCAAGCAAATGTTAGTAGTCCACGCAAACATTAGAAGTCTACGCAAATAATAGTGCATACATGCAGAAAAATATCAGTAGCCCATGCGAATATTAGTAGTCCACGGGAATATTTGTAGCTCAGGGGTATATTAGAGATCCCCTCGAATATCTGTAGTTTACACGAATGTTAGTAATCCACTAGCGTGGATTATCTATTCAACACGGATAATAAGAGCCCACCCGAATATTAATAGTCCACGCAAATATTACTAGTATACGCAAACATTATTAGTTCACGCAAATAATAGTATTCTACGTAAATATTAGTAGCCCACGTGAATATTAGTAGTCCAAGCAAATATTAGTAATCCACGCAATACTGGCGAAAGTTAGTGTTCGATAGTCGCTGTAGTAATTAGCTATATATATGGGCTTATTGAACTTAAATATCTTTAGCAAGCCATAACTGTAAATTAACTGAAATTACTGTTATTTCAGTTGTTGCAATGTTCTAAAAATTACAAGTATTTCACATAATATATCCCAAAATTCTACAGTAGGTTTAAATGCATGTGCTTATTTACTATATCTAAATGTTATATTTAAAGTAAAATTGCCTGTAAAATTTTCCTAGAAACAAACTGCTTCAAAATAAACGAAATGCAGCCCTCGTGTAAAATCCATCAACGACATACAAAATACCATTTCCAGATCGACGTTATAATTGCAAATTCAATTGCGCTCCATTAAGACGTACATACAGAAGCGATGACGCATTACACAACCGTGTCCAACACCTTTGCTGACGCTAATAAACCGGTCTGCTAATTCCCCTACAGTTGTTACAAAGACCGGTTCTGCCCCGCCGTTCGCTCCTTATCTGTCAACATTAGTTACATGAATGAATAATAAAAGACGCCTCCCCAGAAACGCCTTTTCGAGTTGCTGCTAGAGGTGTCTCACCACCACCGACAAGACTACTTGACAGAAATTGCTGTCATAAGTTTTGGACACGATACGAATCATTTTCTTCTAAAACAGGTTATTTTTAAATGCTTCTA
This sequence comes from Druceiella hillmani, assembly GCA_039881145.1. Classification (NCBI taxonomy): domain Eukaryota; kingdom Metazoa; phylum Arthropoda; class Insecta; order Lepidoptera; family Hepialidae; genus Druceiella; species Druceiella hillmani. The sequence goes on from JAYKKI010000064.1 coordinate 4,883,855, forward strand.
AACTGGAATATAATGTACAATGTTTTTCCTGAAAACGGTTGATAACCCTGTTAATGCTGACCATGTATAATCATGAAACATTTGATTGAAAGGAAACCTAAATGTTTAATTCATAAATATCTAATCCGACTTGCCTTTGGAAGTAATGCTGAAACGTTGATAGGGGCAAAAGGCGAAAAGATTATACTATTTTTGAGAGAAAAACAGGATTACACTGCCTCAGAATTTTCGTGAAAACTTCAGTCGTGTATTGGAATTAACTAAATTTTTTTTAAACTTATGCAATTTGTACTTATGTGATATGAGAAGTAGGGCACGTATAGTTTTTAAATTATTGAGAAATGTCTTTCAATCATACCTAGGTATAAACTTCTCGTTACTCTTTAAAATGAGAGCAAGAAGATACCGATATATCTATTTTTACCCAAATTATTTAAGTTTAGAATTACTTCGATAAAAATTGTCACTCATTTGGGCGCAATTTGCCTCCCCACATCAAGCATCGATTTCAAAAATGTTTTCACATCGAAAACTGAAGTTTACTTGGTGGTGTCAATATAAATAGCATTTATTTATTTAGTATTTATTGGAAATCCCATGGTTAACTGACAGATTTAACCAAAGGGTTGGGCATGTGAAAGAACATAAGAACATATGGTTTCAAAATATACAAACAATAACAAATAAGACACAAAAATAGGACAGAGAGTTTCAAATAAACCTGACTTTAACAAGCTGTCAGTCGTGAACCACGAAGCAACTCCATAACCCTTTTCCTAAAGTAGCCAATGGAGCAGGAAAAAATATCAAGACTCCACGAAAGACAGATGTACACTTCAGAATATCTGTGCTAACTCTACGCAAGTGAAATAAACTATGATATAGAAAGCAAAAAAGACGAAATCAGAAATACATATAACATAAATAGAAAATGAAGCGAATAAAGTGTACTAAGTTTGTATTACGAATGGAAAAGAGGCTAATAAAGAGGTTTGCTTGGCAAAGCTTATTGGAAATAGAAGAAAAAGTAGAAAAACTTATAAAGATAAATACAATTGATATATATAAAGATTATCATCTTCATATTTGTTTGTTTGTACCTTCGCGAAAAAACAATTTCAATACCATTTACATTCACAGAAATTATAGTATCTGACTTTTACGTATATGAGGTATATAGTATCATGTATGCTTCCTCCGCGGCTGTACTTCTTAACAAATAAAGTGAAACAAAATGATTACTCAACATTAACAGACAATTCACAAACAGCAAGCACAATCACGAACAACAATGTGACAACGACAACAATACGACAGCTAACCTTATTTGGCACGCGCGCGTTTTATAATGCCTTTTTGCACCGAACCTGTCAGCGACTGTCACCAAAAGCCATCTTTGATCGCAACCTTATTAACCTTTAACCATACATTTCATTGCCAGCAATAAAAAACGAAATAGTCATCGCGATCAAAGACGCGAGAAAATTTTAATCCTGTTATGTAGAGAAATCAATTATTTCTGTCATAGCATCACACAAGAACCGAGTCTGCAAACTTCTCAAGTAATTATACAGTGTTCAAAAACCTTAATGTATTTTTCGCTTACCTACTCATGTATACACATAAATGTATAAGCGAGGAAACCATCCCACCATTTGCTTTTTATCTGTTACCTTTTTCATTAATCCTCAACTTGCTTTCCCCAGCTCGGTTTGGGGATGGAATCTGTAAATACCTGCTCACCCCTGGGCAGCTATGTAAGCGGCGCTCTTTACAGCCCTGTGTGAGATATTTCCTTTTTTATCTTTCTCTGAAGGGGAGTCCTTCATACGAGGCTTAAGAAGGACTTATCTCCGTGATCTGTAAAAATGGCACAACAATATTTGACGTTTGCAGTCTTTTTTGTTTGCCACATCAAATAAATAAACAGAAAAGAGTTTGCCATCAACGCTTTTTGAGAAATTGTGTTTTTCACTTCAAAAGATTTAACTTTAAATTTAGCAGCCTTCCAAACATTTTGATGCAGTTCATTGCAAAAATGGCTTAAAAGCAATCATAAATGTTTTCATGGTCACAGGATCTTAGTAACCATTAACAGGCTCTTCAACATGTTTCATTAAATCCCTGGCATACTCCGGGTTTACTCCAGGGATCACGTTTTACAGTTTTTTAATTTTTAACATTTTAATTCTTATTCGTTTTGTAAATAGATTGATATATGGTGTTTAAAATATATTTTAAACAACTTGTAAGTAATGAACGGTGAGCATTCAGTTGAGGGGTGCATTTTGAGTTGAACGTTTAAACCATTAGAACAAATATGTTAAACATTAAACATTATTGATTATTACAGAATCTCTGTTATGGTCTAAAATGTTTTCAAAATTTTGTTTAAAAGTTTTACAAAGCTAAATTCCAAAATGACAATGGCTAATTATTTATAATAAATTGTTGTTTTGACTGCTTTTATGCTATGAGACTGAATAGCTAAACAGTTGATTGATTGTGCCATATATTAATTGTATATATATATATATATATATATATATATATATATATATATATATATATACTAGCGTGACCCGTGCGAAGTCTTCGCATTATTTATTCCATTATGAAGCTCAGATGACAGATCAAACAAATATTTTACTAAAATTTACATATAGAGGCGCAAGTATCAAAAGCATTGAGCTAAAGCGCCACTTTATTTATACGTGAGTGGATTTGAAATTAAACAAAAATTTTGCCGACCGTCAATCATATTGACGTTGAGCCGTTAGATGGCAGCATTGCTCTTTTGTGTATATAATTTTAATAATTAATTAATTTGCAAAAACAATAGCAATAATAAATTATCTATAAAATATATATATATATATAATTTATGTGGATTAGTTGTGAGGTTATTTCTAAAAAGGGAGTGTAACATCTTAACCTTAGCGTATTAATATATATGATGATGATGATGATAATGATGATTATATAGATATATATATATATATATATATATATATATATATATATATATATATATTTATAAAATATTTAACACCGTGTAAGCCTCACCCACATAAGCTCACGGGTGTAGTGATATTTCTTTAACGATCCATATTAGTCAATAAACTGTTTGACATCCTCGACCGCCGTGTTGTTAGCATTCGGCTATTTCCGCAACCGGTCGGGTGTGTTCGGCATTTGTTTTCTCAAGTGTTACACAATTTTAACGTAACAAAATGACACAGACGTTGCTAAAGAAGTTTCACTTAGAAAACACGATTAAAACAGAATGCGGCGATGGGCTCTTTTTAGCGTGGCAGAGTCGAGACGGGTGACGTGTAAATAAGTACATAATTACTTCAACAGAATTATGCTTGCAGAAATTCCACTCTCTTCGTTTCTTTTTCTATTTTCCCATGCTTTTGTACGATTATTTTCTTTTATTTTCGATATTTAGTCAAAAATTTTACCATCAATTGTAGTCTTTCATATTTCCAGCTCGTAGCTAGTATAGAGCATTAGCAATTAGCTAATACGGAGCGGAGAAGCCGTTTTTATAATAATAAACACAGAGTGCCTCGTATTAATTTATTTAAATAAAACGATAATATATTTAAATAAACAAAGCGGTTCATTTAAGGCTTTCTTTCGGCAGAACATAAGCTCTGCACCCCGACAGGCGAGGAAAAGTAAATAAGAAAAAAGACCAAGGAAAAGTGGAGTAGGAGGGGGTGGGATCTATGACGGGAAGGGAGGAAGTGGCAAAAAAGCTTTTTTTAATTAGACACTTTCACTTAAGCACTTTACACTTCCGCTCCCCTCTCCCCTCAAAGATTATGGATGACCTTTCTTTCTCTTTCTGAGGCAGCTGATTTTGGATTTGTAAAACTTTGCGTGGGAAATATATTCACATTTTCTTGGAGGTTGTATGTCGTTTAACTATAAGAAAATATAAGTGCATAATTATATAGTAAAAAACTCACGTTCTTCATAATCAGTTAGGTACTTTCTTCGCTCGCATAGACACCATTAAAATAAAAATATTCCAATACAACAAAAAAAAATATAAGCAGATCGAATCTTAATTAGATCAGTTTATATTTTTAATTTTTTTTTATTTATAAAAGCTTTCTATTATTCTTTTTTATTTATAGAAAACTTCCTGTTATTCTTTTTTTATTTATAGAAAACTTTCATAGTGTAAAGAATTTTAGAAAAAAAAATGTTTTAAAGTATTATTAAAATTTAAAAAGATATACGTTTATCAAAATACTTTATCTAAATAACAAAGTTAAAATGTTTGTATTTAATTATGTCAACTTTTGACCTCTTTCTATGGGATTTATTTATAACTAGCTGTGCCTCGCTGCTTCACTCGCGTGAAATTCGAAATTATAAAAAAAATTTCTTAGTCCCGGTTATAAACTATTTATGCGTGATTTATGTACTAAATATCATACGGACAGACGGACAAAAATTCGAAAAAAGAGATTCTCTGGCTTCTGGCCTCTCTTCTGGCTTCTATTATTATTTTATACGTTAAATCCATCACTCTTTTTAAAATATTTTCCTTGAGCAGAATTCGCTCTGTTTCAATATTATTATATGTATATATATATATATATATATATATATATATATATATATATATATGTATGTATATATATATATATATGTATGTATATATATATATATATATATAATTTTAACCTTGGATAGAAAACGGAAATGAGTGGATTTATTAAGAAATTTTTTTTTTTTTATATATTCCTCTTTAACTCTCTGACGTACTTATCTAAAAATTGATTTCGACATGGATCTTTAGACAAAAGTAAGTCTCACGCGGAAAATTTTAAAATATTTCACATTAAATCTCTTAATTTTCCGTTCAAATTAGATTCAAAACATTAACGTTTCATTCTGTAATAAACCCGTGTATATAACATAATAATATACTCCAATATTTCATTCTATGATAAAACCCGTAACATTTCATTCTATTTTCTTTCCTGAAGAGAGAATGTCAACAAAAAACTGCCCTCCATAGCCCACAAAGCATAATTAAATCTTCTAACCACAATTTCATTTTTCTTCATCAAATATAATCAAATACGTCAGACATAATAGAAATATGAATAATGTATTATTCCTTAAAAGTTTAAAATGATAAGAAGGAATTAAGATGTATTTTTAATTATAAGAAGGAATAAAGAAATACTTTTAATCATAAAAAGGAATAAAGATGTATTTTTAATCATAAGAAGGAATAAAGACTTATTTTTAATCATAAAAAGGAATAAAGACGTATTTTTAATCATAAGAAGGAATAAAGACTTATTTTTAATCATAAAAAGGAATAAAGACGTATTTTTAATCATAAGAAAGAATAAAGACGTATTTTTAATCATAAGAAGGAATAAAGACGTATTTTTAATATCCAAATTTCCACAAACGTTGAAGATGCCCGATAGTCATCCATGACTCCCTTCCTGAATCTTAATTGTTAGGCCAAATATGTTGTGACTGTGGGACATGTACTCTTATTGACTTTTTACATCAATATATACGCAAATTAATTCGTAGTTAACAAATGAAATTGTACCGCATCGTAAGAAGTCTTATTTCAATAAATTAAAACAAAATTATGTTAAGTTTAATCTTTGTTTTTTTACTCTTATTAAGTGCGGCCCATGGTTTTACCCGCCTAAAATTATTTTAATTATATAACACCCACCTCCCCCCCCCCCTACATTCGCTAAACGCCTCCGTGCGCCAAACGATATCAATCATTGGGGCCGGGGATATACCAATGATTGATGCCGAGTATTATCAATACTCGGTATAATCAGTCAATAAACAAGTCGGCCTCCTTTTAACTTTAATATCCTTTTCAGATCTGTTCCTTGTTTTTTACATTTTTTATCATTGATTTCTAACACAAGAGATATTTTTGAAACTACATGTGCGGATCTTTTTAAAATAATTCAAATATTTATAGGGGTTTGGTAAAAAAACAATTTATATGTGACATTCAACGTTACAAAATAATAGTCCTCACAAAATGTTGATAACGTCTTTTTCACGAGACATTTCAAATAGATTTTTTTTAACTTATCCTTTGTTCAAAATGTCGTCATTGAAATAAAAAAAACTTGGTAGTACACATCAATTTTAAATATTCAATTGAATGCTTTAACTAATGATTTCATTTGAAAACATTTCTAAATATTTCATTTTAATATATAAAAAATATCACCACGATAGAATAATGATAATCAGACTCACATTATGCACCTACGTAACCATTAATGCGATTTAAAATACTTTTTTATCTAACTTCCGCTCTATACACAATACATACCACGCATACAAGAATAGATTGTCGACATTAAAATACACAGAAACGCCCATCTACAATCCGATGCAAATTACAACAACCATCATTATTAAACACAATAATTTATTTGTCATAATCTGGGCACATTTCAAAATGAACACGGCTCTCGTGAATGCGTTGAACAAACAGAAAATCGCGGTAATTTTCATATCACCTGTTTGTCTATGGTTGTGGCGGGCGAGTAAACAATATGGCCGACTGACAGCTACAGCAAAATGGCGCACTGTATATGACTTAGTAATAATGCTTTATTAATATCGCTATAATATAGGTAAAAGAGTTAAGTTTACGGTTGATTTTGTTATAATTGAGTGAATTGCCTTTCAAATAATTATCTTAATTGAAATATAATCAATTTATCTGATTATGAATACATTTTTTAGAAACTTTATGCCAAACTTCATTGTAAAACTGAAATATTACTTATTGTTTGTTATTTTAACACAAAAAGCTGTCAAAAACAAATATTTGAAATTCACAGTTTTAATCCAATTCTGAATAACAAGTAAGGATTATTTTAAAATTGGGAACAGTCTCTTCGTGTCGAAAGTCACTAGCTGACATGATACCGGAAAGCCAGACTTGCCTTCACAAACTTAAAATAATTGAAAAAAATAAAAAAACTTCAAATACCTTCAATAAAATAAAAATTAACACAAATTGAAGTCATACAAGTTTAATTAATATAAAAAAACAAGTGTGCTTTAAACCACACGACTGAAGTAAAACTTCAAACTCACAAAATAATAATTTATAAATTTGTTCAAGAACGAAATGAAATTACAAAATAATAAAAAAATCACTGTTCGCGTAACGCTAGCAAACTCGCATATATATATATATATATATATATATATATATATATATATTTCATGCACTGGCTATGAGAGGAAAAGAGAAAGAAAATGTGCGCACGCACTGCGTGTCCCTACAGTAATATACGAAACGTGACTCTCTCTCTCTTTCTGCCTTCACTAACTTATATCTCCCTCTCAACTTCCATTCGCCTAGCCCGATCACACTTTTCGTAACGCTCTCCTTACGCATTCACCAGCTTACTCCCCAAGTCAAGCGTGCGTAAAGAAGTTTTACTTCAATAAATGTAACAAATCATGGCGTGAACATCACAAAACTCATCGATTTTATTATGAACAGATAAATACGTATTCCAGATTAATTATCTCAGTCGGGATTAATATTTCTTGCTTTTTCATTCTTAGGATGAAAAACTACAAAACATACATTTTCACGCAAAGCTACGTACAATCACTTAACCTTGAAATCGAAACTCCAAGCAAATAACAGCTCTAACATGAAGTTGCCACAAACCTGAAGTTTTCACTCTCTGTCAAAAAAATTAAAAAATTATGAAAACTTGAATCTGTCACTATTAACTTATTTTATTAACTGTTGTTACATTATTATAAATAAAAATAAATTCATTAGATTTTATTTATGAGAAGTTAAAATTAATAAACGTATTAACTTTCATTTATTAATTAAGATACATAACTTCGCTGAAACCTCGAATAAATTGTTTTGTTGGCATTGCATTTTCTTCTCGCCTGGTGAATACGTTTAGAACACGTCTAGCTACTGTGGTTTATGGTCTTGATTGCTTGAAAATCCAAAGTATACACAATAAATTGCATATCTTCCACACACTTCATACAAAAAGTGGCTGGATTTTTGTACGGAACCCATGCGACTGAAGTATCGTTCGGCGCACCTAACATCGCCAATATTTAGATAGACGGCCTGTAGATGATACAGGGCGAGTCTTTATTCATAGACAGCGTTATAACACCGTATTTTTATGAAATTATAACGAATCGTCACAAATTTTACTAAAGCTATTAAATAAAACTAACATTTCACAAAACGTAAGTTCGTCTGGTATTTTATAATTATAATATTGCAAAACGTAATCATTCCGAAAATATATCTAGATTCTCAAATAGCTTAAAACTTTTAATACTAAAATAGTCCATGCGAACTCTGTAATTGTGGTCATTCCAACCAATTGTCCACTCTTCTCGATGACACATTTGAGTCATTCGATTGCCCTGCGAAAACAAAACAAAAATTGGATTACAGTTTGTTGTTATAAAAGTGTTAATCTGAGCATTAAAGAATTTTTAAATATTTTAATATATATTTAGTCAAAAATGTTATTACAATCTTATAGTTTGCATTAGAACTAATTATTTGATGCAATATAATTTTGATTTCAGTATGTGGTAATTACGTTAAAGTAATTCTCACACTTATATATAAAATCCATCTATGATCTACAGCGTATTAGATGACAGACAAAACTAACCAGGTTTCGCGTTTTGATAATGTGAACAACTCAAGTTCTGGTATTTTTTGCTAAGCTGAGTTGCAGCTACAGGCTGAATTCACAACCTATAAACACAAGACAACTCTATAATTTATCAATATCCAGTTATCTCATGTTGACAGAAACCCTTATAAAAGTTTTATTAAGAAATAAAAGACGGTAAAAATATTTATGGCACCAGGTGCTGCATTTGTCGGAGACGTCCAACGAAACTATAATAATGCGTCCAACCATCTATTGGTTTTTGAGTGTAATATCTTCATTACACACCTCATAAATGGGACGGAAATTTTAGAACAGGTACGCCCATTTCCAGTAGGACTCTCCACAAGCAATTCCATCGTGCCTTAGAATAATTAATAAAGCACATTAGCATAGTAACGTTGAACTTCCAACTCCTTTCAATGATCTGAACCCAGCCTGCTCGTTTGGTATTTACGACCGCAAGTATGACTTCAATCTCTCATTGACTATATAAAGTATAATTTTATTGGCATGAAATATTAAGGCTATAGTCCTATAGTTATATAGTTATAGTTATAGCATAACAAAATGTAACTTTGTGTTACAACGATTAAATATTTGCAACAATTACAAAAATGAATATTTATATAACTATCCGTAATTAATAAAATTGTAATCTAAGGTTACTATAGCAAAATTATATTAATATATAAATTAGACCATATAACTGTAAAGGTGTTATTGCAATAATTTTAGGTCACGTAAAAACGCAATCATTTTAACTGTCAGCGTATTTCAGTTACTCGTATATTTAATGAAACAAAACGAACCTAACGTCCTCTACGTTAAGTTAGTTTGGTTTTACTTCCGTCGTACGGCCCACGAAGCATACTTTTATCCGTTTTTTTTGTCAAATAGACCCTTTCAGCATCGAACACTTCAATCATTATTGTTATACATTTGGTAATCCTAACTACAGAATGACATAATTGTCAGTCGTTACCGCTCATTGTGGACGGGCTCGCCCTCCATTATTGTGTGTCGCGTACGCGCGCACGTCAGGAAATGCTGATACAACAATCGACCGCGGGCCAAATTATATTTCATTAAATTTACCACTTCCAGCCCTAAATTACATGCAGCGACATCTGTTATATCGATTCCAAATTAACAAAAATTAAAATGTTGTATTTAAAGCGCCACCTGTTGATGAATATTTAATTTAAAAGGCTAAAGCGTCATCTAGCGTTTAGTAGTAGAATAACTCAACGTTAAGTTATGTCAAAATATTTATTTTATTTCATTTCAATACTATAAGATGTAATTGAATCTTAAATCTAATCAAAACGCCATAAAAATCCTATCGCAAATATTAAGAAAAGTGTATTATTTTTAAAAGTTTAACACCTATTTTCGAATAGTAAAATTCGTTAAGGTAACAATTTTTTTTTATTTTTAATTAAATTTCAAAAGAAAAAGGCATAATACTTTTTTCCTAAAAAAACACACCTTTGCTTTGATCTAATAAATTACTATTTTATATCTAAAACGATTATATATCCACCTAATTGGCTTTTAATTTAATTTATCACTTTCAATATAACAAAAATTGTAATATTCCAAAAATCATATCACTTTTAATATCTAAAATCCTGTGGGACCCAAAACCCTTAGATTGAAATAAAACCTACACCAATTAATCCTTTACAAGACGTTAAACAATAATATACAGTGAAAATGGCAAAATTATGAGGTACAATACATATAAAAAAAATGAAACCTAGTCCTTTAGGCACTATATGGCTACATAAGACAACCTTTCACAAAAGCAGGTAGCCAAACAATAACTATATTAATTAAAAACTGTAAATAAAAGATAGAAAGAATCTTGCTATTCTTATCTTTTCTTTATTTAGTGGTGTTTTTTAAAATAAGCTACAAGGCAATACTATGGCCATCGAAAGCCTCGTAAGCAAGTATATTTTTAGATATATTTAAATTTTTTTGGTTCATGAGAGTAGAATATGTTTTCTTAACAAATAACGTTGCATTGATTTAATAAATAAAATGTAAGAACTGTAATAAATCAATAACATTATGCTTTGTGTACTCAACATATTACTTAAAGTTCTTTACCACTTACATCCCATCGTTTTAGGTATTCCAACCATACAATAAGCAGCAATGTTTGTTAGCACTGTCTTTAAATTTTCCAACGAAGTATTGCATTTGGCACATGCATGTACTTCGTTGGCGAATATAGATCCGTGGAATACTTATTACTTATACCACAAAAAGTTTCTTTGGATGTTTGTTATTCAATAACAATCAAACGGCTGAACAGATTCTCGAGAAACTTTGTATAAATATAGCTCATAATTTGAATTAATTTATAGGCGAATGTTTAACCAGAGAAATATTATATTTTCTATAAGATAAAACTCAGTGTATTTTTGCTATCATTAAAAATTTTGTACTACAAGGCAGCAATATATGACCGAGTATATATACTAAATTTATTATTCACTTACCTCAAAAACCTAATATTTTTGCTGAAAAAAAGAAAAAATTTAACATTATTCATAATAGTAAATGTAGGTAAGGTGTCAGTATAGTCTCATCAGATCAAGAATAAATGTCACTACTGTAATCAAAATGTCACTGCTATAATCAAAATTTCACTGCTATAATCAAAATGTCACTGCTGTAATAAAAATGTCACTACTGTAATCGAAATGTTACCGCTATAATCAAAACGTCACTGCTGTAATCGAAATTGCACTGCTGTAATCAAAATGTCACTGCTGTAATCAAAATGTCACTACTGTAATGTTATATTTATCACTGCTACAAAAAAAATGTCACTATTGTAATCAAAATGTCACTGCTATGATCAAAATATCACTGCTATAATCAAAATGTCACTACTGTAATCAAAATGTCACTGCCATAATCAAAATGACACTGCTATAATCAAAATATCACTGCTGTAATCAAAATTTAATTAGATGCTGTGTTATCAAATAACAAATAATATCCTATAATCAAAATGTCACTGCTATAATCAAAATGTCATTGCTGTCATAAAAATGTAACTGCTGTAATCAAAATGACACTGCTGTAATCAAAATGTCACTGCTGTAATCAAAATGTCACTACTGTAATGTTATATTTATCACTGCTACAAAAAAAATGTCACTATTGTAATCAAAATGTCACTGCTATGATCAAAATATCACTGCTATAATCAAAATGTCACTACTGTAATCAAAATGTCACTGCCATAATCAAAATGACACTGCTATAATCAAAATATCACTGCTGTAATCAAAATTTAATTAGATGCTGTGTTATCAAATAACAAATAATATCCTATAATCAAAATGTCACTGCTATAATCAAAATGTCATTGCTGTCATAAAAATGTAACTGCTGTAATCAAAATGACACTGCTGTAATCAAAATGTCACTGCTGTCATCGAAATGTCTCTGCTGTAACCAAAATGTCACTGCTGTAATTAAAATATTACTGCTATAATCAAAATGCAAAAATATCCTTTTTTGTTATTTGATAACACAGCATCTAATTTTTATCCCACAATGAGTACAGTTTCCATAAACTGAAACTCCATATTTTTTATTCAATAATAAAAATTTAATACTACAAGATTTCAGTACGCATATTAAATCGGCAAAATAAAATATTATTTACCGTAACGTTACAAGAGTATCATTAGACATACCTATGTAGTAATTGGACATACTAAGCAAAAGCTAATCAACTATAATGTTTCATTTTAAAATTGATTAAAACAAATCTAACTTAATTATTATTTAATCAAAATGTTACCTCGCAGCTTTAAATTATTTTTTATTGATTATGAATGTCAATGCGAAAATAGTTATTATTCTAATATGTAATAATTTAAAATACAGCAATTATAATATCATAACACATTAAAAATATTACATTGTATTGACAAAAAGGAAAACTACATCAAAATTTTCGTAATATAATATGAAGTTTCAATAATGTTTTTAAAATATCTTCTAAGCAAAAATAATGCAAGAATCAAATAAAAACACCAAACACTTCCAATAAATAACAATATATTGACAACAATTTATAAAACAAATTGACAATTACATATACAAATACAAATACAATTTTACTTGTCACAAAAACAAAACAATATACAATACAATTTCAAAAAAAAAACTAATACATCACTTTCTTCTACTTAGTCAACCTTTCATATGCAATAATCAACTAAATACCATCCTTCAAACACCATCCACTCTAAGACTAGTTTCAGTTTGGCGTCATAGTCACAGAATTCGGTCATGCAATTCAACTACAGTTTCGCTGCTTAATCAAGCAACTAAGTCGCTAAATTGAAAGCAGTCTAGCACTATAACTTCCTCCTACCGTCTTTCTTTCCTTTACCAACTAGCATCCCTCCAACAGTACCGAAAGCCATTTTAACCTTCGCAGCCTTACTTTGCCCATCCGCAAACACGGCACTAACCACTTCATCTTCTTTCATCAATTTTGCATCACCTGTAATCACCTTTGGAATTTCAGGTCTCCTGCACCTGAAAATCATTCCCTCTTCCACTTTCTGCCCACTTTCTGTATCTCCTAATCCATTTTCCCTCCACCTCCGGTTGTTAAACTTGACCCTGTGCTGGGGTTTAGGACTGATGCATGGAGCACACATTAATCTATCATAAAAGTATTGATTCGCTTTGCCTGTCGTAGAGTTGTTGTCTACGCTCGAATCGGTACTCTCTGACGATTCAGTTTCCGAGGCGCTGGGGCTGGTCGTTTCTTCTTTGGGGGCCCAATCCCTCGGATGTGGCTTTACCATTCTATTCGGATGACTAAAAAAAATTTTCTGCGTCAGCAAAATCGATGAGTGCAATAAAAAAATGTAAAAAATGAGATATTTGTGAATTCTAATCTGCGTAATTATTTTTTATTAAAAATGATTATTACTTTTATTTTTAAAAGAAAAATGTCTCATATTATTTACGCAATGACATTTGGATGGTAATGTGACCTTGACTCCAAATAGCTAGTCCAATTTTCTCAATAAAAGTTAATTTTAACTTTTAACTATTTGAAATAGTGAGACTATCTATGAAAATTATCTTTTTCCATGTTGCAAACTGCTATTAATTAAAGACAGAAAAGTTACTATCATATTACTATATAGACTTTTATAATCCGAACTACTTAACCTAATCAAATATAAACTTACCTAACCTAACAATTTTACAATATTTTAGTTATAATAAAGCAACTTTTTTAAGGATCTTTAACCTCAAAAGGAAAAATTAAACCCTTATAAAATCACTCGCGTAACAGTCTGTATATCGGTCACAGCCGTTTTTCTCAGAGACTGCTTGAATAATGTAGGCTACCATCTAAAAGAGCTAGTTACATGGGTCTAAAATATATTTTTTACAATTTTAAATAATATATCTTTGGAATAAAAATATACTAAAAATATATTACCCACTTATTTCTGAAATCACTCAACCTAAAATTATAAAAAAATTGATTTTTAGAACTCTAGCAATGGTTTTAGGAAAACTACAACAATTGAGATGTCATAATTTTATAAATATGCATCATGTGAAATATATAGTAAAAAATATATATATATTATGAAAAATTAGTATTTGTAAAATGTTTAATAGAAATACTACGAACCCTAAAATGTTTATAAGAAACTAATGTTTCAAATATATAATACAAAATATATTTGTATTATAAAAAATTAATATTTGTAAAAAGTTTAATAGAAATACTACAAACCCTAAAATGTTAAAATGTTTATAAGAAACTAATGTTTACAGTACCCTCATAGTGCGAGTTCTACTCACGCTTGACAGGTTTTTTTTAATGTCTTTCAGAATATTTTTGGCCTATAATATAAGTGTTCAATCACATTTAAGTAGTAAACAATTTTACTCTCTACAGGATTAAATTTTTGAACTAAAACTTATAAGAGCTCAGAAAACACAACCGAAATAACCTCATATCATCTCTCGGTGTATATGGAACATAATACAGGGGCACTGGCGGCGGAGGGCCCTTGGCAGTTGGCACGGAAATGCGTGGCGCTGGTGGACGTGACTGATGAGGCCCGACCGCTTCCCCCGCATGTGTCAACCTGCACGCAGACTATAACACAAAAAAAATTGTATAATAAAACTCCTCTGCCGATTGTCATTTGAAATCTAATACTGAATGTAGTAACTAACATGTATTCTTGAAATGAATTTGGTTATTTGGTATCAATTCAAGTTTAATTCTAGTTTATATCTCTAAACAGCAGGAAACAAGTAATTTTTAATGTTTCGTTCCTTACGCAGAACAAAACTTTATATTTTTTTAGATAATCATAATGTATAAAGTAGTTACAAGGAGTCCTCAAGTTACATTATTTCGACTCAAGTCATTTCGAATTATGTCAAATAATATTTTGACATCATTTCTTGATGTAGCAGTATTTTTTTGAAAGCAGTATTTTTTTAAAAAATATTTTATTTCAAAGGTTTATTAGCAAAGATCTTTGCTAATAGCCCACCTGAAGATGTTGTAATACAACAAAACCTGGGTTGTGATAAAGAACTTTAAGAAAGTAGAAATAATACATCACATTTTTTTTTTTTATTATTGCAATCTGTCATTTGAGACATTCAGCAATTGGTGCGTATGTTAGCATGTCTTGTACTGAGTTCGTCCTTTTGAACTCATTTCATTTTGCCCCTATATAAGGTCTTGGGGAAGTTTTTTCTTAAGCCTTATGGGTGCCGTTATTGGGTTCATCAGGTTTATAGCCAGTGGATTGGGATAATTAGCGATTCGGTCTCTGTATGTCTTTATCATCTCTGAGATTTCTTCTTGGACCAATTTTATGCCAAGCTCCAAATGGAGTCTGTTGTTTGTCACATACCAGGGTGCACCAGCTATCATTCTAAGCGTTTTTGATTGAAACCTTTGTAGTATTTCAATATTTGATTTTGCCGCGGTTCCCCACAGTTGTAGGCCATAAGTCCATATAGGCTTGATCGTGCATTTATAAATTAATAGTTTATTTTCGAGCGACAATTGAGAGTTTTTGTTAAGGAGCCAGTACATGTTTCGCACTTTTTGGCCCGCTGCACATCGTTTGGTCAGGATGTGTTTGGACCATGTCAGACGTCTGTCGAGATACACGCCAAGGTATTTTGCGTAATCGGCTTGCGGTAACTGTACTCCATTTAGATTTACTGCCGGACACGTATCTCGTTTGGTAGTAAAAGTAACTTGTATTGATTTGATTTCGTTAACTTTGATTCGCCAATCTTGCAGCCACTGTGATATTTGGTCAAGGCTTGTTTGTAGTTTTTGTGAGACTATGTCTGGTCGGTGGTCTGCTGCGAGAATTGCTGTGTCATCAGCAAAAGTGCCCGTAACAAGACCTTCTGTGACTGGAAGGTCAGCTGTGTAGAGCAGGTACAGTATTGGGCCCATAACGCTTCCCTGGGGAACTCCTGCTTGGATCGGATAGAGAGACGTAGTTTCAGTTCCCTGTTTAACGTAGAAGTGTCTGTTGTGTAGATATGATCTGATGAAGTTGTAGTAATTTATGGGTAGGTTCTTTTTAATTTTAAACAGCAGTCCCTCGTGCCATACCCGATCAAATGCCTGGGATATGTCCAAGAAAGATGCAGAACTATATTGGTTTGACTCAAAGGCATTATGGATATTTTTGACCAATCGATGGACCTGCTCAATGGTTCCATGTCTCTGACGAAAGCCAAACTGGTGATCAGGCAGTAGATTATTATCATAGATATGTGGCATTAATCTTCGCAGAAATAAAATTTCCATAACCTTGGAAGTAATTGGTAGCAAGCTAATAGGTCTGTAAGATTTCACATCCACAGCATTTTTGCCAGGCTTGAGGACCATTATTATTTGAGCCACTTTCCACTGGGGAGGAATCGAACACGTACGTACGATTGCATTGTACAGGATTGTGAGGAATGAAATTCCTTCCTCTGGGAGCTCTCTTAGAATTTTGGCAGTTATTAGGTCATAGCCAGGCGCCTTGTTGATATCAAGTGTATCAATAACAGCTTTTATTTCTCTCTTAGTGAAATTCGAAATAGGGGGATCGAGTTGGTGGCATTGATTCAGAAAAGTTGACCCTTCTTGCGTTTTGGGGGAATTTATTTCGGGGTTTGGTACAAAGACGCGTTTTAAGTGTTCGGCGAATGTAACTGCTTTTTCCGCTTCACTGGCTACCCATTCATTGTTCTCTTTGCGTAGAGGGGGTTGGTTTAAGACTGGACGTTTCATATTTTTTGTGACTTTCCACAGTGAGTAATCAGTAGCCGATGTCACGTCTAGACTTTTTAAGAAGGATTGTATTCCTTCGTTCTTGTTATCGCTAAGTGCTGATTTTAGCTTAGATTGCAAGTAGTTTAGATGTTTTTTATCTGATGCATGTCGAGACTGTTGCCATTTTTTTCTAGCACTACGTTTTTCAGTCAGGAGTTCACGAATAGACAGAGGACATTCGAGTTTACGGTTTGTGTCTGTATGTGTTGGGGTAGCAGCCCAGGCAGACCTTTGTACACAATAGTTGAGGTGTTCAACAGCTTCCATTATGTTTTCTTCGGTTTTCATAGGTAGTGACTCGTCCAGGCATTGAGCCATTAATTGCCTAAAGAGATCCCAGTCAGTTTTGCGTGTGTGCAGCTTACATGGTTTTGGAGCTAATGTGATGGACCTTTTGAGGGTCATTTCTACAGGTGAATGATCAGAAGACAAATCTAGGCTAGTTCTACTTGTGATAAAGCTGCTAGGGAATCCTTTGGTTATGAAGAAATCTATCACATCTGGTATTTTTCTTCTATCAGTGGGCCAGTAAGTGGGTTGCCCAGGCGAGACAACACTAAGATTTAGTTTGTCAATTGACATTTTTAGTTGCCGTCCCTTTGTTGTTACAGTACGCGAGCCCCAGTAATGATGTTTCGCATTATAATCTCCACCAGCAACGAATCGGTGGCCCAGTGTGGCGAGAAACCTTACATAATCTGCTTCCTTAAGTTTATGTTTCGGTGGGCTGTAGACAGCCGATATTACAAAAGATCCTACCCAGTCTTCGATTCGCACATTTGTTGCTTGGATCTCTTCAGTACAATATTGTACTGTTTCGTAATGCTTAATATTATTTTTTATAATTATTGCACTCCCCCCATGTGCAGTTCCATCAGGGTGCATTGTGTGGTAAGTCTTATAGTTTTTTACTTGGAAATAACTCTTTTTTGTGAAGTGGGTTTCAGAGACTAGCAAGATATCAATATTATGTGTCTGCAAATACGATTGAACCTCAAGGGTGTGTTGTGGCAGCCCATTGGCATTCCATAGAGCTATTTTTAAGCAATCTATTTTGAGAGATTTGTCGTGAGTGCTATTATTAGGTTTGTCAATGTAGTCAATTGCTGCATCACTGGTTTCATTAAGTCCATTATTTCATGCATATCATTTGTACGTATGTCGCTATTTTGTGGAAGTTGATGTCCTTTGGTTAATACGTCTCTATATGTTTGTCGTATGGTATTCTGAGAGTTCCCTTTATGAGCCGTTAGTGTTTCTTGTTCATGGCTTTCTGTTTTATCAGACTGATTTTTATTCCTAGATCTACGATCTGGTGCTTTTGGGAATTTCAGATTTTGAAGCTCACGATAGACTCCACAGCCTTTGTAATTCGCAGGATGGTTACCATCGCAGAGTATACACTTGACTTGGTCGGACCTAGTTTTCCTCGGGCAGTCAATGGAGAGGTGGTCACCAGCGCATTTGATACACTTAGGTTGTCGGCGACAATAAGCTTTGGTATGTCCATATTGTTGACATTTCGCACACTGTGGGATTTCCCGTTTTGGTCGTGGAGGTTCAAAGGATACCATATACTGCATTAGGCTTTTAACTTCATATATCCGCTTGTTGTTGTCATTCGGTAATAATTCAATAATGAACATGGGCAATGGCTTCTTTGTGGTTCTTTGTTTGATATTCCAAACGTTTATGCAGCTGTAGTCCATATCATTTAATGCTTCTTTGATGTCATCAGGGTTAGTAGATGGATGCATATTTTTAAGCACAGCTTTGAACGCTCGATCCTGTTTAGGCTTATAAGTAAAAAACTCAGTCTGTTTTTGTTCCAATTGTTTGACGATAATTCTGTATGTATCGGCAGATTTGGTCTGGATTTTGACTTGATCATTGTGGAGGACCTTCAAAGCGTACATATTTGGAGCATGTTCATTAAGCATGTTAAGTAGAGGTCGGACATTACCCACTTTGTCAACAAATATTGGAGGTGGTTTTGTTGTCTTTTCTACAGTAGTGGAGTTGTCTACTTGGGTTTCTTCCTCTGCTAGTTGAGTAAAACTATTTTTTGTTGGTATCGGTTGAGTTTGAGATAGCCAGTATGTATCCAGTTTTGTTTGTTTTTGTGTTCCAACATTTTCCGGGCTTGAGTGAGGTCTTTTCTTACCGGTGACTTCCTTCCAGTCATCTTCCTTATTTGTACTTGGTTCTTGGTCAGTAGTATGTTTTGGGTAGGTTGTGGTTGGATAGTTGCCCAGAGAATGTGTTCTAGGTCGACTTTCAAATATTACATTATGGCTTATCTGCTGTGGTTGGTTTTTATTAATCTTGGTGCAGTTTTCATTTTTATTATTATTATTTTTATTATTGATTGGATCACTCATTTTTGTTCCCACGAGTATAGGACGATAATACGGTCGCTACCTAGGGTGACGCCTATTCCAGGTAGAGGGCTACATACTACATCACATAGTTTCATTTAATTGTGAACAATTATTTTAATGAATATATATATTGCATACTTACTTTCAGTAATAAAGCCTTTTTCTTAGATATAAATTTAATATTATATGCAAACATATGAAAAAATATGTTTCATGTTACGTTGATTCGATTTACGTCGCAAATTTTCTGGAACCTAACGTGGTGTAAGTGCGAAGATTGCCTATACTTGAAATATTTTAAAGAACTTGATCTGATATAATTATCTTCAACTCTGACAGAAATATCTGATCTACATATAGCATGCATAAATATACTACAGAACTCTATTTCACAGGTACTTCATTTCATAATGTATTGTCCGTATAGCCGTCATTCAGGCAGATATTTTGTCTGATTTTTAATCGATATTGTTATTAGAAATATATAAAAAGTATTTGTGAGAAAACAAAGAGATTGGTCAAAGTCAAATACTGTGCAGAGAGTCTACTTGAACCAATTTGAACTTTAAGCTCTCAAAAAGCTCCATGCATAATTTGAAATTTTATTTATTATTATGACATCATAAAGCATGATATAGACCATTATTCAATTCAAAAGTTGCAAGCTACCAACCATACATCATTTTTAGGGTCAATCTTTAACAAAAACAATGAAAAAATTACTTCTTCACCCCTGGATTATTGGAATTAATATTCCATGTTCTACAATTATAAAAAGATTTCACAAATAATTATAGCAATACTTTAACTTATAAAGTTTATCATTTAAAACCAATTTTATATTGAATATCACGTTGAACTATCACTTGACCAGATTCCATTAAATTTTCTGACATTTATGCCTTTAAAAAATTACTTTTCGAATCCAATCACCGATATAAGAAAAACAGGTCTTTCAGCTTGTCCTGCGATGAATCTTTTTTAACAGGATGAAAGCGATCACCCTCGGTCAGAGGCAAATACCTTATGATATACTAGACAGACTGGAATCGAAAAAAAACCTCAATGCGCTACGAAAATATTATTTTTTGTATGCCACAAACATAAAAAACATGATTATCAATCATGTTTTTTATATTTGTGACAAAGTGCAAGACATAAATTTAAAAACTTTTATAGAATGATAACATATCAACATGTATTTTTCCTTTGATTATTAGATTTTCATATGTAATACACAATGTATTGTACTAGTAACTTGGTAAAAAGGTTAGTTGTAAGTCGGACAAGAGATTTCCTTAGAAAATAAATTAATTAATAACTAAAAGTTACCATATTGAACCCAAAATTAAATTTTTGAAGATACCTAAATTTCATGACAACATTTGAACACAAAAATGTGTTAGAAGCCTCTGAAGTTACAATTAAATGAAACTACGTGATGTAGTATTATTTCTACTTTCTTTAAGTTCTTTACCACAACCTAGGTTTCGTCGTATTACAACATCTTCACCAACCTAAATTACATGACAACATTTGAACACAAAAATATGTTAGAAGCCTCTGAAGTTACAATTAAATGAAACTACGTGATGTAGTATTAATTCTATTTTCTTTAATTTCTTTACCA
Source organism: Druceiella hillmani (assembly GCA_039881145.1). Classification (NCBI taxonomy): domain Eukaryota; kingdom Metazoa; phylum Arthropoda; class Insecta; order Lepidoptera; family Hepialidae; genus Druceiella; species Druceiella hillmani. The sequence goes on from JAYKKI010000064.1 coordinate 4,904,969, forward strand.
CAACCTAGGTTTCGTTGTATTACAACATCTTCAGGTGGGCCATTAGCAAAGATTTCCATCTTTTATACAAAATTAACGGCAAAAATAACGCCATTAATTTCTACAAAATTAACGCCAAATATATTCAATATTTCAACCTCTGAAGTTACTAAAGTGTACGTCTCAAGAATACTATAAAGGAAGACGTAAATGTCATCAATTTAGCTCAAAGAATTATGTGCAATTCACTAAAAAAAAAAAAACAAAAAACATTGTGCGTGTACTTATGTATGCGCGTTTAAAGTTACAATTCTTTGTCATAATACAAGAATAACTTTATTTAACATGCAAATAATTAATAAAAATGATAAAGAAATAATTTACAATTTATAATACAAACAAATACATTCAGAAACTTAACCTCACTTAAAGAAATTCACTTAAAATATATTTTTTAATAGAAATAGTGCTTGTAAGCCGTTAGCTTACAAATACTATTTATATCATGAATATTCACAATAAATAAATGTTTTTTATTATATGAACCACTATTAAATTTCAATTACTAAAAATATTATTTAGAAGCACAGATGTAACTTAGATTTACATGAATACAAAACACGTGTTGTGTATTTATAAATACCTCAATAACTATCATGAATATAGGCATCAGTCACTACACGCATGCAAATATATGTTTAGTGAGCAACTTCATCCTGTCGATTTTTGTTTCATTGTGCGTGCGCATATGTGCAATGTAAAATTTCACTCACATAATTTTCTCATAACGCGCCTAAAGAAGTATAACTTCAAAATTCATATGAGTTGGATTAAAAATTATTAAAATATAATTAGTAACTCTCTACACCTATTACATTTAAATTAATTAATCAAACTCACAGTTGACTTTCCAGAATGAAAATAGCAGTGCGTCACACGCTCGATATCGAACCAGGCCACGACGAAGCGAGCCATACGTAATGGTATCTTCGGCAAGAAGTTAGAGTGGAACTTCCCTTGGCAGAATATTGTTATTAAGTCGGTACCCTTCATCTCGAACACAATGCGAAAGAGAGTGCCTACAAGAGATTAGAAGGAAAAATTTAAGACATTAACTTCCTGTAATCTTTTAATCAATAGGGTTTTTAATATAACAAGCAACCCTAACTGTGATTTCTTTTTGTCTGTCTGTCAGCCCATTCCTCCGTCACAACCTCAGAATGCGTCCAATTTTAATCTACGTACTAGATCTAGGTTTTATAATTGAATAAGAAGATTATATAATAACAAGGTTGAAGTCCAAACCTCATTTAAAATGAAAATACTTAATTTATCTTAAAGCATAACTAATAAGGACTTACTAGCGCAACAAATATTTACTGATACCTAATATCATTAAGTAGAGGGGATATATGTATTATAGTGAATACACAAACAACTATGATATCCAGAATCATCATCATATAGTGTCATATATCATGTCACATTTGCATTGTGACTAACAAACAGCAATCTACACACTTGTTTAAAAGAATTCAAGTCTTGCTAGCAGATACAGCAAAATATCTTAGATTCCATCTAGACAGTAGGCTTAATTGGAAACATCTTGTTAAAGTAAAAGCTGAGAAAATCAAGTTGAAACAACTATAAATGTTGTGGCTGGTTGGAAATCATTCCAAGCTTAACCTCTACTATAAGCGACTAATTTACCTTTCTATCGTCAAACCGATTTAGATGTATGCTATCCAGCTTTGGAAATGTACCAAGCAGTCAAATCATAATGTAATCCAACGAATCCAAAACAAATTCATGCGTATAATCACCAACGCATATCGCTATGTAACCAATCAAGAAATTCACAATGAATTAGACATAAAATATACTAACAAAGTTAACCAAAAATATGTTATTAAACACGAAAAACGACTTCTCAACCAAACCAACGTAGAAACTATTCGACTTTTGGATATTACCCATGAACTGAGAAGGCTAAAACGTATTAAACATCATGAATAAACTTAATTTATCTGGGAGTTGAACATTGGTACAGTCAACCCGCACACGACTTACTTGAAAATAAACTTAAGTACATTTTATCAATGACAATTAATTAAACGACATACTTGAAAATAAAATCGAGTACATTTCACCAATGATAATTAAATAATTGTATATTAAGTTTGTATCATGCGTATCCGATAAAGGAAGTTTTAAAAAAAAAATCGTATAGTTTTCATAACTCATTTGGACAGGTTTCTAAAAATCCTGTTTATTCATAATTTTAGGTTTTATAACATTTTTTTTACATATTATGTCTCTGAAGATATACTACATAAAATTATTAAAAAAATACTTTTAAGAGCCTTAGTTATAAGGCCCTTCCAATTGATAAATGAAATTTTTAAAAAATTTTCGAACACATAATTAACCCTCCCTAAAATTTCCATAGAAGTATTTTTGAGTATCGGCTATTGAGTTATGTGCAGATTAATATGGTATATAACTATACCAAATTTTAAATTCCTATGTCAAGCGTTTTCTGAAAAAAATGGTGATAGTCAAATGTTTGAGATACAGGGGTCCCGTTTTTCCTTTTGAAATACAGAATCCTAAAACCCATTCTTAACCTCATGTGCCAAAATTATCTAACGCTCATATAAAAATCATTTAACCAGAAAGTACACTGTGAATATTGTGGAACGGTGAACGAATAGGTAACCTTACTGCCAATTTCTACCACTAGGGGGCTACCTATACTATAACGTAAACATCTGTGACGTTTTGTAATTTGTATACGTCTGTCTAGAGGAGTATTAAATTGATACATGTTGCTTGAAGAGGTTTTTCGAACATTACATCTTGATTTATAATAAATATGCATCAACGATGTACAGTTGGATGCAGTTGCAGTTGGAGCAATTGAAAATATAGTACACAAAACACCGGAAGCTGTGAGAAATAGCTGTGCGTCGCAAAAAATTTAAGACATCAAAAAAAAACCTCAGCTTTATTGAAAGCATTCAATTCATTCTGATTTTAAAATTCTAATATTTTTAAATATCCGTTAATTTTCGTCATATTTTCTCTTCACATAAAAGTTTTCAATTTTACACGCCACAAAAATCTACCGCTTATTTGACAGCTAGTTATATTATATGATCTGTGGTTTTATTTACGTCTTACTTTGGTGGTGCCATCTACGATTATCTTTGTGGAAGATTCCCTATTACAGATCACTCACTTCGAGTCGCAAGTGTTTTTGACTTTTATATGTCAAACTGTGTTTTTTGACAAATATATGTTATAATTTATTCATAACTTTATTTATATCTATAATAAGTTAATCACACATATTTTCTATGTAAAATATTGATAATAATTAATATTATAAGTTATATCCTTCACTCACCCTTGGAAAACATTTTAAACATTATTCATATTAATTATAGAAAAGTTAATGGATCATATAATTCATAATGTTATTTTTATTATATAAAAATAATGAACGGAGTTATTTGCGGATTGTAGTTAAAACTTCAACATTAATTTCAATTAATATTATGGGAAGCATAATTGAAATATTTATATAGATTGACAGACAAATGACATTAAAATAGAGTTATATCGATGGAGGCTCTGAAATTACCTCCCGACTAATCTATCTACACAAAAAATTTTGACTTCAAAAACTTGACTATTCCTCAGTCAGATACCTCATAGTTTTAGCCGCATTAGCTACTTCCAGACTAGGTTCTCCCGTCATAGTATAAAATTATTTTCACTATTTATATGCTATAAAGCAAATTAATAACAATTCTTTCATAAAGGCTTATACTGTAATAGATAATTAATCAATGAACAAAGAATTCGCTCACCAGGCACGAACATATTATAATTTGTATCGTGGCTGCCGCTTCCCAGCCAGGTGCCATTGCGCCGGCTGAGACTAACAATGTGGTCGTGACGAAAACGCACGTCAAAATGCAGCACCACGTTCAACGGCTCCTCTCCCTCTTCGGCACTTAAATTTATTGACATTCTGCACATAAAATCCAAATGTGAAAATGTAACATAGAATGTAATTCACCATTCTCACCCAATACACTCAACTTCTTATAATGAGGAAAAATTTACAAAATTACTCATCGAACGGTCCTGACACAAAAAATTACATAATATTTTAAAACACTAACAAAAGGTGAAAACATAATTGTTAAGAGAATCAAGGTTTTTGGGTTTTTCTAAATTTCAATACTCTTGAGATTTGGAAAGTCCTACAAAGAGCATTAGGTGTATTGTTAAGCTCGACAAAATTAGCAATAGTAGCGTTTTAAGCCATAATTATCTTTTATTTTTATAGCCAGTAATTTTGTTATTATTGTTGTTATATTTTATTTTTAAATATATATTCAGATAGTTAAAAGAAAAAAACCTGTGATTTTAATTACGCCTGAATTTAGTTTCACGAATCAAACTTATGATGTCCAAGTTTTATCCAAAATGCTTATCCCGAGTGAGACTCATCAAAGTATGATAAAAAGTTAAAACATACTAAATTGAATTTAAAAGAAAACAGAAAACCCAAGAAATGCCATTATTTTCAACAATTTTAAGTGAAAAATATGAAGATGTGTATGTTACGAAACCAAAAATATGTAAACTATTATTACAATAATATTAAGAAAACGAATATATTAAATACATTTATTTTTAGGATGACGCATGAACTCCATACAAAATTTGCCTCTACCGCAGTAACTCAGTCTCTACCACAGTAATTCAGAAAGTTGACCAAAATAAATTTATTTCAAATTTCGAATGAAGTGCTCGTATCTAGAATTTTTGCAAATTGAAAAATTAGAAAGACATACATAATTGGTACATTGTTTATTTTATCTTCAATACTCTTATATAGATTTTTGATACATATATTTTGGATATATATTTGTAGTGTGATTAATTATCAACACGATGGCCTGACAAAATAACAGAGACTCCAGCAAACACCACCGACAGGTGAGTGCGAGACTTTAGTTCAAAATCAATAGAGACAAATTATCTCATCAAATAAACCCTGTGAGGTGTTAAAACAATGAGGGTTATCAATAGTAGGGAAGTCAGTCAATAAGAGGGAAGTCAATAGTGAGGGTCCGACCAAAGAGACAGAAAGAATTATTAGGTCGACAAAAAGTCTAAACGTAATGTTAACCGGCTAATCTAAAGACAAGTTCTAATTGTCACATATAACTGATAAAGCTTTTACTCGCTTTTGTGAAATTTCATTCCATCATTAACTTACTAAACCCAAGATTAACCTACACACTCGAATTAAAATTTCAGTTAACCATGCGATGCGGGTACTAATCTAAAATAACCAAACCTCCGCATTTAACTTGCTTATTTCACTGATTTAAATCATAAAATATAAAAAAAACAAATACAATAGTATAAAATTTATAGGATTTTATATTTTTTTCAGGAAAAATTTATATTAATAGTATTACTCTATTTTTGTTTATTATTTAAAGATACAATCTCAACTTATGATGGTATTAAAGTCCTTTTGTTCCATTTTAATACCAAACAATTCTCCATTGTCCTTTTATTCACACATCCGTCATTTAATTTTAAATAGATATTAAAATGATGTATTATTTGTATTTATTTTCAAATTATTATTTTATCCCATCAGTGGTTGTGGAAAAAAATTTTATGGTTACACTTTTTGCCTTAAATTTAACTTAAAATTTGAAAGGTTTAATTTTCTCTCACAAAGAACTTACATAGATAAAATTAAAATGAAAACGAAACATCTGCTTGTGCCCTTTAAGTAGAAGTTAATATATAATATTACACTACAAAATTGGTTGCGAGAACCCTTTTTCTCCTTACCATATTTTTATCCGTCTATCGGTTTATCACATAGATTTTAAATTTCAAAAAATATAACTTTTAGTACATATTTTAAAAATACTTTTTTTCATGGCTTCAGTATTGAATATGGAGCGACACTAAAGTTTCTGTCCTCGTTTTCCAAAATTTATTTATTTGTCAACTTTAATGTACATTATGCATGACGGACTTATTGCTCCATGAACAACCTCTTCAAACTAGTCATAACAAAAAGTTTTGAAAAATTGGTTGGTAGACTGTAAAAGATTTTACAATAGAAACATTAATAGTACATTTAAAAAAAGACAAAAAAAAGGATCCAGTTGATCTCCAAGTTTCGCTGCCTGGACAGCAATGATTTTCCATTGGAGTATAAGAAGGGTGAGTAAGCTTTCGGAGAGTAACCCAAGTACATGAGCAGACAATTTTTAATTTGCCAATAAGATAATTCATATTCCGGAGTTAGCATCGGTCACAGATCTTCAATTATTTAAGAAGTAACCTGTATTCAGAAATATGATCATATATTCTGAGATCGAACACGTACCAGATATTTCTAAAGTTTTAAGACATTCCAACTTCTTTAATTATTCTTCACTAAGGTCAAGATAGCATACATTTCTGTATCAATTAGTGGTAATAGGAGTGAGAATAGAAATACTTGATAAAAAAATATTCAAAAATGTTGCCGTTAATTAAGTGGAATATTACCATTGTTAGATAAGTTCCTTAAAATCTTATTCAAGTATTGTTCCAATTTTTTTGTCCGCACTTTCAAATAGAGTATTTTATTATCCAAAAAAGCAAATAATTCACACTTCATCATCAGATGGCGCTGAATTAATTTACATTGTCATATTGTGACTAACCACAAATATAAAAGTATATAAAAGTCTATAAGGATTCATTAGTATCACATAAATAACAAAAAATGGTTGTTTCTGTTTTAATAAAGTTTATCAGAACTGTTCTTACAATTGGCGTTAGATTCCTATATAAAAACCTTTTTTTAACAGAACACAGTGCGAAGAAAATAAGATAGATGGCGTTAGCTTCTTATAACTATGTTTCTGCTAAAGGAGAAAATTGAATATATAATCATATGAAACTTAAATAAAGCTTATAATACTGTATTCAAGAAATAAATAGTGCAAAATTTAATCTATGCAATATATTTTTTAATTCCTTTATGAGTATTACTTTCATAAAAAATATTATAATATATTTATATGTTCCATAATGAGATATATAAATCATTACATTATTCTCTATATGAGATTCCTATGTGATGCCAAGTAAAATGAAATTTTATAACAGAAAATATACATTTAAATAAAATAAATAAATACCAAAATAAACACAATTTTTTTTATTTGGCCGGAAAATATTACATGAACTTTAATAACTCGCTCACTATATTTAATTTTTTTTATTCTTAAAACTGGTAAAACTACTAGAAGTTACATGTTGGGGCGGCTATGATAAAAAAAGAAAAAATATATTTGCACAATTATCAGCCCATCAACGTACTAATCTATATAATGTTCGGCTGCGTTTTTTTAATGAAAATATTTTATATAATCAAGCATTATATATTAAATATTATGAACAATATAATATAAATGAAGTTAAAAATTTATAATGACAAAATATAAGCTTACTTGCGTGCATTATTACGAATTTTTCCAGCAATTTCAATTCTGTCACCAATATTGAGAACACTAGGAATATTCGCCGTGAAGACGGGCATTACCTACATTTACAATTTGAAATAAATAAATATTAAACACCATACACTAATAAGCGTATAGTGTGACACAATATACATTTTGATATTAAATTTCCACCATTTAAGGTAAACTACACAATTTAGATATAAGGCATTATTATTGAAATAATTACAATTAAATGTCAAGTGTCATTTTTGGGAATTATTTGTTGTTTTTTATTTAGTTTTGCATAATTTAATTTGACCAGTATTTATAATCTGAACACTTATAGTAATATAACTAGTCAGATAAGACAGCCAATCAAAATATTCACTGTATGTCTTTAATTAATACCAATAACGTTGACTACTAGCATATACCAACTAACACAAACGTTATTTTTTCCAGAATAAAATATCACATTTTTAACTCAAAAGTTTCAACCGATTTTTCACATATTCATAGTAATCAGGTTTTAGTGTTTTTAATTTTGGAAATTATAATACTTTTTTGGTTTTTTGTGAACTGTAATCATTTACTAATAATACAACCTCAAAATGAATCTGAAATCAATAAATGGCACCAGATTTCAATATATGATCATAACAGTAGTATGATTGGATTAGATAGCCAATTTATTATATGATATAACTTCATGTATTCAAACATTCTATGCGAAATCTAGTGTCTGGCCATATTAGCTTGAATTACGTGTGAATAATTTTGTAACCTTTGATAAACGTCAACTAAACTGTCACTAGTATTCTTTGCCAAAATGAAAAATAAACACTGTACTTCACGTACTGTCATTTGTGAGTTGTAAGTGATGTGTGTGTAGTATAAATTGAGGGCTTGTCAAATGAGAATTTAACCTCGATTTAAATCACGTTATTTTCGTTATTTGTGCACCAGATTTTACAAGTGAGTAAGAGACAAACATAAATATTTGAGCGTAGTATATTAATTCAACTGTAAAATTTTATGACTAAATACAATTTTATGAAGGGCAACGCTTGATAAGACAAAACGCCGGCGTGTTCCGGACTCTTGATGCAATAATGCAATTGTGTTGTGATGTATTTTTAACTAAACCAAAATAGTTTAAAAATAAAATATTTAAATAGAAATTTTAATAAATCTTATTCTTTCTAAAATTTTGAATGCAATGTTGCTTAATAATTTATTTCATCAAATTTTTCTGATTTTGATCTTATCTCTAGAAAGTTTATTTATTATTACATATCCAATGCTACAAAGTGTTACATCTTGAAAGAATGATTAACAATTGTGCAATGATAAGGTATCTCAGGAATACGACAACATTTGTGTTATTAAGTTGTTTTGATAGGTATAACCATGCAAAATTACAGGAAAAATTGCATCAGAAAATTGTATTAGTGAGCTAAATTTGTTCTCAACAGCTGGCAATTTGCATTCATTTGATAATTGATTTGTAACATATTTAAAAGCATATGAAACATTCTAAAATGTTGACATACATTTTCACATATAAATTTTTCTCATGAGAAATATGGAAATTTATATTATCATATTTTAATAAACCAGAATTACATCTAAATGGTGAGCATGCCATTTTGATCTTACAGAAAGCTTTTATACTCAACACAAATTTTGTAGTAAAAATTAAAATAGCAGTGAATAGCATACAATTTTCATTTTTGTTCTATATGAAAGTGATTTGAATATATTTGTAACTAAGTAATTTATAAAAAAAACAATACAAGAGTAGTGCTGAGACCACAACCATAGGTCTTTTAGATGTAGAATATGGCACTTAGCTGTTGAGTGTTAAATATGGATGAATGAATTTCAATGAATAGATTTAAAAAGATTTATTTTTTGTTTATATATATTTAGAGAGAATGGCTAACTTGTTTTATGCTAAAAATTTTTGACAATGGATTATTTTCTTCCAAACGTTTTTTTAAAGATATAGATAAATTTCACATAGAGAAGCGAATGACTTCTTGCTGTATGTGATGTCTAGCCATGGTTTTGAATTGTAGCAATTTTAAAGGGTGTGCCGAACACCCAGCACTACTATATTAAATACTTTTTCAACTCCGTTATTTATATTCTTGGGGCCTCTTTTTGTTTTAAAATTATTATAGGGATCTAGTATAAAGTTTTTGGACAAGCAAATTTTTAATATTGAACCCAGTACTAGAATAAAATAATGGATCTGTTTTGTATTAAAATGTTTAATAAATACAACATTTAATAAATACCATATTTAATAAAAATGATGTTAAATAATATCATCTTTAATAAACATGTTAAAGTCAACGCTGAGTATCATTAGATTAATGAAATCATACTTTCATAACCAGAAGTTGAAATTATTGTCATTAAGTAAAGATATATCAATTTATATTCTTAATGTTGATAAACAAACAAGAAATTTGGAACAAACAAGGACACAGAATATTAAAATTTTTAAGATAATCCTTTTTGAAGAATATATATATATATATATATATATATATATATATATATATATATACATATATATATACATATATATATATATATATATATATATATATATATATATATATATATATATATATATATATATGATGTATTTAAAGGAGATAACTCTTGAAATTATCATTAAACATTTAAATATACGTTAGTAAGAATTTTGCTAAATTATTTAATTAATTATAATTTTTACAACTTTTGTTTATCTTCTTATGAATATATCTAAATAAAATTATAAAACCACTACAGCATTATTAATTAGGTTCAATTATCTAAGTATTTCCTTTATAAAATACAAAAAATCACATCTGTATCAGCTCTACAACATTGTTCACAAGACAATCGCAGAACTACATGCATAAATGTATTTAGGATCACTTGGGAACAGAGTATGGTCAAAAGTTTTATACTATTCAGAATCACAATAATGTTTCTTGTAGGTCCTTCTATTTCTCCTATATCAACATTTATAATCTTTGCTAATAGCCCATCTGAGACGTTGTAACACAACGAAACCTAGGTCATAGTAAAGAACTTAAAGAAAGTAGAAATAATACCATATCACGTAGATTTCAGTTCCAATTAACTATCAAGCTAAGGCAAAGTCATTGGTATAATTATTAAATTCATTTTCCTTCAAACTAAAATCTTAATATGTGTCTCAAGTTTAATATAAAAATGATAATGTATTTTCAGAACATGGTGAGCGAAGAAGGAAAGCCTGTAGTGGCTGAAGGGGATGCTGCCCCAAGCAAGAAGGCGGCGAAGAAAGCGGCAAAGGATGCAGAAAAGAAACTGAAGAAAGCTGAGCATAAGGTAATTATTGTATATTCGGTTTATTATATGAATTTGATCTAAGTGTTTGTGTGTTTTTGCTACTTCTATTCTAAATATTAAATAATTTTACATCAAATAATAAATATAAGTCAAACTCTTATGACGGGGTTCCGTGCCAAATATAACTTTTCCTAATTGTTGTTTATAATACTGGCATCGACAATACCAGCATATATATATATATATATATATATATATATATATAAATTAAGCTTCATTGAGCTAATTACTGGACATTGTAGTTGGTGATGTTTACCCAGGTTTCCGGCATGCATTTAAAGTCAGATATTATTAGGTCATATAACATTTTGTTTGATATAGAATTTTCTAGTTTTATACTTGTTTTAATTGTTGTTTTTAATTTAGCATAATGTTATGTAGCTTACCTTCAACGCTAAGTTAAAAAATATATTAAGTACCAATAGAACTCGCATTACGAGGGCTCTGTAGACACTTAGATTTATATCTAAGTGTCTATATAATAAAAATTTAAACAAATACGTAATAAAAATTTAAACTTTTACACAAAATATTTTAATTAAATTATTTACAAAAAGTAGCATTATCTCTTTTTGGCCATGTTAAATACGTTGCATGTTATAATATTCACAGGTGTATGAAAAAAATATTGCAACTGAAAGCTAGAGTTGTCTCTGTAATTTTTCAGTAATGTTTAAAGTAGTTAGAATAGTTGTTATAATTTTAACTTAAGCAATTTTCGAAATGGGAGGGACAAGTTTTTAGTGGACATTTTCATTAATATCTCCTGAACTATTTTACATAAAATTGAGAAAAAATGGTTTTAGATTACTTGGAAATCACTCTTTCATCTGATACCCCACTTGACCAAACAGCTAAAATGTTTTTTATATCAAATTTGCCCCGTCCAAAACTCTCAGACAAATATTTTTTAAGTTCTTATATTATTTTTATTGTGAAATTTTAAATTTTTCGATGACTTCCTTTTTAAAACTTCGAGTGCACAGGTTACTTTTAAATAATATAGACAATCGCAACATATCGATAAAATAATGTGAAACTACTAAAGTATTGATTTTATTGTAATAAAATGTGTATATAAAAACGAATTGAAGTTACAATATAGTCGAAACATTTGTGCCTTACATATAGTATTTGTGTAAAAAATAATGAACAAGACGACAAAAAAAACCTCATTTCTGTAAGAATAATGTGTTATAAAGGAAGTTTTTCTAAAACACTATTTTTCTTATTAACGTAAAAAAATACACATTAATTTAAACGTAAACAAAAAATCAGTTATCCTAATAAAAAACTATTTTATCGTAAGTTTTCAGCTCACTCGTCCCACACGGAGCAAAATTTATTGCAGTAAAAATATCTGTATTCCCTAGGCAAATGTATCACAATTTAATTCTTTACTTCGTTCTTGTTCTTATGATATACAATTGTCTAAGTTTACCTCATTTTAACCGAAATACAAGAAAAGTTTGAATAACACGTGCGCAAGCATTGCTTATGAACCACGCTCAAGGAGTTAAAATATGAAACACTAAAAAGAATGAAGATCCTATTAAATATAAAACTAATTATTAATATTAAAAATTCCAATAAACATACATAGAAATCCATAGTTTTTTCTTAAGGTTATTTTAATAACCCATAAAGTTTTATAATAAATTATTACCTTTTCAATTGTTATAATACAATTTTTGTTTTATGAAAAAATGCGAGTGGTCCCAAACATTTTAAGTTTCTTTTTTAAATAAACCAGTCTCTTTTTTAATTAAAAATTGTTTAATGTTTTTTTAATTAAAAATTGTTAAATCTTATTTTAATTAAAAATTATTTCAGTCAATACATTGCAATTGATCAAAAGTGTGGTTGCTTTTGCAGCAATACATTCTCCACTCGCGTCTTTGAAGCCTGAAATGAATTCTTCATAGAAATTATTTTTAAAGAAAACATTTTCACATATATAAGGTAAAATATTATTGTCACAACCTCATTAAATACTTTGTGCGAACGTTATCACTCTTATCGTTGTTTATATCATTGTAGGCCATATCAATGTTTTTACGCTGTTAGAAATTTAAGTCTGGAAAAGGAGATTCTGATATAAAATAATATGATTAGTACAATAAAAAGTTGGTGATATAAAACTAAATATAATGTGAATTGGTGTTAGCAAGATTATGATTGTACCAACATAATTTCTAATAAACTATGAAAGACGCATATGTATATTACAGTATACAATCCTACAAGTGTGATAAAATGTCACAACCTTGTTAAAAGGAATTTTTTCATAATTTTAACTTAAGCAATTTCAAAAATAAGAGGCAATATATAAGATATTTACAATGAAATGGGTTTATTTAAAAAGATATTAAAATAACAGATACTTTTATTCTGTGTCTTGCCGCCTGACACCTATTTTTATTCTGTGTCTTTAAGTTTGACCGCCAATTAAACCTGATAGTGCGTACTGGTAAACGCGGGCTGAATTATCCAAATAGGTGGCAATGGATGAAATGGGAGCGAAATATTGGAAACTGTATTACTTAGAGTTTTCGTAAGTCCACAGCGTTACTATAAAATTTTTCTTAATTTATGTTCAAGTTGAGAGAATGTGCAGTTTAGGAAATGCAGTGTGAAATGATATGTTCATCTAACTTCACTCATAAATGTAGATACACCTAGTTCACAAACAAAGTTACACTTAATGTAGTCATAATGAATATATATTATATAGTAGTCATAACGGATATATAACCTTTTAAATTATGATTATACTGACCCAAAACATTGATGATTAAGCAACAATTAACCGTGCACAGCTGTGAACCAAGTTTGACAATCAATTTTCAAATAGAGCGTCGTATTTGCTCTGAAAAAATCAGAGATATTTGAATTGTTTTTTAAAACTATTGATTTTGAACAAATAAAAACTATATATAAAAGGCCCGTATCCGGAGTGATATCACCAATGAAATGGCGGTTCTTTTCAACCCCTCCTTCAAGGCAGTGAAGACTTACTATCAGAGCAGATCAAATCATACATATCACTAGTATATAAAATTAAAAAAAAATAAAAACTTAGATCGTCTGCCTAAAAGGTTCCAGGACTAATATTGAAATAAAATTGTACTTATTATTGACTTAAGATTTTTTCTTCTTTGTCAGCACTACAGCCTGGTGCAGACCAAGGCTTTCCCAATCTACTCCCTTCAGGCAGTACGAATTGATGCTAGGTTTCTCCATCTGTTGACTCTGTACACTGTCCGACAACCTTCTAGGTGGTCTTCCTCTTCTCCTTGTACCTTCAATCTTTGCGAAAGTCAGTTTGTTAACTGGGTCCAGATCTTCCCGTCGAAAGACGTGTCCCAACCATCTCATTCTGCAGGACTTGATTACTCTCAAAATGTTTGCTTATCCATATTTAGTATAAATTTCATTGTTATATAAACTTTTCCAGATATTATTTTGTTTGACCGTTCCAAAAATTGATCGAAGGATCTTTCTTTCCAAGATGAGTAGCCTATTCTCTTATGCTTTATTGATTGCCCAGGTTTTGCTACAATACAAAAAGAGTTTTATATAGATTTATTTTTGTGTCAATGAGTTTTGATTTGAGTTGTTTTTTTAGACCAGTGTAACATCTGTTTGCCATCAAAAGTCGGTTCCCAATTTCAACTTTTATCACATTTTTACTGGTGATGAGTGTGTCCAGATAATTAAACTGAGTGACTCCTGCAAAGGTATAATTTCCAATTTGGAGCGACTGCACATCATGCGCTCTAGAGGTTACTACCAAGAATTTTGTTTCTTCTTCGTTTACTGCTAAGCCAATATCTCTAGCCGCATTTTCAAGGTGATAAACGTCTCCATAACATCTTTTTTGGTTCACCTAACTATATCAATGTCATGAGCGTAGGCCAGCAATTGTGTAGATCTTTGCAGAATGGTATTTTTGGTACTAAATTCGAGAACCAAAATCCGGACAGAACTTACAAAGACGACTTGGAACGAATAAAAATTTGAGAAGAGAATCTAAGATTTTCTACATTTATATAATCATTGAATACAATGAAATCTTTTAAATAGGTCTTCAACACTCTTTACATCAGCTAGAATGTCTGTGTCAAATGTTCTCCTTAGATACACAATTTGAATTTTTGGGAACAGAAAATAGACACATGGAGGTAGATCTGATGAGTACGAGGATGTTGATGAAGTAGAGCAATTTCTGTTTTGGCCAAGTACAAACACAACACCAGTAAAGTGATGCATGGAATCCACTCACATGGATTGTCGTGCCATAAAAATCTTTATTGGGGCAAACTCGTAGAATTGTGTTGTCTAATTAAAGCAAAGCTGCTTTAGTACACTAACTTAATTACTCTCGTTCATTAGTCTTGTCTCGCTAGCGCTTAACTATGGCAAATCATCACACCAGTGATGATTTTTTCAAGAAAAAAATCATCTTCATCGACCATTTACAGTAGGTGTTCACATGCTGATCTTTTAGCTCAGGAATCAAACCGTGCAGAATAAATTTTGCATACACCTTCCCTCTTCTGTAAATTATGGCAAATAATATTTCAACCACTGATTTTGTCAATCATTCTGCAAATGACTTGACAGTGAGCGGCTAAAATATAATTTTCATAACTCGTAGACAAGCGACCCAACCCTACGCAATCCTTACTTGTTCAGTTGAATGCTTGTCTTCAGTTGAACACTCATCACCGTAAACGCTTTTCATAGACTCGTGGGTTTCTATAGCCATTTCGCCAAGCTGGAAGCAAAATTTGATGACTTTCTTTATTCCATATTATTATATATAAATTTTTGAAAAATTTACGAAATCTTGAATACTTACAATTATTCTTCCTAGGTAAAGTAATTTAGTAATAAAATTACTGTCAAGTTTATATATATATATATATATATATATATATATATATATAGCTGAAATATAAATTAAAATGAAATATTCCAATTTTTGATCCCCAATTTCAACATCTTTGCGTTATATAATATCACCATGTCCTCACAAAAAGCGATAAGCTACCTTAATTAAACTTCCTTTTACAATCTGTCTAAAGTTGTGTTTATAAATGAAGATGAGTCAATTATTATCCTCTATACAGTCTTCATTTTTCTTCTTCCATGGTATAATTATCAAAACGAAACCACTTCGTATTTTAAAATATTTGACGTAAAATTTGAAAATAAGCACAGAGTATGGTGGCCTAATTATAGACATGAAGAGTAAAAACTTCAATTTTTATTCTTGTGGTTAATTTCCAGGTAATAAATAGGGAAATAAAAAACCTGTCAAGCACTAGTAGAACTTGCACTACGAGGGTTCCTTACACATTTAGGCATTTATAAACATTTAATGGTACATAATATTCCTTTTAAACTATTTATAAAACTTAAATTTTTTACAATAAAAATATATTGTTTTCTAAAACTTTCACTATTTGAAAAAAATATTTTTTAATGTGATATAACTAGAAATTAACGATTTTCGAATTTTTTCCTTTACTTGTGCTGTGAGACCTTGCTTCTTGCCAAATTTCATAATTCTAGGTCAACAGGAAGTACCCTAAAAGTTTTGATTTATTGTGTCAAAATGTGCAGCTTACCATATTTGTATCAGTTACCATATTTTTAGGGTTCTTGATTGCATTGACTTAGAAGCTTGCTGTTTTTACAGCTCCAAGGGACCGTAGACCTAAGTATTTGATACTAATTTCAACTTGATACCTCCATGCGTTCCTGAGAAAAAGCGTCTTGACAGACTGACATACGGACAAAGAAGTGATCCTATAAGGGCTTCTTCTTTCCTTTTAGGTACAGAACCTTAAAAAAAATTTCTTTCATGGTTATCGTGTAGGGTGACAAATGAAAACTTATTGAAGCACAAATTCAATAATATGTGTAACGTGTATTTTTAAACATTTTTTCGGAATTTTTAAACCCTTGTTAGCAAAAGAATTTCTCAGAAAATTATTGTAAACAATTTATTTATATATTTCCTTACAACTGCTGAAGTATTGGAAGAGGAGCATTTTTTGGCCAAAAACATTTCTCATGATGTAAGGAACAATTTTTTACCTTACATATTTTTCCAAATATTTAATTTGACTCAGTCGAAACACTCCTTACTCAAATTTACGCATATACAATGTGATATGGCATTGGTGTGGCCGGCGGCAAATGGGTATCTTTTAAGGACACAATCGGAGTGCATTACTTTTAATATAGGAGGAGAGAAGGCTTGATGGCATAAACACTAATTGTGCAAGTATTACTTGCACTTGACCAATTTTTTTGACATAAATCTTATCTTTGAAATGCACTTCCCCCATTATTACACTAGCTTCTTTACATTTTCAGGAAAAATGAGAATTGGATCGTCGCCCCATCAAGGCGCTAACTTTACGAAAGCCAGTCTATTGTGGATAATTTCATAAATAAAATCATGAATAATATACTGACAATTTGTCACTTCATCAATAATCACTCGTCTCTCTGGGCAAACACACCACTAATCCTCAATATTGTCATTAGCTGTGACTAGAAGCGGACATCCAGTCTCTTCTTCATATGTAATACTTATGCAACCGTTTTGCAATATTATCCTTGGGCACAAAACGAAAAGTGATGGCTTACAGCAAAGTTAGTGGAACTAAATTAGCATGTTTAAACCTGTACAGCACAAAACGTGTCTGAAAATGCGTGTGAAAACGGCACTGTTATCAACACAAACATAAATGCAATTGCATTCGGATAAATATTGCTTTATCGCCATGCATATGTTTTATAAGAAGATGGTTGAAAAAGGTCTGGTTAATGCTTGAAAATGTGGAAAAGTTCACTCACTGTCTATAAGAATCTGCTGACCGTAAAATTTTTCAAAGCTTGTGTGTTGTCAAGGCATCTTATACCAAGATATTAAATAGACAACAATGATAAATCACCATATTCCTCATTCGTCTCCTTTATATATATACAAACTTTCTCAACACTGTGATCTCATATATCCAGTTGACCATACCTTAATTGAGAGTAAATTAATTTTTTTAGGCTGCAGCTGGTGACACATCAAACTCGGGCCAGCCAGCAGGCGACGCAGAAGACATATCGGAAGGTCGATACGGACAGATGAAACTGATCCAATCTACGGGAGAGCATCGAGAGAGGGTTTTCACCGATGTCAAGGATCTGGATGTTAGCAAGAACGGACAGACTGTATGGGTTCGAGGTTTGTTTCCCATAAAATTAAACCTTTCTTTGTTTTAACCTCCCTGTACTCTCATGAATTTTAACGTGAAACCAATTTTTTTCTACAAAAATATGCAGAAAAAAAATCGCTCACAAAATTTCTCAACTTTGAAATATAAATCAAATGGACTTTGGGTACATTCCTCGTGGCAATTATGATGATTTTGTACTGTTTAATTTGATGATTCTGGTAAACTTTAGAAAGAATGCTAATTAGCCAATTGTAACGCTCACTGTATCGCACCAACTGGTAATTGCGGTTGTTGTGATTGTGATCGAAACATCATTGTTCACAACTGCTTTATGCCGTATTGAAATAGGTTGTTGCGGTCATTCACCTATGGGTTGAAATAACGACAAATGTTGTGATTGGTTGGACATCATTCCAAACTTAACCTCTACTATAAGCGACTAATTTATCTTTCTATAGTCAAACCAATTTGGGGATGGACCAAGTAGTCAAATCGTAATTCATTAGATTACATGAAGCCAAAACAAGTTCTTGCGTAAAATTACCAACGCATATCGCTATGTAACCAATCAAGAAATTCACAACAACTCAGACATAAAATGGTTTAACGAAGTTATCCAAGAATATGCTATTAAACACGAAAAACGACTCCTCAACCATACCAACGTAGAAGCTATTCGACTTTTGGATATTACCCATAAATTGAGAAGGTGAAAATGTATTAAACCTTGTGAATTAACTATATTTGGCTTTGACGCATTGATATATGAAGTTTACGTAAGTAATTTAAAGAGAATGACGGAGAGAATGACTTTATGCTGCTCTGAGAAGTACCTGATAGAAGTAAAGGTTATATCAGAAGATGCAAAACGTGCAGACAATCATCAAATTTTTATTGAAATTAAATTACACTCTTACAATTATTGTAAGCGTAAATGATTGTCTAATTCTTAACACATAATAAAAAGTGTAATGCCATATTCTTTTTATTTTTGTTCAATATCCGCTTTTTCCTCATAGTTACGAATATACATTTTTCATAAACTTTTCCACTTGGACTGACAGTTGACACGCTAACAAGCTAGTAAAATGGGTATGATTGGGGTCATAGGCGCGAGCTTTGTGGGCGGCTAGTGGAACATAACCTTCATGAAGATGGATAAATTTTTTACTATTACAATCTATTTTTTATAGTTTTCTGTGATGCTTCGCTTGACTTATCCATCTCTGCTACTAGCATTCTTTGTAAGTTTCACCAGAATCACCATATTAAACAGTACTGATACCCTAAATAGCAGAAAGTGCTACAGTATAAAACAAGACTTACTCAACTCATGTTTTAATCAGGTCGTCTACACACATCGCGTGCAAAAGGTAAGCAGTGCTTCATAGTATTGAGACAGCAGTCCAGCACTGTCCAGGCCCTCGTCAGCGTCTCCGATGAGAAAAGAGTTAGCAAGCAGATGGTCAAGTTCGCTGGCAAGTATGTTACTTGTATATTTATTTAAACTACATTTATTTGAAACACTTGGACTTACGTATATACGCTGTAGAGCAATAAACATACAACTCGTACTAATGTGCATAATTTATTAAATATAAGTAATTCAGATATTTCACTATGTAATTACGAACAATTTTAGAAGATGCTTTTATCAAAAGATTCTACAAATGATTTAAGATTAGTGTTATATGTTTACTCGGAATGTCGGTAGATAACAAAGAATGATTAGGTATGGAATCTTAAATGTGTAAAAAAGTCCAGCGAAAACCTACACAATGTTGGGCACTGCTGTTACCAGATTAGAAATGACACTCAATATAGAAAAAGAAAATTAATTCCTAAAAATATTTTTTGTAAAAAAACAATGTGACAAATGAATAATCTTATATTTTTTATGAAGAGTCAGGTTATAGTTGTTTATAAGTGTTATTTCTATGAAATTTTTTCAACCAACACTATAAAGTAAAGTACAGATTGTGTCCTGTTATATCCTCTATACCTGTCCTTGTGTCTTGTCCGTCTGTCTGTTGTTCAAGACCCTTTTTCTAAGGAACATGGGGCAATATCTAGTTGAAACTAATATGAAATGCTTAGGTTTATGGTTCCTTGGAGCTGTAAAAAAATCGAGCTTCTAAGTGAATGCAAAAAAAACCTAAAACCTGTTTATGCCGCATATTTTGACACTCGCAGTAAGTCAAACCTGTAGGGTACTTCCCTTTGATCAAGAATCATGAAATTTGGCAAGAGGCAAGGGGTAGTTTATAAGTGCTATTTCTACGAAACATTTTCAACCAACACTATGAAATAAAGTGCAGTTTATGTCCTGTTATATCCTCTATACCAGATATAACATACTAATCCAAAAAATTTGCGGGTCCGACAGGATCGTTAAAAAATTTGCATAAAATTCATCGAGACAAAAAAACACTCATTTTGACATTTCATTTTGACAACAGCTTGATTTTATTTTGACAGCTGACATGTCGAAAATGTCATGTCAGTTAATAGTTCATTATTAATTTCTTTAGATAATGGCCACATTTAAAAAGCGATCTACACTGATTATTTTATGTAATCATTTATAAAAATGTATTTTCTTATTCAAAATTCTTGTAATATTCAAAATATAATATATGCATATTTATGAAGATAGTTTTTTCTTTTCCATTGTGATCACAAATTATATTTTATTTTTTACCCTTTCCCTATTGCTAATCGTAAAATTTTTTTATTTTTCTTATTTTAAAAAATATAAGCTTTTTAATGTTCCATATCTCAAAAGGAAAAATGGAACTCTTATAAGATCACAGCATTGTCCATCTGTCTGTCAGTCAAGACCCTTTTTCTAAGGAACAGCTGGCGGTATCAAGTTGAAATTAATATCAAATGCTTAGGTCTACGGTTCCTTAGAGCTGTAAAAAAATGAAGCTTTTTAGTTAACGCAATAAAAATAACCCTAAAAATACGGCCGTTTATGCCGCATATTTTGACACTCGCAAGTAAGCCTAACCTTCAGAGTACTTCCCGTTGACCTAGAATCATGAAATTTGGCAAGAAGCAAAGGGTCTCACAGCACAAGTAAAGGAAAAAATCTTTAATTTGTAGTTATATCACATAAAAAAATATTTTTTGAAATATGGGCCTGTCCAAGATATAGTAAGCAATATATTTTCATTCTAAAAAATTAAAATTTTGTAAATAGTATATATTATGTACGATTAAATTTTTATAAATATCTAAACGGTGCTCTTTGTCTCAAACATTACATTTTTTTTAACACTTCGGAAATTTTTGGGTTGAAAGAACTTTGAACTAACATTCTTATTATGTTCCAGCACAGCTGATTACAACTACCATTATCAGCTCAGCTGTCTTTTAATAAAACTAAAATTACAAGGGATAATTTGATAATTTCCTTTCTCGCATCCAGCATTTCAAAGGAGTCGATTGTGGACATGGAGGCCCAGGTGGTTACCGTTCCATCTCCTGTTGAATCGTGCACTCAACGCAATGTTGAACTGCTTGCGAAGCAACTGTTCCTCGTGTCGGCAGCACGCTCGCAATTGCCTCTGCTCATTGAGGATGCTTCCAGACCCGAGATATTGGATGTAAGTCCATCATTATGAGTTTATTTTTTGATATGACATATAGTGTCAACAACGCCAACTAGTATTCTGCCATAGCATTTTTCAAACTTGTTTGACAGAGCCTTAGTTAGCATGATTAGAATAGATAACCGTCTGTGCTACAGAAATATCAAAACTGGTGAATATTTTGAAAATAAGTCTTCATTGTATTTATAGATCAATGTCAATGTCGATGAAACACTGTGGAATACGTCTCAGTTATTGAGCGGTATTCCACAGTGTTATAAATACCAAGTTTTATCATAATCGGATCATTAGTCTTTGAACTATCGTCAAACAAACAACTCATTCTGGAAGAAAGTTTGAACTATGGAAAAAATCGAGAACCGCGCCGTTATAAAGTTCCTTACCAAGCAAGGAAAGTCGGTTCAAACCATACTGAAAGAGATGGCATCCGTTTACAGGGACTCTTGCCTGGGTAAAACCATGGTTTATACGTGGCATAATCTCTTTAAACGTACGTTTTTGGACCTCGGTAGTGAAGACAAGGATGGACTATTGAGTCGAATTGTTACTGGAGACAAAACGTGGGTTCATCATTATGAACCTGAGTCCAAACAAGACTCAATGCAGTGGTACAAAAAGGCACACCACCACCCAAGAAGTTTAAAGCATCACAGTCGGCTGGAAAAATCATGGTCATTCTTTTGGGATTAAGAAGGGATCTTGTTGACGGATTATAAAGATAAAGGTGTTTCCATAACCGGAGAATACTTTGCATCAATTCTAGAGAGGTTGAAAGAAGCAATCAAAGAAAAATGAAGGGGAAAATTGACCAAAGCTGTCCTGCTTTTGCACGACGATACGCCCGTTCACATGAGCCGCATTGCACTGGCCGCCCTGCACAAGGTGGTCTTCGATATTTTGGAACACCCACACACCTACAGTCCTGACCTGGCTCCCAGTGGTTATTATTTGTTCCCAAACCTTAAAAAAGAACTTCGTGGAAAGAAGTTTTCAAGCAATGAAGAAGTGAAGGACGCATTTTCACCTTATTTTTCAGGCAAAGACGAAACATTTTTTTATGAAGGTATACATAAGCTAATTGAAAGATCTGAAAAGTGTATCAGGGCAGCAGGTGAATATATTGAAAAAGAAAAATAATTTTTGTATTTTGATTCTCACTCCTTATCCTCCATTCCGCGAACTTAAAAACGCCTCCTCGTATAATATACTTTTTTATATTATGGAGATGAAACTTCCTGGCAAAATTAAATAACAAAGATGTGTGCACATCTATTCTATTTCCTGTAACAGAATAGAGTCACTAATTGGATAAACAAAGCCACAAAATGGCTGTAGCGTCACAGAAATATGACGCCTTCCAAGCCAGCTTGTTTAGATTGCTTTGAGAGAGAGCTCGGCATATTTCTGCAGTTTTGAGATGCAGGACCATAAATCATATTTTGTTCCACTGCAATGAACAGAATAATGTGCATAGAGTTTTGATAGAGAGCAATGCGTCAATATACCAGTAGACTCGTGTGATTTTTTGGAACATAATATCTTTAGTCACGGTGACTTGGTTGAGAGTGGACCGATCTTTGAGGCTGTCCTTGAAAGAATGGAGGCGCTAAATCTCTCATTAATTGGGGACAGTTCTTAATCCTGTTGGGTGGAAGTCATGGACGGGAGTAAAGGAATATTCTTAGGAGACCTTTGAAGGTCTCCATTTTTGTATAAGTGGTACATTATCGGTCTCTGGAGGGAACCTAAGCAATGGACGATAATAATGGAATATTGTTAGGGGACCTTTGAAGGTCTCCCTTTTTGTGTAAGAGGTATGTTACGGGTTACAAGCCGGGTGGAAAAGGAGGGAATAGTTCACATTGTGAATATTGTTTTTATACTTGTTTTGTTGCTTTAGAACTGAATTTTAATTTTTTTTTAACCGTTTTAGTGCCATTGTTTGTTACTCATATATACTTAAAAATGCCAAAGAAATCTTTTGTTCTTCATGTCATTTACCATTGTCTCGAAAAAAAAACTGTATCTCTTCCAAAAATTATCCAATATAATTTTTTCGGTGTTTTCTTAATCAAAACTTGTACAAGGATAATAAAATACAAAGAAAATTATGGAAATATATATTGTGAACAAAAATTATAACAAAAACTGAAATCAAGGTCACATTGTATTTTCGCAGTCCGGTACAGCCTCCGTATCAGCGAAATAATTATTATCGTCACTATTATCACTCAAAGTTTGCATTATGCCAAATTGTGAACCGCTCCACAATGTCACTCCCACTATCACTTTCTTCACAACTTGAAAAATGATCATTTTCCTCCAATTATTTTCGTATTCCGACATTATGGGTTAACAATTTTCTTTTCCTGGATCCTTGTTATATTGTAATTACTAATAATATTATAATTTGAACTTTATGTAACACGTAGAAAGATAAAAAATTAGCGATGCATGTAAGTGACCTCCCCTACCGCACGTTAAACAGCAACTGTTTTCGCGAGCGTCATCATGCTCATCGGCACTCTAATGGTTAATCTATCTTTAGAATCACTATTTTTTTTAAAAAAGTTTAATCATTACCGTACGAACCTAATATAACTCATATATACATATAAGTATAGTTTAAATAGTACCATCAGAACGTCATCAAAAACAATAGTCCCAGAAATATAAATTTAGTGTCGCGTATAGTGTATCTAATAATAGGTATTTTTGTTTAATTAACTTATAATTAAAATATGGTTATTTTACATATTGTATTTATTTGTTTTTTTTTCATATTTTAATATGTCATACATCTGTCATAATAATCTTAATAACAGTTTACCCTGAATTTAGTAACATACCAGAGTTGTTTAATATTTTGAAAACCTCATATTTATCATTCAGTGGGTTGGCGTATTCAATAATGTTGATTTGCAGATTTCAATGCTAACGAACTACATAATATTTCAAACAATTTTGGAAAAAGTAGTGATCAAGCACTTGCTTCTCTACTTGAATCGTGAATATTTATTTATCCCCAGATTAGCACAAAAATTTTTTTTTATTTCAATATATTGATGGAATACAACAAAATAAAGTAAATTTAATTCAGTTATAACTACTTACGATATGATAAGCATTCCATAGTGGCGTGGGCATTTCCATTTGGACCACGGACCACAGATAGTGCTGTCCATTATTGTAATTAACTTATAAACTATGAATAAAAACTTTAAAACTATGAATAAAAACTCGTTCTTAATATCCTGTATTAAAAACAATCTTTCTTGATGCTATAGGACCCTGAAGCACTGAAGATCCGTGTCAATCAGGACACCAGGTTGGACAACCGTGTTCTCGACTTGCGCACACCTGCCAACCAGGCTATCTTCAGACTAGAGGCTGGTGTGTGTCGACTCTTCCGCGATATTCTCACCGCTAAAGGTATGTGATTTATAGAGCTTTGTAGATGAGATTCAATTACGAGTCAAAAATTAATATAATTTGATTTTCAATTATCAAATTCAGATTGCAAGATGGCAAAAAGAAATTATGATAGTGGTAATAAAATTTATTTTTTACGTGAAACGTCTTTCATTTCAGTCAGATGGGTTAAAATATGTTATTGCAAGATTGCTTGTAACTTTGGAAGTATAGCACCTACCAGCATTATTTTAGTTCCATAATTTAGAGGATAGAAGCCATTACTTGGTAGTGCATATATCGCTTGCATAAATTGCACTGCAGTGCGGCACGACTCATTCGGAACTAAATTTCCCATCACGCGCTGTGTTTAATTAGTGATTACTCAGCAGTACATTGAACGATTCATACAGGAATGCGACCACGCATTTGACAGAGCTCACTATGTTATAATAGGTGCGATACATAAGACTCATACTTGTGACCATCGGAAGTTGTAAAAATTAAAAAAGTGTTTTTGCAAAAATGTGACGATTCCTCTACTGTGGCGCCAACACGTGCGATACATAATGTACAAAACTGGCGTGCAAGAGCTTGGATGGCAAGAGAGTGAGAGATTCCGGCCCTCGATGACCCTCTTGACCTCAGCAGAATGTGTTCGTCCATCAACGGGGAACGTGTTAGGCTTACTATATTACACACTCTCTAGTACACTCAAGACGTTTCGCATACTCCACTGCGGCTGCGTCTCTGATACAGCCTACCTGTATTTTTTTCTTTTTAATAAAGCCCCTAATGTAGAAATATGGTTTTCTGCTACTCCAAGACCCGGATAAGAGTTTATTGGCTAGTTATATTTTGTCAAAATTGGGTTAATGATGGATGTTTTTGATGCAGTACATTGATCGATCGAAGAAGGGTTTCAAGAATTTTCTCTTGCGTTTCAGGCGGCACTGATAATAATTTGATCTCCAGTACTGCTGATTAAGATACACCTAGAAAACAAGACAATTTTTACTAAATAATTCAGGTTCAGGAAACATTAGAATAGGACAGGTTATTCAATTTAAGTTCAATATTGTCACTGTCATACCATGCATTCGATTCAGATATTTTGAAACATATTGCCAGTACTTTTTTTCCACATCATAGAAATCAGGTGCAGCAGAAGGTCCTGTTTTATATAGCTCATGTCTGTAAAGGATCATTTTCTTTTTGTCCCCTTTTTAATACTCTCGTATTGTAATTTTAAAGTTTTTGCTGTGCGTACAATATTTTCACCTGCGTGGTATTAAATTTGGTTCCAATGGACATCCAGGCGGCATCTTTATCTCTGTTTGAGACTGCGTCAGTTTTCTTGTTTTCTAGTATATTACGATAACTGGTGACCAATTCAGTCAATAAGCAGACATTGGTTTTTTACTAATATGCTAATATGCATGTAAATACAGTATCCTCTACACTCTAGGTTTTGTCGAGATCCACACACCGAAGATTATTTCGGCTGCGTCGGAAGGCGGCGCCAACGTCTTCACTGTGAGCTACTTCAAGACGTCGGCGTACCTCGCTCAGAGTCCACAGCTCTACAAACAGATGGCTATAGCTGCAGATTTTGACAAGGTGACAATTCTTAATTAATCATAACATTTACCATTTTGGGCAAGTTGAAAATCTTCATCATATTTTTAAAACAACATTTTGCCATATAGTATATACGGGCATACACAATCGGTTACATTTTAAAAATTCTTGTAAAATTGTGGATCTGAAAAAACTTTACCTCATAATTAAAAACTGAAATAAATCTTTGATGTTGGTAACATTGTTTCTTTTCGTCTAATTCATAGTTGTATCATTTGTTATCATCTGTGTTATAACAACATCTTCAGTCTCCTCGGTACTAATTTTTACATCACTCGACTTGCTATATGTTGCTTTGTTTAAAAAGTGCAAAATTTTTATATGTCAATAGCGTCAAAAAATTGGGGCTATCGGCATTAGCACCCCTAAAAATGGGACATTCTGCGAAAATTGGGACATTTAACAACACTAATTGTGATAGATAATCTCTTATATTTGAAAATACACTCCATCAATATTTTTTTTATTTTCGTGTTATCACGTGTGTTTGTAGATTTTCGTGTTATCTTAAAAATGCACCTAGGAAAATTAAACTCCCTTCACTTTAATTATTATTCCTTATCACCCAAACATTCTCTGGATAACATAAACTAAATGATACCATAAGTTTATAGTCCAAATTTTAAAATACCCTAAGGTCTGAATACCATAACCTAAGTGATACATAAAGTTTCATGATACCAGAAGATCAGAATACCATAAGCTGATAGTTAAAATTTGTGATACCATAAGATTTGAATACCATAACCTAAGTGATACATAAAGTTTTGTGATACCATAAGATTTGGGTACCATAAGCTGATAGTTAAAATTTAAGATACCATAAGGTCTGGATACATAAGCTGATAGTTAAAATTTAAGATAACGTAAGATCTGGATATCATAACCTAAGTGATCGATAAAGTTTCATGATGCCATAAGATCTGGATACCGTAACCTTAATGATAATTAAAGTTTTATGATACCATAAAATCTAGATATCATAACTAATGATAGTTAAAGTTTTATGATAGCACAAGCTGATAGTTAAAGTTTTATGATACTATAAAATCTGGTTACCATAAACTAAATGAAGTTTTATGATACCATAAGATCTGGATACCATAACCTAAGCTATAATTAAAGTTTTATAGTATCGTAAGATCTCGATACCATAAGCTAAATGATAGTTAAAGTTTTATGATACCATAAGATCTGGATACCATAACCTAAGTGATAATTAATGTTTTATGATACCATAAGATTTAGATACCATAAGCTAAATGATAGTTAAAGTTTTATGATACCATAAGATGGCCATAAGATCTAGATACCATAAGCTAAATTATTGTTAAAGTTTTATGATACCACAAGCTGATAGTGATAATTAAAGTTTGATGATACTATAAGATCTGGATACCATAAACTAAATGATAGTTAAAGTTTTATGATACCATAAGATGGCCATAAGATCTAAATACCATAAGCTAAATTAGTGTTAAAGTTTTATGATACCACAAGCTGATAGTGATAATTAAAGTTTTATAATACTATAAGATCTGAATACCATAACCTAAGTGATAATTAAAGTTTTATGGTACCATAAGATCTAAATACCATAAGCTAAATGATAGTTATAGTTTTATGATACTATAAGATCAGGATACCATAACTTAAATGATAGTTAAGTTTTATGGTACCATAAGATCTAGATACCATAAACTATATAATAGCTAAATAATTTTATACCATTGGAATTAGCCATTTTTCTACCAATTCCTGAAAAACAAACAATGAATTCGCAGTAAAATTGTTTGTTTGTACAAATAATAGGAAATAGCATATCAATTAAAATAAAAAAGTCACATAAAATGTATGGTGCATTAGCATATATGGCTACATAGCAATCTAAAGCCACTTTATCTTCATCGTAGCCTAATTATAAACAATTAATTGCATAATAAAGAACTTTAACTCATATTTAGATGACTAACGTACGGTGATTTCAGGTGTTTACAGTGGGTGCAGTTTTCCGGGCAGAAGACTCTAATACGCATCGGCATCTCACAGAGTTTGTAGGCCTCGATTTGGAGATGGCCTTCAAGTATCACTACCATGAAGTGCTAGACGTCATCGGACAGACCTTTACTGATATTTTTACCGGATTGCGTGACAAGTATGTGCAACGGTTTTTTTTTTTTGTTTTTTCTTGCTTGTCGGTTTTAAATCTAAAGATTTCTATGTTTGGACTTTTGAAGAATAAAACAATGTGCACTCTATATCATAGTTATCACAATGAAAGTCTAAATTTAAAAAAAATGTCTACAATTTTTTTCTAAAGGGGAAAATAATTTAATTCTTAATTTTATTTTTGCGGTGAAAAATGTATTTTCCCTTAATTCTACATGTATAATTAATAGACATTTATTCGGAAGCGATCATGATGGAAACTGTAGAAAACCTAGAAAATTGTGGCGTGAACATCAGTGATGGCTCATCAACAAACTTAGGTATGCTGATGGCATAGTTCTCATAGCATCTTCGGAAGCGGAGTTACAGAAGATTGTCGATCGGATTAACGAGTATAGAATTAAAGCTGGCCTCTGAATGAATGCTACCGAAACAATGTTTATGGTCATCTCCAACCGAGCATATTTGTGATGCATCAAAAATTGGTACAGGTGAATAAATGTCAATACCCCAAAACCTGGATTACTCCAAATTGAGACAGTGAGATAGAGATCAAAAAAGAAAAAGCTACTCTGCAATCGTAGCCTTAGATTCCCACTTTGAATTTGTCTTCTACAGTGCTACATCTGGCCAATACTTCTGTACGGATGCTAGGCCTGATATGTTAGGAAACATCTCCGGAAACTTATAAAAACATTCAAAACATGAACCTACAGACAAGTAACAAAGATTATGATACAGATTGAAAGTCTTTGCTAATAGCCCACCTGAAGATGTTGTAATACAACGAAACCTAGGTCGTGGTAAAGAACTTAAAGAAAGTAGAAATAGTATTACACCACATAGTTTCATATAATTGTGGATAATGAATTTCTGCAAAATTAACGCCAAATATATTCAATAGTTATTGTTGTACCTTTGCCAATGTGGAAGGCACCAGAAAAAGAGGAAGACCTTGCACAAGATAAATCAATTGTGTCGAGAATTATTTTAAACTTAAAAATTCAACGCTGGCGGGCGGTTGCCGCTGACCGGATCCGCTGGAGAAAGCTTGTCGAGACAGCCTTGACCTGTAATAGGTTCTAGTGCTAACCAAGAAGAAGAAGACCTTATTGCTATATATTTTTTTACGGAAAGCAGTACAATGAACAACTAATTCGCTTATATAAACCTAAGAAATCTTCCAATTTTAGCCTATAATAAAATTACTATATTTATTTCCTTCCAGATACTCGGCGGAAATTGAGGCTGTGGGACAACAGTTCCGTGTGGAACCTTTCAAATTCCTGGATCCGCCACTAAGGCTGGAGTTCCCTCAGGCAATAGCAATGCTACGAGAAGCAGGTAAGAGACAGCTCCCAGGCTTCTCCATGTAATATATATATATGAATTGGATTGTCTGTGATTTAAAAAAAAATCTATTTCGAAGTTCGTTTGCTTGTAGAAACATGATGATGAATGTTTTTCCCAACCAAAAAAAAGTCAGTGTTATTTTCTAAAGCCATATTTTTATATTTATAACTAAGCAAATTATATTTAACAGTTAAATATAGTTAGAAGGGACCGTGTTCCTTTAAGCATCTTTTGCTTTTATGCATGTCTTTCTGTTTGTCTGTTTAGTAAAGCATCACACAAAACTACTGAAATGACTTGAATGGGTCACTGAGATAATGCTTGAAGTCGATGTAAAAATCTAGACCTCATTTTGTTTTAAGAAAATATTCCCTTCATCTTGAGTTGATCCAGCACTTCAGGGGATCGTGGTCCTTTTGATAACACCTTTTTTTAATAACATTCCTCCTTAACTTCCTCTTCTCGGTGCTGTGTAGTACATCCCATAACTAAGTGCAAAGCTTTTCATATATCTGGTCTGTACAGCGTCTAGAGCAGAGTCCACATAGATTTGGCTTTCAATCATGCTGGTAACAATTAGCTTCTCCATACTGTCTACAGGGTTCCGCACAATTTGTCTGAAATATTCGAGAACTCTCCAGAGACAGATGGTGGAAAACCTTGTTTTGATTGCTAGCTCTTTCAAAATCTAAATGTTAATTCTGTCTTCGGTTCATGAGATGTTGAACATCGGACATTTTACAAACGTTGATTTGTTGGCGATCAGGCATCTTCAATGGCTGGAAGAGAATTCGGAAGAGGAAGTAAAAAATTCAAATTAATTTTGAAAGTTTACTTAAGTCACAGAAGAACAACTATGGAAAAATTAAATATTTTATCTCTACCTTCCGTCTTCTAAATATATTCTAAGGGATTTTAATTATTGGCACTAGTACATTAAAAATAGAGTAGGCTCTTAAGAACTACTGAATAATAATTGTAAACACTTTCACAGGAATCTAGCTTAAAGTTCAGAGAGATAAGCTGGATAGCTGTGACGGTGTCTACAATTGTAAGATAAAACATAAATATACACATATATATATATATATATATATATACATATATAAACATTTTATCAAGTTCTAAATCCAAGAATAACTTACAACCCACAGAAAGAAAACTTTGGGCAGTCTAAAAAGTTTTTGGCATGAGGAACTTAGTGAAGAAATTGAAAACTTAAAATATTTTTATTTTCAACAAATTCTTTTATTTCGAGACATAATCATCCTCAAACCTTTTCCTCCATAGCTCCTTTTCCCCCACATCTTTTTTAAATTATTTTAAAGAAAATAATCACTCAGGGCTAGGTCTAAAGTATATATTGGATGATGGAGTTCCTTGAAGCCTGTTTCTTTTCATGGAGTTCCTTGAAGACTGGTTCTTTCAGGGAGGCATTGCAATAGAATATAACGGAATCAGCAGCCTCAGATACGCTGATAGCACCACACTCCTCGCATCCTCAAAGAAGAAACTCGCAGAAATGTTCAGGAGAGTGCAGAATGAAAGATGGTCTCTCTATTAATAGATCTAAACCAAGGTCATGATCATAGACTGAGGTGGTCAACTCTCACAAACTGGGAAATTCTCAGGTTCAGGGCAAACCTCGCAGCGCAAGCAGTGTGAATGGCTGTCTTGCAAACAACCTCTTTCAAAACGTTGCTCCTCCTTTTTTTGGCTCATCGCACTTTTATTGCTTTTTTTTCTAATTGCTGGTTCAAAAGACTAGTGTAATACTCCTCGTTCATCACAGTTCCCTTAAGTATGTAATCGATGGGAAGATTTCCTTCACAATCCCAGAAAATTGTGACCATAAGTTTGAATGCGAGTTTCCCGCTTTGAACTTCTTTGGTGACCTTTCTCCCTTTTCAGTCCACTGCATTGATTCAGAATCATGCTGTAAGATCTAGGTTTCGTCTGTGTTTACATTTTATGAAGGAACTCCATCCATATTATCTCCACACAGTTCCAAAAATCATCTCCTTAGAACTACCGACTCGTCTCTGCTTGACGAGCGTCATGATTGTTTTACTAATTTTTTTCAAATGCAAATGTGAATGCAAAATTTCACCAATTCATTCTTTACTGATCTTCAGGGTCTCAACTATCTCCCACATTTTTATCATATGATTTTCTAATACAAGTTTTCAGACTTTACCAATGTTTTCATCAGTAATTGCTGTCGAAGGCCAACCTGGGCAATAGTCATCTTCAATTGATTCTCGTCCTCGCTTGAACTACTGACTCCAGCATTTAATTGTTGAATATGAAGGTCCTGATTCTCCGTGAACAGTTTACATTCTTTTAAAAATGTCCTTTTGGCGTTTTATTACTGC
Source organism: Druceiella hillmani (assembly GCA_039881145.1). NCBI lineage: Eukaryota > Metazoa > Arthropoda > Insecta > Lepidoptera > Hepialidae > Druceiella > Druceiella hillmani. The sequence continues at coordinate 4,937,707 of JAYKKI010000064.1, forward strand.
AACTTTTCGTGATGAATTTTATCACAGATCGGTCCTTAAGATTCTTCAATTGCTTTAATTCGCCAGACATGGCGATGTTTCTTGTTAATTTACTTCGGGCGTAATAATCCTAACGAGTTACAATGCTACCTATATATTAATACAGATACTTACAATTAGCAACTTATCATAATGGTACTTCAGGCTGAAAACTTTTAAACTTGCCCTTTTAGATCTAATACCATATTATTGTTCGTATGGACAATGTGAGCAATGGCGCAGGTAACAGCTACCTTAGTATTATAAAGCAAACACTACAACAATCGGCAACATTGTACATAAAAACTTTTTAAGATGAATTGCTTAAGCCGGCTATATAACGACTAATATTTCTATACTTCTCATTGGATTTTAACTGTTTAGAAACATGACTAAATTAATTTCCTCTTGCATTCAGGAGTGACTGTAGGTGAAGAAGATGATCTGTCTACTCCCGATGAGAAACTGTTGGGCCGGCTGGTGAAGGCTCAGTATGACACCGACTTCTACATACTTGATAAGTATCCACTAGCAGTGAGACCCTTCTACACCATGCCCGATCCTGGCAATCCTGTGAGTATACATATGCTGACTTACTTATATTGGGAGCTTAATGTGATCTTTTTGGATAATCAAAGCATGCGTTAAAATAATATGTATACCAATTTTTTGTTTACATTTTAATGATTTACGTCTGGTTGTAACGTTGAAAAAAAATGTATTTCGTTTATTACATTTTCTTAAAATAGAACATCTCAGAAGTATACTCTTAATATTTTGAGTCGACCAGAAATAAATTATAAGAAATATACACCTCCGGAATGTATAACTAACAATTTAACCGGCACGCATAACTTTTTTAGACGCAGTCAACAACTTGCAGTCAGACACAGTCAAGCAATAAATGTGAACACAAAAAAATGTCCCTATATACGTGGATAAACTCCCTTTATGTGTCATTCATTATTGGCACAAACGAGATTTCGTATAGAAAATAAATTGTAAAAAAAACAGGAGAAATAAAAACGCATTATAAAATTGTGCAAGTATTTCTCAAAACTCTTTTTCAACTGGCGACTGCACTCTCCCAAAAACTGTTAAACCAATTTCTGTCTAATATTACACACTTCTTCAAAATGCAAAAAGATTGTTGTGGATCAAGTTTTTTTTCTGCTTTACAGTTTTTTTATTAATAAAAATGAACTATTTTTGTTACCAAAAATAAAAAAATAGGAAGGTGCAGTTCGTATCCGCGGAGTAGATTTCTCGTGAAAACAATTAATTGTCGTGACAACAAGAGATTGGTAATTAAATTACTAATATCTTCAATGCATTATATTTCATGCAGCAAGGGTCTCTGGTAGCTATCATAGCACCATCCATTGACATATGTGCATCGATGTCCTCACGTTGTCAATGGCATCAATGTGCTGTCATGGTGCCATTGACTCTATATTATCACTGTTTTCAACATTGCCTTCCAATGATGCCTGCCATGATCCATGGATGTTTAGACAGTCGCTGGATGCTTTAAAGCTGGCCCGTCGTAGCTATATAATGGCTTTGCTTTGTTTTCCATTTTTTTCCACGCTGTCGTAGGTTTCAGCCCTGGGCTTTTCAGGTTTCTTTTATTCCTTTTAACGCAATCTTTCCTCTAATTTGCGTTTTCTACAATTCCGAGCTTATTTACTATTCGTATGAGACTATATCTTTAATTTTTTTTAAGTTTCCACTTAATACCAATTGTAACTTATATTTTGGTGAATATTTTTATTGTCTCACTTTAGATCCTAGCAACCTCTTTACAATGACACCAAAATCAACATCCTAGCTAAACACATTTTCCTCCTAAACTAATTAATAACTTTACACAATGCAAATTCGCAAGAATCACGCACGTGCACCTACACTATCCGATGACATCACAGGCACGACAAACACACATAGACATGCTCTATCCGTTGTGGGCTCAGCATTATTAATCTTGTAGTTATTGAAATCTGACAGTATTTTACAAGAAAGTTTGACCGATTATCACTTTATATATAAAACTATAAATATAATAAGTCTTATATATAATGAGCAAATAGACATTTTCATGCCAAAATATATATTTTAAATACCCAATACTTTGGTCAATTAAAAATTTAAAAAGAAACAGAAACAATTGAATATTATATTTGAACAGTCACTGTAAACGCCAATTTTAAAAAAATACTGAAAAAAACGCCTGCTTTAAGAACATTTATTTTAAAATGAAAGAAAAAGAAAAACACAGATTTTTCGTAGTCATTTGAGAGATGCGATGGAAAATTTTTCATAAATCATTAAATTTTACAAGTGTTTCATAATTATAATATTTCCTTCTAGTAAATATGCTACACTTCATATTGTCTCAGCTATTAGTCAATAAAAATTTTTTATTCTCGAAATGCATTGCAGAGAGCGTCCAACTCGTATGACATGTTCATGCGCGGCGAAGAGATTTTGTCAGGAGCACAGAGGATCCACGATCCGGAGTACCTCACCGAGCGAGCCAAGCATCACGGCATAGGTGGGTTTGCTATTCCATAAATCATCATTCTACATAGCTACTTAAACATTTCTAAAATATTGATCATCACTGAGAGTCTTCTCTCTGTGAATTCATGGTGTATCATAAATTTTCCTTCATTCATAGGGTAATATGGCCAGGTCGATAAGATGGCCAACCGAATTATTTCAGTGGTGTTTCACTAGATATCTCTAGTAGAGTACCAATAAAAATGGCTACTAGTGCACAACAGCTACTGCAAATGTTATTTTTTCTGAAAAAAAAAACAAAGTATTTTTGCATTTTTTAAATGAGAAATTTGAACTAAACCAGGTTTTTTTAATAAGTAGTCATAGTAATAATGTTGTAGACTTTTTAAGTCTTTTGTTGTAGTCTTTTTCTTTATTAAACGTAATCGCTTACCAGTAATATAACCTCAAAATGAATCACAAATTGATCAATGTCATGTTTAAATTTTTGACCATATCATTAGTATGATAGGATGAGATGGCGAATGTTTTATTCTGTTGTTATAACCATACGTATTCAAGAGTTCAGTACGTATTTTTACATAAACAGTAGTATATTAATGTGGTTCCATTTCACAGTATAAAAACATGGCCGTTCATCACAATGAGAAAGAGCCAGACAAATGACTGATCTTAGTTAGGTGGCCGTCTTATCTACACATATCTATGAAAATGGCCAATGGCAAAGTTTTTACTATTTAATATATATTTCATAAATAATTATTTTGTAGTCTTTTATATAAAAACAATTTTAGTTATTAATAGTTATATTTAATGTTCTTTGACAAAAGTATCGTCGATCTTCTTGTCCCTCTTACTGCTTGCATGAAGTTTGTGCAATTATCATCATAGCGTAGAATAAAACTTCAAATAACTATATATCTATTGAAAAACTGCCTTTGGGTATCAGATTGATTATCTGCGGAATAAATTAATTCGTCAGTTAATTATTTCACAGTTTATTCGCTGAATGAAAAATCGGCCACTAATGGAGCAACATTAAAGTACTGTAGAAATTGTGCTTACTTTGTAGAACATACACTGTTGATTTGTTACAAACGTGAAGTTAGTTTAGTATTGTGATAATTGTTATGTGGTTATAACCCGTCACTGCGGCCATCACAGCTTAATCCAAGTGGAGCAAGATTTCGTTAAACAAACTTTAAATGAATAGCAAAAACATTGAATGAAATCTGTCCATAATGTTATTTACTCGAAACCTTCAGTTGAAGAATATTCAAAATTGTATACGATACATATGACATATTCGTCTTTTTTACGAAAACTCTTGTAATTTTCAGATATTTCAAAAATAGCTGCCTACATCGAGTCGTTCCGTCTGGGTTGCCCGCCACATGCAGGTAAATATTTCATTTGTATATCTTAATAAAAATGTTTCTCCAATAGCTGGCGACCCTCGGATTTATAAAAGGGCAATACCAATTTGAAATGTCGAAACAACACCGACTTTAAACTTCAGAATAAAAAAAGTGATACTTTTTATCACTTTCAGAAATACAAGTAATTGAAAACTTCTGTGAGTATTTCTTTCATTCCTGCATATACAAATAGAATGATTGGGAATGAAACAGATGATTATCTTTTGCTCTACCTGCTAACTTTCACCCCCCCCCCTCCCTGTCCTCTGAGCAGCCCACGCGTGCCCATATAAATTACTTTCGGCTGCATCTCCAGTAAGCCTACCTTGCACCAGCGAGACAATTGTATCTCTAGGGCTCAATTAGTTTCAACCCTCTACTTTTTAAAACGCAATTTTGTATGCTATATTCCATTAAAATTTAATAAATCATTAAGAATCGTTATAGTCATTTGTAAGAACCCGTTATGGAATGTTAAGGATTTGCATAATAATATACTTGAAGTAATTCAATAATTTGCTTGCAATTATATTAAGAGATTCGTTTTAAAATTGGTTTCCGTCCTAAATTATCTGGAAAGGATTTTGGTCTTCAAAACGTAATTCAATCCTGTGTTTCCATCATCAGGCGGTGGCATTGGAATGGAGCGTGTCGTCATGCTGTACCTCGGCCTCGATAATATCAGGAAGACCAGCATGTTCCCCCGTGACCCCAAGAGGATCACACCTTAAGATGATAGTAATTTTCTTACAAATAGACTGCAAGAAATAACATTTATATTGTATTTCACATCAAACTATATGTATAAATTTTAAACGTTGTGCAATTTTGTTTTATAAATATATTTTTAAAATGAGTTTTGCGTAGTGTTTTATTATTTCATCAATACCAAAAATACCACTAGATAAACAAATGCTTTTCAAAAAATCGAGTCTTGTACCGAGTGATTATTGTAATCTCTTCCTAACTCATTGTGGCAGCGATTAAAGGATATTACTACTCTAGAATATTTGAAAAATCAAATTTTAGATTTTAGGTAATTATCTGATAGTAACATTTTTCTAACTGGGTTGCAGCATAACTCAAATGTTTTCAACCAATTCATTTGAAATTTTAAGTTACCCTTTCAAAATGCATTCGACATGTATATGGATAATAATTTTTTGACATGACAATGTCGTTAAAACCGATGCTAATTGTGAGGATGCCATCATGTCCAAATGAGCAATAGATTCTCTCAAAGTAATTTGAAACTTAAATAACTCGGCTAAAAATAAACAAAATGCCACCATCTTAGGCCCTTTTTAAAGAGAAAGGATGAATATTTGTGCTGCTCCAACATTCATAGCAGCCACACATCGCTAACTGCGCATATGCAAAACGAGCCCACTGTTTACGACCGATAGATCATTTTTACAAAAGATATTTGTATAATTTCGAAGCATATATACTTTACTTCTCATACCACTACCCTATATTAAAAAAATTGGATATTGCAAATGAATTAAACGATTCAAAACAAAAATTGCATTTAATTTCAGTATAATACACAATTAAATTAAACTAACAGCAACTGATTTTGCGAGCGCCATTGCGCTCGTGGCAAATTTAGTTAGTACGGTAGAGACCTAGATTTAAAGCCAAGGGCATCGCATTATTTTGTAAATATTAATATAGCATAAGTCAATGTAGTCTGCAATGCCGTATTGAAAACAGGGCATAACTCAATGGCTTCCATGCAGTGTCATGTTGAAAATGTCACCAGTCATTTGCAAGTAAGTAACCAGACTGAAGAATATGGCGATCTTAGCGCAAGTAAAAAAAGATGCTTTAAAGATGTCCTAATATGAAAGAATGGAGCATAAACAGAAGCAAAGCTATGAGAATGAAAGCAAGCAAATATTTTGGATATCGTTGTGATAATAAGAAAAAAAAATTTAAGGTATTACACAAAACTATGTGACCAACAAGAATAATAGGCCCTACATGTGCTTCCAGGTTATAAGTATTCAGAGTTTCCTGGTTCCGGTACTTTTACAGATGATCAACGAAATTTTCTGTTCTTAAATTATTGGAAAAACGTGATGTGGGAGCAGTGCAAACAACATGTTATTTCACATGATATGACAAAAAAAACATATCAAACCTGAAGAACTCTCTAGGTGTAATGAGACCAAAGGATATTTTTTAATGATTTCAAATGGTCGTGTTCAAGTTTGTATGCATACATTTTTGAATACATTCATGAAGAGTGGATGGTACAATATTGGATATCCGGAATGGCAACGCAATCAAAGCTTACTCATAAAGCTTTAGGAGGACACTCCAAGAAGGATAATATATCTTTTCTAAAAGGTTTTTTAACTGTCTTCCAAAAATGCCCTCCACAATATTTTGAGCCTATCATAGAAAACAAAAACACTCTTTATAAAATTTATAGTAACAAGTATAATAAAGAAAATTAGCAATACTAACAGCATTGGTCTTCTGATAAAATATTTGCAGAACAAAATTTACGTTTATTTCATCCAAAAAAGCATCAATGTGACAATCGCTGCGCGTTCAACGCACGTAACATTATCGAGAAGGATTATCCTAGACACGTAACTAAAACGAGGCAGCTAAAGAAGAGGAGGCTAAAGATAAGATCCAAGCACCGGCAGCTGAATTGCCTGTTTTCACACACTGACTGCAGATTAGTCATTTCAATTGTGTTTGAAGTTACAAGCTAACGCGTTATATTGTAAAATGAAGCTGTGTGTGGACAATTTTACTATGTATAATCTGGCGATGAGAGATGTTCATTGTTAGTAGTTTGATGAGCAAAATGCAGGATTAGTGATTTCCGTTTTTGTGGCATGTATCGTAGATTGCTTGAAAAAAACTCTGGTAGAAAAGTTATGCCAATAAATAATCCTGTATTCTGATAGATGCACAGCACAAAATAAAACGTGATTTTGTCGAATGCTCTTTTGAAACTAGCGATTGAATACAATACAGTAATAACCCAGAAATTTTTATAAAACGGTCGCACCCAAATGCAATGTGACTCTAGTCATAGCGTGACATGAATGCAAAATTAAAAATATGGAAATATCCCCTACCGTTCTAGTATGTTATAGTTTCTAAAGAAGCTTGACCTAAACAATCTTTCATCGTCAACTTTTTAAGTTAGGATTTCTTTAATAATTACTCCAATTTTTTATATGAATCAATCAAGCCTGGATCAGTTGCACCTGATCACAGTAATGGATGAAAAGATGAAATACAGTAATGGATTAAAGTTTTGGAGTATAATCCCAATGGAATAATTAAATATAAATTGGACTTTGGGGATGAATACATGAAATTACTGAGAAGATTAAAATTAAATCAGACAAAACAAGGACCGAGGTCTAAACTGTACAATGGTCATTTGAAAATAAATACATCTAAATGAAAACACCTCCAAGAATTAAAGTCTGTTATATCTTCAGATTTTCACAGTTTTTACGACACTTTACCTCTAAAGATCTCGCATGACTGATTAATCTATCAAGATTAAGATTTTAACACTTTCTTCAGACTGCTGATTTTTTTCTTTGAGTAACTTTAAAATTTGTTTATAAATTTTGTTACTATTCAGAATTAGATTATTTCGTCGTATTATCAAATTTTGTAGATAATACGACGAGATCTCAACACGCAATAATTTTTAAATATATGAAGTAAATTTAAAAAAGTACAATTTCGTAATACAAAATAATACAGTTTTTTGCTTTCCTGAAAGTTACCTTTTTTTAATGTTTGAACTTGAACGACAGTATCTTCGTTGGAGCTGTGCTTAAAACTTTGCAGTCGCCTGGAAAGTTCTTTTGTAATAATTTAGTAACTCGTTTATATTTACATATTAGTGACTACAGTGTCACCACTAGACCTCTGATTATATGCACTACCAAAATAGCATAATATGTATACAATATACTCTTAAAAAAGATCAAATATGCTGCAATATACTCTTAAAAACAGGTAAAATATGCAGCAATATACTCTTAAAAAAAGGTCAAATATGCAGCAATATACTCTTAAAAAAGGTCAAATATGCAGCAATATACTTTTAAAAAAGGTCAAATATGCTGCAATATACTCTTAAAAAAAGGTCAAATATGCAGCAATATACTCTTAAAAAAGGTCAAATATGCAGCAATATACTCTTAAAAAACGTCAAATATGCAGGATATACTCTTAAAAAAATGTCAAATATGCAGGATATACTCTTAAAAAAAGGTCAAATATGCAGCAATATACTCTTAAAAAAAGGTCAAATATGCAGGATATACTCTTAAAAAAAGGACACATATGCAGCAATATACTCTTAAAAAAAGGTCAAATATGCAGCGATATACTCTTAAAAAAAGGTCAAATATGCAACATCAAATCAAAATGCCAATTTCATTTCTATTTTTGTTTATTTTTCAATCAATAATTATACAATTACAAGCAATAATCAATTCTACAAATTGATGGTTATTATTATAAATAATGGGATGACCAAGCTTTGCTCGGCGTATTTCAAGTTTCCCGTAGGAATATGAAATCGCTCGTTTAATGGTATTAGAAGTGCTTTGAATCTCAATAGAATCATCAAAAATGATCATCAACGTGGTTTTCCTTCCCCTTCTTATTCCCCCGCCCTCCCATAACTCTACATTTTCTTTCCTCTTCTCCTTTCCCTACCCCATCAGTTTTCCCTCCCCCAAACACTTCACCTTCCTCTTCCCCATCCCCTTCCCCTACACTGCCCCTTCCCCAAACCCTTTTTCTTTCCTTTCACCTTTCCCATCCACTACACTTCTCTTTCCCCTTCACCCCATCCATTTTCCCTCCCATTCCCCTTCATCTACCCCTTCGCCATCCCCTTGCCCTTCTCCACCCTCTACCCCTTACCCGCCCATTCTCGCCGTTATTGGATAAAATTTGTAATTTGGCACCATTTTTGGAGATACCTCTTGAGGCAGGATTTGCCCTGTGCCGTTGATGTATGCGTTAATTTTCTTAATTGCTTCAAGACTTGGCTTGTTATTCACAACAGCATTTAATTTACAATGGACTTTTTGCAATATGGAATCAGCATTAGTCTATTAAATCAATTTCTCTCATTTTTGTATGGACTTGCACAGAAGTATGTTTTTTGTCTCCGATTTCTCTATGGCGTCCGATATGTTGCTAAAATGTATTGTTAGAGAGCTATATTCTTTTTGAGCGAAGCATCCTCAAATGCAAGCTAGCATGAAATAATTACAAAGGCCTTAGAACTGTCAAATTGCCTGAATACTTGTTTTATGGCCTCAAAATTCTCAGCAAAAAAGAACACAGCCTCCGACCAAATACCCCATCACGTTATTATAGGTTCTGGGAGTAGAACTAGAAATGGCAGTTGCTCATAGAGGAAATCAATTTATTAACATACCCGAACTCTGACCTTACCTTTTCTGCAAGTCGATGGATTCCGTGGCTAAACAGGTGATGAGTAGTAAATTTAGATAAAACACTTTCAGAGCTTGACCAGCTTTTATCATATATGGAGCAGCATCAAAAATAAAGATGCAAATTTTTTCATCCATTGAAGAACCGGGAAACAATGATTTAACAGCATCATTTATGAACTGGGCAATAGTTGAATTGAGTCGAGTTTGTTTTTTCTAGAATTCTACAAGCAACTAAATATGGAGTAGACAGCTCCATGAATAATTTTTCAACAATCAAATTTGATAATGACATATATCACACGAATCTGTCGTTTCATCAGCTGATATCTAGAGCAAATTCTTTGAAAGGTCGGTGCGGATTTCACTTATCGCGTGTTTGTCGATACTTGACAGATAGTTTTTTCAAATCGTAACTTCCTCAGGAATTATCCGATTTGTACAATATTTCTTAGGAAATTTCTGGGTTATACAGTTGATGTAGTGGAATATTGCAATCAACAAATAACTCAAATAAATTATACTGAATACCGTTTTCTTTGCAGAATTCGAAATTTGAGTCAATAAGTTTTATTTGAGTCAAAAATTAATTTTGTTGACTTGTTAAAACTTTAGTTTATTGCTGCCTCATGGGAATGGATCTTTAAAGAAGGTATTCGCTTATCACAAACCTTGCAGAAAATCACAGTGCCAGTTGTAAATTGACCTGGGCATCCTTTAATCCAAGATTCCATTAATGTCTGCGAATTCTTTTCACAGAGGCATTGTTAAAATGAAAACAAAACGTTCATTCATACATAAACAAATACTGTAGATATATTATTGTACACGCCCTCGCAACCCACCAACGCTCCTCGCGTGTCTCATGTCTCGTGTGTTACTCCGATGTGAGGCGTGGCAGTGTAGACTGTAGTTTGCGATTGTCCCTACTAAACGATATATACTATATGCCACACTACACGCCGAATTAAGCATGATCGGCGAGAAAGAACTAATAACGCTATAAATATAAGAGTTATATGCATTTGCATATGTAAACATGCAAATGCATATAATCTGATATAGAGTCATCACTACAAGGGCGGCTGAAAAGTTTTGAGCCTAAGGAATTAAAAATGCTGATAGAAATGTATAAAAAATTTATTTTTCAATGTCATTTCAATGTCATACATTTATTAAAAAGGGCTTTTAACCCGATCAAAAAATATTCGCCGTTTTTGTCTTCGAAATATTTGCTTACAGCCATCTTCATTTCTTCATCACTGGAAAATCTCCGTCCTCGGAGGTCTTTGTTCAAATTTGAAAAGAGGAAATAATCGCTAGGGACCAGGTCTGGACTCTAGGGTGGGTGGTTGATTTCTTCAAATCCTGCTTCAGCGAGGGAACGCTTTGCAACTCGCGCAGTGTGGACGGTCTTTGCACAAACAGGAGTCCTTTCACCAGTTCTTTTTTAGTAAGGAAGTTTATGACAGCTCTATACTCCAATTTCGTGGAAAGTGCAGATGACTTGGACATGGTGACGTTTATGGTTCCGTTACTAAAAGCGTAATGATGCTAATGATATGAAACTTGACATTTATATTTCTGAGGATACCCGCAATTAGTGATGTGCTGCGCGAGTGATTAGTAATACTTAAACGTACTTAGGCTCAAAACTTTTCAGCCGCCCCTCGTATCTATGAAACTCAAAGTGCAGCCCCCTAGATTCACCACAAGGCAGAAAGTTTCAATGTCTAGAAATGTATAACACAGCACAATCTTTCCCGCACAAAAAGTGGGCTGAATCGCTAGTTCTTACCCATACGTAAATAAAACGCTTAAGATTCAATTAAACATATTTTATTCATAGTCTTTCTTCATACATTTTTTTGTACTTTTTTTATAATATTCCTTTAAGGTTACAATAAATGGGTCCTAAAATTAATATTGAATTAAATTACCAAATATTACTCTAACCAACCTTAACACCACAGGACGTGTACTGAATAAATCATCTTCATGAATAAATCCCCATAAAATGCGAAAATATTGTATATTATCGCGATATTTCTTTATTATTTTTCATTATAATTAAAGTTCAAATAAATTTTGAATATTCATTGCACTTAGAATTTTTATACAATATTGAAGATAATTTGAAATGTAGTATTTACTTGGACACCGACACTTTGAGGATAACGATAGAAAGTTTTATCCAATTAAATTGGTATAGCGAATTTTATTTAACATTTTAAATTCATTTTGAGTAAAAAAAAATTTTAAAGAAAAGTTAGTTTTTTTTAAATGCGATGAAATCGTTGCGAACTGAACATTGAAGTACGAAATATTTTTTATACTTCTATGTTTTCGTTATGGAATGTCTTCAAAGTGATTGAAAGAATTTCAATATTTAAAAAATAATCCCGCCCAGAATCTGTTATCCAATGAGATTAAAAAATGATCACAAACATCGCCAGTGTGAGAGACCAATAATTGTTTATTAAATTGTTGTCTAAATGTTACTTTATGATGACGGATCAATTTTAAACATATTTTAAATTGAGCAGAGCAATAAGTTCACAGATATAACCAGTCAAAGTAGTTGAGATAAGAACAACTTACGCATATAAATAGTACTTAGGTAAGTAACACTTTATATACACGGTATCCGGGAATAGATGTCGGACAAAGAAAGACGCTATTCGTTGGCTATAAAGGAGTAAATTGTCGTTGAAATAAAACGTAAAATACGCCCTATTTGTAACTCAGTACAAAAAAAAGCATTACACATAACTCTTTTTAACACACCCAAAACTTCCAGGAGTGTGATGTTTACCCGCAGCACGATGTCTTCGCAGTTGTTCACGGGTTATTCCCCCGAACGGCGCTATACAATGTGCGCAAGTATCATGTGTACGAAAAAGATGACAAATAATTATGAGCATTATTTTCAATTTTCTGAAAATAGTCATCCTTTAAATTTTATTTTAACGACAATCAACTATTTTTCCATCAAGGAATAACGTCTTTCTTTGTTTTCCGACACTTATTCCAGGACACCGTGTATAAATTAACTGCACCCTGTATTTCACCCACTTGGGATTATCTTAACTATGTTGTTCTACCCCCCCCCAGCCCGTGATTACAAAACGCCTCTACTCCGTTCGCCAATCAGAACCGGTTTCCACCTTGCACAGTTTAAGCATTGTTTCCCGACTTCTATTACAATTTTTAAGTGTTGGACCCCTATAAATAGTACCATGATGATATACAGCCACAAAGCACGTACAAAGCAAAGAATGTACAGGCACAAAGCTTGCCGGCAACATTGGCCTGTCAATGATGGGTGAACGAAGGCAGCAAGTTGGCGTCGTAACTAATACTGTTTCAATTTCGGTCTGTGGTCCGCCGAAATAAACACTATTTTTTTTTAATTGTGTACGATAATTTTAACATAAATTACTGTACACCTGAAAAAAGACATGATATTCCTTGTTTCCTCTCTGTTCTAAGTTATGAAATCCTGTATTTATTTCAATTTTCCACCATCTGTCATCTGTATGTTTATGGTTGTAGCAATTTTGAGTCTTTTGTACTACAATTATCAAAAATACACAAAAACTTCGTGTACTCTATAAATGGAGCTATAAGACATAGACAAAATATGCCTATTGTGTTTAAGGTTGTGCTTACCGGAAAAACTGGATATTGACCAGATTTTAAGAGCTTTGGCCGTACTCCATACGGACTTTACTGGAAATTGGACTTTTCTTAATTTCATAACCTCGTCTTAATAAACGAACGTGGCATGCGAGTCAGTAGAAAACCGACGCGGGATGGAGCGGTGGTACTAACACAATATAAAATGCTCGAGATATTTCATAATTAGTTTTATCTTCATGAAGGTATGGATTCTGTAAGATGCAAAGAATTTTTGATGTCCGATGTATGGTTCCAAAGATGAGCACAAACAAACAAACTTCAACTTTATATTTGGTATTTTGAAGATTTGTTTTGATAGTTATTTTAAAAATTTTCAAAAGTCAGTATGGTGGATGTAATATGACTGTCTGAAACTCGCACAAAAGCACAAAAACATCTCTTTCCTTATACAGCTTTAAAAAAATGTTTTATTTGATTTTGTTTAAAAGCACTTAAAAAGTGCTTTATGAAAAACATTATGCCTCATTCACAACAAACATAATGCCAGTTGGGAAGGTATGTAGTTTTGGAAGTATTGTAGTTTTTGATACGTATATTGTTACGGAAAATATAATGATGAGAAACAGTGTACAAGAGAATATATTGGCATTTAAGTTATCCAAAGATCCATTATTTAAATGGCACTTGGAGTTGCGAAAAAAAATGGTGAAAAAAGTTTCTAAGTTTCTATGAAATAATATAGCGCCATCTTGTCGAAACTTAATTAAGTTTTTAATAAAATTTTAATTTAACAGTGTTACATAAATAAAATAACGCCATCTACTAGTAGAAACTTGATCAATGGTTAATTTTGCTGCACGACATTATCTAAGTATCTAGTTTAGACAGTATTCCTTCTTGTGCCACCCGAAAAAAAAAGAAATAATATTTAATTTGAAAAATTTTCATTAATAAACGCAGTAACATTAAATATAGAGTATAGAAATTTAGAACTGATGAATTATTGAGTTAAATATTTATCAAAATATTGTAACAATTTTTTTGATCCATGAATCAAAATATTGTAACAATTTTTTTGATCCATGAATCAAAATATTGTAACCATTTTTTGATCCATGAATCAAAATATTGTAACCATTTTTTTGATCCATGAATCAAAATATTGTAACAATTTTTTTGATCCATGAATAAAAATATTGTAACCATTTTTTGATCCATGAATCAAAATATTGTAACCATTTTTTTGACCCATGAATCAAAATATTGTAACCATTTTTTTGATCCATGATCTATGAATTTAACCTAGATTTTGACTTAATAAATTTTTCTTAATAGTTTACCCTAATCGAATAAGAAATGTGGCTTCTAGAGTGTATAAAATTTAACATGTATATGTTAATTTGTATGTGTTACATAAATATAACCGATGGTTTTTCTGGAGACCACAATCGATGTAGATATCATAAAACCACCCTAAAAATTTCTCAAAGCTGCGTGTCGAAGCTTGTAAATTTTACAATAATAATTAAATTAAGGATTATTATTGTTAATTATATAGAATTTAAGTTATAGACGACGCAAAAATCTCCATAAACAATTTTATTATTGTAGCACAAAAAATTATTCTCCGCCACTTTGACGGGTCGTATCTAAAAACCATTTCTATGCCCAACTTAAAATTTTTTTTGTGTCAATTTAAAGTAACACGTCGACTACAATTCAATTATAAATTTATAAACACCCAAAACATGCAAAAGAACTCCGATTTTTGGAATCACTCATCACAACCTATTTATTGACCCAATCAATCAATGTCATGTAAAATTCAACCAGCCGTTATTACAAATATGGTCCTTAAGCTTCATATGAAATTGATACATAAGAAAAACGATGGGACAAACACTTTTGTTTAGAACAGCTCTGAGTTGTGAAACATTCTAATTTAGCTAATTAATATGCTCATGGATAAGGCGACAATTACCCACTGGGGGTGTACTATCCTCTGATAACCCCTAATATACAATATTAAAAATCAAAGATGGAAAGAAACCTTTCAAATTCTTCTGTCACGGAAACCTTACTTATCTTTCTTATTCAAATCGACGTCCAAATCTCTCTTCTCCTTGCTCATCATTAACGCAGGGCGACAGGCATTTGCAAAATCACTCGCCAACGACTTCTTCTTCTTCCCCTCCTTTCTCTTCTTCCTATTTCGTCCTTCCGAGAAAGCCTCGGAGAATTCAAAGTCGTTCGATCGCACGCTTAAATCCTGATAGCCGTTATACGGAGCATCAAACGCTCTTGAGACTTTATTGTTATTATTATTATAATTGATATCGGATGAATAGCTATTGAAATTATCACCGCTATTCTGATACGTGGATGCAAAGTTATCAATCTGGCCAACCTGGATGGCCTTTGGGGACTCCAGGTTTTGATACTCTTCAATGTTTCTTGTCGGAGCTGTGAATTTGTTGGAAAGGGGAGTTTGGAGATTTAAATACTCGTCAGCATTGGCCGTGCTCGTGTAGATCGAGTTAACAATGTTCGCCGCGAAACTGAGCGGAGTTGAGAGCATTGTGGAGGCGCCCTTTGATTCCTGAATGTGGTGCTGGTAGGTCGGTATTGATGTCATACCGGTTTGGATTGGTCAGAACTTGAGGTCCTGTTGGAGTAAATAAAAGTTTATAATTATACATAACTGTAATCGTAATATATTTATTCATCCATCAAGATTCACATGATTATCAGCCCTAAATTAAATATAGACAGACTCAGAAGAAATAGTATGTAAACTCATAAAACAGTCCACAACCGTTCAGAGAACCTGCATCATCAAAACCAAACTTTCAGACTGATGCTTGGAAGACTTGCAAAGGAGTATATGCCAACAATCAAATTCACTCAGTAAACAAGGCATCATGGTGCTCGTCTATGCAGTGGCGACTGAAAAATGACTTGCACGAATTTGATGACGACTATCAATAACTATTAAGGTCTCAAAAGTGACAAACAAAGAACAACGGAACAAAGGTACAGAAAGTTGACAAGACAGTGAGATTTTATATATTATTAGCCAATATTATATAAAATCAACAACTAAAAATTTAGAAATGTGCTACCCAACTTCAATAGACAAAGAGCAGAGGAAAGGAGGTCTTCCTTCTGGCACAAACACCATCCTAATGTTGCACGGACTTTACTGAAAAAAACATTTTTTTAATTTTTTATTAGCCACCCAAAGGAAACTTCACTTTGTGGAAATTGTGCGTTGTTTTGTCTAATGCTTCAGTGGAAACCTTTTTTGACGTTTAAGCCTCATTCCAAACTATTAATGAGCTGTTCCGTATCAATTTAGCCGTATAACTTTTTTTGGAATGCTATGCTATATAAGTTTCCATTGGTGAGTATCATATACTTTTCTTTGATAAATGTTCATCTTGAGTGACAACTTGTAACAGTCTTAATTGTTCATACATTTCCCTCAAGTATTCAGCATTGGTCGTAATCGAGTTCGTTATATTAGCTGGTATTGGTAGTTGAAAACTCTTGATAGATATACCCAAAATTAATTCTATTATTGTGTTAAGTTTAACCAGTCAAAGATATTTTGGTTACAGTGAACATCATTCGAAATTAGTTCCCGGCATTTTCTAATAAAAATATCTTCATCCATATTTTCTTCATATTTAGTCCATAGAATTAAATAGTCAGTTTTGCCTAGATAATGGCAAGTAAATACCTCAACGACCTTGCTGAACAGCATATAGCTACCTCCGACAACATATCATACCAATGGGTCTTTTCAAGGCTATTTCCTTGAAAAGAACCATCACTTTACCTACTTACTTGTTATAAGCAACCCCTTGTAGAGTTCCAAGATTCCTATAAGCAGTAGGGCTTTTTACCACATGACACAACATTCTCAAATAAAAAAAATCACTGTTGTTAGGATGAACTGTATAAACTCTGCCAAGGAGATCTGTTCTTTTTTACACTGGAAAACCAAGTAACTGGAGTACCTTGTTTTCTCTGTTGAAACATTTTGGTAGTTTGACTTATCCAGGTTTACTTACCTTTGAACTTTGTCATAGGTTAAGGTTTTACAAAACCGTATTGAAAACGTAACTTAAAAAATGCCATTTATGTTATATCCTGTGGGTTGTTCAAAATATTGTTGATGTTGTTTTCGGTTAAATAAATCGTTTGTCTGTTTTCTAAAAGAACAGTAAGTCAGGTAATCGTAAGTGCCCATTCCAGCATGATAAAATCCTCCATACTGCTTCTGAACTACAGATATTTCTCGACTTCATTTGGTGATTGTATGCTGAATGTAGCTTGTTTGCTCTCGTTATTAACGTATTTAGTATTGATAGATTTCACTAATCTGCGCAGTTGGATCGATTTCACAAAACTATACAGTTTAAAGATAATATGAGCGTCGATCATTATTAGAAGTAGTGCATTGTATAGTATTACCCATCGATTATCAATTTCGTTGTTTCGTACAGTCGAAGTTTGTCTACCTTCATCAGGTGAAAGACAACAAAAATATAATATAACTTATGGATATTGAATTCAAATAAGAGTATATGGAATGCCAGCTTATCTAAGAGGATGACAAGTTATAAATTTAAGCCCATTATGTGGGAAGTTTTCTATTTCTTTCTTTTACTCTCATAGTAGTTGAGTCATTACTAACAGAGATAGAATGTTTGTATATTTTGTAAGGGTCGTAATCTTTTTATGCCAAAGATGATAAATGATGAAATTTCTATGTTGCCATTACCACTTTGATTTCATTTCCATATGGCTACCGTGAAATCTTCGAGAAAACATAATATTTCTTCTACGATAAACAATACTCAAAAATATGTAGTGATATATAAAAATGTATATAGAAATATGTAGGAGTGAAGCTAAAGTTTTGTGTTGAAATGGAGGAACTAAGCATTATAATCTAGTCTGAACAGACAGGTTATTGATAGATGTATTGTCTTACATTAATTATCAGATCATCATAAATCATATGGTATTGCTGATATTGCTATACTTGCTATATTGTATTGACGTAGCGCATATAGACTAAATAATTTAATATATCTCTATACTATAATCCCGTATGTGGGATGGAGCACAAAAATATTTGAATGTTCAGCTTGTATTTTTATATAATTGATTTGTGCTGTAGAAAATAACAAAATAAAGTAATGTTTATCACAAGAAAAGTGTTTGACAATATAAAAATAATCAAAATTAGTTTAACTTTTTTTTGTAAAAACTGCATTACACTTATATTAAATTGCCTCGTAGTAAATATGTGGAGTTAGAACAATAGTTGGCATTAACAGCATTTACACCTGTCATCATTTGTTGAGAGGCTGAAACACATCAATGTTGGTGGGCACTCGAGTATTTTGTCTCTCAACACCCCTAGCAATTTAGTTAAGTACTTAACCTCTCCTGATACTTAATTTATTATTATATAAGCTTTGCATTGATTGTATGTTATATTAATCATCTTAATTAATTAGAATACATCTGATATGTAAAATAAAACAATTATAATTTTGTAATCATTTTCAGTTATTTTACATGATATACCCGTATATGTCATGTATGTAACTCTGTCTACAATATTGGAAAATAACCTTATTACTATCTTTTTGTACACAACCTTAGAAATCAATAGGCCTAATAAATTTTCAACATAATCGGAAATACTCCAAGTGACATCTCAATGGATTTACATACTAACATTATTTAATACCAACCCAAACAATAATAAATCGTTTAAACTATATTAATATATGTCATAGAACTAACTGAAATTTGTAAATATTTGATGACAAAGAAAAAAGGTTTCAGTTTAATATTTGATGGAATATTGTTGTCTGTTTGCCATAAACAGGGCATTCCGTATAACTTAATTTAAGCTGGTATATATGTATAACCTATCTATAGATTCATATTCACTTTTTCCTATAAGCTTATTTGCTATGTATTTCATTTTATTTGCTGTTATCATTAACATCATTTGAGAGCACAATGTTAAAAAAATATTTGTTACAGTACAGTATGTTTTAGTTTTTGGTTACAATGTTTAACTTTTATAAAGTTGGGACAGCCGATCGGACTGACATACACTGAGGTGAGATCGCAGTTCTCTTTCACGGAGACATCGCTTCCAAGGTTCCACACACAAAGAATTCCTCACAAGTATTGATCAATCGCTGCTATAGATATGTTCTCAGTATACTAATATATTATTCTCCACTAGGTGGCAGTATTTCTTTTTTTTCTACTGAATACTTTTAATTTATTAATGCATTTCTATTTTTACATATTGTTAGTTACAGCAGCATTAGCATCTATCAGAATTTAAGGCATCCTTCCGAAACGTATAACGTAACACGACTTTTATACGCGGATCGGTAAGATCGCAAAGACTATATCATATTCTTCTAGTTAGTAGAGTTCTAGTGCTATTTCATTACCAATCTCTCAATTGTTGGGTAAGCAATAGATAGAAGACAATATAATAAAATTGTAAAAAAAAACAATAAACATAAGAAGATAAATAACTACATTAATGTGAGTAATGACAAAAGAAAAACCAATAATAGCAAACGAATAGTTTTTTTGTCGAAACAGTTTAATCAAATTGCAATTAGACACATAAGAGCAAACCACCTCAGTTCATTTCAAGGTATGTCAGGCACGAAATATCCATCAACTGAATTTTTAATGATGAGTACTTCGTCGAGAGTATACACATTCCATACATTAGTACATACACATGACATGAAGTCACTGATAAGAGTCAAATAATATAAAAAGATATACCTTGATAGCCTGCGGGAGGTCCGGCAGTTTAATGTCGCGAATCTGCTGTGGAATGTTCATGCTCTTCACCGCTGACACGGCGCGCGCCGGCGCTGCCGATATACCAGCCTAAAAAATATGTTTATCATTCGATGATATATAATAATAACATAATTAAATTAATACAATAATACTAGATGTACATATTTTTAAGATATTCTTGTGTTTCTGCAAAATACACGCAAAAGAAATTTCGTTCAGTATTAAGTAGGTAAGTCTTCCATATGAATGAAAAAAAAACTAAAATAGTTTATGAAACTTTAGAATTAAGAAAAAAGTTATTTAATTTGTATCATAATGGATTGAAACTAATACTTTTTCAGTTTTACGAATTATTTTTATTTACTATGAGATAAAGTACCACAGGTATCCTCAAAAGGTTTTGCAAATATTTGTTAGGGGGAATTCCCTGAATTTTTATTATGACCATATGACAACTGAATGGCAGACAACATGGCTTGCATATGAGGTTTGTTAAAAAGTATCCAACCTTTATTCATTAAAAATACATGTATTCAGGTACCACAATCTAAACTAATCTCCTAAATAAAAAATATTTCACTTAAACTCCCACACAATTCTCCCGATTCTGCCACTGTAGGAAGCAGCACTGAAATGCCCCTTTTGAGAAGGCGCACAGCTGGTCAGTCGTATTCTGCCTGATGTCTTCTTTGAACTTAAATCTGACCCCTTTCAGGGTTATTTTCAAGTTGGGATAAAGTCAGAAGTTACATGGAGCCATGTAAGGAGAGTAGGAAGCCTGACAAAACACAGGAAATAGAAATGATCCGTTAGATTCATCTCAGTAGAAATTAATGTCATGGGTCATGTCCGCTGGGGAATCACGAAGCTTTACACAAAATTTCATTCAGTGCATTGTTTTTTAAAAACAAGAATCAGACTGTGCTCACTCACACTTCCTCGCTCATTAGCGGTCTTCCAGAGGCTAACAGCTTTTGTAGGCAGGAAAAATTGAAACAAGCGCATTACGATTGCTTGCGTATCTGTACCAAACCACACCTCTCTACCTTCATTTGTTTACACACAAAAAATTTAATCAGTGTTTTTGAAATACAAACTTTGTTGATCTGTCAACCCCTTGCAATATGGCCGCTTAAAAATAAATTATTTATTTTTGTTTATTGTACACGTTCAAACTTGATTTCAACCCACTAAGGGCATGTCAAAAAATTTGTATGGCTTCCAGAGAAAACGCAGCAAAAAAACAAACTGCTCAGAAATGGTTCCAAAAATTTTCTTCAAGTGCTGAAAGTCTCAAGTATACGCCCAGATCTGGAAAGCCATAGTAATTAAAAGATGTATATATGGACTGTCTATGAGATCAATTCACAGTTAACTTATAAAGAACTTTTGATTACTTTTAATGTAAGTGAAGAAACCATAGGATCTCATTTGCATCAGCCGCCAAAGGCATGGTGAAAGTAGTAACTTAAGCAGTGCCTCACAATGCCACTTCCAAAAACAGATTGTGACAACTTACCATTCGCTCTGCTCACTCTAAGAGAGCCTTTTTTTGATGGCATCTTACCATGTGATGAAAAATGAATCATGTACTTAAAGCATAAACATTCTCACCATTGGTTATCGCCAAATGGCCCTATACCATAAACTCTCAAAGCGCCACTGATCCCAAGAAAAATTTTGCTGTCAATGGTCAAAACTGGATAATGACGTGCATAGACGAAACTGGAGGACCATGCATTATGCACTCTGAAAAGAAGGAAAAACCACCACTGCTAACATCCACTGCGATCAACTGGAATAGGAGAAACTAGTACAAAAATAGCCTGCATTAGTACACAGAAAGAAAGTACATGACGACGCTAATCCTCATGTAGAAAGGATGGTGCTTGATAGGATAATAAAATTAGTTTGGGAGATTATGCTCCATTCATCATATTCATTGTCCTGTCACCGACTGATTTCGCCATGTTTCTTAATATGAAAAACTATATGAGAACAAAAAGTTTAAAAAAAAGGATGAACAAAACGAAGAAGTCACAAAGTATTTCCTTTATTCAAAACGATTTTTAAAAAAAAATTTTTTTTTTCATGACACCTTTATTGGATACGCACGCTACAATCTTAATATACAATTACTTAATTATCACTCATGAAATGTACTTGAGTTTATTTTAAAGTAATTCGTGTGCGGGTTTACTGTACCAATGTTCAGCTCCCAGATAAATCAATTTTATTTATGAGGTTAATTCATGAGGTTTAATACGTTTTAACCATCTCAGTTCATGGATAATATCCAAAAGTCGAATAGCTTCTACTTTGGTATGGTTGAGGAGTTGTTTTACGTATTTAATAGCATATTCTTGGATAACTTCGTTAATCCATTTTATGTCTAAGTTGTTGCGAATTCCTTGATTGAATACATATGCATTGGTAATTATACGTAAGAACTTGTTTTGGCTTCGTTGGATTACATTACGATTTGGCTGCTTGGTATATTCCCAAAGCTGAATGACATACATAAAAAAATATTAGACGATAGAAAGATAAATTAGCCGCTTATAGTAGAGGTTAAACTTGGAATTATGTAATAATTTTATAAAACTGGCATTGATAAATTATTTAGCTGCTGGGAGATTGTCACAGAACGTAGATATCACATTATATTTTGATAAATAAATTCAGTTATAAACCAATGAAAATTAACTTTTACTTCAGAAACGGTAAATATTTTTTGAGTACCTAATGTTACTACATATATTCGTAAATAAGTAATTTCTTGTTTACATAAATTATATACTTATTTACGGAAATTATGTACATAAAAGGTTCATATTAAACAATAAAAAGTTCCTATTAATACCTGTTTCTTGTCATAAAATAATACATCGGTCACCCCCTAAATAACCTACATAAAATTAATAATAAACTTTGTGAGACCCTCCCTAATCCATAGTGTCTCAACCTTTTAAGCTTTGCAACCTTTACCAAATTATGACAACCGATTACGATACAGTAATAAAAAGTTTTTACATACACAAGCGTTTTATTTTTTGTGATCGATTGTGCTATCCACTCCGATACATCTGATTTTGACTCCCATGAGGCCAAGAGGGTTGAAGTAAAACAGGGTTGAAAATTACATAATTATAATATAACATATGATAGAGCGGTTTTTCAATAATACCACAAAACCTAATCAGATAATCAGTTGATCATCGATTTCGCAATTTTTACAAAACACTCAAACGTGCAAAGAAAGAGATATAGAAAAACAAATAGACAATGTACCTTAGGAAATATACAAAAATTACAAAAGGTAGCCTAAATTTATATTCGAACCCCAAGAATTATTCCGATAAAAGTTCCATTCAAATCGGTCTATCAGTTTTTGCGTGATACTTGACTAAACAGACAAAAACTCCAAAAAAATCTTTCTTTTTTCTCTTTTCAGACCCCAAGAAAAGTTATAAAAATTATGAAGCGAAAACTTTCTCATGTTAGATTCGTTTTGATGGATATAGAAAAACAAACAGACAATGTATCTTAGGAAATATATAAAAATTACAAAAACTAGCCTAAATTTATATTTGAACCCCAAGAATTATTCCGATAAAAGTTCCATTCAAATCGGTCTATCAGTTTTTGCGTGATACTTGACTAAATAGACAAAAACTCCAAAAAAATCTTTCTTTTTTCAGACCCCAAGAAAAGTTATAAACATTATGATGCGAAAACTTTCTCGTGCAATTTTCAACCATCGAGGTATTGTTTGCATAAAGATGTCATATACGCTCCGTCTGTGGTCAACTGTATTGCGGTCCAGTGACTGCAGTTACATTAGTCGTTCACGAGCATTCAACGCATCTGCTCGTTGGAGCGATTTGAATATACATTTTAAACGTTAGCGTATACGATAAGATACTGTATAAATAACACTACAAAAATGTCAAAAAGTGATGGAGTAACCTTTCATAGGATAACAAATCAGGTAAATATAAAATTTGGGACTAAATTACGAACTGATTTTAATTTTTAAATAAAATTTATTTTATTTATTTACTAACAATCATGGGCATTCATCACAATCATGAGCATTCATGACAATCATGGACATACTCAAACTGTCATACTTGGGCATTTTACATATTCAAACTGTCACATTCAACACCGCCTGATTTGCCGATTAGCACGAACACAGGTAAGATAATAAATGCGAACAGGTAAACCCTTTCTCTTTCGCTTCTACACCGGCACACAAAAAATTTAAGAATTTGCCGGAAATAACTGAAAAAATATGATGATTGCCGAACAATTAGTTGTAGCGCAATGTACTTATTGTAATTCGATCTTGTTTTAAGGGACTCGCCTTACATTTTCAAATTGCAGCCAATTTATAAGAACAAACGACAAATTCAAGCAAAGTATCTCAATGGGTTCCATAGAGTTCAGTTTTCAAAATTAGAATTTGTGTATAAATTTATTTATTACAATTATTACAAATGACCAGCGCTACACACTGTAGATGTCATAACTAAAAAAAGAAACAAAATTTAAATAAAGTCGTATTTCCAATATTTCAACATAGATTCAATATATACCTAATAAACAAGGACTTTTCAAGGTAACCTTGGATAAAAACGTGCATTATAGGTAAATATGTAAATATAGGCGTCGATCACAAATCATTGACCATTCAACACGCAACCTGTACTTAGAAATATGATTGCGTCTTCTGATAAAAAGATGTGTCAAACGCATAAATTTTGAAGATACCTCCCCATATTTAATCCATGTTCTTAAACCGATTCAAAATGTTGATAACCTCACAAAGTACATAAAGTAAGCACCCACATCCGTCTCCCTGAACTTATCGATAAATAGACCATAACGAGTAGTGGCTATAAAACCACTTATCATCTAATCTAATCAACATAAACATCAAGCACAAATGGTGCAAACGTAACGTTATGCATAGATATTTTAACAATATTACACAACAATCGCCTTGTTCAATATTCCGGAAATGGTATTATTTAACGAATTATTAAATCTTCAGATGTGATGCAAGCACGAGATACGGAGTGATAAGTAATGCATACAGGCCGAATATTAAAAAAAAATTATTATACGTTTGCACAAGCCGGGCCGTAGTGAATATTTTTTAAAATACATAATGCAATAAGGTGGGTCAGATTGATTAAATTATTTGCTGTGCGTCTGTTACAAGTGTCAATGCACTGAAGGAGCCTACGCATCAAAGAAACGATTGAGATGCCGGAAACCGTGTAACACAAATAAGATAGATGCACAAAAAATTGCAAACAGTACGTCCCATATTCGAGTATAACGTTAAAAACTTTTTTACCAGTTTTATGCCGATTGTCGACTTCGATTCAAAGTTGGAAAAGACATTTTTTATACCCACTTTAATAGTGCTGAAAGATGACTTTGAAGCGTGTCCAGTTATCAAACTAGATTACAAAAAAACTACATTTTTTTGGTGACCTTATAGGCTTGAAGTTTCATTGCCCCAAATATGACTTGAGCGATGTTTAAATAACCTTTAAATGTTATATTGATTTTTGGATTTGAAATTTTGCCATTAGTTTGCCTAAAAATGAAACGCATTCAAATCTTATCAACTCTATTGGTGTTGCCTCGTACAGCAGGTAACGTTCCTTTCTATTGCCATTTTGCAACACAGGAAATGGGCAAATTGATAATACTAATTTTTTTTATATCAAAAAATGTAATTTCAACCAACGTACAAGCATTTTTTAACATATTTATAAATGTTTAAATCAAAGACAGTTCTAATGAAATGTGATGTAATTTTTAACAGAGCCCGTAATATTCTACAAAACTGAATGAGACAGGGAGATATCCTCACTCTACCATTACGATTAAAATTGGAAACTGATAACTAGATTATTTTTTTATACATTTTTTCTTTACTGCCTTTTACTTAACCAATATTTTCATTATATTTTCCTAAAAACAGAAAGGTTAAAAGTAGTCTACTACCATATTACAGAAAGACTACTACAATAGCTTTAAATGAAGACTTGCTCTATCTGTTTACATGAGTCGTCTCAAAAATTACAATAGAAAAAAATAGACTTTCAACGAATGAACCAGATTAATGTTAGATTCAAGTTATATTTTCCCGAAAACAGAAAGTTTGGGAGTAGTCTACTACCATATTACAGAAAGACTACTACAAAAGCTTTAAATGAAGACTCACTCTGTCTGTTTACATGAGTCATCTCAAAAATTACAATAGAACAAAAATATAGTCTTTCAACGAATGAACCAGATTAATGTTAGATTCAAATTTTATTTTCCTAAAAACAGAAAGCTTAGGAATAGTCTACTACCATATTACAGAAAGACTACTACAAAAGCTTTAAATGAAGACTCGCTCGGTCTGTTTACATGAGTCATCTCAAAAATTACAATAGAAAAATTATAGACTTTCAACGAATGAACCAGATTAATGTTAGATTCAAGTTATATTTTCCTAAAAACAGAAAGTTTAAGAGTAGTCTACTACCATATTACAAAAAGACTACTACAATAACTTTAAATGAAGTCTCACTCTATCTGTTTACATGAGTCATCTCAAAAATTACAATAGAAAAAATATAGACTTTCAATGAATGAACCAGATTAATGTTAGATTCAAGTTTTAATCGTAACATTAGATGAACCTAACATTACAATTGTTACGATTTCATATTGTAAATGCAAAATGGTTTTTGGAGTTTACTCCTTAAGTATCAATTTTCATATATAGCGCACGGTATGAAGTTTTATTGGGAATAAAATCAGAAGTTCAGAGCGTACAAAGCTCAGAGCGTTAAAAAATGTGTAACCATTAGGTGGCCTCTTCGTGCAACATTTCTGCACACCTTTAGAGTGAGATATCAATATGTTCATTTGGCATTTTCTTATGGCGTAATCACAATAACAGAGTGTGACACAAATATTGGCATTTTCTTATGGGCGTAATCGCAATGACGGAGTGTGACACATATACTGGCATTTTCTTATAGCATAATCGCAATGACGGTGTGTGACAAACATAGTTTACTATCGTTCGCTTGTATCAAGATGTAATCATTAAATGTGGTTATGTGTGAATATTTGGTGTCTTCTATTCTACAAAATTAAAAAGTCTCTTTTAATTTTAACTTCTTAGTTTGACATTACTAAATGTTTTTAATTTTGTTGTATAAATTTGATCTTATTCATTTGTGTTTAATCTATAATGATATAGATTTTTATATTTATATACAGTGTTACATATTTTATACATTCCAAGATAATCCTACTTAAGGAATAAACGCCAGTCATGCGTCGGAGCTTATATGCATAATTTTTTCCCAAGTTAGTCAAGTTATCATCTCAGAACAGTAGAAAATTTCTTAAGGATTAATAAAAAAAACTTCTCTTCGGATGCTGCTAGATGACGCAACGGCTATTTTGTGTAAGCAACTTTTTTGTTAAATCACTACCTACGGAATAGGAAATTCGGCCGTTAATCAATTTTACCCAGTCAGAATTACAACTATGTAATAGCCGATAATTACATATGTTTACCCCTTTTTATTGATAATTCTATTTCAAAACAAAATTGTTATGTGTTAAAGCATCTGAAATATAAAATAACATACCCTGATACCCCACTTTGTTCTTTATCCCCAATATTTGGTGAAGGGTAAGCAATGATATCACTATTAATTAATTGTTTAATAGCACTATTAAACTATTTTATTTTATTACTAATATATTATTATATTACTAATATTTGTTATATTACTAATATTTATTATATTAATAATATTATTATTATATTACTGATATACTAGCGTGACCCGTGCGAAGTCTTCGCATTATAAATTATTCAACTCAATTTAATAAATCAAAATTGATTGCAGGTATTCAATTCATTTCTAATTTTGCACACTGCTTATTACGGTTTTATTCCATTATGAAGCTCAGATGACAGATTAAACAAATATTTTACTAAAATTGACATATAGAGGCGCAAGTATCAAAAGCATTGAGCTAAAGCGCCACTTTATTTATACGTGAGTGGATTTGAAATTAAACAAAAATTTTACCGACCGTCAATCATATTGACGTTGAGCCGTTAGATGGCAGCGTTACTGTTTTGTGTATATAATTTTAATAATTAATTAATTTTCAAAAACAATAGCAATAATAAATTTTTTAGTTGTGGATGCCGGTAGAGCAAGCAATTATCTATAAAATGATATATAATTTATGTGGATTAGTTGTGAGGTTTTTTCTAAAAAGGGAGAGTAACATCTTAACCTTAGCATATTAATATATATGATGATGATGATGATTATTTTATTACTAATAATAAATATTATGTTACTAATATTGTTATTTTATTACTAATATTGATATAGGTAACAAAAATACCTCTTGCTTCTGCATTTTATCTTGCTCTTGCAGCCGTGCCAGTATATCGTGCATAGCCGTCTGCAGCACCATCCCGCCCATCACCAGCTCGTCTAGCACCTGATGCGCCGCATCCGCATGGAAGATCAAGTCCAACTCGCACACATTCTCGAAGCATTTATCTAAAGTCTCTACGAAGACCTGAGCATTAAATTATATTCATATAGTTATTCCAAAAATTAAACGTCGGCCTTTTGAAAATGAAACTTAATTTTTATTGATAGACTCAGATAATTTGACAGTATTTCGCCAGCCAGTAACACTATATTTACGACATCTATCAATCAATTTACATTTGTACTTCCATAATGCTATCTGCAATTTTTTTCGGTTTTATGTGGCTTTTTTCAACATTGAAAAATAAAAATAAGACTTAAAAAGAAAGAAGAAAAAATAAAGTCCTTAAAATTTTTATTTAAGTCGACAATCGGATATATATAAAATCTTGTATTTTTTTTAAAGTCAGATTATTAACTGACTTAATTTTTCATAATAGTTCGTCAATGCTATTTCTACAAAACTCTTTAAATCAGCATGATGAAACAATAAACAGATTGTGTTAGAACTCATTATATCTTCCATATACAGCAACTCGGGGGCCTATAGATTTGTCAAAAAAAAACTCTCTACAAGCACACAAGCCAAAACTCGAAATGAGCGAAGACATTCATTATAACAACACAGAATGAATGTTAATATCAGCAAATACTATAGACATTATATAGTAATTGATATCAATTAACAATACAGTAGTTGATTCATTCTAAATTTTGATATTTTTCGTACAACATTGTGAAATATAAGTTAATTAAAAACCAGTCTTGAAAAAAATTCAAAAATTGATTGAAAAATAAGCCAGTTGTAGGCTTCTAAATTTTAAGTAATGGAGAGAGTTGGGTATATACCTGTCTCTTTTCCTCTCGTAGAATATAATGTGCAATATTAAAAATGACCTCACAACACAGTATTGTCGTCCTTCTCTAAAGGTTAAATTTAAACTTTTATAACACGGTCAATTTTAAAGGTTGTTAAAAAAATTTTTCACTCTTCATCAGCTTGTACCTTGAAATTATGATTATTGAATTAAAAAAAATTTACTCAAATACTCAATTCATTTTTAATTAATTTGGGTAATGGCTACACAACATAAAAAAATCAATATTTATTATATTTTGTAATTGTTTCTAAAAAGTTATTATGTACTTTATTACATTCTAAACGTTATTTTTATTACTTATTAAAAATTATTTATATATTAAAAACAAAATACATTCCTGTTTACGAAAATAGCTTTTTCTTCCATAATATTATACAAGTTTTGTTTTATTTTATGGTTTTTCTTGATTTTCAATTGGTGAATTTTCTGCCTTTTTATATGCTAAATTTTGTATCAACTGTTTCAAAATTATATTCTAATTCCGTAATTCCAGAAGGAATTGCAAAGCACATATGGTATTATTCATGTTGTTCTGTAATATAATAAAATTATTTTTATACTATATAATCTAACTGCAATGTTATTAATCTGAAATGGTATTAATCTGCAATGTTATTAATCTGCAATGTTATTCATCTGCAATGTTATTAATCTGAAATGTCATTAATCTGCAATGTTATTAATCTGCAATATTATTAATCTGAAATGTTATTAATGTGAAATGTTATTAATCTGAAATGTTATTAATCTGAAATTTTATTAATCTGCAATGTTATTAATCTGCAATGTTATTAATCTGAAATGTTATTAATCTGAAATGTTATTAATCTGAAAAATTATTAATATGCAATGTTATTAATCTGAAATGTTATTAATATGTAATGTTATTAATCTACAATGTTATTAATCTGAAATGTTATTAATCTGAAATGTTATTAATCTGAAATGTTATTAATCTGAAATGTTATTAATCTGAAATGTTATTAATCTGAAATGTTATTAATCTGAAATGTTATTAATCTGAAATGTTATTAATCTGAAATATTATTAATCTGAAATGTTATCAATCTGCAATGTTATTAATCTGCAATGTTATTAATCTGCAATGTTATTAATCTGAAATGTTATTAATCCTTCACAGCACAAGAATATTATTTTTAAATTTTGTTGTTGACGTTAGGTGAGAAGAGGTGTATAAATAACGGGAAATTAAAAATTAATATGTAATATAAAAAAGGTATTTATTTTTGGAAAAAAACATTGTGATACAGACCGCATCATGGTTTCAAAAGTTAGGAAGTATGAAAAATCAAATTTTTAAACAGTTATCATTCTTGTTAAAACATAAAGCCACAAAGCAAAACAGAATGTGAAAAAGATGGCATCCTTTTCACATTCTGTTTCGGCTGTCCACACATCCTAGAAGTTTGCATCTTATCCTTTTTACAATCCTTACAGGCCAGTACCACAACTGATCCAATCTGAATTCTTTTGGTGAGATATAGTTTCGGCTGTGACAGCACATCCTGGAAGTTTGGATCTTATCCTTTTCACAGTCCTTACAGGCCAGTACCACAACTGATCCAATCTGAATTCTTTTGGTGAGATATAGTTTCGGCTGTGACAGCACGTCCTGGAAATTTACATCTTATCCTTTTTACAGTCCTTACAGCCCAGTACCACAACTGATCCAATCCGAATTCTTTTAGTGAGATATACCGATATGGACCTTTCTTTTTTGTCCTGGATAAGGGCATCTACTAGTACGCTGCAGCCAGTTTGTCGTCTTATTTTCGATTAAAGTCCCAGCAATTTTTATTCGGAAATCAATAATTTTCGTGTAAGCATGAATATTTCAATATAATAGCCAAGCATTACACATGGTCATATCAAGGAATGGTAAATATAGTCGTATGACCAAACGTAAAATAACAAATGTATTCTGCCACAATAAAAGGCTGTTCCACAGTAATGCGTTGCTTTTGTGACTTGTCAAATCTAGTTAAGACAAATGTGGCATTTTTACCAGTAAAGTCAGATACTAGGTTGACAATGTTATTATCTCTCCAGGACACTAGGGATATGTTAATTCCGTTATAGCTTGCGTCCTGTTCGATTGATGTCGCTCTACGCTGTTTATTATCTGTTTTTCTTCTAGAAGGTTGTAGTTAGGAATGTGGTTTCTTCTAACAGTGTCCAAAGCTAAAATACCACAGTGCGATAAGAATTCAATCAAGTGTAAGGAGAGTAGCTGTCAAAGAACAGTCGATAGTTTTGGTTAGTAAGTATATCTCTAGCGAGTCGAACACTGGCAAGTAGATTTTGCACCCAATTGAGGCTCACCATCTAAACCTCAAACTTGTAACCATATCCACTTACACCACAAATTATAAACAGCTTGAAACCCAATTTGTGGGTTTGTCAGACAAATATTGCTTTAATGCACTTCGAGCTTTAGTAGATTGTTTGTCAACAGACAAATGTAGTTCAAAGGATACTCTTGCGAAGTTTCGATTCAGTTTCTTAATCATCAGTCGGATTATATACAACTGATCAGAATTTGGCTAACCATATGTTATCATTTCCGAGTTATCATTGAAGTGTAAAACGTGTCTCAGAATCTGGAAACGTTTTAGCATCATAGCCTCAAGTATGGGCATAGCCATATTTCTCTGACCAATACATTCGTACATTATGTATATAAATCATAGACACGAAATAAATAATTCCTACAAAGTATCTTATTTCCTGGCTTGTAACATTTAGAGGTTTACTGGCATCATTTGCACACTGTACAGGCTTGTTTCGTCTCTTATGAGGTTGATAATGTCATCAGTGAATAAATAAGAGAATACATCATAAGGCGTCTGCAATTCTAGTGTTTCACTTGGTAAGTTTGAGGATCCCCGGAACCTCATCTGGTCTTAAGTTTTTAATTTTCCATATAATATATATCTTAGGAATATGTGGGCTGCCTGCAGTGGCTGCAAATTGGTTCTTTGACCTGGCAGGCATTGGTCTCAGAATTTGATGGCAAGATGTCATTATCGTAATCTCCTGGGTTTGACACATCTTGTTCCAATACCTATGCTGGATCAACTACAATACCATCATCATCTGAGTACTCTAAGTCATTCTCACTATTGTTCCATTGCCTCAGAATATTTGCCAATTTCTCAGACCTCAGAGGTGGAAGACTCGAACTCAAATGTGGGAGCCTCCGACTCATATTATGGCTGAAAGAAAAAAGATACATATCCGACACAAAGTAATAAAATATAATACTTTAGCGCAATGATGCATTACTACATCACAACAAAACAGCAACCTATCTCTATAAATATAATAAAAAACATTTGGATTACATCAAATTAATAAAAATCAATATCCTACCTTTACTCCACAACAATTTCAGCTGGATATTTTCAGTATTACTAATAAAATAAAACAATTAAATCGTGAGTGAAGTAAACAAACTGGTTGTGACAGGTTCCTCACATTGAATCACCATAAAATACAAGTAACGCCATCTAGAAGAAAAGAGTGTGACCAGTTCGATAGAAATGGTTTGATGTAGACGTGCATTGCTGCATTTTAAGATGCTTAGTCATTTGTTTGAACTACTTCGCAAGTTAGAATGGTACGATGCAGAAATGCAATTCAATGCCATAAAGGGTTAATTTTTGTATATTATATATAAACTGTATACTTAATTAAAAAATTATGTGAGTTACATTTATATCACAGAATAGTAATAACAATCATTATTTTAAATTAAAAAAAAATGATATAATGTATAATCAAATTAGGTATAAATAAATTGTTAACAATAGAGAAGTTTCACTTCGAACGTGTGGCCCTACATTCTCTTATAATTTATACACATTTTACAGCAAAACAAATAATTACTAATTATAGAATTTTAAAACTTCAATACCACCATTTAATATCTATTATAATAATATTCAAATTGGTTTTTAATCACTATTCCCAAGCTACCACCTGGGTTGTCTCAAGACCTTGCCTGTGACCCCTAACAACCCATCGCACACTGCAGAAGTATGCAAGGACCTTCGAAGGTCCTCAATAGTGTCCTTTATACACAAGCGCTTTCACTCAACAAAAGTTAAGGACAGTCCCTACTAAATGAGGCATTTAGCACCTCTATTTTTTTTGAAAACATTTTTTATGCTAATGCACTAAATGCATCAAAGACTAGGCCAGTCTCAACTAAGTTAGGGTGACTAATGACACCCTATCCTAAAGCTTCACTTGATTCTACTCTACTATATTGATGTATGCTCTCAATCAAACTTCTACATACATCGTCTTGTTCATTGCAGTCAAATTTCAAGTTGTGATTCACATCCGCATCTTGAATCCACAGGAAAATGCTGAACTATTTCAAAAAGCCAAACGAAATAAGCTGGAACAGCGAAGTGTAATAGTCGCTGTGGAGCCTCTATCCAACCACTCGAAAACATCAAGGAAGTACAATTAATAGTCTCACCCTTTGAATTAGGGTAAGTCCACCCCAATGAGCACAGACAATACGAGAATATGTCTCTTTCTAACATGAAGGGGTTCATTTTCTACAAACTCAAAGCGCAACGGATCCTCAGAGAAACTCCTGCCCTGGGCCAAGCTAAAATTAGCCATACATTCCATGATTGTGAGGTTGACATACAAAGGATCTATCCAAATAAGTAGCCATCGGTTAAGCAGATTCTATATGCTTTAGTCAGAATCATAAGCGGTGTGCGCACAAGATGTCCACCAGACATTATCAAATGCACCCAATATGTCCCGGAAAATTACCTAGCATGTATTTATCTGGGCATGCGTCTACCCAGAAGAAAACGATTTTTAAGTCAAGTCAGTAACACTTTTTTGAAGTATGTATTGTGAAGGCGGAAATTGAGACTATGAAAAAAGTTTACTATTTAACAATATGGTAAACTTTTTTTTTATTCGTCTGCCTTTGTGCCAAGTATAACTCAAGAAATGTTATGTAGCATCCGTAGAAATGGTTTAGTAAAAGAAACCTTCAGTTTTGCAGCTCACCTTTAAGAAGCATCTAGAATAATAACATGATACTCATCACAAATATGGGAACAATACTCGCCTGAATCAAATCTTCAGTTTGCAGAAACCTTCAGTTTTGCAGCTCACCTTTAAGCAGCATCTGGAATAATAACATGATACTCATCCCAAATATGGGAGCAATACTAACCTGAATCAAATCCAGAATGCCCAGTTCGCTCTCCGACGAGTCCACGCAGAAAACAAAATACAAGGTGGCATAGTGTCGATATATTAACTTATAATCGGAACCACCAATCAGGCTATAAAAACAGAAAATAAATTCAATTGTACACATAAATTTATGAAAATAAAATAATAGAAATTGCACATATAAAAAGTTCATAAAATATATATCTTGTTTGTATGAAAAAAACAAAACAAGTATACAAATTTTAGAGCAAATCTCCATTACTCAAAAACTTCTTTTTTTTTTCTTTCTTAGTCTATACTTTTTCCTGAGTTTACAATACCTATTTTTTACTATTGCATTGGCTAATAAATAATGAGAATTCTGAAAGAAAAAAATTTATAATTTTATCTCAGTTCATTGTAACTAATCATAAATGGCTTACTACATCATTATCGACTACCCATCTTCGTATATTTTGCGAAATAGAGCAGCAACAAAACAGAATCTCGCAGTATTTAAATTAAAAAATTTACCAATAAACTCTCGGAGATGGTTACCAGAACATCAAAATTTTTTGAGAAAACCAGTTGTAAAAGATGGACACAAAGACAAGTGAAAGATTTGATATGGGTGTTTCGTTTTCCTTTTGAGATACCGAGCTCTAAAAATTAGATGGTGTAAACTTTGGTAAATAACGGTGAAGTGGAATGATTTCTTATACCAGCCCCGACCATTTTAACCGAATAATTCTTGCAATGTGCAGGCGGACGTTATTAATTTAATTGTTTATCTATTTATATACTTTAATGTATCTAATTAATACATATGCTATTTATTGCTACGAGAGCAATCTCTTACAGCCAACCAGAACACCAGTCCAGCCCTGCTCGACGAGCAACCTGGAATTAAATCCGGCCACCGCGTGCGGCGCAGTTTGATCCTTGTGATCAATCCAACACACCACAGTGACATTATCATAAAGGAAGAAAATTTTGTCGTATTATGGATTTTTCTAACAGAATTCAAGACCTAAATTTTAAAGATGACTGCAGTACACTCGTGATGTAGTAGTTATATTACTAGCAAGTATTTCCCAATATATGATTCCACGAATATCCCATCAAACATTTGTCAGTCTTAATACCAAAGATGTTCGTGACATACTTCAGATACACAATTGTTTAACTGGTATAAATTAGATTTGTATTTCATTAACGTGAAGGCTCAAAAGAAATGTTTGCTTTGAAAATTATAAGTCTAAAATTAAAAGTCTCACCTGCCGCCTTCCAAGAAGTTACAGACATTATCGTCTCTTTTTGACACCAGCTGGAAGGTCTCCTTTATAATTTGCTGCTGCATATCTTCATTCTGTGAACAAGGATTTGGCAACTATACACATGCTGTATTTATAGCATCTCATTATATGACATATGATACATATATATAATAATAAGTTACAAAAAATTAAAATAAATTAAGAGAATGACGAAAAAGTAATAACATGAGCACGGACGTATGTTCATAAAGGACAGAAGAAGTATAAAATTGCTTAGGAAAAACACCCACAAAAATAATTCAAAGCTTAAATGAATTTACCTCATAATGTTTTTTTATAGTCTTCTTGACAAATCATAAAGATTTTAATATTTTTATGGGTTAAAAATTTTACTTGAAAGTCTACAATCGTATTATTTCTGAAGTTATTTTTAAATTCCCCTGTACTCAACGTTTCCATGAGGCAAAATTGTGCAAACTTTGAAACAAAGTTCAGGCTTAAAAGTCTATGGAGATATAAAAAATATATTTTTTATCTCCTCATTAATTTGCAAAAAACTGTTTGTTTGAAGACATTTAAAAAAAAGCTAAAATATGTGTTTAATGTTGTTGTTGCACAGCATATGTCCTATGATGATGCAAGTCCTGGGATACTCTCCTTTTTAACCATATGAATGTCTAGTCTTCAACAATTCCATCCCTAAATGATAATGGTACCTATCCAGTTAAGGCCGTGATGCAATGGAGTCTTTATCACATACAATGGTGCATCAGTTATATTTGTAACATTTTACATTTTCAAGGATTTCTAGGTTAGAGTTATGCACTTTGTCCCACAGTTGGATGCCATATGTCCATATAGGTTTGATTACGTTTTTCTATCAGAGTATTTTATTAATAAAATAGAATTGAGATTTCTGGTTAATTAACCAATACATAAGTTGTTCACTTAGTGCTTTGTGTTTTGTAAATATACGCATATGTTAGATTAGGGGTCTGAAAGAATAAACTACATAATGCACGTTGACATCTTGAGGAATTTGAACGCTGTTTAGAAATACTGGAGAACATATACATTGTCTTGTAAGAATTAGGAATAACGTAAATAAAATATGAACAATGTTATATAAAAAATTATAACATTAAAAATAAACAATAATACAATTTTGTATATTTTCAAGAATCAACAAACGTAAAAAAATGTGAGCAATGTTATATACAAAATTATAGCATAAAAAATAATCAATAATACAATTTTGTATATTTTCAAGAATCAACAAATGTAAAAAAATGTGAACAATGTTATATACAAAATTATAGCATAAAAAATAATCAATTATACAATTTTGTATATTTTCAAGAATCAATAAACGTAAAAAAATTTTAACAATGTTATATACAAAATTATAGCATAAAAAATAATCAATAATACAATTTTGTATATTTTCAAGAATCAACAAACGTAAAAAAATGTGAACAATGTTATATAAAAAATTATAACATAAAAAATAATCAATAATACAATTTTGTATATTTTCAAGAATCAACAAACGTCATAAAATGTGTACAATGTTATATAAAAAATTATAGCATAAAAAATAATCAATAATACAATTTTGTATATTTTCAAGAATCAACAAACGTAAAAAAATTTGAGCAATGTTATATAAAAAATTATAGCATAAAAAATAATCCATAATACAATTTTGTATATTCTCAGGTTTTTCCCATTTGTATTTTTATAAACAGTTTAATTATATAAACATGATTAATGCACTTGCAGGAAGTTATTTAATTTATTGTTAGATGTGTTTACTTTTCAAACTAGTGTGCGACTCTAATTCATTAGCTTTAGAGAAAGATACAGAATACACAAATTTACTAACAAATGCCATTAAGTAAACAAATATAAGCAAATAAAATAGATGCCCGCTTCCAAATAAAATAGACATGAAAATTCCTGTAAAATAATATAACATTTTCTATTATTTTGTTTTTTACACAGGTAATTATTTTAATCAGGTTACGTTGAGTAAAACATTTGGAGACTTAAAATAAATGTAAAAAGGTTTGAGACAATGCTCATCAGCAGAGAGCCAGTTCAGTATCAGATCCCCAACCAAGGGAAACTTTTGCAACAGGTACACGATTATGTAATACATCAGGACAAATATACAAATGGAAAAATTGACATAGAATTAAAAGCCACGAACAGAGCTGTAGGTACACTGTAGACAGCGTTGAGCAAAATTCTTTTCAGGGAAACGTCAGTAGTAATTTTGACCTCTACCTACAATCTGGTTCTCCCATATGGATGTGTATCGTGCCGATTCAAGCCAAGATTACCTTTGTCAAGTAAAATGCAAAATGAAACCCGTCCATGTTAGAAACCAAACTATTTGTTTAAACTTTCAATCCTACCCACTCAAGTCCACGCTTGATGGAGCCAAACTGTGTTGGTTAGGTCATGTCAGCTGGATGCCTCCTGAGAAGTTACCGTACCTTGCCAACAGGCAAAAGGGGCCGAAGAAGTATGATGTTAATAGAGATCATCCAGGTCCAACTCTCTACCCCTCAGGAGTGCTAAGAAGAAGGATAGACTTGGGTGGCTCTACATAGGCTCGACAATTCACCCAGAACAGAACAGTGTGGCACCAACTAGCCTTGACACCCACTGGGAGTAGAAAACGGTGATCAAGAATAGTAAAACGTGATGTTGAATTCATGTTTGCTTGTATAAAAATTCCTAGTAACAAATTTCGTGATTCTGTCTATTTTTTTTGTAATAGCGATTACTTAACCTGATGAAAATATTTAAAACACTAATATTTCACAATTTTTTTTACTGTTCAAAAAAAAGAAAGTTTTCAATTAAACTACACTAGACTTTTAATTATTATAAATGATACAGAATAGAATAATATATTTTGCATGTCGTTTAATTTGTAGTAGTTCTAACTAACATGCTTAAAAGAACCTGTGAAAACCAACGTAATACAATTGTAGTTATTACCTTTAAAAAAGGAGTCATTATTTATTCCTCTATATTCCAAATAATAATATTTCATTCCACACAACTATAAAAGTTGTTATAAAAATGTGAAAATCAAAGTAATACAATTGTAGTTATTACCTTTAAAAAAGGAGTCATTATTTATTCCTCTATATTCCAAATAATAATATTTCATTCCACACAACTATAAAAGTTGTTATAAAAATGTTATAATTTGTGGGTATTCCTAATTTTGTTAATAATGTGCAATAATTTGTGTAAAGTTAAATGTTAAGTGAAAGTTTTTCTTGTTAATATTTCTGTAACAAAAGACACGTCACATACCCTCAAGGATTTTGTCGATAAAACTACCCGCTGACGAAATATGTAGAAAGTTTTAGAAAATATTACCAGATTCAGGATCAAAAGGAATATTAAGAGCTAGATGTAATAAAACTTGTCTTTCTTGTTTACATACTGTCGTCGGACATTTCAAAGTTTTTTGAGACACTGTTCTCCGCAATGTGTAATTTCTCTGATTAGTTAATAAAGAAATTAATTTTAAGTATTTTACATACTGACAAGTGTACCTTCAGCGCACTATTATCTACAGCGCCTATTATTAATAGTGTAAAATTATAAAATGCCCAAAACGTCTTATGGTCTATCCATACAGCGGGTGGAACGGAACGGCGATGGCTATTTCACATACAACGTGCTCGAGACAACGCACTTGATGTGACGTCATTGTGTGACATCTTTTGTACATTACAATACAACACGGCAAAACATGCCATTGTCCCGTACCTCTCCCAACTGTGCGACAGAGTCATTAATATGTGGCAATTTAGTACCCGCTTGTAAAATATAATATAAAAATATTTATTAATATAAAAGGATTTATCATCATGAATACTTACAACAAAAAATTAAAAAGGACAGTTCAAAATGCGCATATATCATATGATTCGCTTATGAAACCTAATTGAAAACTGTATTAAGCATGGACTTGAGTGGGTAGGATTGAAAGTTTAAACAAATGGTTCGGTTTCTAACACGGTCGCGTTTTATTTTGCCTTGTACCACACTGTATTGCAACTCAGAAACCGCTGTACTGATCGAGATGAAATTTTATATATATACATAGATAGAGCTTCCTATTATGGTAACAAATTTGAAAATTTATTTAAACATATATTCGACGAAAATTATTTGGATATATCACATCTTGTCCATGTGATATAAAAACAGATATCTTGTTTAACCTTAAGCTTTATTATCTTCAAAACCTTAAGCTTTATCATCTTGAAAAACTGAATAAATTTTTCAACAATTTTACCTATGTAAAAGTATATAATATTGAAAACAACGGAATGACAATCGATATTTAATATATTCTCTTTTTCTAAGTTTGATTTCTCGCTTATCTCTACACTTAATTAACATTATTTTATTTTTGTGTCTGGCCATAAAGTAACCTTTTTTGAGTTAACGCTTTTTGAAGTGAAACTTCTTTTGAATCGTTGCGATTTGAAACTCTATGAAATGAAAATGCATCACGACAAAGAGACAAGTGAAACTTCTTTAGAATCATTGTGATTTGAAACTCTATGAAATGAAAATGCGTCACGACAAAGAGACAAGTGAAACGTCTCTAGAATCATTGTGATTTGAAACTCTATGAAATGAAAATGCGACACGACAAAGAAACAAGTGAAATGTCTTTAGATTCATTGTGATTTGAAACTCGATGAAACGAAAATGTGTCACGAAAAAGAGACAAGTGAAACTTCTTTAGAATCATTGTGATTTGAAACTCTATGAAATGAAAATGCGTCACGGCAAAGAGACAAGTGAAACGTCTTTAGAATCATTGTGATTTGAAACTCTATGAAACGAAAATGCGACACGACAAAGAAACAAGTGAAATGTCTTTAGAATCATTGTGATTTGAAACTCGATGAAACGAAAATGCGTCACGAAAAAGAGACAAGTGAAACTTCTTTAGAATCATTGTGATTTGAAACTCTATGAAATGAAAATGCGTCACGACAAAGAGACAAGTGAAACGTCTTTAGAATCATTGTGATTTGAAACTCTATGAAATGAAAATGCGTCACGACAAAGAGACAAGTGAAACGTCTTTAGAATCATTGTGATTTGAAACTCTATGAAATGAAAATGCGTCACGACAAAGAGACAAGTGAAACGTCTTTAGAATCATTGTGATTTGAAACTCGACGAAACGAAAATGCATCATGACAAAGAAACAAGTGAAGCTTCTTTAGAATCGTTGTGATTTGAATTTTAGGTCTCCTCTTTGTGCCATATTTCATAGTATTTCCCTCTCGTCTACTAAGCATTGTACATATGTGTGCGTCTGTATATTGCCGAGCTAAAGCGAGACAGCAAGCTTCAGTGTGTATCTATATTGAACACTATCTAATACTTCTTCTGGTCCGAGCATTGTACGTGTGTATGTTAGTATATGTGTTAATACATGTATTATTTTTGTGTATTTTTCTTTGTGTGAATAAATAAGTACTTGAATACTGAAAAGATTCA
Source organism: Druceiella hillmani (assembly GCA_039881145.1). Classification (NCBI taxonomy): domain Eukaryota; kingdom Metazoa; phylum Arthropoda; class Insecta; order Lepidoptera; family Hepialidae; genus Druceiella; species Druceiella hillmani. Next base: position 4,979,120 of record JAYKKI010000064.1, read on the forward strand.
CTTCTACCGTGAATTGTACACACACAATTTAACTTTTTTTATTTCTTGTAGTAAATCCACTCTGTTCTTCTTAAAAAACTAACACTTTTTTGTGTGTGCTACCTAACACTGCTACCACTGTTACCTAACACTTAATATCAACTGTCCTGATACACTTGCAAACGAGATTTACTGATAGCCCTCAACCGAAGTTAAATTTTTGGTCTGAGAGCCAACTTGTTAAAACCACAATCATTATTTAAAAAACCCATAAAGCAAAAAATTCTGAACAATGCTGAAATATCTTGCACATATTAATCGCAAGTGTCCAAAATTGATTTGGTTTTAAACTAGAAAGCTTATTAAACTGTTTAAAGTGTGCATTATTCAAAACTGTAAACAATTGTTGGTGTCAGCACTCATTTCGTCGGGTTTGTATTATTACTCTATCGCCTACAGCAGACAGCTGAATTTCCAGCAATGGCCAAGTGTCCCGCAACTAAATAGCACCCATCCTATTTTGCTACTATGGGACAAAACACACTGAGCAACTACTAATATTTTCACTAAACTTTAACAATTATGTTCCATGTGATTAATTCTCAATTAGCAGACGGATTAAAAATACAGCTTTATGAAATCATATTAAACTGAAAAACGAGGGAGTCTTTAATCAAGGTGGTGTTATGAAATCCAATGCCGCTTAAAAGAAAATCATGAAAAATGTCTCACAAACATATTATGTTGACACAGTTTAAATATTTAATTAAATACATACTAGCGTGACCCGTGCGAAGTCTTCGCATTATTATTTATTCCATTATGAAGCTCAGATGACAGATCAAACAAATATTTTACTAAAATTGACATATAGAGGCGCAAGTATCAAAAGCATTGAGCTAAAGCGCCACTTTATTTATACGTGAGTGGATTTGAAATTAAACAAAAATTTTACCGACCATCAATCATATTGACGTTGAGCCGTTAGATGGCAGCATTGCTGTTTTGTGTATATAATTTTAATAATTAATTCATTTGCAAAAACAATAGCAATAATAAATTTTTTAGTTGTGGATGCCGGTAGAGCAAGCAATTATCTATAAAATGATATATAATTTATGTGGATTAGTTGTGAGGTTTTTTCTAAAAAGGGAGAGTAACATCTTAAAACCTTAGCGTATTAATATATATGATGATGATTCTATAACATCTGCAGTTGTCCCTTGTTTAGATTTCTATAGACAATATTTAAACAAAAACTTACCATTCTTTTACGCAATGAAACTTTGTTTTTTCTGAAAGTATTGTCATAAAAGATAAATCTGAATATGTTATTACAATAGACCAAAATAACAATTTACTGCTTATTTTCAAAGTACAGACATGAACAAGTATAATTCCGAAATCCATTTATGTGACAAACCAAAGAACTTTGTGAAGGAAAAATTTTGGATTTATATTCTTTTAACATGTGGCAACACTGTTTTTCAAAATGGCCGACAGTGCATAATCCTATTCAATATATGAGTAACTATGCGATTTTGGAAATTTAAAATTCAAATAAGTGAATGTACAATCGATATTATCCATCATAGACTTAAAAATTATTCCATAAAGAAATATATATTCAGAAATTAAATCGATTTTCGTCATGTCTTGTATGACAAATCACCTGCATTTTCTAAATTTAACACCAATGTCCAAAATTGCCTAACGTGATTCAATTTTTTATACAGGTTAAAACGGTCTAGACATCCAAGATATCGCATGGATGTTGAATTTTTTTAAATGTTTAGGACGAAGAGTATTCCGAATGTCCTTATGTTATTCTATATGTCAATCAAGTAAAAGTATAACCATCTGCATCCTCAATTAGATGGGTAAAACAGGTATGATAGAATGCCACATTATATAATTATGCTGATACAGTGCACCATTATGTCGCATGCAATTTACTCTCGCACTCTGTATGGAGGATAACTATGCACTCCGATTCCACTGACACGTACATTCATAATCATATATCAAATATGTCCATAAATCCTCAGAAATTAGTCACATTTCCATACTTTTAACATATACTTGAAATGACTACTACCATCGAAAAAGGTTTAGGAGCAGAATAAAACAAGATTTGTGAATAGTTAGTAAAAAGTAAAGAATTAAATAAATCAAAGTATATAAAAACAGTAAAAATATATGATAAATTATGAAAAGTAAATATAAACATCCTAGACGCCTTAGATATAAGTAAAAACTCATAAGAAAAAAACGCATATGTCGATCACGGTATTTATAATCGCAACTTGCTTTTCCTATAAAAAGAACTATAAAAAGTTTTGATATTTATTAAAGAGTTATATATAAACACATTATTTTAAAAACGCAATGTAAATAGACGAATTAAAATATACTTCCCGATATGAAAAAATGAGCTATCATCTATCGCTAACAATACATATAACATCTTATAATTACAGGTCTAACAGCATATACATAAATGTTTTATAACTTAACGATAAATAACTAATTTTCTCATTATCAGCAATGCATGAAGTCAAATAAATAAAATAGGTGTACGTACAAAGTATTGGTAAAATTTAGATAGCCTCGGTTTTCCATGATTGTTGAATACCAAAATCGCTTTAATCATTATTAGGTAATTATTTCACTATCTAAACTATTTGTTAATACGTTTGCGTATTAAAACTACATACAAAATTATCACAAATATTGATACTAGTGCGAGTTGAAAGATAGGGTTTGACGTTTTCTTTCAATACAAACCCAAACGTATGGACATTGACTGTCAAAATGTATATGATGATAATTAATTAAGACGAATTGCGTGTTCGTGAAAGCTTCGCAATCTGGCTACAAGGAATTGTATTGTGTAGTGTCCATTATTAAAAGAGTTTGCGGTTTCCTCTGGTTTTATTTAATTCCCGACCATATGGCTATATGAAGTCGTTTTAATACGAAAATTTAAAAAATATATTAAAACTTAAATTTTTAAATATAATATGTTTAATCGTCTTCGGAGACTTATTTTTCGTAAATATAAAAATAATTTTTTTGAAATATAAATTAAATGGTAACAACTTGGCATTAGCCATCTTGTCGAATATTTACAGATAAGGTAACTACTCAACTAGGAATAAGTTGTTAGCAATGTAGCAGCTTATTTAGTTATTTTTTTCTGATTGTGATTCTTTTTTTCTCTCTTTGTTCTCTAACTGCTAGCACACTATACAAAATACCCTCGCTTTCTCTGCGAATGGAATATTCGAGACAGAGGACATCGAGAAAGAATGGCCACCACGAACTGAACTAGTTCGTGAAACTAAAAATGTTTCGAGAGAAAATTTAGTCCCCCGGAAAATAAGTTTTGTTACCTCCTTTACACATAAAATTGGAAATGATGAAACAATTTGCGAAAGCGCTGAATAAAGAAAGAGAAGATTTTAAATATCTACACAAAATGTTTACATCTCTATTTGAAATTAAAGTGAAAGAAGGTATTTCCGTTGACCCTGACATAAGAAAATTGATGAAAGATACAACTTTCTATGAAAAATTAGAAGAAATTGAGTTAGATCCCTGGAAATCTTTTAAGGAAATAGTGCATAATTTCCTAGGAAATCATAAAGTCGAAATTATAAGGACATTGTGATGAAAATGATTGGAAATTTCGGAATAATGGGACGTTCGATGAGCATTAAACTTCACTTCCTTAATTTGCACTTGAACTACTTTCCTGATAACTTGGGAACTGTAAGTGAAGAGCAAGGTAAAAGATATCATCAGGATTTGAAAGAGATGGAGCATCACTATTAGGAACGATGGAATAAAAGGATGATGGCAGACTATTGTTGATTGCTAAAGCGAGATAATCTAAATCGGACTTTTAAGCGAAAATCTCACAATCAGAGCTTTGGTGAAAAAGAACAAGATACCGCAAAAGTATTTAATATTTCTAATTTATTTATTAAGGTTATTTAAATGTATTTATAATATTTTAAGTCATGTAACTGTTTTTTACAGTAATATAAATTTTGTACTTAGTAAAATTGTTTTTTTTTACGATTTCATACAAAGAGGTTTTCCAAAAAAACTGAGGGTGGTGCACACCAAATATAATAATCAGCGCATCAAAATACCCTAAGATCAGCTTTCAAATCCAAAAAAGAAAATTTAAATTTGCAGACCTTTGTTATTTTATTATGGAAATATTTTTCGTTCTACTTCTGTTTATTATCGCAAAATTTGTAATAAAATTTTGGACTCAATTGTCTTATAATTAAAATGACAATATTTTCTTCCTAAGAATTTCTTTTTTGTCAATTAATATGTGTTGTATATTTATTAGTAGTTAATGTTATGTTAATTTTATAATAACTGTTTTTTCGCCTGAAACTTACTACAACATTTGAAAAATAATAAATGGTACACCATGCTATGAAATATGTTATTAAAAATACAATAGATTCAAAAATTGGATTGAGAATATGATTTGTTAGGACTAAAATAAATTTAAAAAATCCATTAGCCTATATTTAATGTCAAATACGTTTCATAAAAAGAAAACTATTTTGGTTCTTAGAGACTATTATAAAAAATATTTTCATTTCAGCACCGTCTATCCAATGTAATCGTTGACAAAATTATATAATTAGATTATTCTAATCATAAATGTTGACACAATTACTCGTCGGTGGAATTTCCCATACCGTTATTATATATACATACCTTTGTTTTATTAAACCTCTTAACCATACTTGAAAAGAAATGAGAGATCCCGTGTCAGATGCTTAGAGATTGTTTATCTTAAAAACATGCTTATCAAATCAGCACGGCCATTTTAGTACAGTACTCAAATCCTCCAATTGATGAACACGTGTAAGTTCAGTACGTACGACGTGAACACGCAACGACAGTGTCGGTAATTACTTATAGTTCTGACGTCTAGCCGCTAGAGTGCCGCCTGTTTCGACATATCAGGTAAAGAAGAATTGTTTCTTTAGTTTGTAAAAAAACGGAGGTGTTACTCTGTATCTCCTATTTAATTACTTTAATTATGAAATTCTTTCATTATTATACATTATATTGTATATCAATTTTTAAAAATGTTACATAAACATATATTGCCATTATCGTGTGATTTAAAATGTTTATATTACATTATATGCAAATTAAAAATGTGGATCTTATTATTACTAGCTTTTTATTTTTATGTAAAGAGGATTTTTATGCAGGTTCTGGGCATTTCATTTTATCGGTAGTATCTAAAATATTGAAATGAAAAGATTTTTTTAATATCGGTGTTAACATTAGTCCATGATGCGATATTAAGAGATTTATAGGTTAAAATGGATCGGTAGAAATCAATCTATTCTAGATCCAAGTTTCGACATGTCTCGATTAAAAAAACAAACAGGTTGTCAATTCTGCATGTTTTTTTCTGTTACAAAATATTTCGGAATAAGTGAATCATTCATAAGAGACCTTGCAACTATTTATGCAATCTGTATGCATAGAAAAAATTGGCAGTCATTACAATGTGACTCGCACAATGTTTAGATGTGCAGGAGATTATACAGTTTGGTTTAGTTTACAGTATTATGAGAATAATACTGTCTGCGAATAAGAGAAATAAAATGGCTCTAAAATTTGTTCTTTGAAAAATCATTATAACTGACGGACATATTTCCGAAAACTTCATGACGGAATATAATTATCTTTTGTGTATTCGATATGAATCACCGCGTTTACACTAACGCGGTGTAGATATGGAGTTGTATCGAAGCGCGGAACGCGATTTTATAAAGAATTAGACAAGAGCCCAGATAAATGTCGCGTTAGATTATTATTTAATTTTAATAATTATAAATATAAAGCAGCAACAAATTACAATAACTTGGTCAAAATGTATGTAAACCTCAATTTTGAAATCCCTTAAAAAATCCCAATATCGTATTGTGAAGAGGTCATAGATATTAATCGTTCTCGCTCGATCTCTAAAGGTTTAAAAACGAATGAATATTGGCCCTACAGAATTTTTTCATTATTTTTATGGATCGTAATTCACTTGTTTATATTATATTTACATCTCACAAGTACACTTTAAAAATTAAGTTCCAAAAATAGCTCAATAGAGTAATGAACCAATAATATCTATATATTTTGCATCGTCAAGTAGCAAAATAAATAAGCTATTTATTGGTTCTTAACCAAAAACGGTCTTAAAAATTTTTTTTTTTATGACGAACTTAGAACCAGTTTAACAGCAATAAACTCGTCAGATCTTTAAATAGTCTGTCACAAAATAAATTAAATGATGTTAATAAATATAATTGAAAGTATTTTAATGTCGAAATATAAAAATTACAAGATTTATAATGATAATCTTTGAAAAGATATGAATATCAGTCTATTGTTTTTTAGAAAACGTGCCATAATATTGGCTTGTAACTTTTTACAATACTAACGTTTTTATACTTTGGTATTGCGAATTGGATATTATACACTGAGCTAATTTATCTTTTATAAGTTAAACAGTCATTTTATTGTATTAAAATTGCAGTTATATGCAGTTGCATCTTTAACCAACATTGGACTGATATATTTCACTTAGTAAAGCATTTGTTATACCTAATAAACATTACTCGTAATGATATAAAATGACCTGTCTGACCTTATTGAAAAGCCTGTTGAGCTGTGCATAGTGTCTTACTTTTACCTTGTTTATATTATTTCAATAAAAGGACATTCACTTGTAAGTACAATTTTTAATCACTATAAAATATAATAAAGTATATTATAGAATAAAGTAAGATTATTATAAGTAGAAATTATTACACTGAATTATTGCACCAATTTTATGTTCTAATAAAAAATGCAATGTACAAAATCTGATTTACGATTTATTTTTGCAAATATATTGAAAATAATCAATTTTATTAAAATTTATATGTTTTGTTAGTGTTTGCTTAACACGATATCGTTTCGTGAGCGAAATGTGCTAATCGTAACACGACTACCCATATTTCACGTCTCTAAACTCATTCACACTGGTGGTCACTTTGGCTTACGGCGATGTATGGTTTAAAGCCATAAGAAAAGAAAGAAAGGAGGACGCTCAGCTCACAACTACTCACAAGTCCTAAAAAAACTTTGTCAGTATTCAACTACCTATTATAGGTGGTGGATTATTTATTTTTTTTACTCACCGGTTAATATAATTAAAATGATAATACTAATGTAACCAGTGTAAAGTTATAAATAAGGATTTAAGTTATGCATAAAGTTGTGCATTCCAGTGTGTGTTAAGTGCGAGTGCAGTTATATGGTTTATGTCGACGTTATTCTTTAAGGTTAGTTTTTTTTAATCATTTTCATTGCTTCGATGTCAATCTTTCACTTTTATTCTGGTAATATATTATAGTCTCCAAATTATCAGCCGCTAATCAGTTTCTGGCCAGTTAAATGGATTTTCCTCCAGACATAACCGTTTTCCAAGTTATATTGTCATAAAAGTCAAACCCTTAGAATTTTCGCAAATAAACATTGAGTTTTATTTTTATGAAGTATTATAGTATTTTTGTTTGGCTTGTTGCACGGCAAGATTGTGTTAGCATGGTGAATACTTATCAATCTATTATGGGAAAAGTATTAGGAAAACCTTAACTGTATAATATTTTATAAAATACAACGTAAAATAGACAAATGTCGCTAACTCCTGGCCGCAGCAAGGGGTTATCGGTATCGAGTTCTAATGGTGAAAGTGTTACAGCTTGGAAGTTATTTTACTCGATATAGTATAAACAAGATTATTAATTATATTAACTGATCCTTTAAATCACTTTTTGTGCTCACTGACATCCGGCACGACTTCTTAACTCGCAAACCTATCGCAGATTTGAACTAGATTTTGACATGTGAATTTCATGAATAAATTAGTTGTGTTTGTCCCACATTACTGTCTATATTTACATCAACGAGATTTGTCGTGATTTTTTTTTAAGTTAAATATATAGCGGCATAAGAGCAGTGCAAAATAAGTGACGTTCAAACTATTTGTATACAAATTTACGCGAGTATTGTATTATAAGTGTTTATATACCGTAATTGCGTACGTCTTGTATTGTCTTGTTTCGGTACAGCGTCGCCCTAATCGTATTTATGTTATAGTTTTTTAGTTATTTCAGTTTAATTTGTCGGCAGTATCGGGTTCCTTTCAGTAAAAGTAGCCTTGCTTCGTTTTTAGTCGCGATTGGGATTAAAGTGATGTACTATGATGCATCGTTTAGTTAATTTTCGACCTGGCTGTCGGTACATCGATCTATCTATTTATATATAGATTGGTGAGAAAACTGAATGTTAAAAAAAATCGAAAGAAATGTTAATAGAACATAAAATGCGAAATGTCTTTTTTCATTGGTAATTTTTAAAATACATCAGTGTAGGATACATCTGTTGGAGCTATATTTACAATGAACTTCAGCATACACTTAAAACTTAAGTATTTAAACGCACATTTTCATTTCATTTCACATATTCGCATTCTTTGCCAAAGAAATAATACTTAAGTTGTAGCTCTATATAGTATAAAATACTTAACACCTGTAAGGCTTACCTAACGCGAAATTGGTTAATCGCTATATCTTTTTCGCGGTTAATCGCTATATTTTTTTAAAAGTGACTAATAATCGAAGGAAAACAAACAAAAAATAAAATATTAAACTGTAGAGTGAAATTAAATTAGTTTAGAACTAATTATGAAAATACTGTGCATTTTTTTAAAAAGCTTATTTATAACTGCGATAAACAGAAAACTAATGTTTGTTACATAAATATTTTCGGCAAAATTTTTTGAATAGGTTATTCTCAATGCAAGAAATTATGCATTCACACATTCATATATATTGTAAAAAGAGTGTTTAATTAAAGTATCTCTATCTTATTTTTAGTTGGTTAATATATCTTCTCCACTTTAATTAAAATTTTGGCCTCTTATTTGTAAACATCTGAAATAATAAAATAATTTGCATAAAGTAATTTAAGATGTTTTCCACATAATTTATGTTTAATGTTTCGTCATTAGCTTTTTTTCCAATCATTTAGCTTTTTTACAGTTAACACTTAAATTTAAATTGATTAAATTAACTCCTTAGAGATAATAATCACAAAAAAGTATTAAATTTTGATTTAAAAAAATGCTGCAAACATGAAGTGTTGAATGAATGTTGTTGCTTATATATCTGATAAGCTAACAATGTGAATCTTGATACGAGTATTAGGAAAAGATTGTTTTTGCAGACTAGATGTTGTATACAAATTCTTACAGGAACTCATCTATTAATATTACACCATTTTTCGCTAATCTTTCAATATGTTTCAACTATTATTGTTTATTTATTAATCAGTTGACTATTATATAGACATCTCAGTTGGTCAAAACATTTTTAAATTGTTTCACGAGCTTCTTTCAATATATTTCTAGGTTTCAAACCTTAAACGGTAGGAACAAACTATTACTGTGATGTCTAACATCTGTGTGTTCCATTTTTATGAATTTAACCATGAAACTTATGCGTTTAGCTGCAGATTAAAAAAAGCTGCAGAGTAAAAAACTAATTTTTGCATCACAAGCATAAACAAGATTTTTTTATGTCATGGAAGCATAGAGGTGAGGCTTTACTGAGTTTAAATATAGTTTTGGGATTCGACAAAATTATGAAAAATAGCATGTGATAAACACACTTGCTTTCAGATCAGACAGTCATGGATTAATTTAAAATATATTAAAATGATGTAACGAAAAAAGGAAATAATTATTATTTAATATTAACTTTATCTAACTTTTGTATGTTTTCCACGTCGATGCAGGTATAGAAATATTGAGGTTTTATTTTAACTGTTCTTATTCTGCGTGCGTTGATTATCAGGGCAACACATTTTTTTTATATCTATAACCTCGACATAGGTGCATTAACTTAATGAATATACCCATGATTGATTTCTGTTCATTACAGGTCAGCAAGATATAGTCCTATGTGTAATTTTTTATATTTTTCAAAATTGATTTAATAAATCTTCATTGGTTCTGTATTTATAATGAAGTGTTATTTTTAACGAGCGTAGAACATTGAAGGTGACTAATGAAATTAAAATAAGTTTGTTAATGGAAAGAACTGTGAATAAGTAGCAGACTGGCTGATAAGATACTATCATCGTGGCCTACCCCACGTTGGTGAGAGTTGTTGTAATGATACAGACTGATGAAATACTGTATTTTCAAGATTTTTTCATTCATAAACAGTAAATAATCTTTGTGCACACACTGATCATTGCTAGAAATTTATTTCTAGCAATATATATGCTCAGTCCAATAGGTACTACGCGCGGATTATGTGGTTGCTTGCCTTGTATCGGAAATAAGATTATAAAGCATGAACTAAAAACGATTGGATTGCTATTGTTCGCTAGACGTAAAAGCTATGTAAAACTGCGGTAAAACGATTTTGGAAATTCTGCAATTAATATTACAATAATGCACTTTTATTTATTTTGGGAAGAACGCTTTCGGTTTTTTAATTTTTAAACTTTAAAGTGTGCAAACATACCTTAGATAAATTATTACTACGTGAGCAAATCACCTTTAGTTAACCAAAATATTGCATGTTAAGAATTTTGTGTTGTGAAGGGCTACAATGGACTGTCTTATGAGATATTATCAACATGGACAGGGAAAAATGTCAACAGGTTTAAGGATGAGGGATAGGACAGGAAGGGGCTAGTGATAAATTATTTTTTTAGACAATATTTGAAAACCTTCGACGATGCCTCACAGGTACTCTTCTGTAAAATTTAAAGCTGTTTGTCCTTTCATATTGCAGGATAAAACAAGCAACGCACAAAGAAATGTGTTTTATTTGTCATAGTATTAAAGAATTCTTTTTAAATTAATAATCTCAAAATTTGAGAAAAAATAGGGCCAGTGGCTTCTCAGCTAACTTAAAAAAACTGAACATTTTGCAATAATGTGGTAAGGTCTGAAAAAAATGCATACAATCAGAACAAAATGTATACCTAGAGGAACTCGTATATTTGGTACGTAATAAATATGTAGGCCGCAAAACACATTATTCCATCATCATTGCTTTGTTAACGCAGATGACTTAAGTCTCGAGACCTAACGTTCAGGCAACATATATTAAGTGCAATAGTAATTTTATTAAACTATTAAGTATTTGATTCTAAAGTGACGCATTGCAATTAAATTTTGAACGTAAATTTAAACATACGTAACGAGTACGTTGATAAAACTGAATTTCATTTGCACTCTTACGTATGTGTCTACGCTTACTACCTTTAATAAATGTTTTTACTTACTTTGTGTGCAGAATGACGCAGCGATGTTCATTACAGTTAAAATTAAACACACTGTAAAAAAGAATTATTAATTATAAATGACAAGACCCGTAGATTCTGTAACTTAATGTTTATATTCGGAAAAATAGTAAAAATTATTTTTACGAGAGGCAAATTTTATTAAGATAAAATGCCTATTTCAGAAAATCTGTAATTATAGATTGGTGAAAAAATGTTACTTTTTGTATATTAATTTATATTATGCACAAATGTAAAAGATATAGATTTAGAGTAGAAACCATGAAGATATACTGGTTTGAAAAAATATTTGAATAAAGATTATTTAAACTTTTCTTACTTGCTAAAAGTTTAAATATTTGCTCTCGGTTTTTCTGAGCAATAATTTAAGCATATTATAAGAATTTTTTTAATTAAACGGGCTGCTGGTGGTAAAATGTCTAGATGGGGAAAGCTTGTATAAAAAACAAATGTTTCTGAATTTGATACCTTTTCAAAGATAGTTTAAGTACATCCTAGCATATTTCCTAGCACTGAGTAAAGATTAGTAAAATATATATGTTCTTTATAAGCTCGTACAATTTTTAATGGATTTCCCTTAATTTTTCCAAACATTCTCTCTACCCCTTAGCAGTAAATCTTATGGGGATGGTGATCCTCCCACTCTATTATCCCAAGTGAGGGTGAAAGTTGAAGAAAGCCGAGCAACGCTGGGTACTTAGCTATTATATGGTTATATGCAGATCCTATGTTCTCTCATGGCTACTAAACTACTAATTCGTCTTAACAGCTCCAGTAACAGACTATAAAAAAATCATAAACTACGAACGTAGGTTTCTATATGTTTAAAGATTTTACTAATGTGAATATGAGGAAAAGGTTTAAAATACCTGAACTCTTATTTTGTTTTGTGTATAGACATTCTCTTTTGGAATGGAATGGAGTATAATTATCTATAAAGAACACTCAACACATATCAAATAAAAAAAGTAAATCTCTCTGATTGTTAATAAATTCTCCCTCTAAACCAGAAGTTACCAAACTTTTTTACCCCGTAGCTCACTTACCAATTTATGATTTTCTGTAGGGGGATCCCTTTGTTAATGTTGTATTTCCTAAACATATTAATATCAAGTGTGTTTGTCAGTTTGTGTTTTATTGAAAAATTATTTTTCTTCGACACTTTTGAATTCACTTTAGTCAAGTTTGACCTATTTATATTTCGAAAACCATTTTGAAATTAATTCTCATAATTCAGAAAATAAATAGAGTTCGTCTGTAACACTCGTATTAGAACAAGTACGTGCTAAACTTTTGGTTTAAGCAAGTTTGAACAAAGAGATACTTAAACAATTTCATGAAATGTTGTATAGGTAATTTAGTTGTACCTTTGCAGTACACACAATCCATATTAAATATCTCATTTACGGAACGAATGAATGTTGATGACTTGTCTAAAGGGACTCCGCTCACATGGCCTCTATATCTTGCGTCTGGCATCTATTTCTTTTTCTCCTTAACGTGGACTTCCAGCAAGTTGAAATCAACTCCTGAATGTCCATAAAGCCTATTATGTAAACTTAATATAGAAAAATTTAAGTATTACATTTTTTTTAATATTACGATTATACGACAAAAGGGAAGTTAGTTTGAACAAATGAAAGAATTAACCAGCTTACATCATTCTCTACTTGGTAATTATGCTTTTTTTCCTTAAATAAGGAGAGTTGTTTAGAGTTAATGAATATTGTTAATAATTAACAATATATTTATTTACAGCTCTATTTACAACCTTTAATATACCTATGTCAGTTTTATGGTTACAAGAGCAATCTCTTATATTTTTAATGTATTTTGTTTTTATATGTTTTGGGTGCTATGTAAAAAATGAGTGCAGTAGTAAACAATGTTTTACTTGAATAGTTATATCGTACAAAATTGATTCTATGGCTGTGACGATAAAAATAATGCAGACTAAGCTTGCCCAGTATTCTTTCTAAATGTAAGTTCTCTAATTTACAAAACCAAAACTGAATCGGCAATTGAAGAGACCGAATCAACTATTGAAAGCATCTTTGCAGACACATGTTTTTAGTTTTATTATCTAGGTTTTTTCTGTAGGTTATAAGTTTGCATTTTAAAAATATTCTTCAATGGTTTAAAACCAATTTGTCTCTTAGCTTAATTAACTGCTGTGGTTGTCTTAACAATTTCTTTACATCAATTTTTAAGCTAGTACATTCATTTCTAATCCACGAGCTGTATAAATAGAATTTTATATGCGTTACAAAATGTTCTATAGAGTCTAAAACTAACATAGATTTTAAACTAAACCCCAAAGTATAATCTCAGTTAAAGTCTCATTCAAATAGGTCTACTATTTTCTGTGTAGATTTTCTAGGAAATACATAGGCAAGAATTAAAAAGTTTCAGTTTTTGTACTGTTGCTCCCCCCTATTCTTTAACTGTTGCTAGTTTTATTGTGCTATGATTTGTACAATTACCTATATTTTTTAAGTAAATTAACAAAAATAAGTATGTTAACCAAATTATAGTAATTGTAATTTATAGGGTTTCTTACGCCAGAAAAAAAAAACAAAAACCCTTACAAGATCATTCTCGTTGGCCTGTCTGTCGTTTTTGTCAAAAACTATTTCGACATAGGAACTTGAAATTTGTAAATGATAATGCGTGTATCTCAAATATTTATTTCTAATATTTTTCCATTTTCCATTCTTGTTATTAAATTATCTTTATTATTTTGTAAAGCATTATTTTTATCAATCTTTATATGTATCAATACTCAATGTAGACTTGTATCCGCATGTGGGAATGTTAGGATACACATCTGCCTATAATAAAACTCATACATTGTTATAACGTCATGGCGTTTATCTGTTTTTTCCCCGTATTAAATAAATGAATAAAAATAACAATGGGGCAAATGAAGTAGTAGAAAATTCTTTTTCAATTCATGTGGGATATTTATTCAAAAAATTACCTACAACGAAGATTCCAAAACTACTTTTTTCGGACTTTCGTGTAAGTTAGTTATTGCTTAAGAGATATTACTGAAATTGTCCATGAAAAATATATACTCTATGAAAAATATATAGTCCATGAAAAATATATAGTTCATCTCCAAAATTGTAAAAATAAAATTTATGGAAAAAAACAGGATTAGAAAAAAGTTTACAGGCAAATTACTTTAAATCTCATAACTTTTTAAATCACCTTCAAAAAAAAAAGGAGTCGGAATCTTGTTTTTATATAAATTCAGTGATAATTCTTTACTAAGTGGCCTGATTTTGATGATTCTTTTTTTATTGGAAAGAACATTGCTTTAATGGTGGCCCCATATGGTGACAATCTGATGATGAAGTCCGGAAATGAACAATGGAACTCCTTAACGAACGGCGGTAATTTGACTATGATTCAAGATATTTGCTATAGGTAGTTATTACTTTGCAAAATAACTACACCACCCGCAAAGTCAGGATCGGATGATGAGTTCTCAAGATGAACAATGGAACTCCTTAATGGATGTTAGTAAATCAACTGTGATTCAGGATATTTGTTATTAGTAGTTGTTATTCATTGCATTTTGGAGATGAACAATAGAACTCCTCAACGGATGGTAGTAAATCAACAGTGATTCAGTATGTTTGCTACTGGTAATTTTTACTTTGCAAAATAACTACACCGTCGACCAGATGAGGGTCTGATGATGAGTTCTGGATATGAACAATGGAACTCCTTATCGGATGGTAGTAAATCAACCGAAATTCAAGATATTTGCTACTGATAGTTGTTACTTTGCAAAATCTGATATTGGACTTCGGATATGAAGAACGGAACTACCAACTTTAGATAATAAGGAAATTACAATTATAAAAAAAACTAAATTAAAATATATATTACAATATTATAAAAAGAAAATAATTGAATGTTAGGTATGTTGTGATGATTCATATTATTAAACACTAAAAATTCTAAAATAAAATATTTTTTAAAAGACCATCTTCAAAAAAATGATTAACTCAAAATAGGTACCCACTTGTTTGTAATAAATAACTAACTTACTTATTTAGGAAGTTTTATAGACAATTTACATAATAAATTAAATAGAATTATAAATTTGATTAATTTGATCGGCGGTGTTGGTAGTGATTTAAAAAATAAGTATCTTAGTTATTTAATGTTAATAAGTACCTAGGTACCTATTTTGAGTTAATAATTGTTTAATTTTTAGTACCTACTTTTCTCTAAAGGTACATACAGTTTTTAAAAAAATATTTTATGAGAGTCACAATACTCAGGTGCTTGTGAAAAATTTATTATGCAATGTCTTTACGTCGTAGACAATAATATCGGAATATATAAATAGTTAGATAGATATTCTATATAGGCCCTCTCAGTAGTTTATATGTGCCTAAGTACTAAACCTATGAGGGTTAGTTCTAAATGTACTTAATAGATAGTTTTTATTTCATTAATTTTTTTTTAAGTTAGGTGTATAGCATTGATACTAATATCTTACTCATTTTATTGTGACTGTAAGTGATTGCTTTTGTAGCAATAAATCAATATCATGTGTATTTAGCTTTATATTTTTTAATTTGTTAACTTAATAAAAAATCTGAAAAGTAGCGTTTAGTTAGCATTTTAATTTAAAATTATTGTAATCATATTCCATAAGTAAGTTTGTTTACTTTAGTGACTGGAACTTTACTATAGCGTGTTCCAATACGCATTTGAGCATTTTTAGGTTTCTGTACCTCAAAAGGATAAAGATCACTCATGTGTCTGTCTCTCTGTCACACTTGTTTCCTTTAGAAACTGCTTGATGAAACTTGAAATTTGGCTTATAATAAAACATATTAAGCCACACATATTTCAATAGCTAAACTTCAAAAATATTTATATGGAAATTTTAGGCGGTAAATTAAGTACTCGAAATTTTTTTAAAATTTTGTATATGCTATTGTTCGAAAGTGTTTATGGTTAGAGCCACAAAAATATTTATTTCATAATTTTAAGCAGTATATCTTCAAAAATATATTGAGAAATATAAAAAAAAAGTGTTCCAATAAGCATTAATTAAATTGTGAAAAAAATAGTTTTTAGAAGTCTGCTCAAAGGTTGCAGAAAATCTTTAGCTATTATCCTAGATCTTAGTAATTTTGAAATACGCACCATCTTTTAACACCTGTGCAAGATACAGTAGGCAACATATTATTTACGTTGTGAAAAATTTATACTCGTAAATAGTTTAATATTAATACTATATACCCTTAAATGTTTATAAGTGTTTAAATGTATACGGTCTGTGAAAGATACAATAGGCAACATATTTACATTATGAAAAATTAATATTTATAAATAGTTTAATAGGAATACTACATACCCTTAAATGTTTATAAGTGTTCAAATATATACGCTCTGTGAAAGATACAATAGGCAACATATTTATGTTATGAAAAATTAATATTTGTAAATAGTTTAATAGGAATACTATATACCCTTAAATGTTTAAAGTGTTTAAATATATACACTCTGTGAAAGATACAGTAGGCAACATATTTACGTTGTGAAAAATTAATATTTGTAAATAGTTTAATAGGAATACTATGTACCCTTAAATGTTTATAATTGTTTAAATATATACGCTCTGTGAAAGATACAATAGGCAACATATTTACGTATGATTACGTAATATTTGTAAATAGTTTAATAGGAGTTCCATGTACCTTTAAATGTTTATAAGTGTTTAAATGTATTCGCAACCCTCGTAGATAAAATAAAAATAAACAAATTCCTTTAGAAGATTTCTTATTATATTAAGATATATTTTTAGGTTAACTTTAAAGAATTAGTTGTAGCTTTGCATAATCTTCGACTGAGCTAGTTTAGGAAGTAAAGATTGAACATCTTATGATACATTGATGCTAATACGTGGCTAACTTCGCTACCACTGTTAGCAAATATAATTTTTGCACATGTATTATATTATATCCTACTGCGTAATACGACTGTGAAGCTGATGAAAATAATATATATTTCAGGCTTAAAATGATGTATTGTATCGCTACAACGTCAAAAGTTTGAGTAATATGGAAAAAAAAAGTATTAAGTAGTCCAGAGACAAAATTTGGCTTCTTTAAAAAATCAAGAAAAATTGTTTGTTTTAACAATTTTTGTTGGCTAAGCAAGCCGAAGAAATGTTCAATAAGTAAATCCGGCCAAAGCTGGCCAAGTATCCCATGGCACCTGGTGTGTAGGCACTGAAAGAAGCTTAACCCTTGCATTAACACTGAAGTAGTTCCCTTGAGGACATGACGAGATACTAAAAAGATTTATTGATTATAATTGTCTTTTTTTACTCAAGAAACCATAGAGGTTGGCTTGCTATATCTGTATATACCCTGAAATTAATGATTCAAGTTAACTGAAAAAATTTTAAGTGAAATTTCTGGTCACATGCTGGTATATAGAATATTTTTAGATTTTTTGAATCCATTATTAAATAATTAGAGGAATGACATTAATGACAGTGTATGTTAGTTAAAACTTAATATTTCGCGAGTGCCAAAGTAAAATTGATGAAAACAAAAGTGTTTTTTAAACGATTATGAAAAGTTTACTGGAAAATGATTGCAACACTGATATTAAAAAAATGATTTCAATTTTTATGAATAATCGATAAAAAAATAAATATAAATAAAAACATAGTAATCATATATATCCTTGAATGTTTACAAGTGCCACACTATATAGATACATAGCGGTAGTTGAACTGAAATTGATTCGTACATTTAGTACATGTGAACGAATTTCTGGATAAAATTTATTCATTGATAAAATACAGAGATGTAAAAAAATGTTAGCTATACTCAAAGCTACCTTTTATGAACCACTTTTCCGATATACTAGGTATATCTAGTTCAACGTTATTCGCTTCTAAACAGCAACGATGAATCACTATTGTCCAGCACTGATACAGTTCTCACGTCCTTCACCGATTTAGAAGTCGTTAATCCTCAAACTCCACTCTACATTGCAATAAATCTATGTATTAGAAAAAATTGAAGTGGTGTTTTAAAATGATAAGGAGAGGGGGGGGGGGGTGTGGAGGGGGAAATTTGATACGTCCTATACAATATCCCCACCATTCGCCATTGATACATCCAGAACAGTTGACTCTGGAATCAAGTTAGTCTTTAACTTACTCCCATCCAGTGTGGTAGTAACATTAAAATTTCGTAGTACTGGAAAATTTTAATGAAAGAAAATCTTGTTCGTGGTGTACTTTTGAAATTTTTTTTAAAAAAGTGTAATTGGTGATAATTTTTTTCGAACGGCGTATCGCAAAGGTTTGTCTGTTTTGGTTAAATTTTAAAAAGTTATATAATTTGTTATTTTAAAATAACTTGTAACATATGGATATGCATGTGGTACTTCTGGCTGTGAACAGAATTTTTCTAGGATTCTTTTCTGGTGGTGAATTAGCAAACAGTGGAAAATTGTCCATCTTCTTTCCATGAGTAATATTTTTGGATAAACCAAAAAATTTTTTCCAAAGATTAAATTAAACTTTTGATTATACAGTGATTTCCATCACTTAAATTTTTTTTGGTTCATGATTTATATGATTATTGGTCCTGTACATTCCATCTAACACAGAAAGTCATGATTAGGTGCAAAAAAATTTTTAATTACATAAGTAAATTAAAGTTACCTAATGAAAGACTGCGTGTCTTTTTACCGTTTATTCGCTTTTTATTCTCTTCAAAGTTTAGTTTGTCACGGACAATGGATTTTCTCAAAATTTAATTAAATTTTTCGGGGCTCTTTTGGGCTGAAATTTGAATCTGGTAATGTGGTAACATAATAAAATATTGTAATGAAGATGGAATTTAAAAAAAAAAGAAATTTAAAAATACTAAAATTTTTCTGAGTTGTTTTGATGAGTTAGTCGGTGTCGATGTACGTGATATTTAAAAACCAGTCAAATGTAATCTTGTATTTGTTGTTTAAATACATGATTATTAAATTAAGCTTGGATCAAAAAGTAAGTCTTAAAATGGCAAATTTAATGATTTTCCAGATCATTACTTTTCATGGAAGGAAATTCTTAAACATATCATTTTACTCTATTCAGAGAGCAATTTTTAATAATATCACCCAGACTTAGATTGGAAATTCTTTATTTTTTTTTTTACTTTAAGAAAATCCTAAATAACAGAAATGCTGAAGAGAGTTTGTTCGTGTCGCTTTTATCATATAACTTTTTAACTAATATCTGCAAAATTTGGCATATACACGAAGCCTTGTGACCGAGATGAATATAACAAAACTATTTATACCAAAACAAAATTTTATTAATCTTGCAAAGTCTTGATTTTAAGGATATTTTTCAGGAAAACTATAAAATGTTTATTTATCTAATAATACAAAATGAAAAGTAATTCTAAATAGTATTATAAATGCGAAAGTGATTTTGCACGTCTGTAACTACTCGATCCTTTCCATAGTTAAGATCTATTATTTTCACGAAAATATTGTTTTTAATTTACACTATCATTAACTTTTTCACATGACCTAGTCGCAGGTTAAAGCTCGTTAGTTGTACGTAATTTTAAATACAAATTTCATTTCTTGTTTAAAGTATTACTTAACATGAGGCATTAACTCATTCTGCTTAGAAGCTAGAATTCTGACAGTAGAGCAGCACACAGATAGAGTTCCTACAACAACACACTTCCATCGCGTCCTTCGCATTTATAACTCTAAAAATACGGTGTCATTTGGATAGCACTCTCTTTATGGTACCTACTCTGTCTAAGTATGAAATTATATGGTTTTTGTACAAGATTACAGTTCATATAGAGGTTCAAGGGCAGAAACTTGCAAATACTTCCCTTGCACGAAAACAATTTGTCAACAAAACATTTGCTCTGAAGTGTATGTTTATCTTTATAAGTGGATCTCTGAAGTTTCGTAGGAGAGACTCTTATCACATCCCCGAATCATTACTAGCTTATGGCTTGAGAACCATTGATTCGAATGTAATCTCACGTATCCAAAAATTGATAAAATTGCGACACATTTATATTGCGTAAACAAAGTTTAATTTATAACTTTAGGCAAACACCCACTGATCTTAAACAGTGGACGTTGATATTACCTTTCAGTACGTAATGTTGGTGGGTTCGATGATGTTATATTTTTTTGTGAGTAAATATTTTATGAATAAAAAAATGTTTCAATATTTCCATATGTACTTTTCTTTCATAGGGTCTTTTGTGAGTTTGTTAGCCAAACTGTGATAAATTTATTTATATGTTTTGGAGGTTAAACAAAATACATTGACATGACGACTGCTGACCCTAACAAAAATTGTTTATGTAACATTTTGTCAAGTTTTAACAAAATAAGACCTTCGCAAGTGGCACCATTGGTTAGACGTTAAAATTAGGGCCGAATGATGTGTCTTATAGGAAAACCCAGTACAAACTTAGTCTTGTGGGAGATCCTTGAAGAAAAGCACAGCCATTTAACCCCTAAAATTTTTAAATTTTGCACAAAATCTTGTTTACATTTAGAATGGTGATTAAAAAAAATTGAGGACTCATTAGGTCTGTTCTTGGCAAATAAAATTTTTTTATCTCACCCCCTGAAGTGCTATAACTTTTTATTATATAACCATAATTTTTTTGGTCGTAGGTTTTATTTATTTTATTCAATTCCACCACAATAAAATGGATAAAATTTTAAATTTTGTGAAAAAGTGATGATCATGCTATGAAGGGTTTAAGTTATGGTTTTGATCTAGATGGTAATCCTTTAAATTCAAATGTGATGATCATGCTATGAAGGGTTAAGTTATGGTTTTGATCTAGATGGTAATCCTAGAATCCTTTAATTTTAAAGAATTAATTCTTTAAAATTAATTAATGTTTGACTGCAACCATCACAACTTTGACTGCAACCATCACATTTACTTGCAATGCCATGGAAATGATGGCATTGCAATTTAATGTGATGGTTGCAGTCAAAGATTTTACGGAAATCATGCCATTTTATTCCCATTGACAACGTTTTAGTGATGTTATTCGTGAGATGACGGCTTCGCTTTTTTCTTTACGGGGTGAGAAATAAAAAAAATGTTGTTCGTTCTTTATTATATTGTGAATATTTAGAAATGTCTTTATTATAGAAATGTCTTTGATATGTGAAAATCATAACCCTAGACTAACGAGCTGTTGTGCTTGTTGAAATTTTGATATACATTGCTAAGCTTATTTTTATAAATAAAATTATTTTTACGTATAAAATGTTTTTGGCAATATTTTTATCGGAATGTTATAGCGCATATAATATTTCAATAGATGGCGCTGCACTGATTGCCTCGTTCAAGTGTATATTATTTCATGTTTCTCTGGGTCTGGTGAATATTTATAAAATTTAGATGCTTCATATCTGCCTGACGTCCCATGACGGCTCAATTTTTATTTTTTTAGTTATTTATGTATATGAACTATGGGTTAGTATCTTTCGGAAGTGAAAAATTGTAAAACTAGCTGCGGCTTACTGATTTGCGTGCTTTGATTTTTTTATTAACACAGGGATGTTTTACTCCAGTAGTAATGTTTGTGTCTCAAAAGTATTCTTGGCCAGTATCAAAAGTAAATAATATCTTGAGTTGAATTTAATCGCTGTGATTGTCTCGACAATTTCTATTCACCATTTCTTAAGCCCGTGCTCTCTGCCCTTACTGTGTGAGTGTTATTAACAAAATTTCAAGTTTGGTAAGAAATATTGATTGGGGTCAGAGTCTGATCTTAATCTAGATTTTAATCTGGTCTAAAAGTGGTAAAAGTCCCATTAAAATTGGGCTAGTAGTTTTTGCATAATCTTCTAACAAACAGACAGACAAAATATCCCTCATCAAATTATCAATCAGAATAAAAGGTGTTTATGATTTTAATTCAATAAAAGAAATATAACTTCCGAAAATGAAATTAAAGAAGAAAATACATTCTGTCGCATTCAGCACTGTTGCGCCTTGAAACTTAAATATTACGGTATGGAAATTGTTGCTAAAACCAAAAATGGACAATCTGTATTTTTTTGTCTATTAAATGAACAATTGTAAAAAAAAATTAAAACAAAAACACACCAGGGATAGAAGAAAAGGGGCAAATTCGCACAAAACAAAAGCCATGGACAGAGGGTTTTTGTAAACAGTTAGTAATGAATCATTGTGAAAATCAGTATCTTCAATTCCGATTGTTAATTATCGATTGATAGAAAAATTTATTTTACCAAAATTGATCAATAATTGTGAGTATTTTCTCATACATATATACGTACAAACCAACAGACGGATACATGTAGTTTTTCTAAGACTAATTTAGATCATATTAAATATTTTAGAAACTAAAAAATAATATTATTTTTAGAGGAACATCTCTTTCCAAAAATCTATATTTAAAGTTGATTACTTGTGAAATTACCGAGTTATAATTACTTCTGTCGTCAAAGTTGAGACTGGTTCACTAGTCGATAATAAAAAATACAGCCATAAGGGTGTGCAAATGAGGATATATTTATGAATAAATTAGATTTTGATGAGGGTTGAAGAATAAGGTAGGGTAGTAGCTAGAAAGGGAATAGCTCACTGGTAAGGAATTAAGATGAAAATAATTACGTGTAAATTTACAATGTATTTCGAATGTTCTATCGAATCCAGTTATCAAACTATGTAATTTGAAAGAATGTACAATAAAGGAGTATTTGTAGAAGATGATTCTATATTAAGAAAGACTACAGCTAGGATGTTTTAAAATATGATGGACCGCGGAGATTTTTTTTATAAAAAGAGCCACAGAGTACGTAGATAACGGCTATACACATGTCTCTACACACTCGAGACATGATATAATCTTGGAAATTTTATTACCAGCTCATTCCGTGCTATCTATTAATATTTAGTTTTGCATTTTACTCTTTGTTTAATCAATTATACTCACAAGTAGGAGTATGTTATTTATTTTAATTACTTGTGCTTTGAATGTAAGATATTGCTATAGCAACAATAAGCAAATTTTATGATTTGTTTGCGTTCATTAAAATTGATATATTGTGTGGGTTTTCTAAATTATGTTTCTATTAAAATTTATGTATATTGATTGCCATATACATCAATGAATTGACTACTGAAATGGTTTTGTTTAATGTCCCCTGTTAAGCAATATACATATACTAGTGTGTGACTGCGAAGTCTTGGCATTATTATTTATTCCATTATGAAGCTCAGATGACAGATCAAACAAATATTTTACTAAAATTGACATATAGAGGCTCAAGTATCAAAAGCATTGAGCTAAAGCACTTTATTTATACGTGAGTGGATTTGAAATTAAACAAAAATGTTACCAAGTCATCATATTGACGTTGAGCCCTTAGATGGCAGCATTGCTGTTTTGTGTATGTAATTTTAATAATTAATTAATTTGCAAAAACAATAGCAATAATAAATTTTTTAGTTGTGGATGCCGGTAGAGCAAGCAATTATCTATAAAATGATATATAATTTATGTGGATTAGTTGTGAGGTTTTTTCTAAAAAGGGAGAGTAACATCTTAAAACCTTAGTGTATTAATATATATGATGATGATAAGTGTAAATTTTAATATTAGCGTGAATAATAACATTTAATCAACTGTGGACATTTTGTTAAAAAAATAATTGCAGAGGTGATTGCCAGTGTCTTATTCTTTTATTGGCTTTGCCAAATTTTGTAAAAGCATATTTCTAGCAATGATGTTCACAATTAAATGAATCTACGTGATGTAGTATTATTTCTACTTTCTTTAAGTTCATTACCACGACCTAGGTTTCGTTGTATTACAATCTCTTCAGGTGGGGTTATCAAAGATACCCCACCAGCCCACCTGAAGATGTAATACAATGAAACCTAGGTCGTGGTAAAGAATTTAAAGAAAGTAGAAATAATACTACATCACATAGTTTCATTTAATTGTGAATAATTAATTTCTACAAAATTAACGCCAAATATATTCACTAGCAATGCTGTTATTAAAATGTTCGATTACTACGTTCACTCTATTGCACAGAATGAAATGTATTAATAATTGTACCGAATTAGTGGTACTAAATTGAAACAGTATATTATGAGCGAGTTTCTATTAAACGGGAATGCCTTAAAACATACTTAGACTACGCATTTTATTGCTAACCTAGCTAGCCGGTTTTTTTAAAATTTTTTTATATTATAATTTGTTAGTAGGTAGTAGTAGTATAACATTATCCTCTGATATGTTTATTTTCAACAAATATAACAATCTTTGATTAACAGTTAGGAAGTGTGATATATCTTGGAATGGCCCCTAACTGCATCCAATGAATTGCAAGATATTGCGTCGCTTATTGTTTTATGTAAATTCCACTTTACATTTTAATAAGATGATTTGGCAAATATTTCTGTTTTGCTCTATAACATTGGGACAGTATTATAAAAATATCTTTTTTAGTGTTCCAAATTGTTGTAGTGCTTTTTAAGTTGCCAAAACAGAAAATTAATAAAATCACTATGGTTCCCGCTCGTTTTTGTTGTCACAAGCGATTTTCTTGTAGAGTATTTGACTTAAAAATTTGAAATTTTGCCCAGAGGTAAAGTAAGGTGGCTCTGTATTAGGCGTGAATTATAAAAATTTTGAATTTTGATTCAGTGAATTAATGTTGCGGGAAAAAATTGGGAGATCAAAAAAAATTCTTTCAAGCTGTACCGTTTTCATTTGGTAATGATGTAGTGTGTCAAATAAAAACTTATCGAAGCTTAAATTCAACAATATATATGATGTATTTTTTTATATAAATATCTCTTGGAAAAAGGCTTAAAAATTTTTGTCTTCTACCCTTATCATCAAAAAGATTGTTCGAAAAAATCATGAACATTGAGAATTAGGTATGGATTGAAACAAAATTATCAGGATTGAACAATTCTAGTGCGAATAATTGCTATGATAAAATTGTGTATTGCTTTATAACTGTTGGTTTTAGAGGAAGTTTTTCAACAGAATATATTTCTCATGATATAAGAAACAACCTTTGTCCTTACACATTTTTCAAAATGTTAAATTTAGCTCAGTTGAAACGACCCCTACTCGGCTCCATGCTTATGCAATGTAATAAGGCATTGTGGCATTCGGCGAAGGTTAGCACAGCAGATGGCCGTCTTTTAAGCACATAGTCGGAGTGTATTAGTATTAATTTTTAAATGGAAGGCTGATGACACAGAACACTCTAGTGCAAGTATTTATTTTATTTGGCCAATTTTTTTATGATCTATTAGCAATTCTGCCTGTTCTTAGCACTCTGGAGTGTAACCAAGAGAATGCATTAGGATAGGCTGTGATGATATTACATTATGTAAAAGATAAATGCATTACTAAAAAATATTTACTAAAATAAAATAAATACACCATCTAGTGGAGAATTATAGAAACGCGTGTTGATATACTGAGATCACGAGTCGTTAATAACTATTACATATTTATTATGGTTGCTTATAAATGAAACTGATCTCGCTGTTAATTAAATAATAATCTATTAAGTAATTAAATATATAGTTAAATAATTGTTAAATAATTTATATATAATCAGATCATCATTAAATCTATGTGCCGAATTTCATCTAAATTGGTCCATTTATTGGGTGACAGCAAATAGAGTGACGAAAACTATATTTAGACATATATATTTATTACTTTGAGCTATTTCTTGCCCTTTCATATTATATCCGTATTCTACTTGCTCCTCCGATATAAATCATTCAACTTTGCATAGTTTATAGCTGCATTACGGCCTCAGGGTCCCTTCACTTCATCTTCATAGTTGACTTGTTTTCGGCAACCACGTAAATGTTTGCTATGAATATTTTGTAATTATCTCTATTCAAGCGAATCAGTTTGCTTTCACTTTCGCATTTGTTTTAAATTCTGTTTAGATTATGTTGGATTTAATCCTGTGCAAAATTAGGAATTAAAACTAAATGCGCGTCGATAAATTTCCAAAGACTCTTGAAAGATATCTACAGCCGATTGAATCAATTAGTTAGTCTTTAGATGTGACAATGTGTAGCATCCGATGTTCTAATATGGGCTTGTCGGGCTTTTCAAGGCATCTATATGTAAACAAAGAGCGAAGTGTATATCTCGATACCAGATCTGGTTACCATTATGCAGAAACTGTCAAGTGTAAGCTGAACCTTTGGGCTATAAGTGTTTCACACTGAACATAGTAAGATAAAATAAGTATTCAGTTCTAATCCATAGTTGGTTGTCTGGAAACAACAATCAAATTGGAGAAATTTGTTTTAATATTTCTTATAAATGTGTTGAAAATTCTAGGACTAGACTCAGAATTTTCGTTCTGTGACGATTACATTCTATACATTCAGAGTTCTTTTTAGGTTTTTATGGTTTGCACGTTCAGTGATGGGCATAAAGGACTGGTTTTGTTTTTTCATAGATCAGATTGGGAATAGCAGAAGGTTTTTTAAACTTTTCATTTATTATAGTGGAACAAAGTTGCGTCATAAGGTCTATTTAATTTTTTTTACCTTTCATTTTGATATTTTAGTGAAGGAGTAAAAACGAAATTCTTATTAGTGTATCCAAAAATAAATCACAATATACAATTTTGGATAATTGCACAAAGTTTATGTAAAATTTCTTGTTTATTGAAATCACAATGATGTAATAGACTATTGTATTGATACATAAGGAGAATGTGGTCGCTATGTGACCACCCTACACTGCATCTTAGTTAGCCTAAAGATATTACTGAGAATATTTAAATATTATTTGAGTATTAAAGTCTATATTTAGCTTGTCAAAGTGAAAACTTTTTTAGGCGCACTTGTGCAATTTTTCTGAGCTGTGAACGAAAGTGAGGCGTCACGTTCGGGTTGGTGTAACATACGTGTATTTTAAAATAATAATCTCACTTAGTTCCTGATTCGCCGAATTGATATTCATCATATAACATTGATGTAATTATATATATATATATATATATTTTAAAATTTGAAGTTTTCACTTCTTTTGTGTGGTCAAAAGCCACATACGTGAAATTTTTTTTCTTTTTTTTTCTTCTCATTCAACAGTCTGTATGAATAGAAAGGAAAGATTAAACCATCTAAAGTACATATCAATGTGTTTTTGTCAAAAGCATTTGTCGTTGAATCTATATCATACATCTAATAAAAATCTATACATATAATAAAACTGTAACAAAGTGATTTCTTTACATTGAAAATATTTTGAAAAAGTGATTGATTTAGCGTATAGAATGGTAATAGAAGCCAGAAAAACTTTGTTTAGAATTTTTGTATGCATGTTAATTTGAGCGGGTATCATATAAATTCTATTGAATGGATTTTGATGAAATTTGGTGTGGTAATACAAAATGCGCGTCGACACAGGAGCAACATATAAGAGATTTAAAAAAAACAAAATTTTGTTCTTCATAATTACACACGGACAAAGTTGTAGATACAGCTAGTATGTAATGATAACACATTCATAGGTCGGATACAATGAGCTTTAACACATTCGCAGCGCAGCCGATGTGCCTGTTTGTTCACTCTGATGTAGGGTTTTTTTCTATTGTAACTTATTTTTAATGTTTATGACTTGGTAAGCACAGGGCCTTGAGTGGCAGTTAAACCAACTAAATTGAAGTGTCGAAGTTTGATAACAGAAATATTAAGAATGGTTTAGTTATGGAAGAAAAACAGTAAATAAAACTCCAATGCCTTGCTACTCTATTTGTAAATTTATATTAATCTGAATTGATGGCTATCCATCCATTTGTTCTTGGCAGCTATTTTTATCAGAAACTATCGAAGTAGAAACTTAGAATTTGTTAGTGGTAAAGCATACCAAACCAAATATTTCTCAATAGAGACAGAATTCAAAAAATTTATATGGAAATTGTAGGGAGGACCAATCAAGTTCTTACTTTTTTTTAATTTCAGGTTTGTAGGGTATCACTTGAAACGGCTAGTTATAAAGATGTTGAAACTTTTTTGATAATTTTACGTTTTTAGAGATATTGCTGAAAATATCAACAAAAAAAACATTTTCTTTCTTTTATATCCAGTCTTTTAAAAACATATTCCTTCTTTTATGTCCTAAAAACCTAGTCAGAATTATGAAAAAACAGCATTTCTAGAAATCTATTTAAGCTTACTTTTGTATAGTTTTATCTGCTTTCCAATGATTATTCCTAATCATTATTTTTGAAGAATTCATTATACTTTTACGTCTGTGAAAAATGTACTAGCTAAAAAATAACGTGCTGTTAGATCCCATTTCTCTTGGGGTCGGTCGGTTTCTCCACTCTGAGTGTAGTTGTGTCAATTCAGGTTGAAGTCCTCATATCTTACTAGTCATATGATAACCTTCTCTATGCATAACATGGCCATACCAGCGTAGGCCGTTCTTTTGCAATTTTTCTGTTATATTGGCAAATTTGGACGTACCCCTAATGTAGTTGTTTCTGACCTTGTTATATTAAGTCTCTATACGTCTGATTTCCGCAACGCCCAGCATTCCGACCCATATGTAAGAGCCGGTCTTACTGCTCTTTTATAGACGTTCACTTTGATCTCAATTGGCATTCTCGCGTCATAGAGGACCCCAGTCAACGCTCTCCACTTCAGCCATCCTGTTGTTATTCGGCTTTCGATATTGGTGTCGGTTGTCGAACCATTTGACAAAATTACTAAACCAAGGTATTTAAACTGGTATACTTTTTCAAGGGGAGCCCCACCTACTGTTGAAGCTATGTTATAATTAGTGCCTACAAAGTTACAGTGCATATATTCCGTCTTGAGCCTGCTAACTCTTAGATCCCTGCTCTCCATCGCTATGCACCATGAGTTGAGTTGCGACTGTACTTCTTCTACCGATTCAGTGACTAGTACTATGTCATCAGCATACAAAAGCATCCAGGGGGTGGTTTTTGTAGGTCTTCTGTGACATAGTTCATACCTAGGTTGAAATGCATAGGGCTCATTGTGGAGCCTTGATGGCTTATTTGAATAGGAAATATTATGTGCCCTTAAATGTTTGAACTTTCATATGTACCTAGGATATATCCTCGTGTAGCGCGAGTCCTACCCAGTATTTAAGAGGTTTTTTAAGCCATCTTAGCTCAAGCACATTGGGTGATGATAACAAATTTTTTCCGCTTACTACAGTGTAATGTTGAGTTTTAGGAAGAAAACTGCCATAAAAAATTGCAAAAATCTTAACTTTATACTATAAATGCGAAAGTTTGTTTGTTCGTTCTTCTTTCACGTCGCGACGGAGAAATGGATTGTTGTGATTTTTTCCCTCTGTGGAATAGAACCTTTGATAGACCGAGAAATTAATTAGGCTACTCTTTATATCAGAAATGTCATACTATCTAGTATTAAAATGCGAAAGGGTGTTTGTTTATTGTGTTGCTACATAGTAGCGGATCGACCCAATTTCTTGTGCAGAGATAGTTGGCGTGCTAGGAAATGACATGGGTTACTATGTGGGAAACTTCATTTCTCCAGGGAAATTCTGCGTATAATAAAGCAATGTAATTTTTTAAATCTCTACGTGTACTAATGTAACGGAGCGACAAAATCACACCCTTTAATCCCTAATTTACTAGGAAACATTTTTATTTTCATCATCACTTGTCTGAAAACATAGTTTTTAAATTCCGTTAACCATTCTAGATGGCGCTGCATCTTTTAATATCTCGCTATAAGTTTGTGACTATTCATGCGAGTGAAGTCACAAGCAAAAACTAGTACTTCATATAAAGTTGTCTCTTAAACTGGTGTTAGTTAAGTTATAATTAGATCAGGTCTAGGATACTCTAAATTCGGTATCATTATGACTTTTAACAAATGTGGACTGCGTGTTTTATCTGAATATAGATAAACGTCAGGTCTGGAAGGTATGGTTTTCATCATCACAATATTCTGCTCCGACACAGTACTGTAATGTGTCTAGACGGTAGTGAAATTCAAAAATGAACTTGACAATTTTAACTCGCTTTCTTGTTAATATAGTGTACATGACAAGTTTATTTTGTACCACTTAGCAAATTGTCACAAATTAACCAAATGGAAAAACAAATGGCCAATTAGGGCCGACCACGGCTCCATTAAGTCCCGATGGGTTAATGGCAACATGTACGAATGCGTATGGGTCATTATCAAGGTCGTCACGCACTGACCAACCACGATAAGCTTAATGATTGATTGATTCTTATAATATGCGACAGTTTCAAGGCTCCGTGTTAATTTTTAATTTTAAAATGAATATGAAATGACGATTGGGAAATATTTTTGTAATGAATTGTTTCGGTTTATCTGTGTCTTCACGTTGCTACGTAATTATTTAGGCGAAGTTATCCAGCAGTTGCATAAAATTTGGTGATTATTAATATTTTTAATTTTAATAAAGTTTATTAAAATTAAAAATACTAATAATCATTACAACAAAATTTGTTGATTATTAACATTATTAATTTGAAAAAGTTACTGTAACAGTAATATAAAACATGGAACAAGTCTTAAAATTACGGTATATTGTTAAGTTGGTATTAAAGTAGGATTAATGAAAAATTAAAAATAAGTATATGAACATTAATAATAATGGGTTTGTACGTTTTGTATTTTTTGGAAATGTTGTGTCAGTGGCGTGTCTAGGATTGAAAATAAGCCAAAACAATTTTAGGATATTTGTTTGCTAGTTGATAAACTTTGGATTGATTAAAATGTGACTTTTATAAGTATGGTGATTCGAATTTTCATTAAGGGACTTATTGTCAAATAGACTTTTTGTTGACTTGCTTGGGATTCAAATTTAGGTTAAATTTTGTTTGATATATACATTAAAGAATTGTTTGTTTTTCTCTTTATGTTTGTCTGTTTGTTAGAAAATCACGCAAAAATTACTGATTTAATTTGAATGGAGCCTTCACTGGGATGATTCTCGGACCACCTTTTGCATTTATAAAATATTTATGACTTCAATTATTAGCCTTTAATTTTAAAATAACAAAACAGATAAGGCCCAAACATTGATAAGATGCGAATGGTGATGAAATATAGATGTAGATATTTTCCAAAGAACCAAAAAGTTAGAAGAATAAGATGATTCTAAAGAAGATCTTTGAACTATGCCACTATTCCCAACCAGTATGTGCGCCTCCCTAGGGAGACGTAAAGAGATAATAAGGAGCCCCGATGTGTTCCAGTATTCTAAAGAAAAATCCATATGAAATCTTAAATCCTCTCTTTAATTCATATGGTCATTGTTCAAGTTTTGACAAGTTTCATCTTGCTGCACTCCGCACACAGGCTCCTGCTCCTCCCATTGCACCTGCGTGCGTCTCTAGTGATCAGATCAATCGGTCCATGGTAGGCGCAGAAAACTATTATGCGCACGTACTGTACGACTGTTTATTTATTTCACAAATTTACGAATATTCCACCATGAAGATGATGCCTCTTGACATTGGAGGCGTTTTGGATAAAACCTTTTCCCCTTGATCCTTGGTTTGCTCTCTTGCTTTGTGAGTAATTGTACTGTTTTCCTCGAATTATGTAAGATAGGTGTTTCGGCATTGGTTCAAATCAAAACTAAGCAACATAATCATTTTTCCATTTTAGCGACTTGATGATAGCTCTGGCAAAACTGATCCTGAAATCAACCAACTGGTTTATAACATGCAGGCACAAACATTGTGTTGATTAAATTTTGTTATTAAAATTTTAATTTATTTGATTAGGCTTGTAATTGAGAAAAATATGTTGTACAAATGATGTTTTTATTGTAACAAGGTAAAAAAATAAAAAGGGTGCATGTTTTTATTTTTATAATGCGGGGAGGCTCAGCGCAAAAAAGGTTAGGCTCTAGACACAAAATAATTGAGACATAAAAAAGACAAAAAAATTATGTAAATTGTGGATTAAAATTAAGCTTCATAAAAAGTGTAGGAAAAATGTCTGGAGAACATTTTAAATCCTTAACAGGAAAATTTCAATAACGTATCCTCTTTTGCGGTTCCAGGAGCTTTGGATCGTCATAATTAGAGCTGCGCTGTGCATATTAAATGTACTCGGAAACTCTGCATAATTAATACTGCTTGTCGAAAATATAGACTATGTAACAGGTACAGGAAGGTCGCTATGAATTTTATCTGGTTTGAAGTGGTACATTTGGAGATTAGAGAATTATTTTTGAGACAGGAGAGGGGTTTGAAGTGGTATATTTGGAGATTAGAGAATTATTTATGAGACAGGAGAGTGGTTTGAAGTGGTATATTTGGAGATTAGAGAATTATTTTGAGACAGGAGAGTGGTTTGAAGTGGTATAATTGGAGATTAGAGAATTATTTTTGAGACAGGAGAGGGGTTTGAAATGGTATGTTTGGAGACTAGAGAAGTCTTTGAGGCAGCCCGATTATTAAATGCAAAAATATCTCTAATTAGAGTTGCATTGCTCAGTTTTGGTGCATGTTGATTGTGTAGTTTAAATGCATCAGCAGTGAAGGGATATTACATCCAATGCTTGTCTCTGGAAGCATTCTCGGTGATTGTTTTGTGTGTTTACAATTATCTATTGTAATTTTATCTCGCGATATTATTCGTAGTTAGTTTGACATGATTTCTTATCTTGCTTCTCGTAACAATCTTGTATGCAAGTGAATATTTACATAAGTAATGGTTTTATGATAATGAATAATGTTTTTGCAAGTCTGCATTTCGATTTGAGATGAATTGTGCTATTTACGTAAATACGTTTATATGTTATTTAAAAAAATATCCATTTAAAATGAAATAAGGAAGCTTTATAATGTCGTCATGTTGTATGTCTATCTGTCTGTCATAGCCCCTCAGTTTCTACAGTATTAGACTTATTTGCATAAAATTTAAGGAATAGGTGCTTCATATGGAGGTCTCGATTAATACTTAGCAGGATATTAATATGACGACAAAATATGATAAAATTTTAATATTCATCGTGTACGTAAAGTGGTTGTGGAATTTATTTTATGCACCCTATTGAATGACAATCATTTCCGAAGTGATGTACGAATACGATTCCATAAATTTGTGTAAAAATTTCCAAAAACGTTGAATTTACAGCATTCTTAGTAAACAGAGGGATTAGCCACAAAGGGATTCTGGGGCCTGTTCTTTTGTGAAACTTGTAGCACTGCAACAAAACTGGGTGTTTTCTGTTTGTCACATGTTTTTCAGCTACACGATTGCAACTATTGTGAAATTCAGCTGTTGCAACTAATGTAAGAATAAGTTCTTGTTAAAATAATAAATGCAGCAAAAATCTAAAAAATGTAGCAAAAATCAGATTCGTATGTTTTTCAATTTATTTATATTGTAAAAATATGTTTAATATTTATAATTAATGGTACTTTATTTGACTAGTTACAAGTTTCGATCGTTTGCTTTACAAAGTTCGACCTAGCATACACTACTATATAAAGAGTTAGTTTGTTAATTTGTTTTTTCGCTCTAATTCTAGAACCATAAGTCTGCTTTCTCCGGACTATGGTCCCATATCTGATGTGGGGTGAGCCCTACTCGTACATTTTGCCACAACACTCTATCTTGTGTTGTCATTGGGTTCAAATTCATAATTTTAGGATCTTAATCTATAGTGCTCTTCCAACTGTCAGCAGGTTGACCTCGACCTCTCTTTCCTTCTATTTTTAACACTGCCTTGTCATATGGACTTTGTTGCATCACATGACTTGCCGTACCAACGCAAGCGATTTTCTCTCAGCCTTTCGTGAACATCTGCGACTGAACGTTCCTCTAATGTACAAATTTTTTATTCTGTCCAGTCTTGGAACTCCCCTGGCCCAATCCAGCATTTTCATTTCTGTGACGTGCATCTTTTGTTTGTACCTTTCTCATCAGCCAGCATTCCGACCCATACATTGAAGCTGGTCCAGCAGGTCTTCAAAAATTATTTTTGTGTTACAAAGCTCTTACTTTGAGGGAGAAAGTCGGTTATACATCGTTACGCTACAATTGATAGGTGCAGAGTAGTTTAAAAAATGTAACAGAACTTGGGGAATACTGCTTAAATGGTGCAAGTTAGAGAGAGATCGCCTTATTTATAGACTTTACCTGTCTATATATTCCTGTATATCTGCTCTCGACCCCGATGACTGATATTGGGTTTGTAAGGATCCGATTTTGTACAAAATTTTGTAATGTTATCTGCAATATTTAAATGTAATTTAAAAAGCGTCTAACTCGACTAGTATTACAAGTATATATACTAGGGCTAGTAAATGCATGCACTAATTACTTTTAAATTACTAAGATAATATTATGTGTTTGAAACTGGGGAACATAGCTGATTTAAACATAAATTGCGAATAAAGTGTTAATGAATTGCGTAGAAATAATGATTGGTTGAAATTCATTATTAAATATATAAAAAATATACTACGATGTTAACAGTTTGTTTTATAAGATCGATGTAGACCCAAAGGTTGCATATGCATCAAACATGGCTGATACCAATTTTTTTTTAATTATAATTGTTAATATAGAAAGGCAAGGATAGTAGATTTCTGTTGACTTTTTTTATTATTATTCTATTACAGTAACAATACATTACTTGGAAACTATTCACACCAAAGTTAGTTGTACAAATAGGGTAGATATGGGTACTAGTTACAGTGGAAGTGTTAATTTTGTATAAGTTACAAGATTGCTTATAATAATACAATTCAGATTGTAGTTGAATGAAGTTTAGAAATAAATAGGTGCTGGTTCGGGCGACCTGTCGCTTTTTGGTGGCTAGTGTTCCTCTTTATTCTTGTGTCTCTGAACGCTGGTCAGGAGTTGCATGCATCTTTTAAGGAATTAGAAGCCGTAGCATCAATATTCAGGACCTTCCGTTTATCTATATCTTTTGAAATATTGTAACCTAGATTCCCCCCACGAGTTGCATGCGCGGCAAGTATTATATTAGAATCTCTGAAATTTTTACTTGCGTGATATACTTGTACCACTGGCGCCATCTAGGTGAGCAAGATACTTTTTAAATTATATGTAAATTTTGCAGCTTTTTTACCTAAGAAGCTCATTTTTATGCAATCTCAGTAAACCCAATTATTTTCGCATAAAATCTGGTGATAGGAGTTGATATTAGCAACAGTGTCCTGATGTATTGTTAGAGATCAACGTTGTTAGCGTTTTCCCTAGTTTCCACCTCTTTCTGTACGTGTCTTCAATCATTTTCAACGTTACACAAACACACAACAGTTTTGAATTTTTAATTTTTAAATTATTCTTTCATAATTTAAATTATTCTTTCATAATTTAAATTATTCTTTCATAATTTAAATTATTCTTTCATAATTTAAATTATTCTTTCATAATTTAAATTATTCTTTCATAATTTACCAGATTAATATATAAATTTACTTTTCTTTTTGTCATAATAGTGTATATTTAAGTGTGATATGGTTAAATTATCTATCTATCCACTTTAATATATCTAATTGTTACATGTGGCGGACTTATTGCTACGAGAACAATCTCTTACAGCCAATAACAGGGCTACCTGTTCGACAAACGGTCGGGAATCGAATCCGGGTCCCCGCGGTGAGCCGCATCGTCAAAGGGCCTATGCCTTGCGATCAACTCAACACAGCGACTACGAAATTATAGGACACCCTTTGAAACAAAAGCTATTATAAATCTTTTACAAGAAAAATGCGTGTGTCAGAGTATGCTGACGGAAACAAATATTTATTTTTATTTGTTCAACGGGCACATTGATAATAAGGAAGTGTATGTATATTTACAGATATTCATTAATTGACCCAGATGGGTCTTTATTTATGTATTGCCTATACTTTCTTGAATAATATACCTAACCTTAATTCTTCTTCTTGGCACTACAGCCAGAAGCGGGCTAGGGCCGCTCAATGAGCTTTTTCCATCGGAGTCTATCAGATACTTTATATTTGAAGTTGGTAACTTTTAATATTTTTAAGTCATTCTCGACATCATCAAGCCATCTAAGTGCAGGTCTTCCTTGTTTCCTAGTACCCCCTGGTTTCTTGAGAGTTAGCTTGGTCGGGTTGTTATCCTTTGATTTAAATAAGTGTCCAAGATACCTTATTCGGTTTCATTTGATGAATTTAACAACGTCTGCTTGTTTATATCGATTATAAATTTTGTGATTGTAAAGAATTCGCCAAACCTTATTTTCTTGGACAGCACCGAAGATTTTGCGTAGTGTTTTTCTTTCAAAAATTAGTAGGCTGTTTTGGATATGCTTGCTTTATGTGTTAAGCTTCCACTGCCATAGAGAGTTACTGGTTGAATTAGCGTTTTATACATATTAATTTTTGTTCTATTGCTAATGAGTCGAGATATTAGCTGGTTTCTTAACCCAAAGTAGTATTTATTTGCCAGCATCAGACGGAGATCAATTTCAACCTTAATTACTCCTTCATGTAAATGGAAAAAATGTTTATCTCATTTTTATTTTAGAATACGGTTTATTTTTGGTTTTTAATAATTAATATTCTTAAATATTGATTCTCGTGTTGAACTATGGGAATGCGCTTTAGTACCGATATAAATATCTGTTAAGTACACAACAATTTTCATGAATTTTTTTCTTGTCAAATGAACAATACCTTTCTGTATTAAGGACTTGTATCGTATCTTCTTTCAAATCTTTATTAATAAAAATTATTCACATAGTTTGTAATATTTTGTTATAATATATTGTTGTTAAAAATATTTTGAATCAGACAAATCAAGGAAGAAAACCACACAAATTGTGTGTCCCAAAAGTAGTAAACAGACTAACCACACTCCATTCTGAGACTCGCAAGAGTGGAATCTGTTTAAGGTCACAGGATGTCACAAAAATATACATGAATAACATGATGTTTCGACATTACTGCTTACATCCATCTTCATGGACGGGGGCATAAAATTATATATATAATCTTGGCATTTCCGTTTTATCTTGCCCTACAATGTTTATAAAAGTAAAGAAGATCATGTAAGATATCATATCCCATTTTAATTGCTGGCAGGCATTAAAGATGACTGTATCAACTTAATATCGTTTGGCACAATGTCAAACGAAATAGTCTTGAGTTATTCATACGGCTTTTGGTATGCATGATTATCAGTATACATATTATAAAGTGAGTCGTATATAACACTATATATACACACTACACTATATAACAGTACATACTTCACTAAATACAAAGGTTTTGTTTCTTTTACGGTTCTGTACTTCAAAAGGAAAAATGCAACCCTAATAAAATCACTCGCCTATCTATCTTTCTATAAGTTAGAGCTGTTTTCTCAGGAATCACGTGACGAAGAAACTTGAAATTTGGCATGGTAATAAAAGATATTAATCTGCACATGTCTCAAGCGGAAACTCTCATAAATATTTCTATGGAAATTTTCGACGGGGCAAATTACTTGAAATAAATTGTTTTTAATTCTGTATATAGTGGGAATACTGTTTCAAAGGACTAATAATCAAAGCTTCAAGTATTTTTTTCATAATTTTATGTAGTTTATCTTCGCAGATATACTGAAAAATATGCAAAAAAACATGTCTCCCCCTTGATTTCCTTATCAACTTAAAATTATGAAAAAAAATTGTGCGCGTCGGCTCCACCGCGCGATTGGAGTTTACTCCTTAAGTACGATTGTCTTGGAATATATAAAATAGGTAATACTATATATAAATATAAATATCATTAAATGGAAGGGGAAAATTCTTTAATAATGAAAATGCTGAGAATATAATTATTTTCAAGTAAAACACAAATGAACAAGATTAAATTTATACAACAAAATTAAAAACTTTTAGTAACGTCAGACTAAAAAGTTAAAATTGAAAGAGTCTTTTTAATTTTGTAGGATAGAAGACACAAAATATTGACACAAAATGACATTTAATGATTACATCTTGGTATAAGCGAACAATATTAAACTATGTGTGTCACGCTCCGTCATTGCGATTATGTTAAATAAACATTCATATCTCAATCAAAAGAAGCGCAGAAATGTTGCACGGAGAAGCCACCTAACGGTTACACTTTCTTAACGCTCTGAACTTTGTACGTTTTGAACTTCTAACTTTACTCCTAATAAAACTTCATACCGGGCGCTATATGTGAAAATCGATTGTTTCGGAGTTAACTCCAAAAATGGTGTTTTTAGAAGCCTATGTAATTATAAATTATAGTGAGTATTATAGATTTTTATCATTTTTAAAATACGTATCATGTTTTTACGTCTGTTAAGGATGTATTATGTTACTTATGTTGTGAATGTACGGAACGCTTGTAGTACGAGTTCTACTCGTGTATGATAGGTTTTTTTTTATATACCTTATATATTATTATTATTTAACATTTCTTACATTCTTTCAAACAACTGATTTTTAAAAACTTAATGTCATGGTTGATTAGAAGAGATTGCTCACGTGGCAATAGGTAGCCTTATGTATTTATACTTTGAAGACAAATAAATAAATATGTAGACTACAATTGCTCATTGTCCTAAATAATAATTAACATTACAGTTGGACATGTGACACTTTTGAAAAGTTATGCGTCCCAGCTGCAATAAGATTGCGCATTGCGATTGCTTTATGCAAAAAAAATATAAAGATGATACATGTTATATATTATAAACAAAATAGTTATATATATTATAAACAAAATAGTAAACTTGTCAAGTTTTAATAGTAAGCAAGTGATAATTTTTCTTTTGAAATAATTTGAACAATGTTATATATTTCTGCACGTAACTTTGAAGGAATTATAATAGAACTTGGCAACGACTTAGAGTCAGCCAAGCCGACAAACCTACTTTTTTGTGCCGAACTTGGCCTCTTTTTCCACATTTATGTTTTTGGTGCGATATCGTTACTCTATGCATTCTATTTACAGTACAAATTCGTTTTAATTAACATTTACGTTCGATTACCTCTTTTGATAAAAAACATTCTAAATATAATAAAAAGGCAAAGTTATAATTATATGAAAATAACCGCACCAATAATTTTGTCTTCAATTTTGACTATTCTCTACGAACATTATTTCTGATTGTTCCTAAATAACAAGCCTCGAAGAAAAAACTGGAAGTGGTCTAGACTTTTAAACATTTAATCAGTGAATTAGTTAATGTTAAAGTAATAATATTCAGTCGTCAATATCTGGGGCACTATTTGAATTTGTTTTATAATATTTGGTATTCTGGGTAATAACTCTTAATAGATAAACATTACAAGCGTACAGGCGAAACAGATTTTGAATTATAGTAGGATCGAACGTAGCTTGAAATATGTTGTGTAATATAACACACGGTCAGTGCATTGCCTTTTTTTTCCGAATTTGGCTGACACTCTGCTGTGTGTCTAGATTATTATTTTACATAAAATTTATAATATATAACACATACGGTCAGTAAATTGCCTTTTTTTTCCGAATTTGGCTGACACACTGCTGTGTGTCTAGATTATTATTTTACGTAAAATTTATAATATATAACACATACGGTCAGTACATTGCCTTGTTTTTCTGAATTTGGCTGACACACTGCTGTGTGTCTAGATTATTATTTTACTTAAACTTATAATATATAACACATACGGTCAGTAAATTGCCTTTTTTTCCCGAATTTGGCTGACACACTGCTGTGTGTCTAGATTATTATTTTACATACAATTTATAATATATAACACATACGGTCAGTACATTGCCTTGTTTTTCTGAATTTGGCTGACACACTGCTGTGTGTCTATTTAACATAAAATTTATAATATAATTAAATCAATATATAATATCAAAAATATCCCCTGCCGCATGTCTGCTAAATGTACATAATTTTCTCAGCAATTACTGAATGGATATTGTTCTGATTTTATTTAATGGATAAATTCATCCATGTGCTTAACATATAATTTATGAATATTTTGTGAAACTTATCTGCTGAGGCATGCATTGCTTAAATTCTTGGCATGCATTGCTTAAATTCTAAAACGATGAATTGACAATGTTGCTTCTCCCAATAAAGTTCCATGACAAAGTCTGCAATAGCATATTTGGAAATACTACATCAACTCTCAATGCATACATTCATATGCTTTTTTTAACCCGTAGAGGGCCTAGGCTAAAATTAGCCAATAGACGCAGAAGGCCAAAATCTAGATTTTGTATATATTTCATCTGTATAAATTTGTACGCTTGGGACGTCTAATTGTTAATATCATATCTGTGTAATATTAAGGTTAATTAAGTTTTCTATTTCTTGTACTTGTCTAGAATTGTATTTGTCTAGAATTTATGAATCATGAAATTTGAGGATGTTTTTAAAAGGTATGCAGCACACTTCATAACACTTCACTATCTCGGCTAAAAACCTCTCTTACTTCCTTCCAAAATGCACACTATTTCTCGGGACACAGTGGTCCATCTAGGTAGAACACATGCTGTGTATCTTGGGAAAGTGGATGTAGTAATTGTCATGTTATATTTAATTCAATTTATCGTAACGCCACTCCAACAACTAAAAACAAAAGCAATTTGATATTTATCTGATAAACATAAACTATTTATATAATATTACTATTTCGCTATCTATATGCAGGACTTTATTCTGTCAGTTTTGAAATATATTTTTATTTTTTTTTTAAATTAAAACGAAATAGCAGCGATAAAATCTTATAGAGGACAATATCATTGCCGGACGTTGCTCCAGGGGTTACAGTGTAAAAGCTATCAACTTTGACCGGAGTAAAATACAAATATTTTCATCGTGAGCAAGGTTATAGTTACAGAAGTATGTCGGAAATTTAAATAAATTTGTTTTTCACATAAGCAGAATAAAAAACTACAGAAAAACTGCTTTTGAAAAAAGTATTTTTGTAACATATTTTTGAAGTTTCAGTTAAAATTTGAAGTGAATCGAAAGAAAACTTTCTAGTTATGCCGGAAGCAAACGGTTATTTTCAGAAAAATGGCTTCAAAATTTTGCACCACGTTACTGGCGCAAAATCACACTAGCTATAAATTAGCTATAAGCTATTTTTAAGTATTGGGCTTATGCAATTTTATTTTTGAGTATGGTGTTATATTTTCTTGAAAATTTCATTTTTATATATATATATACATATATATACATATACATATATATATATAGCGTACTTATTAAAGCACTATGTATTTATATATTTATGTTGACAAGCAAACAGTTATTTGGGATTGTGCCAAATTTGATAATGAATGCTGATCGTAATTTCTATGCAATACGTAAACTTTTGCATAAAGGTCATCATGTAGGTAGTACTGTATGCTGGGATTTGTATATAGCGCATGTAGCATGTCCACCTGCTATCAGTTGACGAATATGCAATTTGAGTATCGATATTAGCTTAGTCGGGACCAGTAGAATATATAAGGAGAATGTTTAAAAAAGTTATTTAGATACGAAGCTAGAACGTGATATTATTTTGAACTGATGATGAAATGTTTTGCATTTATTGTGAAGAGCAAAATTTAAGCATTGTGGATTTCTTAAGCGTATAACGGTTGTTGTGTAAATTTACTTTAATTGGATGATATTATGAACTGTTCTATATAAATTGGATGAATAAACTGTGGATGGTAAATAACCTCATTGATGGCATATTGTTACAAGAAAGTTAATAAAATATTTTTAAAATGCCTTTGACCGAAACAAACCAAAAATCAATTACTTACATGTTTGCATCTTCTGTACACTCTCAGCATGCATCCTCTATACACTTGTTGATTTTTCAGCATTTATACTTGTCTCATTCATAACGGGACTTATTCATGAAATGGTCCCTTGTACTGAAGCGATTGAAGTAAACTATGCACTGTATCAGGGACTCCCTTCGAATGAATGAATAATAACTAAATATGAAACTGAGTAATAAAAGAATTATTTCGATGACTGAATTTATTCGTAGCTACAATTCATCTTTTGTTGTGGCCAGATCTGAAACTAAAATTTCAGGTACATTTTGTGTGACTTGTGTCATTCACAATTAAATGAGTTTCGTTGTATTACAACATCTTCAGGTGGGCTATTAGCAAAGATCCTAAGCAAGCAAAAAAAGATTATAAGCAATCTTTGCTAATAGCCCACCTGAAGATGTAATACAACGAAACCTAGGTCGTGGTAAAGAACTTAAAGAAAGTAGAAATAATGCTAAATCATGTAGTTTCATTTAATTGTGATTAATAAATTTCTACAAAATTAACGCCAAATATATTCAATATTTGAATTGTGTCATTTTAAGACACAATATTTTTTATTACAGAGCAGGACCAATGACTTCTAAGTATGACCATTTACCATATTATGTGCTGTTATATTTCTATTATATTATATTGGTACTGCTGTTAACTAAAGATTGCCTAACAATAAATCCGACCGCCTAATAACTATTTAATGCTTGAAATTTCTATTGAATCCGAACGTGTTAATTGTTTTCTTGTGTCCTTTGACTGCACTGAAAGGTTATTGTATAAGAGCTGATAATGAGAAATTTTTATGCCCATCACAATTAACCAAAATTTAGACTTTCAACGTTACAAGTGGTGTTGCAGCTATGTCTGAATATCCAAACATCCTGTAAACGGTCATTTCCAGTAGATCAACACTTAGCTGCTACTGCATGCTGACATCACATTGATAATATTGCACATAGCATCTTGGTATTAGTTCAAGTGGCTGTGTGATGTGTGGTATCAAATATAATATGCTACAACTTCATTGAGTTTTGCATTTATAAAAGGTATCTCAACGCAGAATTCAAACTTTAAATAATAATAAAAAAAACAATTATTATATTTTAATTACAGTAATCTAAAGTACATTTTTGCACATTTTTTGTACGGAATATTACACCATCAAGATGTCTCCCATAACGATGAACGCACTCCTCAAAGTGTAAGCGCAAATTTGCAGTGACATTCTGCAGAAAGTCAACTGAGATGGCTCTCACTTCTTCCGTTATTTTAGCCTTCAGTTGCTCCAAACTCATACGAGAGGTATCAAAAATTCTTGCTTTGAAATAAGCCCATAGAAAAAAGTCAGCCGGGGTTAAGTTGGGTGATATGGGTGGCCAAATTAGGTCTCCAAATCGGCTTATGACTTTTTCCAGAAATATCACTCTAATTGTGTCCATGAGACCCTAGCTGTGTGGGCGGTGGCCCCGTCTTGCTGAAACCACACATCTGACTAAAACCACAAATCTTGCTGAAACCACACATAGTTTTTTAGAGTTCAAAGTTTGAATTCGGCGCTGAGACACAAATTGCTAATTTTGAGGTTATAGACTAATTTAATTACAGAAAGAAAATAATGCAGTTAGTTATTTGACTGAACGAGGTATGCTATAATTTTTTTAAAGGAAGTTATTGTTATTTTTAATGATGAAAACAGTCATATGGAATTCATGTTTGCTAAAATAGAAATATACATCACAAATGCTCAATGAATTTCTTATTCGTATCAATACGAGCAAACTATGTGCGTCGCAGAACATGGCGAATATTCAATTTGCACCTTGCTTAAAAAAGTTGTACTTGAAAAGTTGTTATGTAAAATGTAAAATTAACAAGAGGGGAGGATTTAGTTGGCTGTAAAGCTATAATGTATTATTCAATCTTATATGATTTAATAAGTGGGTGACGCAAACTGTTTGGACGGGCGGTGAATTTTTACATTACAAAAATTGCGCATTATATGGAGAATGTTGCAAAACTAGTCTTGAGAGTTTTTGAATTTTAACCTTGCGAAATATAATGAAAACGAGTTAATATGAACCTGACCCGTCTTTTGGATACATTGCCAAAAGTGGGCGCTGGGAGGATTTCCGAATCTCATATACAGTGGCTTATAGCATAATAGAATTTTGTAGTATTATTAGATAGTGGCTATCATTAGTTTTACATTTGGTTTAAAAATAATAATTTTCTGTCCTATGGTAGATTAAAAATGGCATAAAAAAGCTATTAATTCGAAGTTATTTATGGCTGTCAGAAATTATTAAAAATTATTCTCCATAGAACATTATTTTTTAAGACGACCGCAACAAATGAAATGAAATGACATATTTATTAATTTGTATTGTTGGGCACGTTGCGTAGTGTAGTTTCGTTAGTAATTTTCTATAATT
The DNA here is from genome assembly GCA_039881145.1 of Druceiella hillmani. Taxonomy (NCBI): domain Eukaryota; kingdom Metazoa; phylum Arthropoda; class Insecta; order Lepidoptera; family Hepialidae; genus Druceiella; species Druceiella hillmani. Next base: position 5,023,825 of record JAYKKI010000064.1, read on the forward strand.
ATGTGCGTTTTATGCAAATTGATAACGATTTGATTTGTTATTTTTGCACACGTTGTATTTTTGACAAATTGTATTTTGTACACGTGCAAATTTCTATGTCAATAATAGTTTTCGGAGACAAAGGCAAACGTGATGTATATAGAAGAGTGCGCAGGCAGTAAAGTCATTGGTAAACAAATCGTACAAGTGATAACGCGCTCGGTGCATACTGTTTTTATATTAAACTTGTTAGTGACTGTTGCTTCAGTATTGGATCAAAATTTTTAATGACAATTTTTAACCCATCGATTTATCATTCCAATATGTTTAAGTGATCATCTCTAACCCGGGTAAGCAGTGATGACTTAATAACATTCTTCTCTATTCTGGTATGTCTTTTGTATCAATCATTCTCATAAATATTTCTATTTTTAGTGTTTGTACCAAAATATAAAACAAGAAACTAATTTTGTGAAGATTATGTTTATTTATTTAATTTTATATGCAACACTTGTACAAATGACAAACTTATTGCTACAAGCGCAATCACTTCCATTCAACCACAACCAAAGAATGCAATCAATTTGTTCCGAGTTGAACTGCAAAAGATTGTATTGTTGTAATTTTGAAAACGGAAAATGGTGCATGTGAAGTCAGGAGAGGTATAAGTTTTTGAGATGGTTTTTGAAGGCTATATAGGCGGTGAATTTCTGATGTTGGTGTCCAGTGGTTTGCATAATTTGGCCGCGTCAACAGTGAAGGAATATTTATGAAAATAAGAACAATGTTTAGGGATACATAGGTTTTCATAATGTAGACCTAGGTCAAGCGGAGATAAGTCCGTGAATCTATCACTGAGGTAAGGTCTGTGTGGATTTTTTTAAATATTATAAAGCAAACAAAGAATGTGAAGATTATGACGGTCGTGAATTATTAGACTCAGAAAGGTCAAATATCAATAAGGAGGCCAAATATCAATATTTAAATTTTGAAGTCTTTCTAGTTTGTTAAGTAATTACTTAATAAACTGGATAGCACACATCTCCATAGTCGAGTAAAGTTAATATAAAAAAAGTAGATAGACATGCTTCGACACAAACCAAAATGAAAAAGATATTAAAAATTGTCTATTTGTTGTGTATAGGTTTTTGCACAGAAGGACTTTTTATATAAATTTATTTTTTTATTATACATATAGGTTTTTGCACAGAAGGACTTTTTATATAAATTTATTTTTTTATTATACATATAGGTTTTTGCACAGAAGGACTTTTTCTATAAATTTATTTTTTTATTATACATATAGGTTTTTGCACAGAAGGACTTTTATATAAATTTATTTTTTTATTATACATATAGGTTTTTGCACAGAAGGACTTTTATATAAATTTATTTTTTTATTATACATGTGTTATTAAACAAAATAAAACGATTATATTCAATAAAATTTTCAATATTTTAATTCATGATAATTTAATATTTTATACATGTAACATTTTACGGCCATGTGGCATTTTTTTTTCCTTCTTGGGGTTATAAAATGGAAGTTAATAATGCTAGGAATTTAATTCAGGTAAATCAATTGAATCAATTCGTAAAACCAATGATACGGAACATTTGTGAGACGAGTTCGGTTCGCATTTGATCAATTGCTTTATCCTGGCAAATTTAGACTACGTTTACATAGAATTCCTTAAAATAGTGATATGAAAAGGAAATTTTAATAATAGTGATATTAAAAGCAAATTTTAGGCTGTTGCTTTATCCTGGCAAATTTAGACTACGTTTACATAGAATTCCTTAAAATAGTGATATGAAAAGGAAATTTTAATAATAGTGATATTAAAAGTAAATTTTAGGCTGTTGTTTTATCCTGGCAAATTTAGACTACGTTTACATAGAATTCCTTAAAATAGTGATATGAAAAGGGTTCAGCCTAAAATTTGCTATAAGTTTTAGTTTTTTTTTAATTTTTGGTATTTTGTCAGAGGTTTGGTCAAAAAAAATTATGGTTATAATAAGAAAATGCTATTTTTAAGAACTATTTTTTTCTGAAGTTGACTTTTTAATTCTTATAACTTTTAAGTAACGGTTTTGAAAGCTGAAAATACTTTCTTTTTTCATAGATATTTTCAAAAATGCTCTTTTGCTTATTTTTAACATAACTGTCCCAATAGTTAGTATATATTAATTTTTTGATGAAAATACGTCACATAAAATTCATTAATAATACTCATTTGGTTTCCATATTATAAATTATCAATATTTATAAATTTTTATAATGTATATCCTCAAAAATCACCCCCAATCACAACTTTAAGATTTTAATATTGTCAGTTTATTCATTTCGTTGATATTTTAAGAAACTACTAAAATACAACTCCAGACAAGATTTTCTTTCCCCGAATTATATAAGCCTTCCAAGAGAAGTTCAACTATATTGAGGTTTCTAGCCAGTAAAAATTTCCTTTTGTGAGTTTTCCTATTTCTTAATTTTGAAAAAAATCCAAAAAATATTTTATTAGGACTATGAATTCCTCTAAGATTCATTTTGTGCCAACAACATCACAATGCGGAAAAGCGGAAAACTTTCTAGTGAACTGTTTATTTATGATGAAAAATACAATAATATCAGGAACTCGTATTATAGTTAACTACAATTACTCGTCTGGAAAAATGTTGAGTGCTCACAAAATACATTAAACTAGTTCACGAAAATTACTTACAGAAAATATACTAAACCCATAATTTCCTAATACGTATTATTCCGCGAAAATCTTCTTTTCCTAACTATAAAAACAAAGATATTTATACAGAAGGAGATTGGCGAAGAAATATTTTGGAATTGGCGAAGAAGAAGATAGAGTACCCATATTTTTGTGTCTGATTAAATGATCACTGTGGAAATTACGAAACGAATTAAATTATCATCGTTGTTACAGATTGTGGAAAATTTGGAACATATTAAAAGATATATAGAATTGTTAATTGGTCGTCATTAGTTTCAACCTGGTCTTTTAAAAGATAACAGTAGAAATATCAGTTTTTCAAAAGTAACGTTATAGATTTTCCCCATTAAAACACGCAAATGTACAGGCAAACAAACGGAAAGTCGGTTTCTTTACTGGTTTTTATACTTTATATACATTATAATTCTTACTATTTTTTCACGTTTCCTGTTTGGATTCTTAACAACAAAATAACACGATTATGATCGATTAATTTATTTTCGTATGTCATCCCTTTCTCTAAATTTACTGTTTCAGCGTTAATGTAAGGGTTAAACGTCTTGCAGTGCACGCACACCGGGTGCTGCGCGGCATATCGATGCTATAAAATGCAATACGGCGTACGCCGTATTCAGATTATAGTGAGCGATACAAATACTATTTCGTAGAAAAAAAAATATATACAGCCTTATGTTGTTATCATGTTACTTTATGGATAACGTCACCGTTACGGAACTATTAGTCTTTAAGCTGACATCTGCCACGTTGTATGATCGTGAAACCTTTATTTTGACAGCCACGTACTTCAAAATGGCGCCTTATTTCACTTTATGTAAAGGCAGCTAAAACAGTGGGCGTTACGGCTGACTTTATAGAATATTTAAACATTTCTATCGATAATTCAGTAAACTTAGCCTAACTGGTGTAATGAATTGAGCAAACCGCAAGGTAAAAATAACTAATTTTTAGTGTAACCTTAAAACAATTATGTTATGTATTAAATTAGATACCAACAAGTGTCATTATATCTCATAAAAATGATTTTGTATTAAACATTTCTATCGATAATTCAGTAAACTTAGCCTAACTGGTGTAATGAATTGAGCAAACCGAAAGGTAAAATAACTAATTTTTAGTGTAACCTTAAAACAATTATGTTATGTATTAAATTAGATACCAACAAGTGTCATTATATCTCATAAAAATGATTTTGTATTAAACATTTCTATCGATAATTCAGTAAACTTAGCCTAACTGGTGTAATGAATTGAGCAAACCGAAAGGTAAAATAACTAATTTTTAGTGTAACCTTAAAACAATTATGTTATGTATTAAATTAGATACCAACAAGTGTCATTATATCTCATAAAAATGATTTTGTATTAAACATTTCTATCGATAATTCAGTAAACTTAGCCTAACTGGTGTAATGAATTGAGCAAACCGAAAGGTAAAATAACTAATTTTTAGTGTAACCTTAAAACAATTATGTTATGTATTAAATTAGATATCAACAAGTGTCATTATATCTCATAAAAATGATTTTGTATTTGTAGAAACGCTTGTAGAACCCGTGCTCTAGAATTGTGGGATGTCTCGAATCCATTTACGTCACCAAATAGTACTTTCGTAAAATATTTTTGACTATATGAATAAAAAACAAAACTTTGACAATTTTCAGCTGAAAGTGACAGGACAAATGAATCTTAATTGACGCGCAACAAAACAAATTAATCTATAAAAATGTCCTGTCATACCTAGATAAAGTACAGAATTATCATCGTCGACAAAATAGCTCCGTCCTTTTCGTTCTGCTCGTAAAATTACCGATGCTATTCTTTTGTCCCGAGCCACCGAACTTTAACGTAAAATAAAGGCAAGGATAACGGGAGTGCAATACAACAAGCCGATTTTTAAAGCGAATGTTTTGGCAATCGGTCGTGCGTTAGCTAACGTCTACGTTAAGTAAAGAAATGTTATAACATAGGGCGTATTGTGTATCATTCAATGTTTTTGAAAACAAAAAAAAATTACAAATTATTTTTCTCTAACATTTTCGTAAGGAATGCAATAAAAAAATCGTAATAACCATCTTCTTTCTTATTAACCATCACCTGTATATGTCACTCATTTTTTTTAAGTTTCGTTTAAAAGATAAATTTACTTAAAGCTCCACGAGGTTACGATTTTCTTTTACGATAAATACACAAATATAAAAATTAAAAAAATCATCGCAACATGTCGCAGTCCAGTTTTGGCAGGTGTACTTCGTCTCAGAGTTATAAGCGTCTCCGATATGTGGGTAGTCGGCAGATCGGCTTTGATAAACACTGTGCAGATGTCTGCGCATCTGCGTCGCAGCATCCTTATCTACGCGTTTTCGGCTCGACTGTCTGCAGATACGACACTGAACTGTTTGAAATGCAAACAGTGTTTGTTTGTCAATATTTCGGTTAATTCTAAATCACTCGTCGCGATTAACGACTCGATATTAGGACGGCATAAAGTTTTTAAACTCGCTAAGACTGAAAATAAATTGGGCTCTTCAGAACAAAATGAGATTCTTATAATCAAACTTTTTTTTTCATATCTCATTCCTTTCACGAGATAAAATGTCTCAACCTCAATGAAAGGGTTAAGCGCGTTGCAGTTTACACACACCGGGCATCGCACGTCGTTATCGACGCTAGTTTAAGTGTTATGCTGTAATCGATATATGTATACTTCTACATCAGTCTGAACTGTGAAGTAAATGTTGGAACCACTCTTTTTAGCCATCTTTCGTACGGCCATTTGGAAACCGTGCCTCATTTGCGATCATAAAACGAATACTTCGAAGTTTATCCCTGGTTTTTAAACCTAAAAAATTACGGGTTAAGGACATCAAATGTACGGTGTCTGAGTAGTAAATATAAACGTATTTATATAAATCTGTTTGTTTATCTATGGTAAGTGAAAGGGCTGCAGAATTATCGTGATGAAAGAGTCTGCAGTATAAATACTAGTTTGCAGTATTTTTTTCTGATATTCCGTAAAGAAATAGGATATAACTTATAAATAAAACTGTAACAAAAAGTTAACTTCTCGATTAAATTAACTGGAATGGACTGAAAAAAAAAACTATGGAGGGTAGGAGAGGAATTGAAAAGTTGAAAGAAAAATAATTGAAGTTATACTTCTTTAGCCCCGTTACGAAGAAATAATGAGAGTTTAGTGAGCAACTTCATCCTGTCGATTTTTGTTGCGCGCGCACGATGCAGCAAAAGTCGACATGATGAAGTTGCTCACTAAACACATATTTATATGCGTGTAGTGACTGATGCTATTATTCATGATAGTTATTGAGGTATTTGTAAATATTCGAAACGTATTTTATATTCATACAAATTTAAGTTATATCTGTGATTTTAAATATTTATTAATACTTTTAATTTAATAGTGGTCCATATGATAAAAAACATTTATATATTGTAAATACGTGATAGAAATAATGCTTATAAGCTTTTTAAAATATATTTTAAGTGTATTTCTCTAAGTGAGGTTAAGTTTCGGTATGTATTTATTTACATTATGTGTTATACATTATTTTAAAATTTAATTATTTGATTCAATACAGATTTTACCAACCGTATTTATAATCGCCGTCAAGTTCTTTTATTGAAGTAAAACTTCTTTACGCACGCTTGACTTGGGGAGTAAGCTGGTGAATGCGTGACGAGAGCGTTACGAAAAGTGTGATCGGGCGAGGCGAACGGAAGTTGAGAGGGATATATAAGTTAGTGAAGACAGAAAGAGAGAGAGAGTTACGTTTCGTATATTACTATAGGGACAAGAGAGAGAGGTGCGAGCACACATTTTCTTTCTCTCTTTCTCTCATAGCCAGTTATGTTTCGTATATCTAAGACACAGTGCAAGACTATTGTCTGTATCACACTGTAGGAGCAAGAGAGAGCAGTGCGCGCGCACATTTTCTTTCCCTCTTCCTCTCATAGCCAGTGCATGAAATATATATATATATATATATATATATATATATATATATATACACGCGAGTTTGCTAGCGTTACGCCAACGGTATTTTTTGATTATTTGGTAATTTCATTTCGTTCTTGAGCCATTTTATAAATTATTATTTTGTTCAATACATTAAATATTCTACGTTTAAAGTGAATAAAATTGTAAATTCATTTTAAAGTTCATATTTTGTGAATTTGAAGTTTTACTTCAGTCGTGTGGTCTAAAGCACAGTGGTTTTTTTTGTTATTTTATTTCCATTAATTATTTGTGTGCTAAACAAAGTTATTCTTGTATTAAACCAAATAATATAACGCCTAACGCGTACATAATACTGGCACAATTTTTTTTTAGTACAATTTCTTTAATTTATAAATGTAAGTAAGGGACAATACATATAATACCAAAGAATATTATAATTAATTTTCGTTAGTTTAATTCATTATCTTAACAGATTATATCGAAAGTCACATGTCGCTACGATTAATTTTTTTGGTATGAATTTATTTTAAAAAAAGTAAAAGTTTCTAAATGTTTTTTTGTTTAATTAAAAGAAAATTTAAAATAAATCGTTTTTAAATTTTGAAAAAAAAAATGATTTTAGACGCGCTCTTTTAATAAAGAAACTACCATCAATTTACTGTCAAACATCTAATTTATAACACTCTGTTTCCGCGGTGTTTTTTTCCTTTTTTCAAATTTAGATTTTATGTCAATATTTTTTTTTTGTAAATTTGTAATTAAAATATTGTTTGTATTTCAATTTGACAAAGAATTGTAATTAAGTCGAACAAATTGTTATAAATAGTCCAAAGTATAGATTTGTCAAATCAATTTTTATATAAAATAATCACGGACGGCTAATATTTAAGAGTTTACACCTTAAGAATCGATTTTCATATATAGCGCCCTGTATGAAATTTTATGAGGTGTAAAATCAGAAATTCAGAGCGTTAGAAAAGTGTAACCGTTAGGTTCTGATCGTACGAAGTTCAGAGCGTTAAAAAAGTTTAACCGTTAAATGGCTTCTCCGGCCAACATTTCTGCGCCTCTTTAGAGTGAGATATCAATATGTTTATTTGTCATATCTTATGGCGTAATGGCAATGACGGAGTGTGACACACATATTGGCATTTTCTTATGGCGTAATCGCAATGACAGAGTTTTCCACACATATTGACATTTTCTCATGGCGTAATCGCAATGACAGAGTGTGACACACATGTTGGCATTTTCTCATGGCGTAATCGCAATGACGGAGTGTGACACACATATTGGCATTTTCTCATGGCGTAATCGCAATAACGGAGTGTGACACATATTGGCATTTTCTTATGGCGTAATCGTAATGACCGAATTTACTATCGTTCGCTTATATCAAGATGTAATCATTAAATGTCATTATGTGTCAATATTTGGTGTCTTCTAACCAACAAAATTAAAAAGTCTCTTTTAATTTTAACTTCTTAGTCTAACGTTACTAAATGTTTTTAACTTTGTAGTATAAATTTGATCTTGTTCATTTGTGTTTTACTTAAAAATAATTATATTGTCTGCATTTGTTTATTAAAGAATTTTCCATTTACATTTAATGATATTTATATTTATATACAGTGTTACATATTTTATACATTCCAAAACAATCAGGAGTAAACTCCAGTCGCGCGTCGGAGCCTACACGCACAATTTTTTTGTTGAACGCGTCGCTGTAAGAGTTCTGTAGCCAAATCACCTTTACAGTTTCGCCATGTCCGTCTGTCTTTCTGCCTGTTTGTCACAGTATAGAGTATCGTTGACAAGGTCTTTTGGAAATATTGAGGGTGTATCGTGAACTCTTTTTCGATGCAGGGATCCGTTTATTAAATATTAAGGTTTAAATGGTCAGTTTTGTTAGAATTACGTGTCCCCACCCCCTAACAGCTAAGCCGTTATTTCTTAATATATGGAAAATATTCATAATTGTAGTATGTATAACGTACTAGGAATAAATAAATATTTTAGTGAATTGAAAAAAATATGTAATGGAAATTTAGGACTTTATCCCTTGAAGGCGGTAGTAGTAGCGTAATGACCTTTGGAAAGAAGTTTCGAAAGAAAATTTAGTTTCAATAGAAAATAAACAGCCATCAACCGGAGAGTTTTAGTTTCAATACCTCCTAATGTAGTCTTGGAACACCCTAATGCTGAACCTAGACTATTAATGACCTTTGGAAAGAATTTTCCAAAGAAAATTTAGTTTCGATAGAAAATAAATAGCCATCAACCGGAGATTCGAGCTTCAATACCTCTTAATGTAGTCTTGTAACGCCCTAATGCTGAATCTAGGCTATTAATGACCTTTGGAAATAATTGTCGAAAGAAAATTTAGTTTCGATAGAAAATAAATAGCCATCAACCGGAGATTCGAGCTTCAATACCTCTTAATGTAGTCTAGGAACGCCCTAATGCCGAACCTAGGCTATTAATAAACTTTAAAAAAGAATTTCCATAAGAAAATTTAGTTTCGATAGAAAATAAATAGCCATCAACCGGAGATTCGAGCTTCAATACCTCTTAATGTAGTCTAGGAACGCCCTAATGCTGAACCTAGGCTATTAATAAACTTTGAAAAAGAATTTCCATAAGAAAATTTAGTTTCGATAGAAAATAGATAGCCATCAACCGGAGATTCGAGCTTCAATACCTCTTAATGTAGTCTAGGAACGCCCTAATGCTGAACCTAGGCTATTATTAAACTTTGGAAATAATTTTTGAAAGAAAATTTAGTTTCGATAGAAAATGAATAGTCATCAACCGGAGATTCGAGCTTCAATACCTCTTAATGCAGTCTTGGGACGCCTTAATGCTGAACCTAGGCTATTAGTTTGCCTACTAGCAATCATAGAATATATATTACCATTAGGGTATTTTCAGGTAGTTTTAAAGGTCAGTCTTAAACCAAGCTTCAATTTAGTTAGTGGATTTGTGTTCATTCGTCTAATTTCCTTCAATGGTGGGCAATATAGAGGTATAACAAAATTTTAATGAACAGTTTTTTTATTTTTATAAAAAATACTTGTAAAAATGTCCAATAATCACTATAAGAACTATTAAAATCTCCCACTTATTCCGTCCTTGAGTCAAAATATAATTATAACCATGATTCTCTATCAAAACTAACAATAAAGGTACCATCAAATGGAAGTAAACAACAGAGTAAGCAAGACAAGTGGAGAAAAAAAAATTAATGTCACGATGATCAAAATACTGGTGTATTTAGATTGTAAGATATAACATATTTAATTTTATGACCGATTTTGAATGTGTTTGTTTTTCTTTAACTTGTACTCAAAAATCACCATCGCGAAGAAAAAAAAGGAGTGTGATAATGATCAAAGTACTAGTTATTAAGATTTTAAGATATAAAGTACTCGTTTTAATTTTATGACCGATTGTGAATGTATTTGTTTTTTTTTACTCAAATACCAGGAGGCGTATATGTTAAAATCGCTGGATTTTAGTGTCAAGGTTAATGAAGGTATCGTCAATAACCTTTAATATATAGGGCTAATGCTAGCCGATTCTAAGGGTTTTTAGTGCCACTTGACATGGGAAACCCTTATTGATTTCTCATAAACCAAAAACCTTTGTTGTTACTACGAGTACCTGGCCACACGTTGAAAATGAAGAATCGGGTTTTATTATTTTTTATGTTTCTATGTTAGACGTGACATTATGAACTAAGTAAATCGAATAAAATATAGGTTTATGAGCTAAATTAAATGACAGTGTTTATTTTGCTAAAGGTGACTTTAAAAATGGTGATTATTTGACTCGTTTGAAGGTTCTTTCGATGAGACAATAATCAGAAAATGATTTTAAGATGAACATAATATCTGGTACGGAGATACGGAGGGCCACAATAGTAGAAATGGAACTATACATATGCTCGTTTGACTTGTCTCAATGAGACCTTTGGTTACTATATGTAACCAAAGGACTCATTGAGACAAGTCAAATGAGTCCAAACACGACGGGTTTACTGTTAGCCGCTGAAAAGTTCCCATCACTACTTCTCTCGTCCATCATCGTATCATCCTGGTTACAATATGTAACCAAAGGACTCATTGAGATAAGTCAAACGAGCCCAAACTCGACGGGTTTAGTGTTAGCCGCTGAAAAGTTCCTATGACTACTTCTCTCCTCCATCATCGTATCATTCCGATTATAATATATAGTCAAAGGACTCATTGAGATAAGTCAAACGAGCCCAAACTCGACGGGCTTACTGTTAGCCGTTGAAAAGTTCCCATCACTACTTCTCTCGTCATCGTATCATCCCTGTTTCAATATGTAACCAAAGGACTCATTGAGATAAGTCAAACGAGCCCAAACTCGACGGGGTTAACTGCTAGCCGCTGAAAAGTTCCTATGACTACTTCTCTCCTCCTTCATTATATAATTCCAGTTACAATATGTAACCAAAGGACTCATTGAAACAAGTCAAACGAGCCCAAACTCGACGGGTTTACTGTTAGCCACTGAAAAGTTCCCATGACTACTTCTCTCCTCCTTCATCATATCATTCCAGTTACAATATGTAACCAAAGGACTCATTGAGACAAGTAAAACGAGCCCAAACTCGACTGGTTTACTGTTAGCCACTGAAAAGTTCCCGCGACTACTTCTCTCCTCCATCAACGCATCGACCCGGTTACATTATGCAACCAAAGGACTCATTGAGACAAGTCAAACGAGCCCAAACTCGACGGGTTTACTGTTAACCACTGAAAAGTTCCCATGACTACTTCTCTCCTCCTTCATCATATCATTCCAGTTACAATATGTAATCAAAGGACTCATTGAGACTAGTAAAACGAGCACAAATTCGACGGGTTTACTGTTCGCCTCTGAAAAGTTCCCATGACTACTTCTGTCCTCTATGATCATATCATACCGGTTACAATATGTAACCAAAGGATTCATTGAGACAAGTCAAACGAGCCCAAACTCGACGGGTTTACTGTTAGCCGCTGAAAAGTTTCTATAATGGCCTCCCTCCTCCACCATCATACCAGTCGATGGCCATGTTATTGTTTTGTAATCACAATTGCATAAGTTTGCCAAACTTCAGATCAGTACGACAATTAGAAGTTGGTGTAAATCAACTTGCTGGCTTTGTTCATATACATAGTTACATATACATATGTTAAAATCATAATATGGTAATTCGCTTTCCACAAATGGCGATGGCCATAATGCTGTTCTGTCGCCATGTAAAGAGATCAACGTCATGTCACCTTGTGGTACTTATATAAATTCATCGATATAGCTTATCGATAGCGTCGTATGTCGCGACTGACGCCAAGGGTAACTTCCAAATGCTATCAATGGATCCTTCACAGAGTTTCGTCTGTCAAAGCAAGAGATTTCATTTCAAAACTTGTAACACCAAAGTACGTGTCAGAATTAATTTTCCAACATGATGCTATAAGTAATCCATTTGATTAATTAAAATATTTACATCAAAATATAAACAAATGTCATTACAAAAAGATTTGAAGTTATCATGTCATGGGCATAAAAGGAGCTTTGCATGCTTATGAAGGAGACCAGGGAAAATGGGCCTAGCGTGGCAGAAATAGAATATAATTTTTAAAAAGGCTGGTATTTTTTATAATATAAAAAAGCAAACAATTCAGAGACTTACAATAGGGAAAGAACAAAAAATCAAACCAAATTTGTAATTTGTAACCATAATACAAAACAAAAAATATACCTTTTTAATATGTCTAAAACTGTTAATAATAAATATAAAAAGTAGCAAAAACTTTAGAAACCTTCACAAAAAATAAACAGTACCGATTGTTTTTTTTTTGGAAATTGTAGTCATTGCCAAAATTAATTAAAAATAAACTTTTAAATGACATTAACTTTCGTTGTGTTGTCAAAATGAATGTCTTTTTAGCTCTTCGAGTTTTGCGTGATTTTTTCGGTGACACTGCCAGACCTGCTAGTTTCATACATTAACATGGAGAATACAACGAGACACGACTTGCCCTTTGTTACATATTGCTGATTCAAGGAGTTCCGCAGAAAAGGAGTTTTTTTAAATTTTCTATATTTAAAAGTGTGATTTTTATTTGGACCCGAAGCTATATGGGACATTTCCGGTTTCTTTTCGTATTATGAAAATGTAAATTTTTTTTCAAAGAAATAGGTAAAGATATCAGACTAGTTATTTAGTACCAGTTAAGTATTATTTGAAAATAATTTTCTAGACCTGATTTTATCATTTGTTGTGGTTCAATGCGGCGTGTCTAAAGTGTGACTAAAATGGCGTTTAGTAACCAATGAATTGTAACCAATAAAGTAAAATACCACGTAAATATATTCAAAAATAAATAATATCTTTATAACGATACAGTGATGAGTAGAAATACGTATTTGTGTTGTGTTTTACCTATTGACTATATGTAAATGTTGTCGCGAACTTTTCCCATAGATTTAGCAGCGCGTTGAATTTTTTATGTGTGGACATAATTTTCTTAGCGTTTATGTTAACTGCTTTAGTCATATATAGCCTATCTTTTCATCTAGGATGTAAATTATCTATATTCAAAATTTCAATGATACTGAACCATTTAAGAAAAAAAGAAAGACAAACAAACAAACAGACAACGTTGCACTTTTGTTATGTTGGTAGCGGTTGATGTTTTTGTAAATTTTATCACTTGTTGTATGTTCTTATTATTCATTTACTTCATAAAAACTGACTTATCAAATCACCCGAAAAGTTGTGGTTCTTGTAAATTTTATGACTTTGTAAATTTTATGGCTTTATATTGGAGTTTTAGCGTCGAGATTGTCATTAATTAGAACAGTAATCCCAGTGTAGATTACGTGTGTTTCGGAATCACAACTGGTACTGACTATAAAAAGGTGTATATTTTTATGATAATAAACAATTTTTTTTTAACTTACCAAAGATTGTAAGTTTAGTGATAAAAGTAAGAAAAGATTCAACAAAAGACTCAAGAGAGAACAGAAAGCTGTTCACAAAATCACGAAATGTGATAAACAACTAGACGTTACGAGAGGGGGATCGCCGCCGAAGGTCTTAACAAGGCGCAAATCCGGCAAAGTTTTTGAAGTGAAGAAAATAGTCATACATTTTACTTTCTATTCCCAATCTCTGTGCAAATATTTATATTTAATACCAATACCACCATTCATAAAAAATGCTTGAAATCATTTACGTATGATTTCAAACGACCTAAAAACAGCAACTCTCTCTCTCGACTTACCGCCCCTCTTCCCGCGCCGGCTGATTTTGCATCGTAAATGTCACGCGCGCTCAGAACGCGCGAGTAGGCTCCTGCTGTCGGACGCGTCGTTTGATAATAATTTATAAAATGCAAAATATAAAAATAATTATTGTCCGACCGAAATCGGGGCTGGTCGCTAGTTTTACAACAAATTTAAGTAGTGTTTGCATTGGCAACAAGTTGTTAGTTGAGCAAGCGATATAATAAATCAATATGAATCATTACCTCACTATTATTAGAACGAAGCGACAAGGTGAGACAAATGCGTGGGATTAAAATGATACAGATGTGGGCGTGAGAAAGATATGGTAACATCGTTTAGTCACTTGGAGTAAATAGACGAAGAGTGGCTTACAGTAAGCATGAATGAAACTGAAATACGTGGGAAAGGAGACGAATAGTAGGTTTGTCTGGAAATATTTTCAGATTTCCGAGACATTTCATATTTTCAATGTATCGTTGCAAATTCGCTAAAAACGAAAGCTTACAATCGATGCGTTCTGCACGTAGTTACGTATGACGCTAAAACGTTGACATTCATGGTCTACCTGATCCATAAATTTAAAGTCCCTCAGCGAGCGATGGAAGGTGATGGAGTATGCTCGAAATGTTGAAACATACAATTTGTAATTGTGAATTCCGACGGAGAACCAAAGTAGTCGTTATAGTGCTTAACATCAGCAAAGTGAAGTGGTAATAGGCAGGTCGTATTTTTCGAAGAACCGACACCGATGGGGTAGACGAGTTCTCGAGTAGAGCCACGAACTTCGAAGTGTAATGAAGGACACCTGTCAGCCATATGGACTGATGACCTAAAGTCTGCGGGAAGAGGTAGGATGCGGAAGGCGGAGAGGAACGTGTGTGGTATCGCGTTTTGGAAAGTTGTGTGTCCAGCACTGGATAGTTACAGGCTTATAATTATGCAAATGATAGAATTAGTTATTCCGCGTTTATAATAGACTGTACTATCACAATCAGTTTAAATGACTTGTTTTAGACCGAGTATTTCAGATTGACTCTCACGCGCTCGGAAACGCTGGTGCATTTAGTATTCAATATTTTTTCTTGTTTTTCAGGGTTTAGCGTATGTCAAAAGAAAAAAAACCCGCATCTTATGAGATCACTGACGTATTTTTCTATCTGACCGATTACATAACGATTTAGATAAAGTTTATGCTATAAGTTACTTAACCTCTTCAAGGGTAGTATGAGATGAAAATATTATTGTTGGAGAAAAACTACGTCGTAATCATTAAAAATATACGCGAGCTAAGCCGCGGGCAGTATATAGTTATAAGACATGGAGAAGGCGACAGTTCAGACTTTAGAATGTGTGCCAACTCTAATATTTACATACAGCTGTTTAAGTGGTAATGAAGAAGAAGAAGACAATTTACAACCAACGGAGTGGGCGGTAATGACGTAGTGGCACACCCAACACTTCTGTCACACTTTGTTCGCTTCACACGTATTCGTACAAAACTATTTCGATGTATCCTTGTTTTCGCAACAGCGCGCGTCCAGTCTCAAGTTCATTGGCGCGCCGTTTTTAGCAATGAGGTCAGTCTAAATGCATCTTCTAGGCAAAGGCTGTTAGTCGTTTTCAGGTCAGGAGGTGTTTATCATGTTTGTAGATATTTAATAATGTCAAAATGTTTTTAAACGTATACTTGTTTACGTCCAAGCGATACAAGGACTGAAGGTTCAGTAATCTTTCAAAAATTCGTAGTGGATTTGTTTTTTTATGGAAGCTGACCAAAACGGAAATTCAAAAATAAATGTGTCTGCTTCCGTTTCATGGTCTAACATTTAGACGAAAGGACAATCGGAATGGTGCGTGCTATTTGATAGTTCTTATAAATATAATATTCAGATTATTTTTAGTGAAGTTATACTTCTTTAGGGGTATTATGAAAAAATGATGACAGTAAAATTTTACTACGCGTGCGCACGATGTAACAAAAATCGACAGGATGAAGTTACTCACATAACACATATTTACATGCGTGTAGTGGTACTATATTCATGATAGTTATTGAGGTATTTGTAAATACATTATACGTGTTTTATATTCGTACAATTTTAAGCTATATTTGTGCTTTTAAATAATATTTTTTAGTAATTGAAATTTAATAGTGGTCCATATAATAAAAAACATTATTTATTGTGAATATTCGTGATAGAAATAGTGCTTATAAGCTTTTTAATATATATTTTAGGTGCATTTCTCTAAGTGAAGTTAAGTTTCGGTATGTATTTATTTGCATTATAAAATATATCATTATATAATGTATCATTTATTAAATATTTAAAATTAATAAATTTCCAGTATATTCATTTATTTTCATTATTAATTAAACTTTATTTAGATTATTTTAGTAAATGTAACAATTCATTATATGTGCTTGTTTATATTAAATTGAATGCTGACTATTCATTTAAATTTTAAAAAAAATTAAATAAAGTAAAAAATAATATTAATAATATAATAATATTAATTATTACTATTAATAATAAGAATATTGTTGTTATTAATATTATTAATCATTTGATTGAATTTAGATTTTACCAATCGTATTTATAATCATGCTTCGGTCTTTTTATTATTTTATTTCCATTAATTATGTCTTTTTATTATTTTATTTCCATTAATTATTTGCGTGCTAAATAAAGTTATTCTTGTATTATGCCAAAGAAGTATAACTTCTGACGCGCATATATAAGTACACGTACAATTTTATTTCCATTAATTATGTCTTTTTATTATTTTATTTCCATTAATTATTTGCGTGCTAAATAAAGTTATTCTTGTATTATGCCAAAGAAGTATAACTTCTGACGCGCATATATAAGTACACGTACAATTTTATTTCCATTAATTATATCTTTTTATTATTTTATTTGCATTAATTATGTCTTTTTATTATTTTATTTCCATTAATTATGTCTTTTTATTATTTTATTTCCATTAATTATGTCTTTTTATTATTTTATTTCCATTAATTATTTGCGTGCTAAATAAAGTAATTCTTGTATTATGCCAAAGAAGTATAACTTCTGACGCGCATATATAAGTACACGCACAATTTTTTTAACCTAAAAATTTAGTGTTTTTTTTGTGAAAAAAAATAAAAATTCGATTTCCTCAAAAACGGCTCCAAAATTTTTCTTCGAACGTCCAATATTGATAGTAGTTTATCTAATCAATATATCACACTTTACTTTCCGCGAAAAACTCTGGTTAATTTTTATCAATATCGTAATAAAATAATATGATTTTATTGCTAATTTATAAAAAAAGACCTAAAACAGGGTAGTTTTTTATAAGAAAGTGTCTACCTATAATTTATTGGATATAGTTCTTGATGTCACTGGTAAATTCTAAATTTTTTTGGAGTTAATTCCTTAAAAATCGATTTTCATATATAGCGTCCGGTATGAAGTTTTATGAGGAGTAAAATCAGATGTAGGAGATAATCTCCGAAACGACTCATCCAATTTAAAAAATTCTTTCACCAATATTTAGAAAGGACCTTCAGGCTGGACATATGTTGTATATTATCCCGTAACAAAATTTCACGGCAACCAGTTTTACAACGTAAGTCAACAGAAAAACAGTCGAGCGAGGTATATTTACATACAAATGGGTTTCTTATGAACTCTGCCCTAACGGTAAGAGCTTTATTGATATTTAGGTATATTTACATACAGTGTTACCTATTTTATACATTCCAAGACAATAGTAATTAAGGATTAAACTCCAGTCGCGCGTCTGAGCTTACACGCACATTTTTTTAAATCAGAAAGCGATCTAGCAAGATTGCCAAGTATTCTATGAATCTGAAAAATCCACGAAACGTCCTAGTAGGAAATGGATTTGTCCATTTTTCAAGCCTTTCTTCCTCGTCCACATGTAATGCAAATGAGACCGGGGAAAATGGGGTTAGTCTTACAGAAATAGAATATAATTCAATAAAAATTCTGGTATTTTTTAATATAAAAAAGCAAATAATTCGGTGATTGACAATCTGGAGAGAGTAGAAATTAAATTCAATTTGTAACCATAATATAAAATAAAGAAGATATTTTCATAAACGCGCACATTTTTAATATTAATAATTGTCGAAAAGAAATAAAAATGTCGATTAAAATATAATGAAATAGAGATGATTACAAACGTCCAAAAATAATGTCAAAATCAATCGATTTTTTAAAGTGTATCCATTGCCTAAACTATTTAAAAATAAACTGTTCACCCATATTGACGTTTGTTGTGTGTTGTCAAAATGAATATATTTTACCATCTTTTCGAGTTTTACATGGCTTTTTGGGGCGACTCAGTTGGATAGCGTGTTTCATGAATTTGTATATCACATCTCTGTGTACGGAGGTAACAACTGAAAAAAGAAAAAGAAAATGTGTGCTCGCACCTCTCTCTCTTGTCGCTACAGTAATATACGAAACGTAACTCTCTCTCTTTCTGTCTTCACTAACTTATATCTCCCTCTCAACTTCCGTCCGCCTCGCCCGATCACACTTTTCTTTACGCTCTCGTCACGCATTCACCAGCTTACTCACCAAGTTAAGCGTGCATATAGAAGTTTTACTTTAAAAATACAAACCTTCTTTTTTATCTGATAGCTATTTAAATGAACCTTTTAATTGACATATTTTTAATTAGGGTTTCGTACCTCAAAAAGAAAAACGGAAACCTTATGAGATTACTCACTTATTTTTCTGTCTGTCACAGCTGTTTTTCTCAGAAACCACTTGACGTAGAAACTTGAAATTTGGCACAGTGATAAAACATATTAATCCCAAGCCACATCTCAATAAATTAATACTCTAAAAGATTGATATGAAATATACGCAATAGGGGTATATAAGGAAAATAAGGGTTTTAAAAGCCTACGCAGATTCCAAGCGATTATCTTGGATCTCATAATTCTGAAATGTACACCATGTTTTAACGCCTGTGAAAGATATAGTAAGCAATATATTTACATTGTAATTAATATTTGTAAACAATTTAATTGAAGTACTATGTACCTTTAAATATTTAGAAGTGCATAAATGTGTAGCGACCCTTCGAAGTGCTAGTTCTACCGTGCTTGACAGG
Source organism: Druceiella hillmani (assembly GCA_039881145.1). NCBI lineage: Eukaryota > Metazoa > Arthropoda > Insecta > Lepidoptera > Hepialidae > Druceiella > Druceiella hillmani. Next base: position 5,042,973 of record JAYKKI010000064.1, read on the forward strand.
TTTTCTCCATATAAGATTGTCATTTTTTTATCTTGTAACACCTGGGTCTTTTGACAAAGAACAATGTTTTTGACGTGAATAGGTCTTTAAATTTGCTACCATACGGGGGCAATCCAAAAAACCTAACGATAACATATTCGGGGGATACAGTTTGGCGTTGCAGTTTCGAATCTATAATCTACATCAAAAATTAAATTTAAATTCATTTAAAAAATTAAATTAATTAAATTTAATTTTTTATTAAAGTTATACCACTGGATAGCTAAAAGATCAAAGAATTCATTACGATAAGCGAGAACAGTGACGCATTGCGCGCGGTGGAGGGGGAAGTGCCGCCATTTTGAGATTATTTTGCAGCGTATCGAGATTTGCAATTAGTATAACTTTTGATTCGGAAAAGCTACGATGTTTGTTTAAGTTTTAGTCGTCAGCTGTCGTCAAAATCTATCGATTGTATATAAAACATTAGTTTAAAGTAGCGACAGTGAATATAATAAGGTGTTAGAATAAATAAATATTATCAAAAATATATAATGTCGGCCTGTACGCTATTGTAACACAATAATTATTTGTTTCCTTGCTTTTATCCTAAATACATAAATACAAATATTTTATTTAAAAATATAACCCGTTACATAGACGTATTCACGTACAACACACCGCCGTGTCCATGACACAGCAACACCCAAATTTTTCGTTCATTAAAAATATACCACTTTGATGTGCTTCTATCCACTTAGTCAACAAATATGGTAAGCGGTAGTACTAACTATCCGCATGTTGGAATGGTAACTTTACGATTTGATCTTGTGTGTATGCGTGCGAGTAACTTGTTAATGGAACCAACAGATGGCGTTAGGGTCGCATTAATAAGTAAATAATATTGAGCGTCACACAAATGTTTTTGTCCCAGCGTGACGGACCATCTTTTCTAAAAAAGTTATGTTTTAAAATAGTAACAATAGTAGATAAATTATATTGTCCAATTCATTAGTGTAATTTTTTTACTTGTATTTCTTAAATACGTAGCATAAAAATGTTATTAAATTTCACACGAATTTGTATGTTATGTTCTTCTATAGAAGAAGCAAAAGCTGATCCCGATTTGATCATTATCATTATATGTTGTCACTGGAAACAAGTATGTGTACCAAGATTCAAGTCTCTAGTTCATGGAGAAGTGGGTAAAATATCGATATAAATATTTTTAGCAGATAGACAAAACAACAAAACAAATTAAAAAGTAAGAAAATTTAAGTTTAAAAAAAAATAAAAAGCTCCAAAGCAAAGGACACATTGAAACAAATCAAAGAACAACAAATAATGTTAGCCATTGATAAGTTCTTATCACTAACGCCCTCCATCATCAGACGATGATTATAATATATAGTTAATGGGTCCTTTAACTATATAGAGACAAATAAAACGAGTCCAAACAAGCTTTGTTCGTTTTTAGTTTGATAAGTTCCCCTAATCACTTCCCTCCTTCATCATCAGATTTTTCTTGTTAAAATATGTAATCAAAGAATTCATTGAAATAACCCAAACGAGCCCAAAGTCGATGGGTTCACTGTTATCCATTGGGAAGTTCCTATGACCAACTGCTTGCTCCATTATCATATCAACTTGATGTATTATTGTATGGTCATCGGAATTGCATAAGTTTAGAAATTTTCATATCAATACAATTAAAAATGGGTGAAGTTGACTTGCTGGTTTTGCATCCACAGATCATAGAGCTAAGGTTGTACGTAAAAGTATGACTTGTACTGTAAGGGCTACCCGTACACACTTAGGTACTTAAACATTTAAGTGTACGTTGCATGTCTATTAAACTATTTACTATACACGGTAATTTTTATTCGTTTTACACCTAGAACTAAAGTTAACGTCTGTCATAAATTTTATTTTGAAAAAAATAATATTACGAACAATAAACAATTAAACACTGCGTGCATTCAACTCGGTGCGCGTGTACTCACTGAGGCGCTCGTACACACGCAACGTACACACGTTTGTACTGCGTGAGCGCACGCGTACTGTACTGAGTTGAATCGCGCACGCATCGTGATGAGTGCCAGCCAACTAACATTATACGGCGACTAATAGCGGGATCAAGGTTACGCCTCGGAACGTTCTGGATTACGCGCGTGAAACTGTATACAGTTGATTATTTTTTGTTTCGTATTTTAGACTTTGCGTATAAAATTTCGTCATCGCGGATTGTGTCTGATAATTATTTTAATGTTGCTAATGGATAGTATTCATGATAAATATGTTGTAAAACTGAAAAAAATGGTGTCACATATTATCTTAGAAAATTATTTTAACACTGCGAATGGACTTTATTCATGAAGGACATCAACTTTAGTTCTAGGTCTAAAACGAATAAAAAATCACCGTATTTATAAGTATACATTTTAAAATACAAACTTGATTTTGCAGTTAGTCACTTCTGTGGAGTTTATATGAACTTTTTACAGACTCAACTACATGTCATAAACTGATCGGCAATTACTCGTAAACTAGTTAGAACCTACTTAGCTGCGATAATTCTACTTTAATTTCTTTATATATACCACTATTTTGAATACTTTTCTAACATACAAAACTAATAAAAATGATTCGTGTATTGCAAAAGTGTTCGCAACGTATTCCCAATATTTTTGAAAGACGTATTCAATGATGTCCTACGCAATGAAGTATACGAATAAAAAAAATCACGTCCACTTATTTAAAAAAATATAGTGTACTCATTTTAAAAAAATGTGTACCTCCACTGCATGTAAAATTCAGGGGAGCTACACTATTTTTTTACGACCGCATTTCGTGACGTTATAAGCGTTATAAATATATATAATTATGTCGTGCATTCCAACTTTATAACACCAATAGTCTGCGAGTAAAGTGGCTGTGACATACAGACGGACATGGCGAATTTGTAAGTGTTCCTAATTTGGTTGCGGAATCCTATAAAGGAATGAGATTCCTATGACATAACTAATTGATATACTTTATTAAAAGGGTTGCAGTACTGGCGTACTTTGAAAGTTGCGATACAATTGCTACTGTGTCCTTTTGATTTATTTTTCGCAATTTTTTTTGTTGGTCGAATAGTTTAAACCACGTTATTATAAAATGTTATTGATTAATGAAGCACGCAAAGGCATCACGCTATTTCCACACGTATTCCGTTTTGAACGTTCCCGCAGTATGTCGGTTAGAATGCGATTTTCCTCATTTGTCACGCAGCAAACGTCGTGATGTTCATAAACATTTTTTAAGCACATAATTTTGGTTGCTTTTAGTGTCGTGTTAAAATTAGAAAAAGATATACATACAAACGGACGGACAGACATCAAGTTGTTTTTTGAGACGACACGCGCCCAAGTGTCAGATTGTGACATAGTTGTACTAAACAACCCAAACATAAGTTCGAGTCATTACTAAATCATTATTATAATTGTTAATATACTTAATATAACTATAAGATAAAACCATGTATTTTAATTTTAATTTGGTAAATAAACTTTTTTTACACAATTAAATGAAACTACGTGGTGTAGTATTATTTCTATCTTTAAGTTCTTTACCACGATCTAGGTTTCGTTGTATTACGACATCTTCAGGTGGGCTATTGGCAAAGATTGATGATGTTGTAATATAACGAAACCTAGGTCGTGGTAAAGAACTTAAAGAAAGTAGAAATAATACCACATCACGTAGTTTCATTTAATTGTGAATAATAAATTTCTCCAAAATTAACGCCAAATATATTCAAAACTTTTTGTACCTAAAATACGAAACATTTTAATTACGCAGAGATGTAATGATTCACAATTTTTTTATTGTCGAGTCCATCATCTGGAGATGAAAATGAAAGTGCGGTGAAAATTGGTCTGGCGTTTCAGAAATAGAATATAATTTTTTTGGAAATCTGGTATTTTTTAAAATATTGAAAACCAAAAAATTCGGCGTATGACAGCGAAAAAACGGCAAAAAATAAAATAAAATATCTAATCATAATACAAAACAAAAAAACTATCAGCATAAATGCGCATATTTTATATTTTTAATAATAAGTCAATAGCAAATAAAAATCATGAAAACGTAACAAAAAACATCATAATTTTTTAGAAACGATTATAAAAAATTATCATTAATGGTTTTTTTATTTGTAGCCATTGCTAAATTAATTAAAAATAAATTGTCAACTGACGGTGACTTTTGTTCTGTTGTTGTCAAAATTAAAGTTTTTAGATCTTTCCAAATTATACGTGGCTTCTTCAACAACCCTCTTGAGCCTTTGAATTTTATTGTTAGTATCTTTTATCGGTATATGGAGGATATAATCGGCACTTTGTTCCATCTTGCTGATGCAAACAGTTCTTTAGAAATAGCATTTACGAACTATTACGGAAAATAATTCGACTTTTCATAAAAAAATGCTAGATTTTTATTGCATTGCTTTTCATAAAAATGCTAGATTTTTATTCTCGTAATATCTGAATACTTTTGCCGGTCACTTTTACAATAAGAGGTAGTTTAATTACGCGCTGAGCAACAAAATTATTGCATATTTCAAACTCTATTTCATAATGGTATCTTAAATAACTCGATCAATTTATATACCCATTAAACAGATAATATATAATCTACAACGCGCGGTTGCCGCTTGCTTTACCACGAGCGGCAACTGCGCGTATAAATTGCGTAATTATCTACGAACACGTGGTAACGGAACCCTAAGTTTAAAGCGTGTCCGAAACGCATTTTAATTGAAAATGATTCGCAGTTTAAATTCCATCCTGTAACAACTCTTGGATCAGTTCCAACTGTGTCTTTCACATTTTAGTACCAGCCTACGCGTTGTCTACACGCTACATTCGTCAAGTGCTTCTCGACCATTCGCTGCTGTGACTCAGTTAGAGATAGGATATCATGATCCAACCTGATACTTTCAAGTATCGATACGACAATATTCGATATGGTAGATCGATACAAACATGGCGGATTTTGTTTTGTTTATATATATTCATGCTCTAACTTCGAACTGTATATGACGGGAGATTATGCTTTGAAGTTTGAAGGTGGGTAGATATATATGTATATACATGTTTTGTTGTTCAATGTTTCCACAGAACACTCGCTTAATATTATTAAGTCATTTGTTATTTTTTCGTCATTGAGTGTAGTGGTGGTGCAATCTGTTGTTTTTTAGATTAATTGAAGACAATGTCTCCATAAAAAAAAACTTACTTAAACTTTTGCTTAAAATTCACAAAATATGAACTTTAAAATGAATTTACAATCTTATTCACTTTAAACGTAGAATATTTGATGTATTGAACAAAATAATCATTCGTAAAATTGTTCAAGAACGAAATGAAATTACAAAATAATCAAAAAATCACCGTTCGCGTAACGCTGTCAAACTCGCATATATATATATATATATATATATACATATATATTTCATGCACTGGCTATAAGAGGAAGAGAGAAAGAAAATGTGCGCGCGCGCTGCTCTATCTTGCTCCTATAGTGTGATACAGACAATAGGCTTGCACTGTGTCTTAGATATACGAAACATAACTGGCTATGAGAGAAAGAGGGAAAGAAAATGTGTGCTCGCATCTCTCTTGTCCCTACAGTAATATACGAAATGTAACTCTCTTTCTGCCTTCACTAACTTATATCTCCCTCTCAACTTCCGGTCGCCTCGCCCGATCACACTTTTCGTAACGCTCTCGTCACGCATTCACCAGCTTACTCCCCACGTCAAGCGTGCGTAAAGAAGATTTACTTCAAAAATCGAAGATGGTCTGTATTGAAGAAAATGCTTGGTTCAAACTTATTTAAACATGTCAAAAGGTGTCCTGTACATAGTCGGCCCAAATATTTATTATTTTGTATTTTACCTATGGCGTTTACGTTATGTTTTAAGTTATTAGTTTCTATTTTCACTAAACTATTGCTGAAATTATATTTACTTACAAACTACTCTAATATTTACTTACATTTTATACTTAATTAAAATTGTTTATACATACCAAATAGTAATAGTATAAGCAACACATTTTTTTTAATTTTTGAAGTGAAACTTCTTTGGGTGTGATGAGAGTAAAATTTTCAAGGTCACAACGTTTCTATAACATCAGAATGTAACGAATCTATCACAAGAAGGATGGAAAATAGGTACTTAGGTATTAACCGAGAGAGATGGATGAACACGATAGAATAAGATGAGAAGTATGCGTATGCGAAACAAAAATGGCGCTCACTACTCGCTATCAGCTGTTTTGTACGTTATGTGTGTCAAAAGTAAACTGTCAAAATTTTGTCCATTTATTTATCTATTCGTTTCTATAACATCAGAATGTAACGAATCTATCACAAGAAGGATGGAAAATAGGCACTTAGCTATTAACCGAGAGAGATGGATGGACACGATAGAATAAGATGAGAAGTATGCGCATGCGCGGAAACAAACAAAAATGGCGTTCACTACTCGCTATCAGCTGTTTTGTACGTTAAGTGTGTCAAAAGTAAACTGTCAAAATTTTGTTGATTGATTTATCTATTTATGATTGATATATTACTAATTTTGCGTGTATTTCATCTATCACAAGATTAACAATGTATGTATTTAATTTATTTAAAAAGCCGCAATGAACCCGCAAATATAGTTGTCGCAAAATTTAATTTACAACAGGAGCAATACATCCTGACGTCTTTCAGCTCCATTTAACTCTGTTCTGGTACTCGCGTCGTGGTTATTTTTAATTGACAATTGTCTGTAATTTTTTATGAATTTTAATTTTATTATATGTTTACATCGATTTGTAATGACATATTATTCATTTTCTGAATGTATAGTATTAAAATCTTATTACACGAATTTAGTACAGTCCATAGAATTCCACTTAATATATCCTCTCTCTTTCCCTCTGTTATTTTACTCTTTACTGACAAATCGAGATTTAAATCGTTAAAGAAGTTTCACTTCTGTCGTATACTGAGTTCCATTCGATTAATTAATTTTTTTCTTATTTTTTAATTTATTTTTCCTCTGACGTTAATTATATGTGTATTAACTGACAATTTGCAGATATATAAATAACGGCGCCATAAGAAATACACATCCCTAAAGCCTCTTTAATCTTATACTTAGTTAACAATCTTTATACATACAAAATAATAATAGCATAAACAACATTTATGTCTTAAAGTTTTTTTCTTTTATTTATTATTACGTTACATACATGTATATATTTAACAAACAATTAGCAGACATAAAAAATAACGATATCCGAAGCAAAACGTTTTTCCTAAATCATTTTACTTTCACTTAACTAACAATATTTATATTTTACAAATAATAACACAAGCAAAATTGTTTTCTTAAAGTTTTTTCATAATTTGATTACATGTTACGTAGGTATATACTTAAATAACAATTTACAAACGTAAAAAATCATATTTTACGTTTGTATAAGTGATGCCACAAGCAAAATACTTGTATTTACTTATAGGTTCACTTAACCAACAATATTTATATTTTACAAATAATAATACCACGAGCATCATTGTTTTCTTAAAGTATTATCCTAACTTGATTATCTACATAGATATATACTTAAATAACAATTTATAAACATAAAAAAACGATGCCATAAGCAAAATAATTTTCTTAAAACCTTTTACTCGTATTGTCTTACATATAAGTTACACTTAAGAAATAATAATACCACGAGCAACATCGCTTTCTTTCCTTGTATTTATTACTGTTATGTAGTTGTATACTTAAATAACAATTTATAAACAAAAAAAAAACGATGCCACAAGCAAAATAATTTTCTTAAAACCTTTTACTCGTATTGTCTTACATATAAGTTACACTTAAGGAATAATAATACCACGAGCAACATCGCTTTCTTTCCTTGTATCTATTACTGTTATGTAGTTGTATACTTAAATAACAATTTATAAACACAAAAAACGGTGCCACAAGCAAAATAATTTTCTTAAAACCTTTTACTCGTATTGTCTTACATATAAGTTACACTTCAGAAATAATAATACCACGAGCAACATTGCTTTCTTTCCTTGTATTTATTACTGTTATGTAGTTGTATACTTAAATAACAATTTATAAACACAAAAAAACGATGCCATATTAAATAACAATTTAGAAACACAAAAAAACGATGCCATAAGCAAAATAATTTTCTTAAAACCTTTTACTCGTATTGTCTTACATATACGTTACTTACAGTTACACTTAAGAAATAATACCACGAGCAACATCGCATTCTTTCCTTACATTTGTTACTGTTATGTATACTTTAATAACAATTTGAACTTTAATAAAAACAACATGCCTTTCTGAAAACCTTTCACTTTTATTTTCTGATGTGTACTTTACTAATAATTTTCAAATATACAAAACAAAGATTTCTTCGGTAACATCGGTTTATTTATATTTACTTATACTTTACTCACATGTTTACTTAACTATAATATACGCATAATATTGTAACTAAAGTGTATTAAAATATATTCCGTAGTTCATACGATATTTGGAAGATCGATATCGATACAAAGAAATATATCGTACATCTCTAGTTAGAGAATGCGAGATGTGGCCGTAATATTTTTTAACTTTTAAATTCGGCCCGAGTTAGGTTCGAATGCAGTAACTCGGATTTCACATGAAGGTACAGTCATACGCATTTTGGATGAGATCCAAAAGATATTAATACTTTAATACATACGACAATACATTTTTTATCAATTTGAGTGTAATTTTAGAGACACTGGCGTTTGCCCGCGGTTTCTCTGGCGTATATTTATATTTTTATTCCAGTGTTTTTTCAACCTTCGTCAGGATAAAAGTATTTTGTACCGTAGCATAAATTTTAAGACTGCAAAAGTCTCGAGAATTTGTATTCGTCAGTTTAAAGCCCGCGCGCTTAGTCTTACTGCTTGAATGCTTATAATTTCATTTCACATTCTTTAGGTAATATTTTATTAAAAAGTACGTTAGGTAATAATCTATAAATTAGAATATGATTTAAGCTAAATGACTTATAGTCTTGAGAATTTGTATTTGTAAGTTTTAAAGCCCGCGCGCTTAGTCTTACTGCTTGAATGCTAATAATTTAATTTCAAATTCTTTAGGTAATATTTTATTAAAAAATACGTTATGTAATAATCTATAAATTAGATTATGCTTTAAGCTAAGTGACTTATAGTCTCGAGAATTTGTATTTGTAAGTTTTAAAGCCCGCTCGCTTAGTCTTACTGCTTGAATGCTAATAATTTCATTTCAAATTCTTTAGATAATATTTTATTAAAAAGTACTTTAGGTAATAATCTATAAATTAGGTTATGCTTTAAGCTAAGTGACTTATAGTCTTGAGAATTTGTATTTGTAAGTTTTAAAGCCCGCGCGCTTAGTCTTACTGCTTGAATGCTAATAATTTCATTTCAAATTCTTTAGGTAATATTTTATTAAAAAGTACGTTAGGTAATAATCTATAAATTAGGTTATGCTTTAAGCTAAGTGACTTATAGTCTTGAGAATTTGTATTTGTAAGTTTTAAAGCCCGCTCGCTTAGTCTTACTGCTTGAATGCTAATAATTTCATTTCAAATTCTTTAGATAATATTTTATTAAAAAGTACTTTAGGTAATAATCTATAAATTAGGTTATGCTTTAAGCTAAGTGACTTATAGTCTTGAGAATTTGTATTTGTAAGTTTTAAAGCCCGCTCGCTTAGTCTTACTGCTTGAATGCTAATAATTTCATTTCAAATTCTTTAGATAATATTTTATTAAAAAGTACTTTAGGTAATAATCTATAAATTAGGTTATGCTTTAAGCTAAGTGACTTATAGTCTTGAGAATTTGTATTTGTAAGTTTTAAAGCCCGCGCGCTTAGTCTTGCTGCTTGAATGCTTATAATTTCATTTAAAATTCCTTAGATAATACTCGTATTTTATTAAAAAGTACGTTAGGTAATAATCTATACTTTAGGCATTAATTCAGTGAAAGTTTAAATCAGTCTACTTGTTTTCATATGATGCTTAAAAGATAGATAAACAACAAACAGATCGACAGACAAACACACGTCCCTTGGGAAATATTTGACAGGAACAAAGGATAGCTTAATTTGAATCCCTAGGTTTATTCCAGTGAAAGTTCTATTAAAATCTGTCAAATAGATTATTAGTGATATTCTACTTACGGACAACAGATACAGAGACGGATAAAAATCGTAGACAGACGGACAAACATTTTATTAAAGTGGAGAAAGATACCCTAAATTTTAAATGAACCCCAATGTTTACTTCAGTGAAAGTTCCGTTCAAATATGTCCTGTAGTTTTTGCGTGATACTCGAACAAACGAATAGACAGATAAAATTTATAAAAAAAATACTTTTTGGATTCAGAGAAGCCTAGACAGCATATTCTACTAATTTTTTTCAAAATGTCTTCAATGTGCAGACGTACTTCTGTTACAGTTATATAGTAGTCTTTATATACACATCTTCTTTCTCTTTCTCGAATGCTGTTTTTGTTGCACTAATTAAATTCTCGTTTTTTTTGTTATTAAACGTTTTTTCAGCCTTTTTTCGAAATAAATATCTTATTAAAATTATAAAAAGAAAACTAGCAACAGTTTAGAAAAAGTGTGGTCTAAGAACACAATATTCGATTTAAAATTAAATAGATACCACCATCTAGTGGAGAATTGTAAAACTACTTTTAATATGCACTGAGATCACAAGCTGTAATAATTTCATACATGTTTATGATGGTTGCTTGTCAAAAAAACAGATGTCGCTCTTAATTAACTTACGTAATCGATTTAATAAAATTTTCAAATCATTTATACAGACTGTAACAAAAAATATTAAATAATGAACTTAATTTCTAATATTTCGAATATAACAATAAAATGCTGGCTTGGGAAATATTTAACGCCTATTTATCAAATAAAAGAAAACTTAATAATTTATTGCAAAAAATAAATGGGATATTCGAGTAATGATTTAATCTTTTATAAATAATTTCTAATATTCTTCTCATATTAATTATCACTGATCAGTGAAACGAAATGTTATTATAACCATTTAATAACCTTTCGTTTCACTGATCAGTGTTCGCCAAAACTAAAACAGATAATAGAAAACTGTTGGTATAGTGTATATCATTACAAATACCAATTAACACTAAGAATAATATTGTGTTTGAAAATATTAAGGACCTTTATGAAAATTCTAAACCGTTCGTGAAAAAAATTATTGTCAAAGTTGCTATATCAATAAAAAAAATTGCATTTCTTTTTTTAAAGAAAACGCGTCAAATATATTAACGACAATCAACTGTTTTTCAGTCAAGGAGTAAGGTCTTTCTTTATCCGACTCCTTATTCCCGGTCACCGTGTATTATTTCAAAAATACTTAACCTAACATTTTGAAAAAAAAATAGAACTTTTAGAAGCTCAGGCAAAGTTTGTCGTAAAACTATAACTTATTCTAGATCTTTTGAAGAATCTCTAGAATCTTCCTAGAATAGTATTATATGCTTATGAAAGGTACAGTAGACAACATATTTATGTTGTGAAAAATGAATATTTATAAATAATGTTATTATTATTATTAACATTTATACATGGTTTTGATATAAATGCTGTGAACCCATAAATTATTGTAAGTGCCTAAATATTTACGGAACCTTCATAGTTTTAAGTCTACTCGTGCTTCACAGGTTTTATTCTTTAATACACTCGACCTAGTCTATTTTTTAAAAATTAGTCTAAATGCACTTGCTTGGTGTTCTGGTTGGCTGTAAGATATTGCTCTTATAGCAATAAATCCGCCATATGTATTAATTATTTATTTATATATTAAATATATATATATATATATATATATATATATATATAAAACAAAAAAATAAATGCAATGGCAAAATATCTAGCGGTTGGTCCTTTGGGACTGAAACTTTTTTCTTTAAAATACCATTTGGTCAATAACTTAAAACTCCCAGCCCGCTAGGATAGTTTTCAGGGACTTATCTTGCTATAATATTTTTAAAAATAACAAAATGTTGATCCTACGACAGACAGACAGGTAGACAGAAAAACGTAAGCTATGACGCTGCGCAGACGTTTATAAAACCCGTGACGGAATGAAGCTAACAATAGCAAAGTGCAAATCAATTTGCGCGTCCTCGTGCACGAACGCATGCCGAGTCGCGGCGGAGAGCGCGTGCGCAGCAAATCAGCAGCGTGACTGATGCAATTTTCCATCTAAAGCGATTCGTCATGGAAGACCACACCAGGCTTTGTTGGGCACTACAATGCCAATTAATATACCACTGCTATTGATAATGAAATATTCGCGTACTGCTTTTTGACTTTGGATAAATTATGATAAAAATGATATGTTTTACTTGTATGCTTTTGTACAAAACAATCGGTCAAGTACTATTTTGAGAGTGCCGTGTCATAAAGCGGACGATATAGCTGTGAATTAAATAACATTCAAGTATTATACTGCGCGGGCCTTTAAGATGGGCGGACGTGTAAAATTTATAAAAAAAATAATATTTAAATTAAATAGACAATCGGAAAAATTATATCATCCAGGAGTGAACTGTCTAGACGCAAACTCTCTTCAAAACTGGCCCTATATGCACTTTGCACGTGAAATAGCCATTTCTCGTCGGATATTTGTTCTCAATCAAATCGGCAATCGATGTTGGTTTGTTAATGTAAACTCGGCTTTTCAGATATTCCCAAAGAAAGGAGTCAGGGGTATCGAATCTGGGCTCGTGGGAAGCCATGGAATTTTCCCTATAGCACGATATGACTTTTCCGGCAAACTTTTCGTTAACTACTGCCATTGATTCGTTAGACGTATGGCATGTCGCTCCATCTTCTTGAAACAATGTCCTGCTGTTATAAGCTTCAAATCTATGCAGTTGTAGGAAGAAAAATTTACGTAACATTGCTACGAACTGGTCAGAATTCATGGTGAAAGATTGTCCTAGCTGATTTTGAAAGAAATAAGGACCAACTTTTGGTGAATGTAAGGGTTTTGGATGTTTTTGGATTTTCTGTTGCCCAATAACAGCAATTTTGTTTGATAACGTGTCCCATTTACGAAAAAATGGGTTTCGACCTAAAAAAGAATTTTGTTTAGACCCATAAAAAGCACCAACGTGGTTTCGACAAAAGCACGAAGTAATTGTGGTCATTTGGCTTTAGTTTCTGCACTTGTTCAAAATGCGCCGCAAAGATTTTCGTGATGTGGCCAGCTGAGCTGATCTCTTCCTTCCTTTTTTTTTGTGTTGTACGTAAGTTCTAACTTCCTTAATTGTTTCCTCTGTTCCTGTCGACCCTGGACGTCCCAGTAGCTTCTGGTTTAGAGTTGAACCTTCTAACCCACGGCCGAATCGCACTTTCAATAGGATTTCGGTCACGGAATTCATCCATATTCAGAGAGAAATAAACTCCCTGTAAACAATACATGAATCGCCAATTTTGTCAAATTGCCTATAAACACTGAATTTCCGCGAGCTGAGCTACTTATCCTCACAGCGTGCGCACCGTTCCCACATACGTACGTTTTTGTGGCCACCTTGTACATAATACGTATTGAAATTCATTTAGCCGGTCACACAATTTAGTTCTCGTAAATACACAAAAATATCCACATCTTCAGAAAGCATTGTGTTAGCTTTCCTTAGTAGTGTCATAAGTAAATTATAATAACTAGCGTGACCAGTGCGAAGTCTTCGCATTATAAATTATTCAACTCAATTTAATAAATCAAAATTGATTGCAGGTATTCAATTCATTTCTAATTTTGCACACTGCTTATTACGTTTTTATTCCATTATGAAGCTCAGATGACAGATCAAACAAATATTTTACTAAAATTGACATACAGAGGCGCAAGTATCAAAAACATTGAGCTAAAGCGCCACTTTATTTATACGTGAGTGGATTTGAAATTAAACAAAAATTTTACCGACCGTCAATCATATTGACGTTGAGCCGTTAGATGGCAGCATTGCTGTTTTGTGTATATAATTTTAATAATTAATTAATTTGCAAAAACAATAGCAATAATAAATTTTTTAGTTGTGGATGCCGGTAGAGCAAGCAAATATCTATAAAATGATATATAATTTATGTGGATTAGTTGTGAGGTTTTTTCTAAAAAGGGAGAGTAACATCTTAACCTTAGCGTATTAATATATATGATTTTTTAACTTCACTGTTTTGGAAATGAAAAAAGGCGAGTGTGTAGCTAGTTTTGCATAATGTTTTAAGAAAATGTCAAAAATTGTGTGACATAAAATTCTGGAAAGAATACTTTTAAATTCTTTAAAAAGCCCTTTTAAACTATACCGAGGAAAAAAGTTAGTTTCTAGTACAAGAAAAATAGCGTGGTATATTTGTGTGTGGGTTAACTGTACCGATACCCAACCTTTCTGTGTCACACATTGTCATGCGTCTTGGACGCCTTCAGCGCGTGATGTGGTTGGTACTTCATGTTTTCCACAATATTATACAGGTATTTTATTCCTTACGATATTTTGTTCACAGGTCTGATTATCTTTCTTAATTCTGAGCTTAAAATGTTTTTAGTCCTAAAAAATCCAATAATTTCCCGGGTAGTCGGATTCAAAATTCTAAATAAGGAAAAAATTCAAATTTTTTAGGGTTTAGTATCTCCGAAGTGAAAATTGAATATCGCAGAAGAATCTCAGAAGTGAAAATTGAATCACTCACGTATCTGTCTGCATGTCTATCACAGAAACTTGAAACTTGGCAAAATAATAAAGTATATAAATCGCCATATCTTTCAATAGATACCACTTAAAAATAGTCATATTGGAATTTGGGGCTGAGAGTAAAGTCGCGAAAACATTTTTCATTGCATATGTATTGTAAAATATTTTTTTTTAGATTATAGGGCGTCAAAAATTTTTTTTCGTAATTGTGGGATATTATATGTTTAAAGATAACCAGAAAAAATGTACAAAAAAAGTCGCGTGTGTGCTTATGTATACGCGTTAGAAGTTATACTTCTTTGGCATAATACAAGAATAACTTTATTTAGCACGCAAATAATTAATAGAAACCAATAATTTACAATTTATAATGCAAATAAATATATATTTAACATAACTTCACTTAGAGAAAAACACTTAAAGTATATTTTAAAAAGCTTACAAGCACTATTTCTATCACGAATATTCATAATAAATATATGTTTTTTTATTATATGGCCCACTATCAAATTTCAATACTAAAAATACTATTTAAAAGCACAAATATAACTTAGATTTGTATGTATATAAAACACGTGATGTGTATTTACAAATACATAATAACTATCATGAATATAGCATCAGTCACTACACGCATGTAAATATATGAATATCCTCAATAATCCAGTTACATCTTTATACCTTAGACTTGGATTCCAATAATTCTCATACCATGACCTCGAACTACGATCGAAAAACAATATATATCATTCTGTATATTTGGACCACAAATATACAGAATGATATATGTGCTCCCTCGGTGTCTGCGTCCAAAAATCGTTTGAAATTACATTATTTATCATAATCGGTAGATCGAAATTCCTTCTATAACCCGTCCCTACTCCTAACGTGTCGTTAATCTTATTTTATTCACTGAACCACAAATATACAGTGATATATACGCGCCCTCGGTATCTGCGTTCAAAAATTGTCTGAAATTACATTATTTATCATAATCGGTAGATCGAAATTCCTTCTATAACCCGTCCCTACTCCTAACGTGTCGTTAATCTTATTTTATTCACTGAACCACAAATATACAGTGATATATACGCGCCCTCGGTATCTGCGTTCAAAAATTGTCTGAAATTACATTATTTATCATAATCGGTAGATCGAAATTCCTTCTATAACCCGTCTCTACCCCTAATATGTCGTTTTGTTTTTAATTAATCTTATTTTATTTACTGGACCACAAATATACAGAGTGATATATGTGCACCCTCGGTGTCTGCGTCCAAAAATCGTCTGAAATTACATTATTTATCATAATCAGGAGATCGAAATTTCTTCTATAACCCGTCCCTACCCCTAATGTGTCGTTTTGTTTTTAAGTAATCTTATCTTATTCACTGGACCACAAATATACAGAGTGATATATATGCACCCTCGGTGTCTGCGTCCAAAAATCGTCTGAAATTAGATTATTTATCATAATCGGCAGATCGAAATCCCTTCTATAACCCGTCTCTACCCATAATGTGTCGTTTTGTTTTTAAGTAATCTTATCTTATTCACTGGACCACAAATATACAGAGTGATATATATGCGCCCTCGGTGTTTGCGTCCAAAAATCGTCTGAAATTACATTATTTATCATAATCGGCAGATCGAAATCCCTTCTATAACCCGTCCCTACCCCTAAAGTGTCTTTTGTTTTTAATTAATCTTATTTTATTCACTGGACCACAAATATACAGAGTGATATATATGCACCCTCGGTGCCTACGTCCTAAAATCGTCTGAAATTACATTATTTATCATAATCGGCAGGTCGAAATTCCTTCTATAACTCGTCTCTACCCCTAACGTATCTTATTTTATTACCGTGCGTTATAATATATTTTATTTTTAAAAGTGTAATTAATTAATGTTTAAAAATCATTTACAGCCTACCACGGCACTTAATGTTCTCATGTTGGCTGCAAGATATTGCTCTTGTAGCATTAAGTCCGCCACTGTATACTTAGTTTTCTAAGCTGGCAGTAAAGTTATTTATATGAATAAACTAAATATACAAAGCTTCTGGGAAAGCTATAGCGAGTATTCTCTATATATCTGCGAAAGATAAGTTGGTAATATATCTACATTGTGAAAAATTAAAATTTATAAATATATTAATACCCTTAAACCTCTCGTGGGAGTTAAAGCATACAATATCAGTATTTTATCGTACTAGGTAATTCTGTTACGAGTATTAAAAGTGGTAAGTACCTTATACTTGTTATAAAATATTAGGACGTACGTAGCACGCATACTTGCTTGTTGGATGTTCTGTCGTGAGTACATAACATACTCGTCACAAAGTATTCAATATTTGTTTGTTTGTTACATACCAGGATTTCTCATGTTATGGTATTTCACTTATTACAATGAAACTAAACAAAAAGTTACGAAAAATCGAATGGTTATTGTTCTATTCTTATGAAATCTTTTGTGATGGTCCTTCAGAGACTATGAATGAACATGTGCGCGCCAAATGTCTGTATTCAAAGGAGTTTAGACACATTAGAGAATAACTATTATGAAGCAAGCACTAAGTACGACTAAAGAAGATAGTAGTTTATCCATGAGCATGACATGTTACGAATATGAACCATGAATATTACGCGGAACGTTTTTTGTTTCATTCTTTCCTAAGGAGGGGTTTATACGTCGAACGGAACAGCCTACGCACGACTGTAATAGCTTTGTTTCTTTTACTCTTATGGTAGTTGTTTCATTACAAAGAGAGACACAAAGTTGCGTATTTTGTAACAGGTATCTGCGGAACGTCATACGCTAGTAGGTCCGTTCCACGGAAATAATCTGTACTCTTATGGATTAAAGTATATACACCCCGCCTCTAGATTTTGGTACGTTTTTTATCACAAAAAAACGAGTGTGCTTTAGACCACACGACTGAAGTAAAACTTCAAATTCACAAAATATGAACTTTAAAATGAATTTACAATTTTATTCACTTTAAACGTAGAATATTTAATGTATTGAACAAAATAATAATTTATAAAATTGTTCAAGAACGAAATGAAATTACAAAATAATTAAAAAATCACCGTTCGTGTAACGCTAGCAAACTCGCATATATATATATATATATATATATATATATATATGTATATATATATATATATATATATATATATATATATATATATATATATATATTTCATGCACTGGCTATGAGAGGAAGAGAGAAGAAAATGTGCGCGCGCACTGCTCTCTCTTGCTCCTACAGTGTGATACAGAGAATAGGCTTGCGCTGTGTCTTAGATATACGAAACATAATTGGCTATGAGAGATATATATACAGTAATATACGAAACGTAACTCTCACTCTTTCAACTTCCGTTCGCCTCGCCCGATCACACTTTTCGTAACGCTCTCGTTACGCATTCACCAGCTTACTCTCCAAGTCAAGCGTGCGTAAAGAAGTTTTACTTGAAAAACTTCAATACTCTTTTTATATGAATTTCTATGAAGTTTCTTGTTATAGAAAAAATAAAACTGTCGGGAAACCTTTTTAAAAATTAAACGCAATTTATAAAATCAGCTGATTATTCGTAAAGCGTCGACATGTTTTTTTTTTATAATTGTTATTGTAGATATCATTCGTCACATTGTGAACAGGAAAAATAAAAATATAATTTTATTAAAATTTTTATTTTTCAAAATAATGAGCCGCCGAATCATTATTTTGATGAAAATGCCCCAAGGAAAAGAACACGCTGTATATTCCTCAATATTTGAATTTATACTGTTTTTATTCACGTTTTATCAATACTGTTTACAGTTTTATCAGTGACTTGTTGACTACGATGGCGTTCAAAGTCCCTGAACTGGACGATGAATCGATCAGTTGGATATATAAGAACGTATAAATGAATATTTCTACACATTTTTTATTGTTCCCATTGCGAAGGTTAAGCCGGGTTTCACAAACTGACATCCAGTGAGTCATCTGAATGGAAGCGAACGTGCGACAAGTAGCGGCACGGTTTTTTGATAGCATGCACAGTGCTACGCGCTGAGCAAACTATGTGGACAAAATTATTTATAGGTCTTTTATGTTAGTAGAGCGTCTGATATATAACTAACTATTTAAAGAATAAATAAATGCCGAAACTAAGGAGGGTTGCCCTAGAAAACTTAAAAGAAAAAAAAACATATTTTTCAAGATAATTTATTGAGCACATGAATCGTAACATTTAAATTACGTTAAGATTTAATTAAATATTTAAAAATATCGAAAGATTAAAATGGTAAAAAATACATATATCTGGTTTAATGGTACGTAATTAAAAAAAGAACAATTATAGTAAAGAAATAAAAAACTTGCTTTTATAGCGATATGAATTTAAAAAATTATTTTTAAATATTTAAAGATTCTGGTCAAGAACGAAAAGATGTCTGACGACTCGGTATTACTTATTTTTCTTAATCGGCGTAATGGGAGGCCTTACAGCATAAGTATGTTGTCATTTTTTCACACCAATTTCCAGGCCGAGTGATCTCCCGTTTTGGAGATTATAACTGGTCGTCCAGATCGTCAGATCTAATGGCGCCAGACTTATTCCTTTGGGGCTTTTTGAAATCTCGCGTTTACTACAACAAACCACGAACCTTGCAAGTCTTGAAAGCTGACATTGAAGAAGAAACCGCCAATTTGGAGCAACAATTCAAAATGCCGTAAAACGAGGACAATTGTGCATTTCGGGAGGTGGCCATTTGAGCGATATAATTTTTTCCAACTAATGTCATCAATTTTACTCTTTCAAATAAACTTTTCATGAAAACAGAGCTCCTTTTTTAATTTCTAACAAAATGGCAGCCAATTCAAATTATGACATTATTTTTGTGCCATTTTGTATATATTCAACATAACTATTTCACTCTAATCTTTATACACGCAATTAATAAATCTTGACGGGAGCTGTCGATTAACGAGCGTTGTAGCTTCTCCGAGTCAACATTTATATTAAACGGAAATTATGTGACGCGGTGTAATGGCCTCAAAATGGCGGCGCGTCCCCTCCGCCGCGCGCGATGCGTCACAGTCCCTACTCAACGTAACGAATTCTTTGATCCATTAACTATCGAATGGTGTAATTAAATTTTGGACGTATATGACAGTTACGTAGCTGCAATGCCAACTTAATCACTTGATTTTGTTATCACCAAGTTTTCTGAATTGCCACCCACTATGAAAGCAAATATAAAGACGTATTCACGTTAAACAATTTAGTTCCGACCTACGTCCCTAATTTAAACCAGAGGTTCCCAAACTTTTTTTCTCGTAGATTGCTTTCAAAATTTTACTGGTTTCGGTGGACCACCTGCTGCTACATTTCTACTATATTCCCAAACCCAAACTTTTTTTTTTCACCAACGTAGACCCCCGTTGAAACTTAAATCAACAGGTAAGGATTATAGTAACGAATTTAAAAAATTAAATCAACTTTGAGACAGAGTTTCAAAATTCCTGGCAAGTAATTTTAAGTTTTAGTCTTAATAATTTAAGATAATTTGTGATTATTTGTTTTTTAGTTAGTCCATCCATGGAATAAATTAATGTGAAATTAATAAAAAAATGCATTCTTTAAAAGCCCGGAAACTTAAAAAAAACTCAAAATAGTATCCGGGGAAAAGGGAACGGATGACAACCCTAAATGAGATGTTATTAAAGGTTAAAATTGTAATTAGTTGGATTACGCAGTTGCTTAATATTGACCCCCACAACGTGTATCACTGTGAAATGTTTGACACAAACATTTCTAAGAATCGTCCACTTGAAAAGGTTATTTACCATCTTTAACTATCAATTCACGGAAACGTAGATGCGAATTTTGGCCAATGAGCTTTTTCTACGTGAAAAACTGTGAATAGGTGTATTAGGCTGATTTTTCACCAACGAGATTGTATGGAACTATTTAATTTATTTTCTCGTGCATTTTCCTCGAATACTCGGTTGATATACGATCTAGTAAGAAGGATATTGATGTTTAGATCCAACCATGGATATCGCAAGGACTTGTGGCTTGGCATCGATCCTTAGCGTAATGGATCGCTAGCCATCAATCTATATCTTCGGTGGACAACACTAAGCGATTTTTAAATCCTTGTCTTGCCTTTCGCATCTTAGTCGGTGGAAAATCAGCTTTATAGCGTACTGATTGTGATGATTGTAAAGGAGTCGATGGACTAAGGTTCAATACCCGACCAATAATTGTGCATTTTTTTTGTGCAGGGTTATTTTATTCATTTTTTTTTGGATTGCGCAACATAGTAATAACTGGGTCAAGGCGCTGAGATAACACAAATATATAAAAATAGGTATTGTATATATACAAGTAAATAAATAAATTATCGCGTTTAAGAGTCGGCTTGTGATAAGATGGAGAGTAGGTAATTTTACGACACAATCATTGTATGTGATACGGTCGGTGTTTGGATCGGACGGATAAATGGACTGCGCAGTACGATGGCCATTTCGAAGTAATATAGTCAAACAGTTATTGTCAACGAATTTCCAAAATAAAACGAAAGCAAATCGTTCGATCTGGATGTAGACAAACGTTGCCTTCAAGATTTGATAATAAAATTTCTCGTAAGATATGTTTATAAAACAAAAATTAGAGATGCGACTAAAAAGATAAATTATCGCGTTTAAGAGTCAACTTGTGATAAGATGGAGAGTAGGCAGTTTTACAGTACAATCTTTGTATGTGATCAGGTCGATATTTGGATGGGACGGATAAATGGACTGGGCAATACGATGGCCATTTCGAACTAGATATAGACAAACAATCGTTACCTTCAAAATTTGACAATAACATTTCTCTTAAGCTAGATATATTTATAAAACAAAAATTAGGGATGCGACAAAGATATGCTAAGAAGAATAGCCATGGCTACACAGAAATTCTGAAAATTGATCTCACTGATCACAAATAGAAAGCAGAAAACCAATATATAGACAGTGGTTCTCCGGTTTGAAGGAATCTGAACAATTTTCAAAGCAGCACACAAAGAACTAAAAGCTTTAGAGGTGCGGTGCTGGAGGAGACCAGAAATGATTCAGTAGTCGGAAAGACCAGACGCTGCACTTTGTAAATGAGAAAAGGAAAGTAATGGAAGTGATCAAAACACGAAGACTTTAAATGGATCAAACATTAGAAACCATTGAGGGCAGAATTCTAGGGGCTGTGCCGGAATTCTGCCCACAATGGTTTCATGGATGAGGTCTTAGTGAGGAAGGCCAAGTGATACCTTTATCGACCAGATAAAAAAAACCTTAAAGCACTAACTAGGGACATTTGAAAAGACTAGTAGAAGACAGATAAATACGATACCAGTTCAAACACTTATTTTATTAAATTTATAACAATAATGACCAGCGACATCTGTGTGTCGAATTTAATAACATTCGTTTCAATGAATTTGTTAGATAGCATTATAGAAATACTTACAAAGGTCGATCGATAGATGACGTTAGAGAAACGTTATATGTCAGCCAAACAATATCAATTGATCTCTCAGCGTTTCTCCTACGACTAAAAGATGGTTTCGCTTTAAAGACTTAAAATATTAACCGTTTTAGTGCAATGGTTATTTACTCATATATACTTAAAGATGCCAAAGAAATCTATTGTTTTTGATGTAATCTACCCTTGTCTCGAAAAAAAACTGTATCTTTTAAAAATTATCCAATTTTAATAATTTTTTCGGTGTTTTCTTAATAAAAACTTGTACAAGGATAATAAAATACAAAAAAAATTATGGAAATATATATTGTGAACAAAAATTGAAATCAAGGTCACATCGTTTTTTCGCAGTCCGGTACATCCTCCGTATCAGCAAAATAATTGTTATCGTCACTATTATCACTATCACTCAAAACTTGCATTACGCCAAATTGTGAGCGCACCACAATGCCACTCCCACTATCACTTTCTTCACAACTTGAAAAACGATCTTTTTCACTCGAATTATTTTCGTATTCCGACATTATGGGTTAAAAATTTTCTTTTCCTGGATCCTTTATACATTGTAATTACTAATAAAATTATAATTTGAACTTTATGTAACACATAGAAAGATAAAACAAGTTCTCCTATGCAGTTACCCGTTGTATCCATTAACCTCCATAATTTTCATAATTATTTTCTTTTGCTAATGTTGATTTTTTGATCCATATTAACTTCCAACGATGTATTTGGGAAACTTAAAAATTTTCTGATACTTTTGTTACAACTTTCAATTATAAATTAATTCGATTAACTTTCATTACAATTAAAAGAGATATGAGAAAAGTACAGAGGTTTACTTTAGCTGCCCTTTTTATTTTAAAGTGTTGACGGTAATTTTTAGGGCTCAGTATCCAAATTTGGAACCCTTACTTTTTCGCATTATGTCCATCTGTCTGTCATAACCGTTTTACTCGCAGATTATTAGTACTATAACGCAGAAATTTGGCACGGTTATGCGTATTTACAGCGCCTACAAAGTTATGATATAAAATCTTTTAAATTTTTTAGGTTACCTCGTCTACGTGTAAGGTAGTGGTGGGAGGGGGGGGGGGTAGGTGATTATTTTAATCCCCATACCCATCGTTGAACAGGTTTTTCAAAAATATCGGAGTAATGAACACTTTTCCGATACAGGGATCCATTTACCAAAAATGAATTATTGACTTTTGGTAAACGGATACGGAAACGGGGTACTCGTACCACCTAAATCGCTATTTTCGAATATCTAAAAAGTATTCATAATAGCAGTATATATACAAAAAATTGGCGACTATAGGTATTAATGTGGTGTAATATTAGTGTCATTAATAGAATATACTACAGGATGCCTTTATATACAATGTTTACAGCTGTTTTTGCGGTTTATAGTGTCGCGCTGAAAAGCACGGTTTTATTTTTTTTTATTTCGCTTACTCGAGAGCTCCGATAAACGCGTGCGATCGCTGCAAATCGTATAATGCGATAGGGTGACGCGCGGCCTGCGACGCGCTATTTATAGGCACGCACCGCCGCCGCCGTCCGTGCACGGCATCGCGAATACTTATTTTTTGGTAATTTTAAATCTGTGGTATCTTCTAAAATATTAATGATAATGATTTGCTGTACAGAGCAAATTTTATCTACATTAAATGCTCAACGTAAACAAATTATTTAAGTGTAACCCACAAAAAAAAATATCAATCGTATAAAAATGATCCCTGTGGATTATCCGTAGGATATAAATATATACCATGGCGGAATGTTTGAAGTAAAACTTTTTTACGCACGCTTGGGGAGTAAGCTGGTGAATGCGTGACAAGAGCGTTACGAAAAGTGTGACCGGCTAGGCGAACGGAAGTTGAGAGGGAGATATAAGTTAGTGAAGACAGAAAGAGAGAAAGTTACGTTTCGTATATTACTGTAGGGACAAGAGAGAGAGGTGCGAGCACACATTTTCTTTCTCTCTTTCTCTCATAACCAGTTATGTTTCGTATATCTAAGACACAGTGCAAGCCTATTGTGTGGATCACACTGTAGGAGCAAAAGAGACTGCCGCGCACATTTTCTTTCTCTCTTCCTCTCATAGCCAGTGCATGAAATATATATATATATATATATATATATATATATATATATATATATATATATATATGTATGTGAGTTTGCTAGCGTTACGCGAACGGTGATTTTTTGTTTATTTTGTAATTTCATTTCGTTCTTGAACAATTTTATAAATTATTATTTTGTTCAATACATTAAATATTCTACGTTTAAAGTGTATAAAATTGTAAACTCATTTTAAAGTTCATATTTTGTGAATTTGAAATTTTACTTCAGTCGTGTGGTCTAAAGCATACTCGTTTTTTTGTAGATATTTTTAAAATACACAATTCCACAGTACAGTATTATGATACATTTCGTAAAGTTTAGTCAGCGTTAGCAATGGAAGCGCCCAAAATTCTACTTTTTTACGAAACATTGATTTTTTTTATATTTCTTGTAAATATAACATGCATGTATTATACCTATAAACCATCCGGTAGAAATTGCCTGAATGATAGCGGAAACCAGATCAAAATCAATTGCGTAGTTTAAGAGATCTAAGCGTACAGAGGGACAGACAGACGCGGGAAGCGACTTTGTTTTATACTATGTAAGGATTAAAAGAAACATTATCACAGCTAAGTAGGTTCTACCAGTTCACGACTAATAGTCGATCAACCTATGATATGTAGTTGGGTCAGTAGAAAATTCATAGAAACTCCATACAAATGACTTAAATCAACTGAAAAAATTACTTTGTGTTTTAAAACGTATATTTATAAAAATATACTTGGCTATATATTTATATATTTACATTTTGAATTAATATATTTACATTTTGAATTTATATATTTACATTTTGAATTGATCTATTTACATTTTGAATTTATATATTTACATTTTGAGAAATATTGAATATATTTGGCGTTAATTTTGTAGAAATTCATTGTTCACAATTAACTTTCTTTAATTAGGTTTCGTTGTATTACGACATTTTCAGGTGGGCTATTAGCAAAGATTAAATCAATCAGACAATCTTTGCTAATAGCCTACCTGAAGATGTTGTAATACAACGAAACTTAGGTCGTGGTAAAGAATTTAAAGAAAGTAGAAATAATACTACATCACATAGTTTCATATAATTTAACATAAGTACTACATATGTACGCTTAAAATGTTTATATGCGCCTAGATATTTACGGAACGCTCGTAATGCGAGTTATGTTCGTACTTAATTATTTTTTTACTTGACACAGAATCACCATAGTGTTTTAAGACTTTCTGTCTGTCTCAACAGATATTATTAAACATATTGGTATATTTATGTTATTATAGAATTATTTTACCAAGTAAGTCTAGTTTTTTGAAGTTGGATTAGGATTGTAGGCAGATATTTTAAAACCAGCCTAGCCGCGGATCCGGTCAGTTTCTTGATAGGTTATTTTGTATGCACTGTAAGTACTGTCACACCACCGCCATATAGGATGGACAGGTCCCTACGGGTGACCTCAAGTCACTAGACAATGACCTTAACATCATTACGTGGTAGCCGGCACTTGGGCAAGGTCCAGTAGCCGGTGCCTATTGGTTTGTTTAGTCGTTTCACAACATAACGGGTGAGATGTTGGATTCGGGTTCGTAGGTATTAGCGTTTTTGTTGTGCAAAAAGTGTGACCAAACATTTTGGTTTTTAGAATATATATTGTGAAATATGATTTTATATTCGTACTTTTGTTTAATAAAAATGATGCCAACGCGAATTGTGTTTGTGAGAGTGTATCAGGTTTTTCCGCCGCAGAAAATGCGAGAAAATTTTGTACACCTTACTCGAGACGTTATACCCATGGTGGTGGGTATCATTTCCGTTTTCCACAAAATCATTACAATATTTAGCCGTATGTTAGTAAAGAAAATGAGAATTGAGACAATCGTTTAGTTTTCACAATGAACGTGTAGGTTTATGCAATTATTATTTCATATAATCACTATGTACATACGTGTAGTATGTAATTACTATATACATACGCGTAGTATGTACATAGTAATTACCTGAAGATTTTAGGGAACATTGCTTGTAAGGAAGTCTTAGCAACTACCGGACATCGCAAACAAACTGAATAATCAAATAGTCAAATTTTAAAAGCGTTTATCCCAATATCTATAAACCCTCGACCAGCAGAGAGAGACGCCTCTATAAGAAAAAACAAGAAGGAGAGACTAAGCGGTATTTCTATCTTAGTTTTGCATAAAGGGACCTCATTATCAGCTTGTCGTGCAAAATGAAAGCACTTTAGACACATATCAATCGGAAAGAAAAAAATATTGTTGGTTATTCGCTAGTAAATTTTCTGGGATAGTGTTACCCTAATGTTAGACCGAAACACGATCTCCACTTATGCGAAATGTATTGAGGATGTCGCAAACAATTGTTGAGTTGTTAAATTCCAGTCGGCAGGGTGTCTTTGCCAAAAGAAACCCTGCCGACTAGCAGCCCCCCTACAGCGACTTTTTGATTGGGATTTGTTAACAGTTCCATTATGAGTATATAACAAACTTGGCGTCACCCCAGCGCGAGGGTCCCACGTCAGCCGCCATTTTGATTGACGCCTTTTCGCCAAATATATCGAAAGCGGTCAGTCCTATAAAAATATACGTCAAACATTTTTTGTAGAAAAAAGAAATATCTTTAATTTGTATTTGAAGCATTTTTTCGTAATATCAATATTTTTATAGTAATTGCGCTACGAAATTGTTGTTTTTCCTTAGAAAGTTGTCTTATGTTTGCAATTATGTAAACTTAGCTTAATAACGTCCAACTCAGCTCAACGCGTCTTCTTTGTAATATAATATTTATATCCAATTGGTGTGTAAGGTGGCATTACGTCCATTACTTAATTTGGACAACCCTGATCACGATGCAGCGTTCAAGAATGCCATGACTAAACATTATTTTGTTAACATCGCGATATGTCGGTTGACGAATTGTCTGCTGCCGCTGGTGCGGTTACAGGTTAAATATTTAAAAATTGAGACAATGAGATAAGGGGGCGGGCGGAGACAGACGCGCGGTCGTTGCATGCACCGAAGAGATGCATACGGTCTTTATAGGGTTACCAACTAAAGTTTACATAATGTTGCACATTTTATGGTGTTAATATATTCTATATTACAGATGTATGTAATCGGTGGCTCATTCTATGATTACGAGAAATATAATTTGTTATAATCTTGATTATAATACATTGTGTTACATTCCTTTGTTTGTTTGTTCGCGCTTATCTTTTGAGCCATGCGTCCGATTTCAAAAATAGTTTTTGCCTCGGAAAGCCTTTAATTTGTGAAAGATTATAATCTATATACCATAACGCTACGATTCCTAGGGGCGGAACAGTGATTAAGAATGTGACAGAAGATAAAGGACGCTGTTTCAAGGGTACAAGGTCGAGAGAAAACACACCTAGGGCTGCCAGCTTTGCTAGACACAAAATTCAGAGATCAGTCAAAACAAGGACTACACAGCTTATAGAAAATGCAGGAACTTGAGAGTAATTCTTTATTTAGTCAGGTTAAATTTGATGATTTCGGATGCTATGGCGTACGAAAGAATGATGGAGACAGACACGACGACATGAAGATTCCGTTTTTTCAATCAGCTACGGAACTTGAAGGAAAGTATTATATCATTCCTGTGTAAAGAATGTAAAAGTAAATAATGAGAGTCCTGTCAATAGGGGAAAAATGGCGGCCGTAAAACAGGACACTATTGGCTGGGTGCGTGACATCAGCGTCGCCTACCGTCCGCAACTTTACAGGCGCGTCAATTTTATTTGTATGTTTCAAATTAACGGCTCTTATAAATGTTTACGTGAATAGTATAAAAATAACGAAAGACATAAAATGTGATACATTTTTTTCCTTATAATATGTTTGTCACTATTTATCAATTGTTTTTTTGTTATTGTTGTCGAAAAAATAAGTATTATTAGTGTTTTCGATAGTCATGTTAAGTTATATTAGATTGCTTGTCTTGTAGTTTATTGTAAGGTAGAGAAAAATATCTGAATAAATGCTTTCATTAACGAATAACAAGATTTAATACGATAGTTGACTCATTCTGAATTTTGATATTTTTCGTACAATATTGTAAAATATAAGTTAATTAAAAACCAGTCTTGAAAAAAAATCAAAAATTTATTGAAAAATAAGCCAGTTTGTAGGCTTCTAAATTTGAAGATACGGATAGAGTTGGATATATCCTTGTCTCTTTTCCTCTCGTAGAATATAATGTGCAATATTAAAAATGACCTCACAACACAGTATTGCCGTCCTTCTCTAAAGGTTAAATTTAAACTTTTGTAACTCGGTACATTTTTAAGATTATTAAAAAAAATTTTCATCTTCATCAGCTTGTACCTTGAAATTATGATTAATGAAATTAAAAAAAAATTAGTCAAATACCTAATTGTTCGTACCTATTATATATAAAATCGTTTTGTTTTCACCTCAACAAAATGAGTACAATAATCAATGTATTACCCGTATTATAATCTTCCAACCACAAATATGTTAATATGAAACGCTTCGGGCGTTTCGTCCAAGTTCCTAGCCGACATCAACTAGCATTTGTAATCTCGCGCGCAACTATCGTGTGTACGAAAAAGATGACAAATAATTATGAATATTATTTTCAAATTTCTGAAAAAAAAGTCATCTTTTAAATTTTATTTTACGACAATCGACCATTTTTCAGTCAAGGAATAATGTCTTTCTTTATCCGACACTTATTTTCGGACACCGTGTATAGTCCCATTCTATACAAGAGTGAACTGTTGAACAATACAACCAATTTATAATGTTTTTTGAAGTAAAACTTCTTTACGCACGCTTGACTTGGGGAATAAGCTGGTGAATGCGTGACGAGAGCGTTACGAAAAGTGTGATCGGGCGAGGCGAACAGCAGTTGAGAGGGAGAATAGTGAAGATAAGTTAGTGAAGACAGAAAGAGAGAGAGTTACGTTTCGTGTATTAATGTAGGGACAAGGAAGAGAGGTGCGAGCACACATTTTCTTTTTCTCTTCCTCTCATAGCCAGTGCATGAAATATATATATATATATATATATATATATATATATATATATATGCGAGTTTGCTAGTGTTACGCGAACGGTGGATTTTTTGATTATTTTGTAATTTCATTTCGTTCTTGAACAATTTTATAAATTATTATTTTGTTAATACATTAAATATTCTACGTTTAAAGTGAATACAATTGTAAATTCATTTTAAAGTTCATTGTGAATTTGAAGTTTTACTTCAGTCGTGTGGGGTCTAAAGCACACTCGTTTTTTTTCTATCTCCTGAGTCGTATTTCACATTGGGCCTTCTTTAGTCCAGGTATCTTACTGTATATGACTGCGCTGTGGTCGGATGTCTGCATGGGTGTTGTTTTGAGACGAAACCTGATATTGCTATTTGTATATCGATATTTAGATATAGAGAATTCCACAGCACGGGTGGTCGGCGGTACTATATTCGAAGAATACACGTTCTGCAGACTAAACAAACAGGTTTGAAGCATATCGCATTCACACGACATTTTCTACGCAGTATTTTGCATTCATTGCACCAGAGTTGAAGCTGTTTTTTGGAAATTGAATTGAAAATGTATTATTTAGAAATTGGATTAGAATATTTCGAAGCTGACATATGCCAAAATTTTCAGAATTCTTATATTTCGAAGCTAACATATTCCATAATTTTTAGAAGCTGTTTTTGGAAATTGAATTTAATATTTCGTTTAATATTCTAAATTTTCAGAAAAATAATATTCCATAATTTTCAGATTCCACTATTTTCAGAAGCTGTTTTTGGAAATTGAATTGAAAATTTATTGTTTAGAAATTGGATTAGGACATTTCGAAGCTGACATATTCTAAAAATGTATTATTTAGAAATTGGTTTAGAATATTTCGAAGCTGACACATTTCATAATTTTCGGAAGCTGTTTTTGGAAATTGAATTTAATATTTCGTTTAATATTAATATTCCATAATTTTCATATTCCACAATTTTCAGAAGCTGTTTTTGAAAATCGAGTTTAATATTTCGAAGTTGACATATTACATAATTTTCAGAAGCTGTTTTTGGAAATTTAATTCAAAATTTATTATTTAGAAATTGGATTAGGACATTTCGAAGCTGACATATTCTAAAAATGTATTATTTAGAAATTGGTTTAGAATATTTCGAAGCTGACACATTCCATAATTTTCGGAAGCTGTTTTTGGAAATTGAATTTAATATTTCGTTTAATATTAATATTCCATAATTTTCATATTCCACAATTTTCAGAAGCTGTTTTTGAAAATCGAGTTTAATATTTCGAAGTTGACATATTATATAATTTTCAGAAGCTGTTTTTGGAAATTAAATTTAATATTTCGTTTAATATTCTATATTTCCAGAAATTAATATTCCATAACTTTCATATTCCATAATTTTCAGAAGCTGTTTTTGAAAATTGAATTTAATACTTCGAAGCTGACATATTCTATAATTTTCAGAAGCTGTTTTTTGGAAATTGAATTGAAAATGTATTATTTAGGGATTGGTTTGGAATATTTCGAAGCTGACATAATCCATAATTTTTATATTGGTTTAGAATATTTCGAAGCTGACATGTTCCATAATTTTTAGAATTTTCGTGTAAAACTAAAGAACCGATTTGAAGCAGTTGCATTTTAGCAATAGTTAATTCTAACTGTTTTTCTTGACTTAATTGTAAGAAAAGGTATACTGAATTTTGTTTTGGATAGGGATAAAGGTGATAAATTAATCTGTAATATTTTATAATAAAAATCGATGTAATCAATTTTTTACATGCAAAATATGTTTTTTGAAATGAACGACTTAATAAGCATTTTATTTTAATAAAACTTGATAAACTATGATTAATTACAAATTAATCTTAAAAAATCGGTTAAGTGAAAGTTTGCATAATTTGTGTTTCGTGGCATCAGCCCCCGACAAAAATTATGGATAGGTAGTGCACTCCGACTGTGCAGCGCTGCTCTTGACTTGGAAAGCCAGCAACAGTAAAAATTAGTATCCAAAGACGAAGCCAACATTGCACATACTCGGAGAGCGTACTAATTAAAAAAAAAAATTGAAAACGTATAAGGACAACAAAAGTTTTTTAATATTTTTTCTCGAAAAACTTCTCTAAAACTAACGGTTCAGCTGAATTATAAGGAAAACAATTATTCATTTGTTTATTTTCATATAACTACTGAATTTTGATAATTTTAGTTAATTCTCAATATTCATGATATATAATTTTTTCAGATTTTTCTGAGCGACCAATTTAGCAAGAACCGAAATTTTTAGGCGTTTTCCCCGAGAAAATGTTTAAACAATTACATAATATATATTTTTGAATTCGTGCTTCAATAAGTTTTCATTTGACACCCTACTAGATCCTCTTGATTTTTTTTTGTATTGTATCCCCTGAAATTAACCCCTAAAATAAAAATTGAAATTTCTAGACTTCACGTCTGTAATTGAACTTTCGTACAATATCTCTGTGCTAAATATGTTTTTATATAGAATAATTGCTAAGAAAATCGCCTTAATGGACATCTGTAGTGACTGTAGTGATATAGACTCACTTTTCAGTTTTAGCAATTTTGCCACAAAACACTGAAAATATAAAGTAAAAAAGTGACATAATCGTTTTTTTTTGTAAATTAACCATGAGCGATCTTGTTAACAGTTAAGTACGTTGTTTTTTATGACTTTTCTTTGATTTAAAAAAGAAAAACGATTAGAGGTTTTCTTTGGCTAAATTGCACTAAAATTTCACGA
The DNA here is from genome assembly GCA_039881145.1 of Druceiella hillmani. Taxonomy (NCBI): domain Eukaryota; kingdom Metazoa; phylum Arthropoda; class Insecta; order Lepidoptera; family Hepialidae; genus Druceiella; species Druceiella hillmani. Next base: position 5,075,244 of record JAYKKI010000064.1, read on the forward strand.
AGACGTAAATGTATGTCTTGCATTGATAATATTAAACTTGATATGTGGCTTTAAAATGGTTTAACCCTAACTTACATCGTATGACTTTGATATTTTGTGATTCGATTTTGGATAGATATGAATCGATTTTGGAAAATATTATGATGTATTAAATCGATTAAAAAAATCGGTAGGTCGTAACTTAAGCGATTGATATTTAAAAAAAAATATTCAAATACGAAGTTCCTACTCGAAGAAGGGTGGCAACCCTTCTTAAATTAAAACTGCTTTTTTCGCAATACTTCTTGTACATAATCCGGATGTGGAATTTGAAGCAAAATTAAAAATAAAAGCTCATTGAAGTAAATTTTTTTATTACTTTTTTATTTAAACTATACTTTATGAATCAATATATTAAAACTATTAGTGGTTCAAGAAAAAAAAATTGTTTGACCCAAGAAAGGATTTGTTTGAACCCAACAAAACATACAAATCACTAAAAATAAATAAACTTGTTTTTTACTATAAAAATAAAATAAAAAACTTTGAACAAAAGTGTTAATCACTTTTGTTAAACCTCATGAATAATTTAATACGAAACAGTTACATTAATCATATTTATCTAAATTACTAAAAGCTAATACCAATATCGGCAAAAGTAATTTGTACTTATTTACTGCTATTTGGTTAATCAATCTTATCTGATGTCAGTTAGGAACTCAACTTTCGTAGTTTGACGATAACAAGAGTTTGTTTATTATATCTATCTTTTGATTTAGTCATTTTGATCAATTTCTTGAAAGCTTCGATTGTTTAATAACAACTGTTGAAATCAACAATAATACTCTGCAAGTCATTCGAATTCTAACTAATATTTTAAATGCGTAAGTGTGTTTATTTATTTCACGTGGTAATGGAGTAATGAATCGACATGATTTTTTGCAGTTTATTTGTCTTTCTTTCACGTGGTAATGGAGTAATGAATCGACATGATTTAGCACCTTTTATTTGTCATTCTTTCACGTGGTAATGGAGTAATGAATCGACATTATTTTTTGCACAGTTTGTTTGTTCTTCTTTCACGTGGTAATGGAGTAATGAATCGACATGATTTTTTGCACAGTTTATTTGTTCTTCTTTCACGTGGTAATGGAGTAACGAATCGACATGATTTTTTGCACAGCTTGTTTGTCCTTCTTTCACGTGGTAATGGAGTAATGAATCGTCATGATTTTTTGCACAGTTTGTTAGTTCTTCCTTCACGTAGTAATGGAGTAATCAATCGACATGATTTTTTGCACAGTTTGTTTATCCTTCTTTCACGTGGTAATGGAGTAATGAATCGATATGATTTTTTGCACAGTTTGTTTGTTCTTCTTTCACGTGGTAATGGAGTAATGAATCGACATGATGTTTTGCACAGAGATAATTGATGTGCTAAGAAATTACGTAGTAATAATGTTGGATTATGTGTTTATTCAATTAACCAAAATATTCTTAATTTAACAAACTCTTATTTAAAGTAAATGAAATACGATTGAAAATGCAATACGTGCAAGAAGAACCAGTTAACTAATTAACGCATACATAGTGCTGCCATCTAGTGTTAAAAATGTACAAGTTTAATTTTGCTTTTAATCAAATATATACTGGGAAAATATCACTTTATACTGGAAAATCTAATTTTTTCAAGAAAATTTTTATTTGAAACTGAAAAAGTTCACAGACTGCATAACGGAGCAGCGTCACAAATGAGCAACGGATCACGTGATGTTTTGAAACACTGCATACTTTGCTACTATGGCGTAGTCCTACTATGGCATTTTGATGAATGTCGGTAATGGGATTCTTCGACGTTTTGAAGTAAAACTTCTTTACGCACGCTTGACTTGGGGAGTAAGCTGGTGAATGCGTGACGAGAGCGTTACGAAAAGTGTGATCGGGCGAGGGCGAACGGAAGTTAAGAAGGAGATATAAGTTAGTGAAGACAGAAAGAGAGTTATGTTTCGTATATTACTGTAGGGACAAAAGAGAGAGGTGCGAGCACACATTTTCTTTCTCTCTTCCTCTCATAGAGTGCAAGAATATATATATATATATATATATATATATATATATATATATATATATATATATATATAAGCGAGTTTGCTAGCGCTACGCGAACGGTGATTTTTGATTATTTTGTAATTTCATTTCGTTCTTGAACAATTTTATAAATTATTATTTTGTTCAATACATTAAATATTCTACGTTTAAAGTGAATAAAATTGTAAATTAATTTTAAAGTTCATATTTTGTGAATTTGAAGTTTTACTTCAGTCGTTTGATCTAAAGCACACTCGTTTTTTTTTAATTTCTTAACATTATATCTGTCTACCTGTGAATATGGGTATAAAACATTCAATGGAGGTAAATTATGAGAATACTATAAGTTATATGTATTGCTTATTAGATTGAACCTAGTATTTGCTCGGATTAATTCACATACTCGCCAAAGCGTCTCGGCGAACATTCTGCTAGAATCTCGGCACGATTACGGCTACAAGCATATGTTCATATGCTCGGTGAATATCATCGAATATGAAAAATTATACAATTATATGAATATAATCAGTTTTATGTCATGAAATTGAGTATTTGATGAGTATATATGAGATGGTCATCGTTAAAATAAATTTAGTTTAAATAATTTATTTTAGAAATAATACTACATCACGTAGTTTCATTTAATTGTGAATAATGAATTTCTACAAAATTAACGCCAAATATATTCAAAAATAAATAGATTTTATTAAGACAAAATAATCTTGTTTAGTATTGTATGAGTACTACTGTTTAATGTAATAGTAGATTTATATTTTAATGATTTAATTGTCCTGGGGTTTTAGTTAAACATTTCTTGTTTTCTAAAATATGTTATATGTAACCCATGTCTATCTGGTCACTAAAAACTATGTCAACGGAAAATGACGTTATATTACTAAACCATAAAAAAACACCCTGGTTATAAAGTTAATAGGATGATTTTATTTTTTATTAGCACGTCGGTAACGTGGAAAGTTATTGGCGGCTTCGTTCGTATCGTCCAATTTCCACGCATAAATATACGGTGTAAATGAACTTGAATTGGGTTATGGATTTTTGTTGGCGTTAACCGGCGAACATTGTTTGTTTATAATAGTACATTTAAATATTGAAATAAACAAATATACAATAATGGGTTATGTTTGAATGTAGCCATGTCTGCCGACTACGAGGGATAGTTGGGACGTCCTGACACCAAGGTCAAGTGCACGATCGATATTGTGACAAATATGCCAATAATGTGGTGTCTCTTTAGCCTCGTTATGCCTTTCTGAAATGTGGATGAGTATTTTGGGGTTTCGTCGGTAAATAAATTAAAGGATCTGATATTGTTTTTCTATATTTTTAACTTTCAGATCTTTGAGAAAACATGATTGACTTGCTTTAATATATTATACGAAACCGTGGTAAAAGTCAGGGTGATCGTTATAAAAAAATCATCAGAAATGACTGATAGTAAAAACATATCACCAATTGGGTATTTGACTAGTTTTTTTTATTCCATTAATCATAATTTCAAGGTACAAGCTGATGAAGAGCGAAATTTTTTTAATAATCTTAAAAATTGACCGAGTTATAAAAGTTTAAATTTAACCTTTAGAGAAGGACGGCAATACTGTGTTGTGAGGTCATTTTTAATATTGCACATTATTTTCTACGAGAGGAAAAGAAACAGGGATATACCCAACTCTATCTTCAAATTTAGAAGCCTACAACTGGTTTATTTTTCAATCAATTTTTAAATTTTTTTCAAGACTGGTTTTTAATTAACTTATATTTCACAATATTGTATGAAAAATATCAAAATTTAGAATGAGTCAACTACCGTAGTGTGCACGTTTCGTTAGTTGCTTGGTATAGGTAATGCAGAGGTCCTTGATGACGCAGTTGCCGAAGTTCTGCGCAGAATGTTAAGAAAAAGGTGGAAATAGAGGAAACGGATATAAATAAATAACTAATTATATAATTTCTGCTATTTTCTTTTTTTTTATTTAGAATGTGAAAAAAAGTGCAATGAGTTAAAAGGCCATTTATATCAATTTGTAAAGGATTTCAAATAAAGGTAATGTTTAGTGTTTTTTTATTAATGTATTCACAGTTGTAACCATTTAAGTTTGAAGTTACATAGAAAAAAAGTAATTTTAGATATACGCATCGATTTTTTTAACCCATTCGTAACCAATCTTGGAATAAAAATATTTCTCAAAATGCATATAATAATAGAATAACATACATTTTAATAATAATATATTTATAATTTTTTATTTAAAAATCGTAATCCATAAACTATTACAATGAATAGTACGTGTTTAAATGCAGGCTATTTTTGCTACATTGACCAGCATTTCCAGGTGCTTAGGTAACAGGGCTATGAAGATAGACTTGGTAAGAAAATAGCGAGTATCCCATATCGTTATGTCTCAACGAACAAATATATTTAAAACACGTCTGTACTCCACTCAGAGCGCTCTTTTCAACGATATATTACAGTTCTGTATTGATAAGTGAAACACTAAAGGTAATTAATTCCATAGAGTTCCGCCGACATATAACGCTATGGTAACGCCATCTTTCGGACAATTTATGCAATTATTTCTATAATTCTATCTTTAATATTCATATTTTTTGAAGTAACGTCTCGAAAAATGTTTATATATCTGCGTTTATGTCTATAATATCCAGACGAAAGTCTCCTATATGTTGCTCGACGGTATAAACTATTACCATACCAAATTCATAACAATTTTGTGTAATTAAAGGACAAATTAACAGACAAACAAAAATTCTAAAAATAGGTTTTCTGGCTTCTATAATCATTCTATACGCTAAATCAATTATTTTTTTTTAAATTGTTTCCGTGTACAGAATTAATTCTGTTACAATGTTATTATATGTATAGACAATTAAACTAGTTACAAATAAATCATTGAAAATAAAATGTTTTACTTTAAACGCCCGGGCTCGGGATTATTTCTATCAACGGTCCGAAAATAACGGTAGTTTTGCGCCAATAGATGGCGTTAGCTGCGAATAACCCATTACCTCTGCCTGTCCTAGAAAATACGCAAATATACACAATGGTGTAACGTTGATGTGTTAAGTTATTATGAATATGACATTAATATGATAAGTGGTTACGGTATCTGTTTGCCCGTTGAGGGTTGAACCTTTGTTTTAGCGTTTGGCGGTCGAGGCATACGAATAGATATACAAGGTCTTATGACACTTTCGCGACCGATAATGTAGTCCTACTATGGCATTTTGATGAATGTCGTTAATGGTATTCTTAGACTTTTTAATTTCTTAACTTTATATTTGTCTGCCTGTGAATATGGGTATAAAACATTCAATGAAGATAAATTATGAGAATACTATAAGTTATGTGCATTGTTTATTAGATAGAACCTACGAGTAAAGTAGTATTTGCTCGTGTCAATTCACATACTCGCCAGAGCGTCTCGGCGAACATTCAGCTAGAATTTCGTCACGTATAGGGCCACGAGCGGATGTTCACATGCTCGGCGAACATAATCGAATATGAAAAATTATACAATTATATGAATATAATTAGTTTTATTTCATGAAATTGAGACATCGATAAAATAAATTTACCACTATTTATACTTTTAAATATATATAAATATAAATATATATAAATATATATATAAATAATATATACTTTAGCAAACTATTCTTCATTTTCATGCAATAAACTAATGTTAGAATTTGTTACTTATAAAAAAACGATTACTTTACATATTCAGACGATCTCTAGAAATAGGAGTTCTGATAAGTATTTTAATCTTGGGAAAAATGTAGAAACTAATCGAAATTATTTTCTACACCTTGCGAAAAATGTGGAACTACTCAGGGTCATTTTCGACATCTTTAGAAAAATGTAGAAATGAATCAGAATTATTTTCTACAACTTGGGCAAAATGTAGAAACTAATCAGGATCATTATTGACATCTTGGGAAAAATGTTCTAACTAATCAGGGTTATTTTTTACGCCTGGGGCAAAATGTAGGAACTATTCAGGATCATTATTGACATCTTGGGAAAAATGTTCTAACTAATCAGGCTTATTTTCTACGTCTGGGGCAAAATGTAGGAACTAATCAGGATCATTATTGACATCTTGGGAAAAATGTTCTAACTAATCAGGTTTATTTTCTACGTCTGGGGCAAAATGTAGGAACTAATCAGGATCATTATTGACATCTTGGGAAAAATGTTCTAACTAATCAGGCTTATTTTCTACGTCTGGGGCAAAATGTAGGAACTAATCAGGATCATTATTGACATCTTGGGAAAAATGTTCTAACTAATCAGGCTTATTTTCTACGTCTGGGGCAAAATGTAGGAACTAATCAGGATCATTATTGACATCTTGGGAAAAATGTTCTAACTAATCAGGCTTATTTTCTACGTCTGGGGCAAAATGTAGGAACTAATCAGGATCATTATTGACATCTTGGGAAAAATGTTCTAACTAATCAGGCTTATTTTCTACGTCTGGGGCAAAATGTAGGAACTAATCAGGATCATTATTGACATCTTGGGAAAAATGTTCTAACTAATCAGGCTTATTTTCTACGTCTGGGGCAAAATGTAGGAACTAATCAGGATCATTATTGACATCTTGGGAAAAATGTTCTAACTAATCAGGCTTATTTTCTATGTCTGGGGCAAAATGTAGGAACTAATCAGGATCATTATTGACATCTTGGGAAAAATGTTCTAACTAATCAGGCTTATTTTCTACGTCTGGGGCAAAATGTAGGAACTAATCAGGATCATTATTGACATCTTGGGAAAAATGTAGTAACTAATCTGGATTATTTTCTCTTTTATATATATATATATATATATATATATATATATATATACACACACACACACACACACATATATATATATATACACACACACACATATATATATATTCATGGGAAAAATGTAAGAGATAATCAGGATCATTTTCGATATCTTTGGAAAAGGTCATATTTTCGATATCTTTTGGAACTAATCCCAATTACTTCAAAATTTCCCTTTTTTAAATCTGAAAATACATTTAGTTTCTATAAGTTTACTTCTAAAAACGGATTATTTCGTTGGAATAAATTATTGGCCACCAGTTTGTCGTGGTTCTGTAGTATTGATTATTAATTTGTTTAAGCTGGTTGACAATGCTGGCACCGAATTAAAAAATAAGTAACTTAGTTATTTATTGCAACTAAGTAGGTACCTATTTTGAGTTAATATTTTTTTACTTTTTAGTACATAATTTTTTGAAGTCGGTTTTTTAAAAGAATTTTATAATGTATATATTGGCCTCAACGCCCATACGTCGCATATGCGTTTAATTTTTTCGATATTTATTAATATATCATTAAATTATTAATTGAAATAGAACACTGTAAGAGTTTTAAGATATTTTATGTATTGAATGCATTTTCATACCTTCTTCCTTTGTAGTGCTTAATAAGTCTTCATAAAAATATTTCCACATTTTTCTACTTAACTGTCGAATTTAAGTTAAGAAAACACTGTGCTGTCGCAGTGTTGTTTGGAAAGCTATGTAAGTGCTATAACTGTATGGTACATCATTCTAATATATCTCCATTGATTTATATAGCGTAAAAAATAGGCCGCAATCTACCGATCTTTTTTTTGGCTCATAAATATCGCCATATCTCAATATCTAACTAACACTGCAAACCGTATCAAAATCTGTCGAGGAGAAATTGAGGTATAAGGCGAATAGACAAGCGTTGTATTTTTTTGACTAGAAATAGATTTCTGATGTCTATGGGTGTTTCCGTAATTATTCGTCCGAAATAAATAAATGTTTAAATGAAGAAACGGTGCGGAGCGTGAAATAGGGCGTGCGTAATGACCTGCTCTGGCATAGAGATCAGCTCTGGCAAAAAGCAAACAAGAAATATTGTTTCGGTCTGTTTGTCCGGCTCAAGGTCGTAGCAAATCTGCAGAGTCGAGTTCAAAGCGTTCCGTTGCATTAGAAATCGGCATTGCGTCCGTCTGAATGGCCGTAGACGTTTTAATTTTTTGCGGCCAAACTTTCGTTCATGAATCTTGCCGCGTTTTTAGGGATCTCGCTTTGTTGGAAACGATTTTTTAAGCGGTTCTCTGATTGAAATGAAAAAAATCAGTTTTTGATGACTATTGAAAATGTTAGCGATTTGTTGATTAAGAAAAAAAATTCAATTTTAGGATTGGTTTTTAGAAATCGGCAAAGGAATCTTATTTTGTTCTGTTCTTTTACCTGCCGCAATGCCTAAGCTTGTATAGCTTTCACTATGTCTTAAAGATTATTATTCTTAAGTGTTTTTGTCCACTCCGGAGCTTAGGACAAAAAAGCTTTTCCATCACACACGATTTTGCGCCAGATTCTTCATTTTTCCCCAGTCCATCCCTGCTTCTTTAGCTTCCTGCAGCAAGCTGCCTCCCCAGGTTGATATAGGTCTACCTTTATTTCTATGTTTTTGGAGATTCCATTCGAGGCTTTTCTCCTTCCTCCGAAGAGTGCCATACCTACTTCCAACGTTACTATCTTAGTATACTGGCTATGGTCTCCTTTTCACGTATCCTACGGTCTGGTACTGGCTATTTTCTCCTCTCACGTCCCACAGTTCTTGTTTGAGATGTTGTCTTGCCATCTGATGTGAGATATCCTGCTGATGCAGTCATTGACCTGGAGTTTCTGGATAGCCTATTTGGTTGTTTTCTAGGTCTCAAAAGTATAGATATAGCAGTAACAAAAGCTTTCTCCACTATCTCCCTAAAATTTCAGGTAGGTCTCAGTTGTGCGTTTCAAGTTTATTAAAGATGCTACCTGGTTCCGGATACGAACAGTTAGCGAAATGTCAAGTTCTTAAAAACGCTAACGGGAAAATGGAGAAAATTATGGAAAACAGCATATTTGACAAATTTGCGTTTTATTTACAATTGTTAGCGCCCACAGACACAAACAAAAATGTGATAAATATTTTTTTAAGGACATTCTTTCTAATTGTTTGCTTGTAAGTTTCAGTTTTTGCTTTGCCTCTGTTCCAATATCCTTATCTTGGATGAATGCAAACTTTATTTCACATGCCTACAGCGCATACTAACAAAAAGAGCACTATTTACTATCTGAATTCCCCGGCCTTGTTAACGACGGTTAATCTTAATGTTTTTTTATTACATTATTGCATTCTGGACTTGATCGTGGAATATCTTGATGATGTTCGATACGTAATTGTGTTATGTACTCTTAATTGGAATTTTTATTTCAATGTTTTTTTTCTTAATTTCAGTTATATTTCTTTACGTGTTATTTTCAGATGATCTAAACAATTGAACTGATGTAAATAATTTTTTAATAGATGTGACTGTCATCTTTTGATAGGCTTTTTGTTTTATCAAATTAATTAATATTTAAGCAATTATAACGAGATAAACAAATAATCATGTACAGTACCGTTGCAGCCAACTTACGATAGATGTGTGACAGCAAACGCGCACGCCTGCAACTTGGTCGTGGGCGCGGTAGGGTTCCATTGCATTCGCTGCAGCCCCTCATCATTCCAGAATGTCTGAGGCGCTCGCTATAAACACGAAGTAATGATAAACGCAAAAGCCGTTACTTCATAAAGATATAACGACAGATGAGCTATCAAAGGATTTGGCTCTCTGAGTTACCTTACGTAATGCGATTATAACAAATGATTTTTGAATGTACGTGAATTAGGGCACATTTTGTATATTTGTGTTTAGTTGATTCCATAATCTTATCACTTGTACTGTAAAGCATTCGTCATATAACGCAATTGTACGTTGAAAGATTAGAAAGGCCCCTAATCTTAATGATGTCTTCGGATAGAACTAAAAGTAGTACTTTGAATGATTATGGTGGTAGACTTTAATATGAGAGATGCATTTGATTTCGGCCTTTCTTTTATGTAAGCTTGAGAAAACTTCCAGGTTATAATGGCTGCAAAATTCTTTTTGACGAACGAACCATCTTTTTTTAAACATCCTTCACGATTCAAGTTATAATTATATATATATATATATATATATATATATATATATATATATATAATTCTGACATATAACTGATCTATGTAAACTTTTGGAAAGAACTGGTAAAGTTAAATGCCAAAGTTTCGTAGTATATGTTAAGGATTTGCTGCTAGGTAGGATCTCATATAGGAAGCCGTTGTGGAGTTGTTATATAATAATGGTAACAACACTGCATGTTTTATGGCCTGTAAGTAGTGAAATACTTACAATAGCTAATCTTTCCAAAAAAAGTCTCTTTTCTAAAAAAAAATTAAAGTATCTTTAAAACGTATAGATTTTAAAATCGTCTAAAAAATAAAATCCTGAACGGGCGAATAGCCAAGTCGTGCATTGGTGTCTGGCAAGCTTGTTGCTTGTCGTTAATCAAGCTTGTTGCTTGTCGGCCAAAAAACAATTATCACCAAATTTTTCAAGTCTTTATTTTGGTGTCCCATGTGTTTAATTAGCGAAAAATGAAACTTAAGTTTAGATATTAATTGCAAAGGTAACAATTTTTTTTTTTAAAAACTTATATCTGTAAACTTAAATCTAGGTTATACATGGTTTATGAGATAATAACATAAGACGCATAGATAGTAAAATAAGAGCGCTGGAATTTTATGGAACGCTGAGAGTTAGAAACTTGCGCATAATTCACAAAGAGTGGGAATTAGGTCCAGCTCCAGGTGGTAATTTAGTGCAATATAATCGCAACAGACATACCTTATAATCTGGCTGTGAAATTTTGCTCGCGCATATTTCACAAAGAGGTCCAGCTCCAAGTGCAACTGCATCGCAATGATTGATGCATTATATTGGTGATCGATGCTATAATATGAAGATAAACTAGCTTTTTACATAAAAATGCAGCAACTATTATAGAAATTGTTTCGGACTATTATATAGGATAATTTTTAACACGCAAAATCAAAGAGTGCTCTAGGAAGTAACTGAATACCTTTATTGCCTTTTTAATAGATATACATACTTGACACATTGCATTACTTGGAATATAGCTAAGTAAACGCGGCCCTAAACTTAAGGGTGCGCTGGTCATCGAGAGGTTGGCGAAGCTCAATTTAAGATCGTTCATTACGAATCGTTAGTACAGTTCAATCATCACATCAGATAAATTGAACCAATTGACCTTGAGTTTATGACGACGCAGTTTACATTGGTAGTCAAACCTGATCAACGGACCTCCTGACCGATTAACCGCGGTTAGCTCCTCGACCTTCAGCTGGTAGAAAAAGGCGTGGATCCTTTGAAAATCGGCGATATTTGTCAAAGAGGACATGAGAAAATTGGGATTTTTTTTATTTCCTTATTCTTCATTGGCTTAAAATACCTGGTGGGTTTTGGGCTTCTTCAGTGTTTGCACCAAGATGATCTGTTTCTAATCATAGTTCTTAATTTATGGGTCTTAAGGACATTTAGTCATTTCTTTACCCATTTATTTTTTACTCTAAATTAGTGTAGGGATCTATCCAGCACGAGGTATTCTAAACAAGGTTCCTTGCTCCACCACTACATTTTTTAGATCTTTATTTTGATGTCCCATATGATGAATAAGCAAAGAAAGTAGACCGGTGCACAAATTTTAGTTCCAGGGGTAACAACATTTTTTTCGGAAATTTTGGCATCAAGGGTCATAACTTCGTATTTTTGTATTTTCTTCTACTTGGCATAGTTTTATAGGTTTCCAATCTATTATTAAGTTTTCCAAACTTACCAGTTTTCAGCTTCTTACGGTGAGGGTTTTTCCATCATCATCACCTTTTAATTACAAACTTTTTCACTTATTTACACTTTTGGTAAACCTTTCTTTGTACATTTGGTCGTATCATTAAACCGTCTAAAAATATTTTTAGATTTACAGTTTCTCAAAATGATGGAGTCGGCGAAACAAGCTGCATTTTAAATCAAAGTACAAAGATGCCTAATGATGTCCTTTTCTCCTTTGCGTTCTTTCACTGTTCATAAGTTGCTTTTGGGTATGTTTTTATTTAATTGGTAATTTTTTATGACACTTTTTGCACCTCTAAAAATATTTTAACGAAAATTAAGAATTTATAGATGTAATATGATTAGTAGCACTTTACGGTGGCAACGTACCTAAGCGACATTTTAATAAATGTCTTCGATTTCCTTCTCTCGCGGAAGCTCCAAAAATGGGTAACCAAACTCGTCCAGAGCCCCGGAAGCCTCCCGTCGTTGTAGAAGTCGACGGAAATGCCGACTCTATGCAAAACTTAAATATAACCGGCCAAGTCACTGGCCGTATTACGCCGGTTCGCAAAAAGCCACCACCGGAAACGCGCGGTGGGGCGCCTCCTGCCGGAAGCGGCGCCGACGTCGGCGCGCTTCGCTGCGCGCGCTTCTATTTATTTATTTATGTCGCGCAGTACACGTGTCCGCGGGTCTGCTTCATCGAAGTCGGAAAAATAATATTACGTCACGCGGAGAAGCACGTGATGTAAATTTTCAACTTCCGATTCCGATTGACAAGGAAGACGGCCTTTTTAAAACTACGTCCGGCTAATTTCAAAATTACGTCGATGCGTTCGTTCGTTTTTGGTTTTGATCTTTCAGAATCAAAAGCTGTTGGGGTCTCCTAAATCTTTTCGAAGGTATAGGTGAGCATAGACATATAGGTCAAACATCACAGAGGGTATGAAGGTCGTCACAACATGTAATGTATTATTTTTTAACAGTCTATTTTAATTTATATAAGTCTAAAAAAGAAACGCGTCTCTTATTCACACAAGTGATTCTCGGCATTAAGCTGTGTAGAAAATATTAAGGAAATACCGATTGACAATTTTCAACCGTTGTCGTTCTCAAACGTTGCGATTTCAATAAAAAAAATAGTTTTTTTTTACAGAAACACCTTTCAAATATATACTTATAAGTCTGACGTATATAGGGTTGCCATTTGTTCTCTTTTCCGGGACACTATCCTCTTTTTAAAAGAACCGTCCGAGGGATTTTTAAAATACATAGACGAAATTTAAAGAAAGCAGTTTTCTATTATTAACACGTATATTTGTCTTCTTGTCCTCTTATTAAAAGAACCGTCCGAACGCGCCGAGTTTTAAAGAAAGCAGTTTTCTGTTAATTGAATCCATAGACTAATGTAATAAACAAATAATAATCAGAAAACTATATCTATGTTTTTTAACACGGTCTATGATCAATTGTAATTTTGGCAATTGAGAGTGGTAATGTTTATGATGATATCCAGTTCCGATAATACAAATAAATTTCAGTGCACTGGTTTTCCAATAAATCAAAGATTTTCTTTCGAGGGTTAATGTTTTTTTTTGTTTCTTAAAATGCCATTCATCTATAATATCGCAAAAAATCTTTGTATTTTATACTCTTGGTAGCAACTATAGGCTTACCATAACAACTTTTAAAAAACTGGAAATTGTTAACTAAAAACTCTGAATATTTTATTCGTAACATCGCAAACTTAAATCGTTAAAGTAAAAGCTCGTACTATATTAAAATGAAACTATAATAATCATGTAAAACTTATCAAGATTATTTTTTTCTTAATCAAATCTTATTTATCTTATTGGACGCAAACGAAAAATTATAGCTATGTTTATATATGAGACAATTATAATGCTGCATCTATTACGAAAATGTACCTTTGTCAAACACTCCTATTACCACTAATTGATTATGGAGATATGTGCTATCCTGATCTCTCTAAAATATTTTCCAGAACGAAATTCACTCTGTTACAGTTTTGTAATATGTATACATTAAATAAATACGTACTGGAGTAAATTTTTTTGCTATAAAATAAAACAAATTAAATTACAAAAACCAAAGGGCTTATTTGATTTATTTTATTTATTTTGTTTGCTAGACTACAAAATATTACTTAAATATCTATTTTTAATTATAATATACTTATATTTGCTTTCAAAACAATTGATAAACAAATAACAGTCATAAACTAATAAAAAATAAATATTGTTGATGTTACAAACGAAAAAATTGTAATTGACAAATTATAATTAAAAAACAATTCATATATTATAAACATTAATAACAAATATAAAAATTTGGTACACATACCTAAGTTATAAGTTTTGATTGTGCTGGATTAATGAATTTATTTGGAACAATTTAAATTTAGCATTTAAAAATTAATGAATGTAAATTATCTCGGTTTCGCCAACTACTAAAGTAGCCAACTAATATATTAGTCGGTACAACTCTAAAGATTATTTTATCAAATGAGATTTTTAGTATGATATTTGCGTTATACTGTCATCCGTACGAGTACGAAGTATTTGCTTGGAACGGATGTACTAGCGTATGACATTCCACAGATATCTGTTACAAAATACGCAGCTTCCTGTCTCTCTTTGTTAAGACACAGCTACTATAAGAAGAAAAGAAATAAAACGATTACGGATGTACGCAGGCTATCCCGTTCATCGTTAAAATACCTTCTTAGGAAAGAATGAAACAAAAAAAACGTTCCACGTAATAGGCTCATGTTCGTAACATGTCATACTTTTGTACAGCTAGTACATACTCGTACATTGTGCTCACTTTGTACTAGCTTTATCTAAACTCTATTACGTATACCCATTGCATTCCATGTACATGTTTACAAGAGTAGAAAAGGTTTTATAAGAATAGAACAATAATATTAAATTAGATTTATTTTTGTAACTTTTTGTTTAGTTTCATTCAAATAAGTGAAAAAAAATCAAATACGAGATATCCCGGTATGTAACAAGCAAAAAAATATTGAATACTTCATGACTAAGTGTGTATGTTGTGTGTGCTCCCGACAAGCAAGTATGCGTACCGCATAAGACCTAGTATTGTGTAACAGGTATAAGTACCAATTACTTTTATATTCCATATAGTATGGAAATATACTGATATCTAGTTGCGTGGTCCCCGTACAGTGGTCATTGCATCTATAAACCGTGAACTTCGACAGCTGTTAGAGCGTTTACCATTACGTTATTAGGACTATTTACGTCATAAGTCTTAATCGATCAATGATTACATTATTTAAGATGCCCACAGCTTGAATGTCTAAATTTTTACATCTGTCTTGTACCAGGTCATAATCAAATATGGAAGTGTGAAGAAAGCTGCACAGATAGCGTGCCATAACAGTGTTGTTATACAAATTATAATTTAATTTAATAGATCATTCAGTGTACTACTTAGTAGAAAAAAAACGAGTGTGCTTTAGACCACGCGACTGAAGTAAAACTTCAAATTCACAAAATATGAACTTTAAAATGAATTTACAATTTTATTCACTTTAAACGTAGAATAATTAATGTATTGAACAAAATAATAATTTATAAAATTGTTCAAGAACGAAATGAAATTACAAAATAATAAAAAAATCACCGTTCGCATAACGCTAGCAAGCTCGCATATATATATATATATATATATATATATATATATATATATATATATATATATATTTCATGCACTGGCTATGAGAGAAAGAGAGAAAGAAAATGTGTGCTCGCGCCTCTCTCTCTTGTCCCTACAGTAATATACGAAACGTAACTCTCTCTCTTTCTGTCTTCACTAACTTATCTTCACTATTCTCCCTCTCAACTTCTGTTCGCCTCGCCCGATCACACTTTTCGTAACGCTCTCGTCACGAATGCACCAGCTTACTCCCCAAGCCAAGCTTGCGTAAAGAAGTTTTACTTAAAAAATCAACGAGTAATAGTCGGATTTATGCAACGAAGTCCCCATCTACTTAATTTGGAGTTACATACGATTTGATGCATTAGATGAATGTTTTGATAGATCAGATTAGATGAAAGCTGTACTCATACGATCTTGAATTAAATAAGTTCGTATTAAGAATAAAAAAATATTTTTCTATGCTATAACAATTATAATGGCGCCATCTTTGGTTTGCTGCCCAAAATTCATTTTAACGAATGCCACTGATAGCATTATAGTAACGTTTATATAAATCCATCGACAGATGTCGCTTGGATATCATCATATGTCGTCGAAACGCTATTGACATTCTCCGTCAGCGTTTCGTCTATCAATACGATAGAATTTTCAGTATAAAATTAAGTTAATAAATAACTAAATTTGTGTTATAGCATCAATTAGCATTTTGCACGATAGTTATGGTTACGTACGTGCATGGATGCCGGTATGCGGATGCTGTATCCAAAGTATGCAACCTTTTGTTTAAGTTGAACCGATGCTGATAGCTACAAAAATGCATGCGCATTGTATGCATATTAATTGCATTGCGCGTGCTATAAGAATGCATACCATACAAGTGTGCATTCTCATAAAAAGTTACGAAAAAATTACACGTGTGCAAGCAACACGTGTAATTTTTTCGTCTGTAGCAAATGTAAACAATTAATCGGTGTTTATGAATGAGTTCGGATTGCTGTTGAATATTGTTTTCAGAGGAAATACTCATAGATCATGGACACGTGTGTTTTTTAATATATACGCTCATGAGACAATGTTGGTTTAACTAATTTCCTAGGGTATTATCTATTGGATTTGTTTTACAACAGTCACCGAGTGAGAGCACTGAACGGAAAATCGTAGATTTTATTTTATACTAACCGCGCCCGCGATCGTAAAGTATACCCATATCGTTGGGCATGTGGAATAACATATAACAAAGAGTTATAAAACAATGATGAATATGATAATACACTCACAGAGCAATTCCATACAATGAAAAACAAAAACACAGTAATTTCGATTAGTATCATCTAGCAGTCAGTCGTGAACTACTAAGCAACTCTATGACCCCATTTCTGAAACGGTCAATGGAACAGAAAAAATATCTAGACTGAGTGCATTTTGCAACACTGCGTTGAGCAATGTGAGTGCACGAAAGGCGAATGTTGTAGAATATTCGTACGCGCTCTAGGGAGGTAAAATAAACAATGACATCGTCCCCTCATGTAGCTGCCAGGAGCATAAAGGGCCACTAAACTCAGGATCGAGGGGTTATCAACATAATGATTTAATAATTTAAAACAATCCATGGTTAAAAGCAATTCCACCATGCCCATTATGAAGTCTGAGGGAAATAAATAAGGATAATACCTACACATTTTATAATACAAAAACCCATTAAACTTTTTTAATATTTTTTCCAGCATGAGGATATTTGAATAATTAGTTAGGATATTGTTGTATTTATCTGTCTAATCAGTGAGCAATCATTTTAATCGTAGATGGTTATTAAAATTCATTAAATTAACTTGAGATTTTTTATCTGGAATCACGTAATTAGATGAGGCCGGGTAACACGGTACCTGAAAAAATGCCTCTGAACAGCATTTTTAAAGTCTTCTCCAATACACCTCCGTATTTGAAGATATATCTTTTCGCCTCGAAATTACATTTTTGGAAAATATAGAATGTAATTTAAAAAATTTTCACAACAAAATTTTGAATTTTTGAAATTTTGAAAGATATTTTGTTGTGAAAATTTTAATTTCACAACAAAATATCTAATGGCGCGTTTGGTAATTAAAATGTTCTGATGGCACGTCGCGTCTTGCCATTCGGTTAGCTTCGCGTCTTGTCGACTCTTTCCGACTTAACGGTTTCCTTTCTACTACACCACAAACATGCTACTACGGGTGTGTTAGTATATCAGTATTGTTTCTTATTTACGAACGTTCACAACTTTACTCGTTTACTTCAGTGCCTTAAAACATTAAACGCGTTTATTAATTTAAAATATGAGTTATAGTAATAGTGAACAAAAAATAGATGTTTCAGATCTGCATGACGACTCAATTTTTTTTTATCTTTTTATGTCTGACCTCGTTTAACAAATAAGCAAGTGCCATTAATTTCATACCAACATTTATTATGGGAAATAAGTATGGTAAAACTGTAGGAATTTGTCAGATATATGGAAGTATAAAAGAGCCAGTGCCTCTGGTGGAAACATATAATTATACAGTGGTAGGTCTTTCGGACGGACGGAATTATACAAAGGTGTAATTATACAACCTGACAACCAGTGATGCAATCGAAAGAATATTATCACGCCGGAAATACACTTAATCCATCGTAAGTTTATGTAAGTCATAATCATATGACTTAATTAGACCTGTGTGACTCGTTCGTCTAAAAATATATGTTGGTACGAAAACCTTGACACATCTGTGGCGTTTGACGAGCACGATGCACGTAGTAGAACCGTGAATTGATGAAACACGGATTCGAATCCCCCACGGATTTAAAAAATGAAAGCGTTTTAACTAGTAAAGTTTAAGTAGCTATAAGTTCAGTAAAATTATGGTTTATTTTGCATAGTTGTGCAAAGTGATTTTTTTTTCTAAAATGTTTTTAATGGTCACCTATTACATGGTAACCTATCAGGATTTTGTTAAATTCATAGGATATTTTTTGTTCACCGTTTAAAGTAACCACAACTTTCTTTGCGGGGGACTATTGCCGTACAACCTGCCGTTTACGAGTTGTAGCGCGTTATTGTTTGCAAAAAATATCATTTTCTTGTATTTCGTGAATTATAAATCATATGTCAAAATGTTAATTGGTTTTTAGCTAGCTTAATTAGGCTATAGCATGTTAGCCGTACGATGTACGATAATTATAGCATGTAGGAATTGTAGTGTATTGAATGCTCTACAAAAAGTGTTATTGTCATTTTTATCGTAGCATGAAAGGTTCACAAAATATTTAGGTTCACAAGTTTCAGAACGATGGCGATTTAATATGACCTCTGAGATCGCATCAGCTTGGTGAATTACGTAGGATGTGACCTTTAACAACATTGCCAGAAAATTTAGCTAAACCATGCATTAAGAACCTGTAATATTGGACAGTTTTAGTGACACACAGGCAATCGTACTAGAGACCTTCATGTGACTTTTTCGGACGTTCTTCTTTAATCGTTCTCCCTTTACCAAGGATCTAACCCTCAATGATAGATGCCGTCTCGGTGTATATTACTGCCTCACGGATGGTCATTTATAGGGTGCTTGTGATCTGGTCGATCCAACGAGGCGGCTTTCGAACGCGAGGTCTTGCCCCCTACTCTTCTCAGCAAGATGCCTCCCACAAGCTTGTTATGATTTTTTTAATTGTACGGCCGAAGTGACTGAGGATCTCTTACCACGGATGCCGATTTCGTTGGTGATGACATCGTTGAGCAGTCTAAACATATGTCGCCAGTGGTATACATCCCAAAGGCTTTAATACCTTCTTATCTTCAGTTTTAAAGCCCTGATTTCAGAACCGTAGAAAAGACTAAACCTTTTAGTATATAGATTTTAAAGAAAATAAATCATTTCTCATAATATTACAACCCGAAGGGAAAAAAATTTTAGTTTATC
This sequence comes from Druceiella hillmani, assembly GCA_039881145.1. Lineage (NCBI taxonomy): Eukaryota > Metazoa > Arthropoda > Insecta > Lepidoptera > Hepialidae > Druceiella > Druceiella hillmani. Next base: position 5,094,756 of record JAYKKI010000064.1, read on the forward strand.
GAAATATTTTATTCAAGGAAAGTTGTTAACTGTTACTAATAAACGTGGGAATAAAAAGTTATACTTTACATAAGTAGATATTAGATAAAAACGCTACAAATAACCTCAGTATACGGACAAGTTCGTTATAACTTCATCTGTCAGACACTATTCCGACCTCGACCTAAGTTTAACTTTGGCATAACCTAAAAATAATTGACCTATCGGCAAGTACTGGTACATATAACAGCACGTCAGTTTTTTTTTGCAATTCGATTGTTTATAGTTATTTTAGAGAAAATGGCTACATATAATTCAATTCGTGCAATCGAACTTATCGAAAGGATATATCATTTAATTTATTGCGTGTAGCTTCATCAAAAACAATATTTATTGAAGACAATTTTTGTAAATTATATAAAATTAAAAACTATGCTTTCGAGTAATGTTGTCATTTATTGTTATAATATTTTAATTGTGACATTTTTCCAAAAATTATTGCGAATTTTTTTTCATGCGGTACTATTAACGTTTTCATATGCAGCCCGTGTTCTTTTTTCAGTATGTCATACTCTTTCACAACTGAAGAAAAAGGAGAAAAATCCAACAAGAACTGATATAAGCAAAGAATAAAATAAACTTTAACGATGCTCTAAAGATGCCATTTGGTGTGACAGATGCAATTTATATTCCCAATCATGGAGACATTGATTTTTTTAAATAACTTCGAAATAATTATTCTATTACAGAGTTCGTTAGTAGTAAGGAATACCTTTGTTATATAATATACAAACCTTATGAACGGTATAAGTATTCTTAGAATAAGAACAGTTTAACTTAAGTTTAATAATTTCTTAGACAACTTCACGTTTTATAAGTGTTTGTCTATGAAACGCTACTTTGCCACATTTAATGTTTGAAGTAACTTCGCGATAATTATTCTATTACAGAGTTCGTTAGTAGTAATTAATACCTTTGTTATACAAACCTTATGAACTGTATAAGTATACTTAGAATAAGAGCAGTTTAACTTAACTTTAATCATTTTTAGACAACCTCATATTTTATAAGTGTTTGTCTATGAAAAGCGACGTTGCCACATTGAATGTTTGAAATAACTCGAAATAATTATTTTACTACAGAGTTCGTTATTAGTAATTAATACCTTTGTTATACAAACCTTAACGGTATAACTATTCTTAGAATAAGAATAGTATAACATAAGTTTAGCTATATTTTATGGGTAAATCGTCGTTTATTTTTTTCTCCGATGTAGTTTCTATTGGCTGATATTATTCTCTTTAAGTCGGATGTGAGTTTTTTTAATAATTTATAACGTTGCGTAACTTGATGTCACGGACGGCGCTCAATATTGACATTTTTTTCTTCTGCATTGACTGTTTCATAGATGCGGTCGCTTTGTTACGGCTATTTCACGATCTATTGTTGTCTAAGGGTCTGTTCAACATGAAATAGAGTAACCGTGGTCAAGTATTTTGTTTTTTTTTTATTCTTGTGTCTCTCATTTTAATTACGTAAGAAAATTGTGAAAGGATTTGGTCTAATGTTGAATTATTATTAGAATTTGTATCTTTTAGACTGGTTTTAAAACTTGGTGTAATTTCCAGAATTTTTGTCTTTTCTATTATCTCACGAGTGGCGGCTTAATCATTATGAATAATAGAGGTATTTTTAAAAGTTGAGAGACCTTTTAAAATTTAGAAAGTTTTTTTTAAACAAGATATTTAAAACGAAACGGTGCACAATGTTACGTAATGAGATTATCAGTAGTACATCCTGTTGATATAATGTGTAATATCAACAACCGATGATAATCGGTCCAACAATAATCGGAGGAAATAGAACGTTTAATATGTGATACGTATAGAGAAAAGGATAGAAATATATTGGGTTGGCTAATAAGTAAAGAGGGTCCTTTAAAAAATTATCTAGAAAATATGGGAACGTTCTAGAAACTTCTACGATCAAAGATATATAAGCGCGGCAAGCTCTCACTGATTCAGTAGTAACTAAAACGCTGCACTGTTAACACGCATAAAATATGGACGACATTAAGACGCATGTGAGGCACTGTCTTCTTTACGAGTACCAATCTGGACATTCTGCTACCGAAGCTAAGCGCAACATACGTTAACGCGTGGCTCCTAAAGTAATATCTGAAACTGCTGCAAAATGATGGTTCCAGCAGGAATAATCGCAGTAGCGATTATTCCCTGAGTGATCAACCACACTTTGGTCGACCAGTGAAATTGGATAGCGACAGGTTAACTGAAGAAGACAGCCGACAACTGTGCTCCTATGGAACTGTAGAGAATCATTCACTCCGCTTGAGAAAAGCCTTAATCATGGTGCGTGGGTACCACATGAACTTAGCCCGGATCAGCTTTATCACCACGCTGAAATTTATTCTCAACTTTGGACTTTTCGCGAACCTTTCGCTGGTTAGATCATCTTGTCTCCTTCACCCGCCACATTACCCAGACCTTGCATCCACTGATTATCGTTTGTTTAGATCGTTTAGTAAAGCCTTACGCAAAAAAAAATTAATGATACCTACGACAGTTCGTAGGCCATTTTTTTCATTTCAAGCCACCTGAATTTTACGAAGATGCTATCCACTCTCTGCCAGTACGTTGGAGACATGTAGTACAAAATGGTGGTGATTATTATATCGACGATTAATTAATTTTTAATAATATATATAACATTAATGACCGCTCATTACTTATTAGTCAACCTAACATAAATGAATATACGCTGACGAAAACGGGTGACGTTTAGTCGGCAGCACGCAACCTCTCCGACAAAAGCAGCTGGTTATCGATCGGCGATTCACTATCTACAAAAGTCATTTGTTAGCGTTGGGTGATAATTAAAACCAAGTTAAGTTGTGACTTAAATAAGTTTGAGAGTTAACTCAAATAATTTTAATACCTCGCACGCTATTAGTTCCGGCGATAACTTAACACGCCGTTTGTTAGTCACGGTGACTAAAAGCAACATTTTTATTACACGTTTTAATGACACAGTCGTTTTATTCATGCTTTACGTCTAGCTCTTTGCTATTATGTTCCCATTATTTTACGTTTAGTCTGTTATAGTCACTGCAATATGGAACGGGAGACTAAATTTAGTCAAATCGATGTCTATTTCATTTCTATTAATTCTTCTCCTATCATCTGCGATTTTCATTTCGCACCCTTGACACCTCCCCCGCTATTAGTTCCGGCGATAATTTCACACGTCGCTGGTTAGTCACGGTCACTGACGTGGACTTAGAGACGGGAAAAAATAAGATTTACTTCATTGTTTACGTCTACTTGTGTGTTTATTTCTCTGTTTGTTACAAGTGACTCGTCTTGCCCCTTTTCTCGGTATCAATTTGGCCTGTCTGGCGCGGCGCGGGTCTTTATATCGTTTTTTTTGTAAACAACTTTATTGTTTGTGAAGAAAAAATCGTCTGGAGCTATAAAGTGAGATAAGGTGAGAGGTAAGCTTGATATGGGTGCCCTAACTACTTAGCCTCAGGGGAAACAGTGGAAATACATGATGTTGTTATGATGTGTTGTATATCAATATTGGTACAGTGTTATAAGATGCCTTATAAAATCTACATATAATTATGTTAATGCTTTATAAAATCTACTTATAATTATGTTACTGCCTTATAAAATCTACTAATAATTATGTTACTGCCTTATAAAATCTACTTATAATTATATTATTGCCTTATAAAATCGACTTATAATTATGTTACTGCCTTATAAAATCTACTTATAATTATGTTATTGCCTTATAAAATCTACTTATAATTATGTTACTGCCTTATAAAATGTACTTATAATTATGGCTGCTTTATAAAATCTACTTATAATTATGTTACTGCCTTATAAAATCTACTTATAATTATGTTATTGCCTTATAAAATCTACTTATAATTATGTTACTGCCTTATAAAATGTACTTATAATTATGGCTGACTTATAAAATCTACTTATAATTATGTTACTGCCTTATAAAATCTACTTATAATTATGTTATTGCCTTATAAAATCTACTTATAATTATGTTACTGCCTTATAAAATCTACTTATAATTATGTTACTGCCTTATAAAATCTACTTATAATTATGTTACTGCCTTATAAAATCTACTTATAATTATGTTACTGCCTTATACAATCTAAACGGTGCAACTGAGAAAGGGTAATTGATAAATTTCGCGAGTTCGGAAAAAGTTCGGAAAGTTTTGGAAAAATTAAAAATTGTAATAGTTTAATTTTAAATGCAGTTAATTGCAAAATATTTCTTAATCGCGGCGTGTGGCATATCGAATTAAAGCTGAATTAATGTGGAACCCGTTTCATGATTCCAGGTCAACTGGAAGTAACTTATAGGTTCTGATTTATGTAGGTGTCAAAATATGCGACATAAATGGCCCTATTTTAGGGTTCTTCGTGAATAAAGATGAAATAAAAGAGGTGTTTTAAAAAAAATTGCCCAGAAAACTTTTCGAATGGCTAATTTAAATTATTATTAATTGGAATAATATGGAAAAAATTGGTGCAGGTTATGATGGCGAGGTTAATATTGAGATAATCTATAATATAAATTTTTTCAATGTGAAAAAGACGACTAAGTGTGAGTTTGGCTCGCGCATCGAGGGTTCCGTAACTCGTTTGAAGTGTAGTCAATTTTAATATTCTCGTTTTATTATTCTCGTGAATATCTCGAAAAACTTAGAATTATCATTATAGATTTCCTACAATTTTTGCATAGGTTTTCGAAAACTCCCTTTTTCCTCATTTTAGTTTCAGGAATTTCAGAAATGAGAGAGGTGGAAATTCTGTACATATTTGTCAATATATATTTGGAGATGTACTGCCTAAAGTTATGAAAAAAAATATTTATGAACCTTGAAAAAACCTGTCAAGCACGAGTTTAACTCGCACTAAGAGTGTTCGGAACACATTAAGGCATTTATAAACATTTAATGGTTTTATTAACATTTAATGTTCATGTTAAAATTGTTATTTTTTAGAATGAAAATATATTGCCCACTATATATATATATATATTACAAGCGTATATTTAAAAAAATATTAATTTATGTTATATAACTATACATTAACAATTTACGGATTTTTTCTTTACTTGTGCTGTGAGACTATGCCTCTTGTTATATTTCTTGATTCTGGATCAACGGGACGTACCCTATAGATTTTGATTTATTTGCGAGTGTCAAAATATGCGGCATACATGGCCCTATTTTTAGGGTTCTTCTTGATTGCCTTTCTTTTTCTTCTTCTTTGCGTTGACTTAGAAGCTTTATTTTTTTACAACCCCAAGGGACCGTAAACCTATGTATATGATATTAATGTCAACTTGCTACCTCCACGAGTTCCTAAGAAAAAGCGCCTTGACATACCGACAGACGGACAACGAATCTATCCTGTAAGGGTTCCTTTTTTTCCTTTTGAGGTACGGTACCCTAAAAAAGAATTAAAAAATTATTTTATGCACTAAATAACCCGTTACGCTAAAATTTCCATATAAACATTTTTACATGTTAAGCTATTGATGATATTGATGTGCTGGTGAGTACTGAGCCAAATTTCCAAGTTTCTACGTCATACGATTTCGGAGAGAAGGCGATGATAGACGGACTGACGGACCTTTGATATCTTATAAGAGTTCCGTTTTTCCTTCTTGCGTACGGAACTCTAAAATACCCAAACAAACAGTGCGCATTACTCACGGCTGGTATTGGACCTTAGTTAAAACGTCTATTTCACTTTGCGAGGTAGCTAAAACGCCTATTTCACTTTGCGAGGTAGCTAAAACGCCTATTTCACTTTGCGAGGTAGCTAAAACGCCTATTTCACTTTGCGAGGTAGCTAAAACGCCTATTTCACTTTGCGAGGTAGCTAAAACGCCTATTTCACTTTGTGAGGTAGCTAAAACGCCAATTTAATTTTGCGAGGTAACTAAAACGTCTATTTCACTTTGCGAGGTAGTTAAAACGCCTATTTCACTTTGCGAGGTAGCTAAAACGTCCACTACGTTACGGCTGACGTGATAGGTTATTAAATATTTGTTAAGATAATTTAGTAAATTTAACCTTACTAGTAGAATTAATTAGGCGAACTAAAAAGTAAAACGACTCATTTTTATAGTTACTTTGTAAATATTATGTTATGTATTAAATATTGAATATATTTGACGTTAATTTTACAGAAATTCATTATTCACAATTAAATGAAACTACGTGATGTAGTATTATTTCTACTTTATTTTAATTCTTTACCACGACCTAGGTTTCGATCTTTGCTAATTGCCTACCTGAAAATGTTGTAATACAACGAAACCTAGGTCGTGGTAAAGGACTTAAATAAAGTAGAAATAATACCACATTACGTAGTTTCATTTAGTTGTGAGTTATGTATTAAATTAGATACCAACAAACATAGTTATATATTTCATCTTATAAATATTATACTGCATTACATACTACACGAGAAACAAGGAATGTCTCAGGTTCATACAATTTACCAAATAATACTGTCATAAAATACTTTCGACTATCTAAAGTGATAACAAAACTTATAATAGACAATTTGAAGCCGATTTTGAAAGTGACACTACGAATAAATATTACTTGACGCATAACAAAACAGTCTTCCATAGACAAAGTACAGAACTGTCATCGTCGACAAAATAGCTCCGTCCTTTTCGTCTTGTTCGTAAAATTATGTAATGCTATTCTTTTCTTTCTAGCCAACGAAAAATGGCGTTACTGTAACGAACAATAAAGGTTAAGACAAAGTTGTGCTATACAACATGCGGTATTTTAAAGCGAAATTTAATCAATATCTTGATTGTCATTCATTAGCTAACGTATACATTAAGTAGAGTGAATAATCAATGTAGGTCTGGATAAAGGTGAAACGTTGGCTGTTTATTTGTTTGTTTGTCTTTATTTCACACTTAAACAAACTAAGGGATTTCAATGAAATTTTGCATAAAGACAATATACATTCCACAATACAAGACAGACTATACAAGACAGGTGTAATTATATAATTACGCTAAAATTTTGAAGAGCAGAGCAGCGAACATAAATTCTACCAAAGTTCTAAAAAAAGTTCGGGACGACTTAAATTTGCCGTCAATAGGTAACACAGTAAACATTTTAATCTATACATAAAACAAAACTGTAATAAAGTGAAGTCTGAAAATCGAAAATATTTTTAAAAAATATTATTAATTTAGTGTATATAATGATAATAAAAATCAGAAATGTTTATTATCATTATATACACTAAATTAATCATATTTTGAAAAAAAAATAATTTTAAAAAAAGAAGAATTTTCAGAATTTTGTCTGTCTGTAAAACTTATTTTCAGAATTTTGTCTGTCTGTTCTTCAATCACGCGAAATCTACTGGATGGATTTTGAGGTAGTTTATGCCCTCTAGCAACATAAGGTATTTCTGGTAAACCTAACTTGGTGAATGTTATTGGTATTGTCAACGCCATTTATTAGTGTTTTTAGTAAAATTTATTCCCATAGATATCGTAAAAAGAAATAAAAAATAAAAGAAAACAGAGCAATAGCTAACAATTTATTTGTCTATGGTAAAAAAATACTTAATTTGTTATAAAGAGATTTTGTAAATATTTTACGTATATTTTAATGTTACCCTATTAAGTTAAACAGAAAAAAAACATATTTGATAAGTAAGAAAAAAATTCAAATTAACAAAAAAAAAACAGAGAAAGATGTAATGTTCGTTATTTCTCATAATTTTTTATTCTGAATTCCGGACACGGCTAGTAATATATAAAACTATTATCGATGAACATCACATTTATGACATTTATGAATGTTTATTGTGAAAACTTCGCCGTTGGCTATATATATTATATACTATATATATATATATATATATATATATATATCCTTAGGCTTATTTAAGTACCTACTTATTTCGAACTGACGGGGAATTCTGGCGGATGAAAGTTTTGGGCATATATGAAGACAGAGCGAGTGATGATTTGCTTAAATAGCAAGCGGGTGAAACCTCGGGCAAAAGATCTAGAGATATAAATCGAAACCTTGCTTAGGATGAAAGATTCAGGACGATGAAATCCTCGTGAAAATCGGGTAAAACAGAAATCGGTGGCCAGATAGTGAAAGAAAGTAATCTCTTGCGCCACGGTCTAAACGAAAGTTATTGGCACCAGTGTTGCAAACTTGTTCATACCACGCAACCGGACAAAACTTCCAGATGAAACTTTTGGGCATATATGAAGACAGAGCGAGTGATGATTGGCTTAAATAGCAAGTGGGTGAAACCTCGGGCAAAAGATCTAGAGATATAAATCGAAACCTTGCTTAGGATAAAAGATTCAGGACGATGAAATCCTCGTGAAAATCAGGTAAAACAGAAATCGGTGGCCAGATAGTGAAAGAAAGTAATCACTTGCGCCACGGTCTTTAAGTAAACGAAAGTTATTGGCACCAGTGTTGCAAACTTGTTCATACCACGCAACCGGACAAAACTTCCAACTTCCTCGGATCTATGAAGTTAGAACGTTAGTTAAAATATAAATTTATATTATAATCAATATTAATTAGATCCAATCACACTTGTCAGCGTCAAAGTAACTCTTTTTTATACTCATGATTTTGAAACTATACATACGGGCAAAAGTATAACAAAAAGTATGAATAATAATATTATAAAGATACTATCGTGTAAAGGTTTTCAATTAATTAATAGTTTTGTATCCTGTCACATAGGGGGTACTGGATCCTGATAAAAGGACATAAAACTCTGGTCGAAAACCTTCTGGCACGGTTCTGAAGAGCACAGAAAGAGGAATTTAATGTAAACTTATAAAAAATGTCTCAGCCCGGAATTTAAACTTGAAATAATAATAAAAAAAATTATTATTTTATTTATAATATTTTAATTACAGTAAAATGTACATTACATTTGTATAAATTTTATGTACGTAATATTACACCATCAAGATGTCTCCCATCACGGCGAACACACTCCTCAAAACGTAAGCTCGAATTTGCAGTGGGTGCTGCAGAACGTCGACTGAGATGGCTCTCACTTTTTCCGTTATTTTAACCTTAAGGTGCTCCAAATTCATAAGAGGAGTGTCAAAAACGCTTGCTTTTATAATAACTCTATAGAAAAATGGCAGCTGGGGTTAAGTTGGTCGATTTGGATGGCCAAATTATGTCTCCAAATCGGCTTATGACTTTTCCCGGAAATAGCGCTCTAATTGTATCCTTGGAGACTCTAATTGTGTGGGCAGTAGCCTTATCTTACTGAAACCACACATATGACTCTAGCCCTATCTTACTAAAACCACACATATGACTCTAGCCCTATCTTATTGAAACCACACATATGACTAGCCCTATCTTACTGAAACCACACATATGACTCGTAAAAATCCTCTTCTCGTAGCTGCGGTACAAAAAAATTGTTAATCATTACTATATACCGCTCGAAACGAACTTTCAATTCTGTGCTGAGACACCTTTATCATTAGAATCAAACCCTTAAATCTCTACTTTTTATTGAAAATTAGATGACGGTAGCACTGGATACTTGATTCACTCAATTACAGTCTATCAATGGTAATTTATATATTTTATCATATGTATATCATCCTAATTTTACTGAGTGCATACTGGCTTTCTCATCACCCACTGCAACCTCCATGGTTTATGTATATACATAGAAAATAGTTTCAAAATTGCCAATCACAGATATCGGTGGGATCATGTGACCGTGTCTCATGTCGTCCCCAATATTATTTTAAAAATAAATATATTTTAAAGACAGATATTAGATCTTTTCTTAAAAATAGAGCAGTAGTTACAAATTACACAATAAATGAAATAGTGACATCCTCGCAAATTTTCACAGCAGTTTTTCTTGTCTTGTGAAAATGAAAATGCAGATATTCGACAAAAAATTGTTATCAAAAAAATTCTTTATCTCTTCAACAATAATGGCAGAAGAGGCAGTGATTGATACTAATTGGCTCATTGCTTATTTGCTGGTTATGACAGAAAGAGTAAGATATGAAAGGTTAACCAACTACTTTTCATCTTAAAATAGAGAACTCTACTTATTTATTTTAATTAGCATACACATTTGGTGGACTTATCCTTCAACAATCAGCAATCAATTTGAAAATTTAATTATGTAGGAAACTAAATATTTTTTCATGAGTCCATCTCATTTGAGAAAACAATAAAAAATATGTAAAGTATCACGAAGGTAGGAAGTTTACAGATAATTCCTGAAAAGATTTGTAAAGACGAGGATTTTTTTTGGATTTGGACGAAAAAGTTAAAACAAAAGATGACTCATTACAGTAGAAAGTGACAACTGGAATGTTTTATTATATTTCTTGTCTTACCATTCCACATCACATTTACGTCGAATATCTGCATTTTTCAACCCATATACTTTCTGGCCTCCAGTGTTTAATTGCCTTATTAAATTTGCTTTTTTCATTTTCTCACTCACACACAGGCCATCTCAACTTATCTTTCTTTATCTCTACAACGACACTTTCTTTGATAACAAATTTTTGTCGAATATCTGCCTTTTTCAACCCATATACTTTCTGGCCTCCAGTGTTTAATTGCCTTATTAATTTTGCTTTTTTTCATTTTCTCACTCAAACACAGGCCATCTCAACTTATCTTTCTTTATCTTCACAACACTTTCTTTGATAACAAATTTTTGTAGAATATCTGCCTTTTTCAACTCATATACTTTCTGGCCTCCAGTGTTTAATTGCCTTATTAATTTTGCTTTTTTAATTTTCTCTCACACACAGGCCTTCTCAACTTATCTTTCTTTATCTTCACAACACTTTCTTTGATAACAAATTTTTGTAGAATATCTGCCTTTTTCAACTCATATACTTTCTGGCCTCCAGTGTTTAATTGCCTTATTAATTTTGCTTTTTTCATTTTGTCACTCACACACAGGCCATCTCAACTTATCTTTCTTTATCTCTACGACAATACTTTCTTTGATAACAAATTTACGTCAAATTTTTGCATTTTTCAACCCATATATTTCTTGGCCTTCAATATTTTATTTCCTTATTTCAATTTTTTTTTCATTTTCCTACTCACATATATTCAAGTCATTCCAAATTTGATGTCTTTATCTCCGCAACAACACTTTCTTTGACATCAAATTTTCGTCGAACATGTACATTTTCCATTCCACATCCTTCTTGACTTTTCACGTTTTATTATCGCATTTACTTCTTTTTTCCATTTTCCCACTCACGCTTGGTCAAACCATCTAAAGTTTTCTTTCTTAATGTTTACAATAAAACTTTCTTTGCTATCGTATTTCTAGCAAATACCTCATTCTCTGGATAATTTTTCTCTATACATTCAACAATAAACCTTATTCCAGCTGTATTTAATTTACATTCATAATTTTGCAAGACCCATTCCGGTATGTAATTGTCGGTATTAAACATCATTACGTAAAGCCACTTTCGCTTTTGATATGCTTTTGTTATTCAGTTTTTAGGTTTACCTACCTGAAAGGCAAAAACGGAATCCTTGAACTTGGTGTCTATCTGGTCGTATGTCACGGCAGTTTTTCTTTGCAACTACTGAAATTTGGCACAAACACTTCATGTGTTCCTAACAGTACTATTTATTTTTTTCTTTTTATTTCTTTTCCATGTTAATCTAAGACAAAGTTACTTCCTGTTACAATTTCATCTCTACTTGCACTTCTTTTCATTTCGCTTGTTGGAATTAGTCGCAATTTTTATCGTTTTCATCCATTTTCCGTTAAAGTGTAATATAGAAGCCCCTTGTTAGTCACTGACCCTGAAGTGAAGTGAGAGAAAGAAGAGACTTAAGAAGAAGTTTTCGATATGGTTAGCGCTGTTTTTACTTTTACTTCTTAGCCTGTTTTGTGTTGTGTCATAATTTTTTAGGTCGTTCGTTAGTCACGTACACTGAAACGCTAAGAAAATTATGCCTGTCTCTACTTTTACTCATGTTTCGTCTTCGTCTCTCACCATCGGCAACTTCCTGTTATAATTTCATACGTCGTTCGTTAGTCACGGACACTGAAACGATGAGAAAATTATGTCCGTTTCTACTTTTACTCATGTTTCGTCTTCGTCTCTCGCCATCGGCAGCTTCCTGTTATAATTTCATACGTCGTTCGTTAGTCACGGTCACTGAAACGATGAGAAAATTATGTCCGTCTCGACTTTTACTCATGTTTCGTCTTCGTCTCTCGCCATCGGCAGCTTCCTGTTATAATTTCATACGTCGTTCGTTAGTCACGGCCACTGAAACGATGAGAAAATTATGTCAGTCTCTACTTTTACTCATGTTTCGTCTTCGTCTCTCGCCATCGGCAGCTTCCTGTTATAATTTCATACGTCGTTCGTTAGTCACGGCCACTGAAATGTGAAGTCCAAAAAAGGCGACTTCCGCAGCTGGGCGCGGCGGCGGCTTCCGCAACGCTCTGGATTCGATTCTCGGGCGGCGTTTTTGTCAGTTTTTATCAGTTTTTTCTGCCGACTTCGGTTCCGTATCGGACGGGCAGGGTTCTATCGGCTTCAGCGGTGTATATAATGGCAGGCTTGCATTGTTTTGTCACCATTGTGTCCCTTGCCTCCAAACAGCGCCGTTGGGTAAGATCCTTATTAGTGTTTTGGTTACTTTTCTTAAGTCGGTTTTGATCGTGGTCGGGTTGGCTAGTCGAACAGAGATGGGCAAATAGCAACCATGGTTTCCAATTTTTAGTGAATTGGTTAAATATTTTTCTGTTTCATTTTATTTAAGTAATAAGTTTAAATAAAGTTATTTAAAAGTGATTTTCCAAAATTAGTGATCGTTTTAGAAATATAACCGATTATTTTAAACCGTTTTGCTGTGTAAGTTTTTATTTGGAATTTTTTAAATTTTTTATATGGAATTTTTATATTGTATTTATAATTATTAATAATTTAATATTCTTTTATTAATTACTTTTTGTTTAATATTTTGCTTGCTGTTTAAAGAAAAAAAAACTATTTATTTATTTATAGATTAAATCAGGAAATCTTCCATCCATTATGTTTACTTCCTTGAAAGGTTGCTTCCTTTATTAATGTACTATTCTCTATAACGTTTTCCGTTTATCGTTTTTTTATAATGTTTTTTTGTTTGTTTCTTAAATCTTAATTCTGGTTTTATTCTTGATGAAAAAGACTTAATACATCGTGTTCTCTCACTTGTTTAATTCTTTTTGTTATTCTAGTGTTCACGTTATTGCAGAAGGTTTCATACATCGAAACCATTAAGATAAGGTAGACTTTTAAGACGACACTCGCGTTATCTGTCCTTCAATCGATCCGTCTGTCACAATCGATTATTCCGTGATTGAGTTGTGCTGACGTGAAATTTGTCATAGGCATACAACTGATATGCAGAGCATAATAGTCCTTTCCAGTATTTTCAGGTTTTTGAGGAAAATTTTATTCTGTTTTCGAGGAAAATTTTCGGTTCTATAGTTTTGTGGAAAAATACTTAGTGTTTCGTTTATTATCTACTATCGCGTTAGCCTCTAGTTGTGATGATAGAAGTAATTAAGATTCGGGTAATTTTAACAAACAAAAAAAAACAATTTTTAATATAGATTTTGTGAAGAGATTTTTAATTGATTATTCACAATCTAAATACGGCTTTGAATAAAGCTGTCAAGTACGAGTGAAACACTTACTACGAAGTTACGTACAGATTTTGACACTTATAAACAATGTAAAGCAGGAGTTCCCAACCAGGGGGGCGCGCCTCCCAAGGGGGGCATAGAGAGATGTCAAGGAGGGCGGAAAGCGTTAACATTAACAAATAACATTACAATGTAATGTTTAATTTACATGCGTAAAATTAATGAAATTAAATATCATATTCACTATTATTACCACAAATTTGCGAAAAATTTTACGTTTTGGTGCACATTTTTTGTTGATAAATCAGTTTGAGTGTGTAAAATTATTGTGTCTCACTGTTAAAAGGTAAGTTTGTGTATTTACAAACTTCAGTTACCATTTTTATTTAATTTACTTAATAAAAGGGGGGGGGGGCATGAAAATATAATTTATAGTCCGGGGAGCCTCAACAAAAAAAAGGTTGGGAAACCCTGATGTAAAGGGACATAAGTTTTCTATTAAATTAATTACGATTTTAATATTTCCCAGCGTAAATATATTGTATACTTTCTATAACTTTCACAAGGGATAAAATATTTTTCATATTTATTTAATATTATTTCTGACTATATAAATATATAAATGTATTGCCGGCTATATATTTCACAAATAAAATAATTAATATTTTAAAATTAATTGTTAATTTTGCCGTTGATTTTAGTCATTTGTGTGGAGATTTTATGAACTTTTTTAAAGAACTAACTATATCTCATCGTTGATCTACTTAGCTGTGATAATTTTCTTTTTAACGTAGTTATAAATACTACTATTGTGAATACTTTCAGAATTAAAAAAAAAACAGGTGTTTTTTTAATTTCTGAAAGTAAAAAACTACTTTAAAGCTTAATATTTTGTAAATTAATCCCTGTATTGACATAGTGCTCATAATATTTTTAAGACCTTTTCAGCGATACCCTACATAATAGGGTATGAGAAAAAAATCGACCCTCACTTTAATTGCAGGGGAGGTAGCCTATAATTTTTTTTAATATTTTATTTCATAATTTTACAGGCGTTATAAAACCATTCCAAATTTTAGCTTCATAGAACTAATAGTCCACAATTAAAAGAAACTACGTGATGTAGTATTATTTCTACTTTATTTAAGTTCTTTACCACGACCTAGGTTTCGTTGTATTACAACATCTTCAGGTGGGCTATTAGCAAAGATTGAGAAAGAGAGAAGATGCGCTGTCAGTTCGTGCATTAAAGTGTCGTCTGACAAAGATATTCAGCACTAATTCAGCTCTTTGAGTACAACTGTTGTGACGTACGAACGTACAGATAGACAAACGGACATCGCGAAAGTATAAGGATTCCTAGATTGACTATTAACCCTTTTGATGATTCATTTTTTTCTATCGATTGATTAACTATCAGAATAGAAGTCTATTTGTTTTCACAATGATTCGAGAAATAGTTTCATTTTATTCTCTGCTATAACTGGTTTGAAATTGAAAATTGGCTAAGCACTACTTAGCCAATTTCCTCCTAAACTTCGTTTTGTGTGGATTTCCTTGTTACTTTTCCCTGCTGCTTTTAACTTTTTTTTAAATTTTAACTAAAAATGAAGTGTGTGTACACTATTAGTTTTACCAGCGATTTGAAAAAAAAAAATACTTTTCAGTTTTACTAAAACTTTTGACAAGGTTAAGTGCAGTTGCAGTCTCTTTTTCTAGAGACTGCGACTGCACTCATTTTATACTTAATTCAGGCAAGAAATTCTGACGGACTTTGTTTTGCTGCTATTTGTTGCTGTTCTTGTTAGCCTGGCTTGACCATTTGATCAAGAGAAATATACTGTTTTATTATGTCTGATCATTTTGTTTCGATACGTGATTTCAAATGCCTATTTGCCTTGTTTTATTGAAATACCCGCTCGCAGCTGATAAGGTGATCTCATTTTTGACCCACGTCTTTAGGTCATTTTTTTGCTGATAGCAAGTACGTTATAGCAATATTCCAGCTTTTTATGATCTGTTTAGTCATTGGTAAATTTGGAAAATGCTAGAAAGTGAATGTTTTGCAGGTGGAAAGTATAGTCTCAAGCAATTGTTACTGGAAATCAAATTCTTCTTTCAAAAATTTTGATACCTAACTTACGACAGTTTTTATCGAACGAATTGAGAGTAGTGTGATTGAACTTTGCAGCTCAATTTTACTACTCTCAAAGATCTGGACCTACTGATCGATCAAAACCTCAGTTGGCAGCCTCAAGTAAATAATTTTAGCCGCAAATTTTTCAACTGATTCTCTAAAGCGTGTTCAGTATTTTATCCCAATAAGAACTAAAATCTGTCTGTGCCAGAAATTCTTGCTGCCTTTGCTTAACTATGGAGGTGTATGCTATCTGGATCCTACGGAGAATCGTTTAAGGGAATTAGAACTATTTCAAAATGAGTGCATTGGCTACATTTTCAGCCTTAAGTAATTTGAGCATGTTTCCGCAGCTTACAATTTTACCATGTTCAGGATTATAGATTCACTGGATAGAGATTTGCTGCCTGCATCACTTGCATATTCTCTGCTTTCTCTTAGCCAGTATTCTCATAGTTTGAATTTCGTTAGAACTTGATTCTCAGTCTTAAATGAGGATGGTCTTACACTACGCTTTGAAAGTATCCTAAATTTACAGATTCCCAGGCATGATCCCTGCTCATGCTGCCGAACTGTGAAGTGATAAGTTAGATCCTGTTATCCTGAATGCGCTGTCAGAAAAAATCTGAAAAAGAAATTCTTTTCGTAACTGCCCGTCGTTGCATTCCTAATTTTTCTTCCTAAATGCTGCTCCCTTGAACCTTATTTTATTTTTTTCACTGTAGTCTAGTGGTATAAAATCTCTCGTGTCTGGGTAGGGTAAGCAACGATGATGAGACGCCATACTCTTGTTTCCTGATACACGTACTTTGTTTCAGTTATTACTACGCACCCACTTATGTTCTTTAATGTGTTTATGATTATTTCAGCTTTCAGTCCAGTAAAATTGTACTTTTTATTAAATTATATATAATGTAAGAGAATTCCAGTAAAAAGTCCAAAAGTGAAGGTTTATTATGCAAAGTTTGGCTGTAATATTTTTGGCGTACTCATTTACTCAAAACGTGATTCGCGTTGCTAAGGGTTTCCTGAGTAAATTTCTATGAAAGATTATCCTAATTATATTATTTTTGGGAAACTTTGGCAGCCAAAACCTTTTTTTTTTTGTAGAGCACTAAATTATCTATAATCTTTATGGTTATTCTCGTACAACATACCGTTTGCGAGTTATAGCACGGTAAACTTAGTTTTTTTTTTCAAATAATTTCGCTGTATTGTTTTCGATCGTTATTTTTGTTTATTGTTTGTTATTGTGCTTTTATTTATATGTTTGTCTATTTTATATTGATGTTTTCAAAGCACTGGTTTTAAGCTATGAGTTGAACAAAGATTTTTTTTAAATTAATAATTAAATAAAAATAATAACAAATCTAGGACCGATAATAGCATTGACTTTGGTACAAAAAAATAACCACTTACGTAGCTGGAGGTTAGGTTTTTGTGATACTACACAGGTCAAATGTGAGTATAGTTATGAGAAAAAGAACCTGTTTTTTTATCTACGTCATGTTATCAGCGTTTTTGTTGGGCATGTTATATATCAATAGATTAGTATTATTGTTAATATCTTAGTTGTGAATGGTATTTAGAGAGGGCTAGAGTAAAAATTTATGTGAACGTTTTTGCTTCTATGGCAAGAAGAAGATTTTCTATGCAGTGAAAGAATATCTGTGGATTACAAATAGGACTTCTTTAAAATGGCTGTGCAGAAGACAGTGGTTAGATTGTGTTCGTTCCTTATTTTTTATAGTGACAATTTAAGTGTGATTTTAACTGTGATATAAAGGTTTTAACGATTAATTCAAAATTGGGGTAATTTTTATGTTTATCTATGTGATATTTCATATCACGTTGAAACGGGGTAATCGACGAGGAAGTTGTGAATGTTTCACTGACGTTCGCGATGAGGATACTCAAAAAAGTTTTAAAACGGTGAGCGTATGTTTTTTTTGTAATTGATCTTAGAGAGGTAAATACAGTTGTAGTTCTTTTGATTTGAAATTGTTATTTTTTTTTTAATGGATTGAGTACCATAATTTTACGGTTTGTGTATAAAAGGATTGTAGATGGCTCCACTATAGAATCGAATTATGATTGATTAAAGTGCTAGTTTGGATTTTATTCGGAGCAGCATTTTTTTTCCTGTTATTATAATTCAAGCATATCACGTAGATGTATCATCGTGAAGAAATCTAAAAAAACACCGAAATAAACTTAAAGTAATTATGGTATTATTTTCCGTTAAACAGCAAGCAGTCTGTATGCTATTTCGAATCTTTGCTATGATAATCTGTCTAGCTGCGGTATTAGTGTTCGTAAATTTGATAGGGGTTCGTTGCTTATTTGCACTTGTTTGGTATCAAGCGAATTGATGAAAAACCAACTTTTGGATCTATAATGTTAGCAGGAATTTATGGTAAGGAACGCTAGTCATGCAAGTTCGACTCGTACGTGACTTACTTAAATTTGTCAAGGACCTTTTTAATTTTCGTAATATTTTTCGATTTGATTCAGATTTTAATCCGTGTCAGGTTGAGGTTGGGGTAGGCAAATTATATGAGTGATAGTGTGGCCATATCACTTATATAATTTCTCAGACCGAATGGCTGTTAGTTGATTTTTTTCGGATTCTTCTCTAAAACATACGACAAAAATAATATGTAAATTTTTTTTTATTTGGGCCTTTATTATTGAATAATTAATTTTCAATGAAAAAAAATGTTTTAAGTTTGTTTTTAACATGTTCTGAATTGTAAATGCGTTGTAACGTATAAACTGAATTTATCGTGAATTAAATTTATTTTGAATCATACATCGTATCCTAAACAATAACGATGTATGATTTCCCATCATCCACTTAAAAAGGTTCAAACCTGAAAGCTCTTTTCTTAGTAACATTTTTTTAAGAATTTACAGTATTCGTCTATCTGTAAATTCTTAAAAAAATTAATGTGAAAACTTGAATGCAAGTCCGGAATGATCACCCAAAAGCTTTAAGTAATAACAAAGCTCCTTCAGTTTTTGTTCTATGAAAGCAATGATATCATTTTACTTGTATTTAAGTGGACTCTTACAAAAAGTAATACGGAAAACCTGAGTGCAAGTTCAGAATTATCACCCAAAACATTTAGGCAATAACAAAGTTGCGTCAGCTTTCGTTTTATGAAAGCAATGGTATCATATTATTCGTATTTAAGTGGCCTCTACAAAAATTAATGTGAAAAATATAAATGCAAGTTCGGAATGATCGCCCAAAACACTTAGCAGTAACAAGGCTGCATCAGATTTTGTTCTATGAAAGCAGTGATATCATATTACTTGTATTTAAGTGGACTCTACAAAAATTAATGGGAAAAAGATGAATGCAAGTTCGTAATGATTACCCAAAAACAGCTATCAGTGACAAAGCTGCAGCTTTTATTCTATGAAAGCAATGATATCATACAACTCGTATGTAAGTGGACTCTACAAACATTAGTGTGAAAAACATGAATGCAAGTACGGAATGATCACCCAAAACACTTGGCAGTAACAAAGTTGATTAGTTTTTGTCTATGAAAGCAATCATATCATATTATTCGTATTTAAGTGGACTGTATAAACGTAAATGTGAAAAAGATGAATACAAGTTTGTAATGATCACCCAAAATAGCTAGCAGTGACAAAGTTACATTAGTTTTATTTTATGAAAGCAATGATATCATGTCACTCGTATTTAAGCGGACTCTACAACAATTAATGTTACGCACGTAAGTACAAGTTTCGGGTGATCCCTTAATATTATATTAATATTAAGTAAGAAACGGGGGAATAAGATTCAGTTCCTGACGTTCGTCAATCAAAAATCATAGTCGAAAAGTTTCGTTATAAAGTCTATTATAACACTTAAACCTTTCATTTATCATTAAGAGACCCTCCATGAAAACAACTTAAAAAAACCTTAAATTAGCAATGTAATAAACTTTCTTTCTTATAAAATAAAACACTTATCGCTCAATATTCATAATCGATTAAGGCGTTAAACTACGTCACGTTGATATACCGCGCGATGCCCGGTGTGTGTGTACTGCAGGCCGCTTAACCCTTGCGTTAACACGATACATTTTACTCGGGAACACACAGGCATGGCGGCTTGACAATAGCCTGTATACGAAAACATGTTCGCGCGTCGCGTGGCCTTTTATATACTTTATAAAAGTTTTACGTGACTGCGTAGTGTATATCGAGAGTGGCGTGTCGTGTCGTCATGACCCGCGCCACGTGCGCGTCTGGCGTGGTGCCAGACCGCGGCCGCCGCTCTCTGACCCGCATCACGTTGCCGCGTGGGCGCTCGGCTTGCCACTCGCAAATTAGCGCAGCACATTGAGGACTTTCAATTTAAAAAAAATAGCGAAAAGGTCAAACGGTGATGATGAGGGGACAAAGTAAAAAAAACGTGCTTTTCTAATAATTAGAGATTGCGCCTCGTTCAGCTTTTTCCGTGTAAATTTTTCTCACGTGTCGCGTGTCTCGACTTTATGAAAGTTTACAAAGCCATACGTTGTGTAATATGATGCCGTATTAATTATATTTATTCACTGTATTTCATCGGATGAGTATATTCAGTGTATTTATTCACTGTATTTCATTGGATGAGTATCTTCAATGAATTTATTCACTGTATTTCATCGGATGAGTATCTTCAATGTATTTATTCACTGTATTTCATCGGCTGAGTATTTTCAATGTATTTATTCATTGTATTTCATCAGATGAGTATCTTCAATGTATTTATTCATTGTATTTCATCAGATGAGTATCTTCAATGTATTTATTCATTGTATTTCATCAGATGAGTATCTTCAATGTATTTATTCACTGTATTTCATCGGCTGAATATCTTCAATGTATTTATTCACTGTATTTCATCGGATGAGTATCTAGACGCTTCTATAAGGTTTTACCTTTTTTCAAGTTTTTCCCATAATAACTTTTTAGTAACTTCGACTGGTAGGTGCGTTGTGTGTGTGTAATCGACTTTGTAGTGAAACTTTTTGACTACGATTATAGAACTTTATTATTGATTTTACAGAAATAATAATTGTTTAATAAGATTGTAAATTTCCATTTCTAGAGAATGATTAAACGTGTAGTTGATATGACGAAAACTAGTAGCCGAATGTCTACCATTTCTTACTCTATTATATATAGAAGCTTATGCAAAAGTTGTAGGTAATTATGGTCACGATTCTAGCCATAGTTTTGAGATATTCACTATAGATATTTCTATCTATCGTGAATATCTCAAAAAGTTCCCTTCTCAATCGTATTAATTATTAGTGGCACCTGAAATAAGATACTTAAGATGACTTTTGGAGTTTACTCCTTTAGAATCGATTTTCATATATCGGGCCGGTATGAAGTTTTATGAGGAGTAAAATCAGAAGTTTATATTTATGTACAGTGTTACCTATTCTATACACTCCGAGACAACTGTGCTTAAGGAGTAAACTCCAGTCAGCATAGAACCCTCGATGCGTGAACCAGAACAGCCCCCCCCCCCACTGACGTTAATTCAAGAAAGCTATTTTCAATATTTTTTTGTCACGTGAATCTCGTTGAGCTCTGAAATTATGGACGAGAAAAAGAAACTGCGCAGAAGGAACGTTACTGTAAATTTGAGGAAATTTTTCTCTGCTTTTCCAGCACATTGTGTCAATCTTGGCTAGAGATTTCGTTGCCTTAAATTGTTGGCCAAACGTTGATTTTAATTTATTTTAATAATTTTAAATTGAACCTAGGGCTTAGGCAATTTTTGGGCGTTTAAAAAAATGTGTGCATGCAACACGTGTTGTTATAATACAATGTACAGAAAAATTAATATACCTATGTTAATTTAAAAAAAAAACGGATAAGTTTGCCTGAAGAATTTCATCTTAATGAAGAAAGAGTAAAGAAATTTACCAGAGCTGTCCATCACGATGCTGTGGAAGATGGCATAATTAGATATAAATAATCTTTCCAAAATATCCAAAGAAGTTAATTACGCGGCATTTGGCCAAGGTTAGGCGTGCGATGGATTGAAAGAAAAAAATATTGGCGCTTCTCCAGGTCTGAAACGGCTTTTTTGAGGCTACCATCTACGCCGTTGCATAAAGCAGATTGTACCTTTTTTTTATTCGCACAGCGAAGCAGCTCGCTGATGTAATGTGTGGAAAGGCAAGTGTCAATTGTCGCTATGATAGCATACATATTTTTGGTTTTTGGTGATTATTAATATAGTTGGATATATTTTGGTGGAAGTATGGCTTGATGATTACAAAACAGTTGATTCTATAGAAGTCGCTTAAAGATTATGAGCGAAGTGTGCCATGAATCCATCAGTATTTTCTGTCTTTATGCTACCATAGTGACGTGACGCTAATTTTCGTCTACTGAATTTGCTACCTTGCATAGTTACTTATTCAGTGCTACAACCCATTCATTATTTATCACTGCCAGTTATCTCTCAATGTTCCTAGTTTTCTCCAGTATTGGAAACCCAGCTTTCTTAGACTGGCCTTTACGTCATTGAGTCAACACATTCTTGGAAATTTTCCGTACCACTGGGCGCGGTTGGTTTCCGGTTTGATGTTGATTATCTTCTTGAGATTCTTAAGGGTCCGTTGGTCTACATTCGTTATGTATGGCCCAGTCATCTGAGCTTCCGAGTTCTGATATCCGTCATTTCCAAGGATTATTGCTGTATTTGTGGACGCGGTATTCTTAATCTGACTAATCCATCTCTCTCGACCTTTTTCTCACATTCATAGCTCTATCTGGTTCAGAACGTTGAGATTTTGAAAGTGGAAAAACTCCTGGCACCTTTAGAATGAAACAGATCTAAGTCGAAGAAAGTGGCAAATTGAGTTGGAGTAACAGAACCATCTCAGAAGGGATTCCCCGCATCATTGCAAATAATCTATAAATTATGAAATATACTTGCATAACTCGGTCTCTCTTGGACTGACCGTCACTCATGCCAAAAGTAAGTTTAAACACCGCTTCCCAAAAGTTATTCTGAATGTGCGTATAACAAAATCACACTGGAGATATTAGATCTCGTAAGGTAATCTCCAGGGTGTTAAAGTCACCCTGTGTTGTTTGAGCACGAAAGTGGTATAACCATCTATATCACCTCTCGAATAAAATCGATAGAGATAATCCCGATTGTAATCGGTGCCTTCTGCATTCCTGGAGATGAAAAGAAATTGATCTAAATGACCGACAAATTGATTCTAAACATTTAAATGTCGATATTCCATCAATTCTTTTGAGGTTGTCAACCTTTTTAGCAGCGTCTTACCCTCTCGGATACAATTGGTATAGATAATCCCGATTGTAACCAGTGCTTTCCGCATTCTTGGAGATGAAAAGAAATCGATCTAAATAACTGAGCAGTTGATTCTAAAAACATAAATATCTATATTCTTTAAATTCTTCTGAGGTTGTCAACCTTTTTTAGCGTCTTATTGTGATTGTTTTGTGTCTCTCGTGTATAATTTACAATAAATAATCCGTTAACCATGACTGATATACGGTTGAAATAGGGTAAAAGTACTTAAAAATTCAAGATCCATTGCAATATTTTGTTCGGTTTTTCAAAGTTCCTAGCAGGTGACAGCACTATTCAGGCTAGGCATGGGTAACAGGTGAGTAAGTCAAAATAATCAATACAGTGCACTAATTCACTAAGCTAAAAGACTCACTTGAAATCTTGTTGATTCTTTTGAGTCTTTGATTGAGGGACTTTTTAGTGTAACAAATAAAGGATGGACTTAGAGAAATGATTCTGTACCCTTTCGTACGCATTTATTTTTAATATTAGCTTCATCCCTTTCTACTTCACATTGAATCACGCATAGGGGATGAGAAACGCCTAATACATAATTTTTAAGATATACGCATCACTTTCTTATAACGAATTATGTGGAGTGAGTATATAAATATAAAATATGTACTAAAACCCACTCGAATCTTGTTCTATTAGAAAATAGTATTAAAACATAGTTGTAGGAATATTTGAGAAATACATATTTGTACCTAACGCTTGTATAGTGATGTTTATATATCGATATGATATTGTAGTTGTTCGTATCGATATTATTTTGTAATTGTAATTTTCGAAGTAATTTATTTGTTTATATTAATTAGTTACACATTTGGCTGCTGGCGGTCGTTTCGCAACTTTGGATTTAATACACAGTTGTAGTAATAGTAAAATGCAATGTCATCACACAAATGCATGTGTGCATTTGGTTGACAGTCCTTGCAAAGTGCGAAGAAAATTGGTAAATTATTAGAAATTTTTCAATTCAATAAATACATAGAACGTAATGCAAGCTATTTGACTCATAATCAAACGAATTGCATTATATATTTCGATAAAAACTGTTCTACTGACTCATTAGAATCAATGAGTCGAGTCTTTTTACTGATAAAAGTTCAGTGAGTCATTTCACTTAAGTGAATCGAGATTATTCACGACTTAATCATGCCATTGATGTTTAAAGGGTTTATAAAATTTCAGAATAGCTCTGTATGAACTGTCATTACTTAGACACGTCAAGGGTGCATGGGTTTTAGGTACATGCCTATCATGGCATTACAGTCTTTCTGTTGTCACCAGTGTGTCTATTTTTGAATACTACAAATAGCATATACTGTGGAAAACTTCTATTAATCTTTTATAATATATAAGCGCATCTAGGTTTCAAAAAAACTTTTTCGTAAGACGATAGTTTTGCTTCTTTGTTAAAGAATGAGAAACGCCTTCAGAGATTTATGAAGTAACTTGCCGCACAAAATGTTCCTTTATTGCGTTGGAACAACCCTAGTCCGTGGCCTTACCACACGCGAACATACGTCAAAAAAGACGATTGGACTGTCAAAAAAGTTTGACATTAGAGATGGACATTCAATAGTTTGAATATTATACAGCATGATATAACATTCGTTTAAATCGATTTTTTGTTTCTTTCCGAGTCGTTAATGCGGAATCGATCGCAGATTTTTCAATCGGCGATAAGCGACAGAGTTATTTGAATTTCCTGGACGTGAAAAAGTGCTAGACGTTAAGGAAACACAAAGAATGCTAGTCTTTTTCTACAACATTTTGGTATATTGTCTTGTTTGCTTTTAGTCTATTGTTTTTGGTGGAATATTTAGATGTGATGCTCCTATTACTAGCTTTTTGCTCCCGGTTTCAGCTCGCGTGTACTCCTTTATTTACCCAGTTGTCGACGAGAGTGATCAATTAAACATGTCACAGTAATTAGTATGCATTAATTTATAACAAATATAACGTGTCTCAGTTTCCTTTTTTAGATTGAATCAGTATTTTAGGGTTTCGTACTACAAAAGAGAAAAAAAACGGAACCCTTTTAAGATCACTCGTATTTCCATCCATTTGTTTGTCATAGTAGGTTTTCTTAGAAACAGTTCGATGTAGAAACTTGGAATTTGGCATAGTGGTAATAAAGTATATTAACCCTTAAATAACTTAAAAGTTAACCCTCAAATATATATATTTATATATGTAGCTAATTTGGGGTCAAGATGACTTTTTTAAATAAACATAATTTTCATATGTGGCATAGGGCATCGATTGAAAGATTGAGTTGTAGGGATTCCAAAACTATTTTGTTGTCAAATTTTACTTAAAATGCCCACAAATACTTCCGAAATAAAACAAGGTTACTAAAGTTTACTGGAAAACTATAGTTGATGTAAAATCTTATAGATTTTTAAATTATTTTAATTTAATAGTAAATAGTATAATAGAAATACTACGCGGCCTTAAATATTTTATCTGCCTAAGTGTGTACCTAACCTCGTAATGCGAGTTTTTTATCTGGTTTTTTTTCTTTGATTTTCATCTTGTACAACCACCTAGATTAAGTTAACCTTGTACACAATTAATTAGGCGTAAATTACTTATATTTTTATATTAATTTAATATTTTCCACTTGTTTCAGACTTAACACTTCGGATCAAACTACAAACTACATTAATGTAACGTAAACAGCAAAATAAACAAAAAATAATATAAGTTAAGGTAATATAATAGAATAATAAAACACACAAAACTAAAGCAAAGGAAGATGTCAACGTTTGTTTTATAAATAATATTATATATATATAATTATATTTATATAACTTAATATCGTACTTACTTGAGCAAACGAAATTTTTTATAATCGCCTTTACAAATTTAGCATAACTTAAATTATATCAAATATACAAAAGATTGAATAAAATAGTATACATTACGATATAAACGAAACAAACAAACAAACACATACACACGCGCAAACGCAGAGTGATGTTTTGGTGTAAATAGTGTGCGAAAGAACGAATATAAAAACGTAAAGGAAGAGAGAACAGGATACACGGCCGAGATGTCTCATCATTTGGTCACCGCTTGCATGCTCTGTTTGCTGTGCGCCGCGCACAGTTGCTGGGCGCACGCGGCTGAGCGTACACACCAGCTGAATGTCCGATACGGTTCGGCGACGCCCAGCGACAATATAGACAATATACGTTTGCCGGATTTGAAGAATTTCGAGGACAACGTTATACCGCAGATAGCGGGTGGGAACAACGAAGATTATCTCAGTCCGTACAGGCTCCACGTCGAGGAGGCGCACGGAGTCAGGAAGAAGAATCTTGCCGACGAGAAGAGAGCTAAGTATTTGAGTCGAGTCAATCGAGTCAAAGATGAGAGTGTAAATAGAGATGAGGTCGCAGAGGATAGTATAAACGAGCGACTGAAATTTGGTGCGGTAGCGTCCGACGGCGACGACGTTAAAGTTTTAAGTGATAGCTTAGCCAGCGAGCTGGACTTGCCGAGCATAGACCAGTTGAATCAGCGTATCGGGACCAGCGAGTTGATAGATAGTAGCATGAACTCGGCTAGCAGACAGCGTAGGGTCAGGGACGCCCGTCTGGCGATGGAGGCGTCGTCGAAAGGCAGCAAAGCTGACGGTGGTAAAGCGAATTTGAGAGACATTGATCCCAGCGTATATCTGAGAAGTATATTCAAGCGATTCGGCGACGAGAAGTCGATGACTATGAATGCGAGCGGCTTCGATGAGATGCTGAACACGCTGCATTTGGTGAAGATGATCAGCAGCGCCGAAAGCGTGACTGGAGGGCGTGCGGGCGATGGGGCCGTGACCCAGGTGGCAGAGACGGCGAGTAGGGTGAGCATAATTGTGGTTACTGAAGTTTTAGAAGATGTCTTAGGCGATAAGAATATTGACCCTGATAAGTAGGGTAACCTTTCGCTTTCTTCAAAGGAAGCTGATTCAATTCATTATTTAAGGAAAATTATTTTCATGTTATTATCATTAATGTAATATTTATGTAAAACTTTTAATGTCACAATGTATCTATTGAAAGTATACGATTTCGGGATAATCTATGTAAGTCTTAATCTAATTTATGAATATCCCAGATCTTTTTCTTCTGAACTCTAAGATTAAAATGGTTGTCAGTCACTCCTATTCTTTCCATAGGCCCAAGAGATCTTTAATATCAAGATATTTCTAAGAGAGGTTCTTTGAGTAGTTTCTAGGGTTTCACAGTGTTTTTTTCCTAGCCGTTTTTTTTCACAAACCATTTGACATAGGAACTTAATTTAGCATAGTGATAAATTATGTTAATCTGCATGTACGTTAATAGTTACTTTTCATAACGATTGATGGAAATTAAAAAAAAAATCAAAACCAAAAACCTGTCTTCATCCATAGGCCGCTCCCAATGCGCATGCCATTGGGGTTGGCGGCCGCAGTGCGTAGTTTCTCTCACCAGCGTTGCTGCTGCCTATCACTGGACTGTGGCATTTAGCTATCCTATTACAAACGTCATTTCCATCTGACAAGGCGGCCGGGAATCCAACCCGGGACTGCTGTGCACAGTCTGTGATAACCCCTATACACCATGGCGGCGATGGAGAAATTTTAGAGGGCAAATTATATAATGGGTTTTTTAAATCTCTTAAATCGCATCGGATTGCAGCTAACAGAGGAAGTTACAAGAATATTAAGACTATCTTCTTTCTTATGTTTTTTTTTAAAATTGTTCTAGTGATATTCTCAAAAATGTTGACTTTCCTTATCGGTGGAACTACTAAAGTTGAAACCATAAGAAAACCGCGTTACTACAAGTTTACTAACAGTTTGCAGAAAGACTATAGCGACAATTACAAGTGTTATAGCTTCTGATGTACTCACGATATTTTTATACTTCTGAAAAGTATATTAGATATACTTAACATACTCAAATGTTTATATGTGTTTAAGTATACTATGTGCCGTTAAATGTTTATATGTGCTTAAGTGTGTATGGAACCCTTGTAGTGCGTGTTCTACTTATATTTCTTCTTGGTCGCCTACTTCATGTCTATGAAAGGCATTCGTGGCTTTATGTACAAGCTTCCTCCACTTTGTCCTAGTTTTAGCTTTTCCCAGGGCGGTTGTTACAGGAAGACTAGTGATAGCGGTTACTCGATCACCCAGGTTATCTGGTTGCCGCCAGACAATGTGACCAAAGTAACTGAAAATTCTTCGGTAACAGATCGTCGAAAGTCTAGTTCTGATGTTTAGCTGCTCGAGGATATACTTGTTCATTATTTTGGCGGTCCGTGGTATGCGGGCATCATTCTCCAACACCACATCTCAAAGGCATCATCTTCTTTCGTTTCCGAAAGAGAAATATCGAGAAAACCAGAGTTTAGACTAGTCTCATTTTGGTGATATTGGGGACCTTCATGTTCTGGCACAGATCTCCATATCGAATATTCTGTCTCAACGTCGTAGATGTATTGGTATTGATTTTGGGATTTTAGGCATTCAACACTATAAAATACTGTGAGCTTTGTACAGTGAGGAGATTAACAGTGAAGACAGTGTGATCATATGATTAATAATTTTTATAATACTAGTCATTTAATAAAAGACGATTTTAGAAACTTACCTATATTTTGATTGAATGCCTTCTGATCTACAGTGCGTAAACAGCGAAGACCTGGTCGCGAGTATAAATGCAGCTTACGTGAGGCAGACACATAGCCACGACGACCATAATCATCACGATCACAACAGCAGAGAGGATGCGTGGCGCGAAATCAGCGAGGGAACCCTCCAAGCCGTCTGTCCCATCCTGCTCTACCAGAAAATGGGGCTTACAGGTGAAGAAAGAGAGGGGTGTCTTCGAGACGACAACCTAAAGGCATTAGAGTTTGACAGCGACGGTAATGTCGCCAATGTGAAAGAGTTAACAGCTTATTATCAGAATAGAACGGCCGTTTGGATGTATTCATTGCTTAGCATTTTCGCAATAAGTGCTTGCGGCCTGCTTGGAGTAGCAGTTATACCTGTGATGCATAAGTCTTACTATCACTTGCTGCTGCAATTTCTAGTGGCGCTAGCCGTTGGGACTCTATGTGGAG
This sequence comes from Druceiella hillmani, assembly GCA_039881145.1. NCBI lineage: Eukaryota > Metazoa > Arthropoda > Insecta > Lepidoptera > Hepialidae > Druceiella > Druceiella hillmani. Next base: position 5,124,108 of record JAYKKI010000064.1, read on the forward strand.
ACGCGCTTTTGCATCTGATGCCGCATGCGATGTCTCCTCACGATCACACAGGAAACGCCGTAGAAGTGGGCCACGATGACGCTATGTGGAAGGGTTTAGTTGCCATGATGGGCGTTGTATTCTTCTATTTTACCGAAAAAGGCTTGACCGTTTTGGCTGAATGGCGCAAACGCAGGCAGAAGTTGGATAAGGAGAATAAGCTGCCTTCGAGGGTTCGCGTTATGAGGGATGACGCTATAAGCGGGTGCTCAGGTCACCACACGAATTCGAGTGGTGGTTTCTTGAAAATATTTAATTCTAAGAAGCATGACAACGGAGATCCAACCACGAAGCTTTGCAAACATAAATATTCAGAGTATCCTTATTGTTATGATGAGATAGCAACCGACACACATGATGATCATCACGTAAGAGATGGCCAGATACCGTCATCTCCGAAACAAAATGACGAGAAGAAAAATAATGTTAGTGTGGTTTCATCTAATGCGTTGAACAAGGAGGCCGAACCAACGGCAAACGATTGGTTGTTGAATCATATAGATGATAGCGATGCCAATGGCAAGAGCAAGTGTGGGAACAAGGAGCAATCAGGTGTGGAAATGAACAGCGTTGGGCGGAAGGTGGTGATAAAGGATGATGGGGAGAATATGAAGTGGAGAGGGGAAGCAGTGGACGGCACTGTCAAGGATATAAAGGATGCGGAGAGTTACACCGTTATATTGAGGTAAGTTTCTTATGTTATTAACAGTTTTTCCTTAAAGGAAGCTTCTACAGATGACTGTACCACTCGTCACGTAATTACTTTTATCAGTTAGGAAGGTTAAGTGGCAATAATCTTTAGGGAAAATTCTACTTTTCATGGAATTTTTGAGTAGCTTAGGTTTTAAATATTTTCCATTTGCATATTCGCTAAAAGAAAATATTATCTGCCTAGATGAAAGGATTTAACTGGAAAACTACTGACGCTTTCGACATAAATTTTATACACTAACGTTGGGACCAACCTAGTCCTTGTTTTATCGTGACATTTTAAGTATTCTGGATTTATGACGATGTTGGTGTTGGATCCCATGAAGAGTTACCCATACTGTGTACCTAGTGCAGTTCGAACCTGCATTCAATTCAGTGGAATCTAGAAATGTTCTGTATGAAATTCTATAATGACTTTTTTACCAATACCCAATATATTGTTTCAGACAATATCTTGATAGTGCGCCACCTTTGCATTTGCAGCAGAACCTTTGATTATCAAAAGTTTTTTCTAAAGAGCGCAATGTGGTGCTGTAGCAAAATCCTTGTTTAATTTTATGTGTTCATACTTTAATTCGGTTTTTTCAAATAATCTCTTTGAACAAATCCAAAAGTCGTCGGTACATTTAGTATAGAAATAAATTCTCACTTTTTCTCAATATTGACTAATCTCCATTATAATATTTTAATTTTCATTGTAGCAATGACTTGTAAAACAAAGCAACCGATGTTAAGTATCGGAAATCCATTACAAACTGTTTATATCATTATCTATAAATATAATAATACTATTTGTTTGCTGTTATCTATTTTTCTTGTCGTTGCTTAAGCAGACAAAATTTTTAGTGTTTGTGGAATATTGCTTTTATCTCCGAACTTTTTGTACAGTAAGAGTAATCTTTTTAGCCTCATGGATTAAGACAAAGATACACTTGCTTATATTTCTGTCCAACCCTCTATAGCGAATGCGCTATTGAGAAATTTCTGAGAAAGGTTGACTAAAATTTTAATGAAGGTAATTTTAAAATTTCGGCAATGCATTTTAAAACTATTGCACATTGGTCGATTAGAAGAATGCAGTTGCAAAATTTTGGCAATGCATTTTAAGACTATTGCACATTGGCCAATTAAGTAGGTGATGAAGAATGCAGTTGCAAATCATATGTCTCATGACTTAGCGAATCAGTCCTAGTCCTTCACTAGTAGTCCTTTCTGGGCTTAATTAGGTCACTTTTATCGTGGATGAACTTTGGAATACGAGATGAGAGATAGTCAGTAAACAATGATACAGGATCAGTAACGCAGGGTTAGTTAATTCAGAGGATATGACTGTGAAGACGATGAAGTTTTTTTAATGTTGTCATCCTATATTTACAGGGAGCATTCTTCGCAGCATCACGGGCATTCACACTCACATGGACATGTGCATGCGCCGCCTTCATCTATGAGTTCTGTTGCGTGGATGGTAATCCTTGGTGATGGACTTCACAACTTCACTGATGGCATGGCCATAGGTGAGCATATTTCCTCGTTATCCTGTATTAATGCTTTTTATGCAAATATGTATGAATATGTCAGTGGTGACTGAATGATAACAGATTAACGGTCAATAACAAATGAACTCCAGGGATCATTCCACTGAATGACCCATTGATTTGAATGTTCAGAAGTTTTTATGTGATATTCAAACAGACATGTTGTTTTGGATTCTAGAAAATTCCATTCATGTTTCTCTAGTGAATATATTACAAAAATGTTCAACGTACAAACTTAATCATAATCTACACATTGTTAAAGGCTCAGTACTAACTAGACTTTCTTGTTAATTTTAGGTGCCGCTTTCTCGAGTAATCTGGCTGGTGGTTTTTCTACAGCGATTGCAGTTCTGTGTCATGAGTTGCCACACGAATTGGGTGAGCATAACTATTTCCTCAGAAATGTTATTACGTTACATCAGTCGGTGATCTCTAAGTCGGGATTATTTTGTATCATTTCGTTCAAGAGTCATCAAGAAACAAAATGTGTATTGCTCCTTTATCTCAATAGGTGTGATAAATTTCCATTACCGTGAACTGTGTTAGCTTAGATCGTAAATTGTTTGTTATACCTCCGTCTCTGAGCAATATATCACGTAGCGATAAATTGGGTATCTTTTAGATATTGTTTGATGCTTATCTGTCTGACTGTATCAACATTTGACATTTGTGCTTTGCGTAACTTGTCAATCATGTGACTCGGATTTAATAAGAAATGTATTTTATGTTTTATCAAATTAAAATATGACATTAATGTAACATTTCAGTTTTCAGAATATTAGACACATTTATTTACTTCTCTGAAACTGTTTTAATCCCGTAAACTTTGCTGTATGTGGCCTGCCATGCCACCTCTTTCCCAACATGGTTTTTTTTTAATCTTTCATTATATTTTGTTTAACTAGTAATCAAAATATTTTAAATCACCTTTTTACAGTTTTATTTGGTGATGAGAAAATTCAAATAAATTTTTATCTATTTCTATTCTGAAAATGAATGTTTTCAACCTGTTACTTCTAGTACCAGATTAAATTTTATTTTAATAATTCCTAATAAGGCGCTATTTGGAAGTTATTTCAAGGATTTGCAGCTTATTTATACTTTTTTCTGTTTGTTTTGAAAGGCGACTTCGCGGTGCTGGTAAAAGCAGGCATGTCAGTGCGCCGTGCCGTCTGCTATAATGTGCTCTCATCGGCCCTGTGTCTGGCAGGCGCACTCTGCGGCGTGCTAGCAGGACACACGCCAGAAGCTACTCAATGGCTCTTTGCGGCGGCCGCTGGCATGTTCATCTATATTGCGCTTGTCGATATGGTGAGTCGATCATCACATTACAACATTAATGGTAAAGTGACAGATGTCAGGAGAACAGGTGGCATCCATATTTATTAACATTGAAAGATGGTGACCACAAGAATTCAATATCAGTTCAAATAAAACCATAAGCACTGCATAGTATTTGATTATGATACTTTGTTTAAATATTGTTTTGGGGTATTGGATTTTCTCTTTGAAGCTATATATATTGTTGGGTAGATGCACAATTAATGTAATTTATATTGTCAGTCACATGATGGCTGCCAAATGACCAGTGGTCATGTTTAAAGATGGCAGCTTGACATCTGTCAAGGAGGGCAACTATTCATTTTAACAGGTGACAGCTATTTTGACAGATGGTCACTTTTGTTAATATTGAATTGTCACTTATAATATCCTTTAATATAAGTTACAGAATGTTATAGTGTTATTCTGAAACCTAATATATAATAAATTTACTAAATCCTCCATTGATATAAATACAAGAATGATTACAGAATTCCACTCATATTAAGGAAATTGACCATCATAGTATGGCGACATTGACTCTACAGTATTAAATGTAGTATAAATATTTCTTAAATGTAGTTTGTCGTCCAAAAAAACAATATACCGTTATTTAATTTAAATAAAATATTTTTATTAAGCACTAACAGATTTGTAACAGCTCTAGCCATCTTCTAAGATGTGAATTCAAAAAGAATATGAATTGATGTTAAAATGGTCGCCCTATGCAAAAATGTATTGTTTATTTTGAATAACATTTCTAGTACAACTGTCAAGTTGACAAATTGATGTAATTTGTTATGTATGAAAGTTGATGGAAAATTGTTTTCAGCTAAGAAATTTTGCCAAGTTTGTTTAGTCTATTAAATTTTTTGTGTGGAATTCGCAGTAATGTATTTTAAGTTTTCTTATTTTGTATTTGGAAGTCATGGGAAAACCAAAGGAAATCATATGATAATCAATTTGGGATTATTTTATATTATAAAACACAAGAAATTTGTAATATATTCATGTATAAAATGTTTTCTTTTATATATATATTTTTGGTATATAATGCCACATTGTCAGGTATGCAAATAAAAAATGTACAAAGCTGGACTTGTCTAGTACCTAAGTTTTTATTTAAAAAAAATTGTCAACATGTCTTTGTTGCTTTTCAGATGCCAGAACTATCGTCATCGCACAGCAAGGAAGGCACACTTATGCAATGTTTCCTACAGCTCCTTGGCCTCTGTAGCGGTATTGGCATTATGCTGGTTATAGCTCTCTACGAGAACGATCTTAAGCGCCTCTTCAACTGAAAGGTCCCGCCCTCTACCGTGATCGTAAGCTGACCTACCCTTGGCGCCGTGTTTTCAAAATGTCCGCCTTACCACTAGCGGCTATCTTTTCAAAATGGCCGTCCGACAAAACGTTGTCCCGGTGTAAGTTTATCGAATGCAAAATGTTTAAGTGTGTTGTTTTATTGAAAGTTAGTTTTGTGCGGAAAGCGCTCGTGTGTCAGTGCCAAATTAAAAATGAAATTGTTATATATTTAGAAGGGTTCTCAGATAAAGTACTTAAATGTTTTTTTTTTACTTAATTATTGATAGCTGTCAGCTTATGGATAGAAACGTGTTTGTCAAACTAATACTCGGGCAACGAGGTGGTGACTTTGAAATGGCAGCTGTCGGCCATATTTTCAAAATGGTCGCATGTGAGGTGACCATGTTTGCTTTTTGAAATAGATTTATCCTCAGCACACAGTTACTTTTGAGTATAATATATTTATTTCTTTTTAAAACTGTCTATAGCTTTTCCTAAAGAATCACATTAAGCTGTAAAGACGAGACTTTGGCATTGTCTCATATATTGTGTTTTTATCATATTTAGCTTCCGCCACTTTCGTATTTTATTCTTTATATAAAGACTTGTTGTCGAGGTTAATATTAACACTTTTTGATATCCAGTAGTAATAATTGTTAGTTTGATTGTCCAAAGCTCTTTCAAAGAAATGTCAAAAAAATTATTCAGCTGAAATTTTACAAGTTGGTAACTATGTTTTACCCTGTTAGCGGCTTTTATTAAATTTATAACATTAAGAGCTAATATTATTGTACAGTATTCGATGTCTTAATGTGGAAAATATTTAAATTGGCAGCTTGCAACTGGTAATGTAAAATACTATGGAAGAAGACATTAAACGACATTACAAATGTTATATGATGAGAAATGAAGGGATTTTATAGTTATATTCTATTTCTTTATGGATTGTATTAGATTTTTGCCGAGGATTAAATTGTGGACTCGGTGCACTTATTTTTGTGCATTTATTAGAGGGTTGAGTTTTTCCAAAAAGCGTTTGGAAAATGTATTATATAAATGTAAGCAGTTGTTTGGAGAAAGCGATTCGTTTTGTGCTTTGTGTAAATAATATTTTAAAAAATGTTTACAGTGATTTGCAGAAAAAAAATCAAAACATGTTTGTTCCAAGTGTTTAACTAAATGTACATTAATTTATATGCGTACTTAAGATGGCGGCAAACTATTTCGGTGGCCATCTTTAAAAATGACCCCCACCCGTCGTCATCTGTCAAGGTAGAAGAAGCCATGTTTAAAAATGGCCGGCCTCGCAAGCCGACCCGTGATTGATTGATAAGTTTCCTATTTAGCATTTTAATTATATAAGTAACGATCGCCTCGGCGATCGCTTTTAAGTTTAGTTCTTGACTTGTGTTAATTTTAATTATTTTACAACTGGACGAAAGAGCAATTTTAGGTAGACACAATTTTAATTTGATTATTATTATTCTAAATAGCTAGTAGATTTTTGGTCAATTTCGAAAAAAATTGGGGGGCTCTTCAATGCCTTGTAACGATAATAAAAAAAAAATTAAACGTGTCGCCCCTACAGTTTTTGAATCAATTAATCCGAACGGAGGTTAAACGCCGAATATTTGTTAGTTTTTAAAGCTAATTAATAATGTAAAATATTGCGCTATGAAATTTTTTTTTAATTATTAAGTTGTAACATTAACGAAGTAAAATACTATAATGTTATGAATATTATTGTGTATGTGGTTAATATTATGGAATAAATAAAGTTTACACTACGATATGCAGGTCTATTATAAATATATATATATATTTCGTATATATAAAAAAAACTACTTAATTATATAGTATGCAACTAATTATTAAAAATGATTGATTTTTAAATTTTTTGCGTTTTTATTGTACCTCGCTTTTCTCATTTGTTTTTTTTTATTATAATATAATTGTATTTTTTTAAAAAACTTATAATTTGTAAATATTTCTTTATATTTGTTATTAAATTGCAATATAATGTGGATTATTTTATAGAAGATTTTTTGGTAAATCTGAAAAGAAACCTTTGGCAACATTTTTACGAAAAATAGGCATAATGTGGTAGAAGATACTGGCCGGTTCAATGCCAGATGTTTATTTTGTCTACATGCATGCTAACAATTGGAAAGGTTGTTGTCGTTGCTATGTTGTTCTTATACAGTTTGAGTTGAGATTCTCTTAAAATTTTTGTTTAAATAACTTTTGATTCCGTTGCTCTCAAACTATTTATTTAAAATACTAATTTGAATATTTGAAGAATCCGTGACAGTAACAAAAACGACAATTGTGTATTGTTAAACTTGTGTATTGTTAGTGCCATTGTTTTTTACTCATATATACTTAAAAATGCTAAAGAAATCTCTTGTTTTTGACGTCATTTACCCTTGTCTCGAAAGAAAAACTGTCTCTTCCAAAAATTATCCAATTTCAATAATTTTTTCGGTGTTTTCGTAATAAAAACTTGTACAAGGATAATAAAATACAAAGAAAATTATGGAAATATATATTGTGAACAAAAATTATAACAAAAACTGAAATCAAGGTCACATCGTATTTTCGCAGTCCGGTACATTCTCCGTATCAGCAAAATAATTGTTATCGTCACTATTATCACTATCACTCAAAATTTACATTACGCCAACTTGTGAGCACACCACAATGTCACTCCCACTATCACTTTCTTCACAACTTGAAAAACGATCATTTTCACTCGAATTATTTTCATATTCCGACATTATGGGTTAAACATTTTCTTTTCCTGGATCCTTTTTATAATATAATAATATTGTAATTTGAACTTTATGTAACATGTAGAAAGATAAAAAATTAGCGATGCGCGCAAGCGACCTCCCCTACCGCGCGCTAAACAGCAACTGATTTCGCGAACACTAACGGTTAATATAGTAAATTTTTTTCAGTTTCTCTCGTAAAGATAAGACGAAACTAATTACATTTCTTGATTTGGACCTTTATTATGAATTTATTTTTCGATAACAAAATATATTTCATTTTCTACATTATGATTACATTTAAACGTTTCGTTATCATAGACAAAACTCGGCTAAAATAAAACTTGACAAAAGGTACCGAATTACCAGGAAAATTAAATTTTCTTTCAGCGACATAACAGTCGTAAAGCTTTTATATTGAACGCCGAATATATTATCGGGCACCTCGCCTCGTATATCGCTTTGATTATGCCGTGGCGTGTGATGTGCGAGCATTGCACTGCGTTTAACATTCATACTAATTTCGTAGAAATGTGTCTCGAGGACTGGATGAGATGTGAAAAATTAATATTTATTATAATATTAAAATTGGTTGTAATAGTCTTATTTTGTATTCGGGAACCCACAGAAGTCGGTTTGTTAAACCTTTAGTCACAGATGAAGTCAAATGATGGAACCAGAAGGTGGTGTCAGAACTCCTCAATCACGAGGAATAAACTCATCAAGAGCTCATTTCATTTTGTCTCGGGGTCTGATGAAGGAGGTGGAAGATAGTGACTGGAACTTCTCAACGGTGATGAGTAGACAGTTTAACAATATATACAGTATGTGTTATTCATTTGCTGCGTTACAGACGAAAATCTCGAGAACTATTTACACTGCTCAGGTGAAAATTGCTGCAATATTTTGACTATATATGAGTCCATATATGAGTACTACTTGACTATGAGTGAGACTATATATGAGTATATTGACTATATATTCACACACTATATATGAATACTACACGGCTATGAGTGAGACTATATATGAATATATTGACTATATATTCACACACTATATATGAGTACTACTCGACTATGAGTGAGACTATATATGAGTATATTGACTATATATTCACACACTATATATGAGTACTACTCGACTATGAGTGAGACTATATATGAGTATATTGACTATATATTCACACACTATATATGAATACTACTCGGCTATGAGTGAGACTATATATGAGTATATTGACTATATATTCACACACTATATATGAGTACTACTTGACTATGAGTGAGCTATATATGAGTATATTGACTATATATTCACACACTATATATGAGTACTACTCGACTATGAGTGAGACTATATATGAGTATATTGACTATATATTCACACACTATATATGAATACTAATCGGCTATGAGTGAGCTATATATGAGTATATTGACTATATATTCACACACTATATATGAGTACTACTCGACTATGAGTGAGACTATATATGAGTATATTGACTATATATTCACACACTATATATGAATACTACTCGGCTATGAGTGAGACTATATATGAGTATATTGACTATATATTCACACACTATATATGAGTACTACTTGACTATGAGTGAGCTATATATGAGTATATTGACTATATATTCACACACTATATATGAGTACTACTCGACTATGAGTGAGACTATATATGAATATATTGACTATATATTCACACACTATATATGAGTACTACTTGACTATGAGTGAGCTATATATGAGTATATTGACTATATATTCACACACTATATATGAGTACTACTCGACTATGAGTGAGACTATATATGAGTATATTGACTATATATTCACACACTATATATGAATACTAATCGGCTATGAGTGAGCTATATATGAGTATATTGACTATATATTCACACACTATATATGAGTACTACTCGACTATGAGTGAGACTATATATGAGTATATTGACTATATATTCACACACTATATATGAATACTACTCGGCTATGAGTGAGACTATATATGAGTATATTGACTATATATTCACACACTATATATGAGTACTACTTGACTATGAGTGAGCTATATATGAGTATATTGACTATATATTCACACACTATATATGAGTACTACTCGACTATGAGTGAGACTATATATGAGTATATTGACTATATATTCACACACTATATATGAATACTAATCGGCTATGAGTGAGCTATATATGAGTATATTGACTATATATTCACACACTATATATGAGTACTACTCGACTATGAGTGAGACTATATATGAGTATATTGACTATATATTCACACACTATATATGAATACTACTCGGCTATGAGTGAGACTATATATGAGTATATTGACTATATATTCACACACTATATATGAGTACTACTTGACTATGAGTGAGCTATATATGAGTATATTGACTATATATTCACACACTATATATGAGTACTACTTGACTATGAGTGAGCTATATATGAGTATATTGACTATATATTCACACACTATATATGAGTACTACTCGACTATAAGTGAGACTATATATGAGTATATTGACTATATATTCACACACTATATATGAGTACTACTTGACTATGAGTGAGACTATATATGAGTATATTGACTATATATTCACACACTATATATGAGTACTACTCGACTATGAGTGAGACTATATATGAGTATATTGACTATATATTCACACACTATATATGAGTACTACTCGACTATGAGTGAGACTATATATGAGTATATTGACTATATATTCACACACTATATATGAGTACTACTCGACTATGAGTGAGACTATATATGAGTATATTGACTATATATTCACACACTATATATGAGTACTACTCGACTATGAGTGAGACTATATATGAGTATATTGACTATATATTCACACACTATATATGAATACTACTCGGCTATGAGTGAGCTATATATGAGTATATTGACTATATATTCACACACTATATATGAGTACTACTCGACTATGAGTGAGACTATATATGAGTATATTGACTATATATTCACACACTATATATGAGTACTACTCGACTATGAGTGAGACTATATATGAGTATATTGACTATATATTCACACACTATATATGAATACTACTCGGCTATGAGTGAGACTATATATGAGTATATTGACTATATATTCACACACTATATATGAGTACTACTTGACTATGAGTGAGCTATATATGAGTATATTGACTATATATTCACACACTATATATGAGTACTACTCGACTATGAGTGAGACTATATATGAGTATATTGACTATATATTCACACACTATATATGAATACTAATCGGCTATGAGTGAGCTATATATGAGTATATTGACTATATATTCACACACTATATATGAGTACTACTCGACTATGAGTGAGACTATATATGAGTATATTGACTATATATTCACACACTATATATGAATACTACTCGGCTATGAGTGAGACTATATATGAGTATATTGACTATATATTCACACACTATATATGAGTACTACTTGACTATGAGTGAGCTATATATGAGTATATTGACTATATATTCACACACTATATATGAGTACTACTCGACTATGAGTGAGACTATATATGAGTATATTGACTATATATTCACACACTATATATGAATACTAATCGGCTATGAGTGAGCTATATATGAGTATATTGACTATATATTCACACACTATATATGAGTACTACTCGACTATGAGTGAGACTATATATGAGTATATTGACTATATATTCACACACTATATATGAATACTACTCGGCTATGAGTGAGACTATATATGAGTATATTGACTATATATTCACACACTATATATGAGTACTACTTGACTATGAGTGAGCTATATATGAGTATATTGACTATATATTCACACACTATATATGAGTACTACTTGACTATGAGTGAGCTATATATGAGTATATTGACTATATATTCACACACTATATATGAGTACTACTCGACTATAAGTGAGACTATATATGAGTATATTGACTATATATTCACACACTATATATGAGTACTACTTGACTATGAGTGAGACTATATATGAGTATATTGACTATATATTCACACACTATATATGAGTACTACTCGACTATGAGTGAGACTATATATGAGTATATTGACTATATATTCACACACTATATATGAGTACTACTCGACTATGAGTGAGACTATATATGAGTATATTGACTATATATTCACACACTATATATGAGTACTACTCGACTATGAGTGAGACTATATATGAGTATATTGACTATATATTCACACACTATATATGAGTACTACTCGACTATGAGTGAGACTATATATGAGTATATTGACTATATATTCACACACTATATATGAATACTACTCGGCTATGAGTGAGCTATATATGAGTATATTGACTATATATTCACACACTATATATGAGTACTACTCGACTATGAGTGAGACTATATATGAGTATATTGACTATATATTCACACACTATATATGAATACTACTCGGCTATGAGTGAGACTATATATGAGTATATTGACTATATATTCACACACTATATATGAGTACTACTTGACTATGAGTGAGCTATATATGAGTATATTGACTATATATTCACACACTATATATGAGTACTACTTGACTATGAGTGAGCTATATATGAGTATATTGACTATATATTCACACACTATATATGAGTACTACTCGACTATGAGTGAGACTATATATGAGTATATTGACTATATATTCACACACTATATATGAGTACTACTTGACTATGAGTGAGACTATATATAAGTATATTGACTATATATTCACACACTATATATGAATACTACTCGGCTATGAGTGAGACTATATATGAGTATATTGACTATATATTCACACACTATATATGAGTACTACTTGACTATGAGTGAGACTATATATGAGTATATTGACTATATATTCACACACTATATATGAGTACTACTTGACTATGAGTGAGCTATATATGAGTATATTGACTATATATTCACACACTATATATGAGTACTACTCGACTATGAGTGAGACTATATATGAGTATATTGACTATATATTCACACTATATATGAGTCTATATATGAGTACTACTTGACTATGCGTGAGACTATATGAGTATATTCACTATATATTCACACTATATATGAGTCTATATATTAGTACTACTTGACTATGAGTGAGATTATATATGAGTATATTGACTATATATGAGTCGTCTATGTGTCTAATAATAACAGTGAAAGTACATCTTTAAATTAAAAATATTTTACAACTGGATAAATTCTGATGAGGTCTTCAATATTGTGCAACGTGGGAATCTAAATAAGAAATACAGTGCAAGTCTCGCAATGCTATATAGATAGTAATTTAGCTTCACCGTTCATCATCATCTTTTTTAAATTCATACTGAGATTACAAAGTTGGTCACAGATAGCATGTCCAACTTAGAATAATGAGTACTCCAGAAGGCGAGAATACGCACGATGGTGTGTCCACAAAAACTATGCATAAAATGTGTAGTATCAAAACGCTGCTCTCAGTGCACTTTAAGACACAGCTATGAACGGTCGTGTTATTTGTATGTGCAACATCGCTTAAAATGCCGGCTGATGCTATTCTCACCTGTGTGTAGTTCGTTCGCACGCATCGCTAATTTTTTATCTTTCTACGTGTTACGTAAAGTTCAAATTATAATATTATTAGTAATTACAATATAAAAAAGATCCAGGAAAAGAACATTTTTAATCCATAATGTCGGAATACGAAAATAATTAGAGTGAAAATGATCGTTTTTCAAGTTGTGAAGAAAGTGATAGTGGGAGTGACATTGTGGTGCGCTCACAATTTGGCGTAATGCAAATTTTGAGTGATAATGATAATAGTGACGATAACAATTATTTTGCTGATACGGGGGATGTACCGGACTGCAAAAATGACGACGTGACCTTGATTTCAGTTTTTGTTATAATTTTTGTTCACAATATATATTTCCATAATTTTCTTTGTATTTTATTATCCTTGTACAAGTTTTTATTAAGAAAACACGGAAAAAATTATTGAAATTGGATAATTTTTGGAAGAGATACAGTTTTTTTTCAAGACAAGGGTAAATGACATCAAAAACAAAAGATTTCTTTGGCATTTTTTAAGTATATATACTTAAAAAACCATGGCACTAAAACGGTTAAAATAAGTAGAAACTTTATCATAACACTGAACGCTATTTAATAAAAATAATTTTGTCTTCTCTTTTTAAATTTCTTTAATACGAGCCCGATTATTTTAAAATGTTTATAGCGAGCTTTTTAACCTCCCTTTTTTCTTTAAGACACTAAGCAAATTGTTTTCTTTAAAAAAAACAAAAAATTATTGGCAAAAGTACCGAAATAATTTTGTAGATTAATATGTACACACACACTCGTACGCATCCATGCATGTGCACACACACGCACACACATTCACACATATATAAAATGATAATTTTTTCGGCTGTTGTGGTCAGAATAAAAATTTAAGAAATTTAACATGACGGCCATAATAATACTTCACAAGAGGTAAATGATGCAAATGTGTATCGTACTGCCGCAAGCAGATATATTTATATGCGTCGATTTCCCAGAGTTGGTGGGTAAAATTATTCTGCTGGTAACACTGTGTGCTTAGGGCGGAGCGCGGTGGAGGGGAGGAAGATTTTTGGCTTCAGATGTCCGCGAAGAGATTTGTTCGTATGTGCCTTCTGGATTACTCTATATTCTAAGATGTCCAATAAAATAATTTGGGAATTGGCTATAGATAGAGGAAGTCTGTAATACTCAATTCGGGGAGCAAAATTATAGATATTTGCTTTCCAAATTGCAACACTGTAAGCAATGATCAAGCGAAATAGTTGACAAATTTTCATTACGCATATAGACTGAGATAAATATTTCAATCCGAACAAGAAAAACGAGAATTTTCAGGTTGGACTGCAGCCATGGAAGATTTTGACGCTTCAGACATTTACCGCTGGTCATAACCCTAAATTGTTGATTTTGTTTCGAAAGAAATAATCCTAATGAGCATACATAGAAACGTTTAGTTCTGTTATACATGAGGGTTTCGTAAATACTTGTATTTCATTCTATTCCAAAAAAGAATGTTTGTAAACAAATCAATTTAGCAGTTCAGGTATTGTAAACCTTTTTCTTGTGAATACAGTTTAGTAACATAACATGGCTTTAATTTCATATTTGTGATTAAAAAATATAATTATTTTACTGGTATTCGTTTTCTTATTTTTTTATTATGAAGTTCAATAAATCATTTACAACTAGATAAATAATACATCAATTTTCAAACATTCTGCTGGGAATCAAATGCGAGACCATTTTGTAGGATGCCAGCATCTAGCTAATGTGGTATGGACCGGAATATTGTATAATGTTAAATTACATATATATAATGTAGAACATTAACGTTGAAGTTTTTTCTGCCGTTTTTGAAAATAAATATGTCAAACATCGAAAATGTACAGTCAAATACGAATAAAAGCATAGCTGTTATAAAAAAAGACACTGCCGTATATTGTCTGTAAAATATATGTACACCACAAAATAATACTAATATTCAGTTATAAAGAAAATATCACATCACTATGTTTTTTTATATCAATTTCCTTACACTAAATATTATGTATACGTATAAGTACATTTGTAAATAAAGATACACTTGTAGATAAAATATTGATATTTTTTATTCTTTATATCGATATTATATAATATTTCGACATTGACTATATAATATTTCGATATAAAATATCAAGTATCGGAAACGTATTAAAATCAATATTTTTTCCTATGGCGACACTAAACTCTGTTGTCCGCACTAAGCAACAATTCGATTTCAAGCTCAACCAGAAGTGGTGTATGCCTTGCGAATTGAAACAATGTGTTGACGAACTCATAATATCTATCCAGAAAAGAGAATCCAATAAAGTTCTGGTTTGCAAGTCGTCATTTTACCCGTTCCTTACAGAAATAGCTCTAAAATATTTGATACATTCTGCGTCCACGGTTTCACCTAGGAGAGTAGCAACTGCTGTAAATCTCGCAGTACCCAGTAACAGAAGTCATCTTATAGCAGAGTGCATCAAGCTTAGAGTTTTCATTTTGTCTCCGTCAGAAAAATATTTGTTTGCCTGCGTGATTGTTTGATTAATATTAATTATTACCTAAACTAAGTATTTGAATAAAAGATATTATTTACCTAGACTATTTGATTAATAAACAAGAAAATTATTGTTCACGTTTTTGATTTCAGATTTTATATTACTTGATTTTATTAGAAGAAATGATCATTAATTGGTATTTATTTAGTAATCTGAGATTGTATTGAGCTAAATTAGACCAAATACACTATATTTTTGACGTGATAACGTCTTATAAATCGATTAACACCGGCTGCACGCATGAAAAAGTGTCACGATTCGCCTGAGCCTGAGCGTGCAAGCGAGAGCGTGGAACAAGTGATAGAGAGGCACGATCAGCCCAAGTGTCGGAATTTACATCGCATCTAAAACAATGTATATAGTGAGAGCATAGCTTGTCTGTCTATAGTTAGTGAGAGCATAGCTTGTCTCTGCACCCACGTATTTTAAAAAATTATATTTTTACATCATCGCATCTAAAACAATGTATATAGTGAGAGCATAGCTTGTCTGTCTATAGTTAGTGAGAGCATAGCTTGTCTCTGCACCCACATATTTTAAAAAATTATATTTTTACATCATCGCATCTAAAACAATGTATTCAAGCGTTTGTTCGTTACGAAATATTTACCAATATATTTTACGAAAGACGGATCTATTTGATTTTTTAATTTATATATTGCTTACTCATATGTTGAAAAAACATGGTTATGTTGTGTTATTCGACATTGTGGCATTATTGTCATAAAATTAGCAACTTTGGTAGGTTTTTGATCGTTTATATATTGTATTTAATTGATATAAACATTATAGAAATCAGTAGATACAAATTAATTGAGTTTATTAAAAATGATAAATAATCGCCACTCGAACTTGCTTGGTGACTTAATCATATCGCTAAAACTTATATTAAAGACGGAACTTGGGTAATTTCCGCCACAACCCTTAAACACTGTTTTAATTCCATTTCTAATTACTTGGCTGTCATTTAATACATTCGATTTTAAAATTAAAAAATAATTATAATTGTCTGATATTTGTTTCTCTATTTACATTTTATTATACAAACAAATATATTTGTTTTTATTTACACATTTACACAGCCATTGTCCTGATGCTAGATCCAAATGCAAGTAGTACCTGCACATACTCTGGGTTTAATGATGTTAAAAATTCGATCATAATCTTTACATACATTAATTGTTAAATCTGTATTTTGTTACTGAAATAGGTTAACGGTCAAAAGTTAAGTTTTAAAAAATTATATAAATATAATTTTTCATGTCGACGCAAAGTATCAACGATTACTCAAGAACGAAGTCACAACGATCACGAGAAGAATTTTTACATTGATATTTGATATTGAATAACATAACTATAATCTTTGTTAATTTCTTTACATGTTAATAATTCGTAGAAGCATTGTCGGCCAAACCTTACAGTGTTACCAAGTGGCAAACCCTAGTGGTCATATATGTATGTGTTTACGAGTGTGAAGCATGATTTTACTACGCATATTTACGTGGGCCTGGTAATGAAGAGGTTAAAAATTAATTGTTGATATAGAAATAATTTATATGGTACTAAAATATCATTTATATGGTTCAGAATATGTGCTACGAATTTAAATCCTTTGTCGTAGAAACCCAAGAGCGCGTGAGGTTCTGAATGAGTGTGCTAACATTAGTACAGCATGCATCGCTGCACATTTTGCAATTCGCCTCAAATTTTCGAGAATTTCTCAGTGAGCAAACGGAAATATGAACAAGATTCTAGATACATAAAAATGTTATAACTTTAGAACCAAAGAGTATGTAAGTTGCCCACGTGCAGTACGTAGTACGTAAGGTAAGGCTGTGTGTAAAGTGTATTAAATACAATGTTTTTGTTTTTTTTTGTCAATAATACCCTTTTTCTCAATTATGATCTTTTTCATGATACCCTCTTTTCATACCATATCTCCTGTTCCATTGCCCGAGAAACAACCCCATAGAATCTTAGGTTGACAAATGCCACCGCACAATCTGGCAACATTATCGGGGCTACATCTTTCATAATTTAGACAGATTCGTCAGACCAAAGTACTTTCTAAAAATCTTCAATAATCTGCATCATCTCATGGTTTTATGCATGAGGGCCAACTTTAATAGTTTTTCAGGGTATCATACGTCAAAAGATAAAATAACGGAACTCCTTCCTCGTAGCCATTTTTCTCTCAGTGTTCGGTATATGGAAACTTTTGAGGAAGCAAGGGAAGTACACAACAATTTTTTTTTAAATTCATGTGAATTACATATCTAATACTACCACATGTGAAGCAGAAAAAATTATAATATATAAAATACGGTAGATTACGAGAATACAAAAAAAATGTTTAAGAATCGTGTTTATGATAGTTCTAACAATATAACTGAAAATGTCTACTCTGAGACTGCTCCCTCAGTTTTTACACTAAATGGAATTCATGAAGCAAAAGCACTTAAACGTCTAGGTTTTTGTCATAAAATTTCTATATATTGTTCATTTTCTACATGTTGAAACATAGTCGCTAGTTGAACAGAATATACAAAATGAACAGAGTAATAGAATCTCGCATATATACTTATACAACCGACCAAAAATATTCGAGAAGCATTGATAACATTCCAGATATCGCTGGGCAAGTTCATTAGTTGCCAACCTAAAATATATATAATTTTTTTTTAAATTCATTCAACTCAAATTTATGTAAAATAAAGATACAATTTGTTGGACTACTTGTATTTAAACTAAATATTCGTCAAATGATAACACAAAAAACGGGCATAAAATAATTTTTATTGAAACACTTCACTTTAACTATAATATGAAATTGGAGATACAATCGATAAATACTCTCGGAATGTAAAACCAGAATTTCTCCAACTATCGTCGATCGGTCTTGCCGACGCCCCGCTTGCCCGCAAACAGATGTTTGGGCATCTTGGTTCCGATGAATCTGTCCGCCTCTCCCTTGAGACCCATCTTGCCAACCTTCTTGGCAATCGCAACGTGAGCTAGACGCTTCACCTTCTTCTGCATCTGTTTCGATGAGAAAAAAAATGGTTTACGTAACTAGTTTATTTATAAGGTATATTAAATTTCAAAGCAGACCGACAAAAGTTTATATCTTACGAAAACGAAAAGCTCCTTAAAGTTTTATTTAAATTGGCATTATCAGACTAACGAGATATCTTTTATTATTCCGTGAAAATGTATTTTTTAGAATAGTTTGTGAATAAAATTTCTATGGGACTATTTGAATTGATGAAACAAAATGAGTGCGTTCCACTAGGCGATCGCAACGCTCAAAACGCTCACTGCATCGTTCCACTTGACGATCGCGGACGTTGCGGTTGTGATCAAAACGTCATTGATGTCATTGTTCACGACCACAATGACCCACATATCGAGGTGGGTCGTTGTGATCGTTTATCTGTCAATTTGACTTTGACACATTGATGCATGAAATTTACGTAAATAAATTTATATAATCGTTGACGATTAAACATAGTGACGGAAAGAATCACTTTATGCAGTTTTGAGATGTAGGTACATCTCAAAACTGTATAAACTATAGAAATAAAGGTGACACCAAAAGACGTAAGACGTACAATCATCAAACTTTTATAGAAATTAAATTACACTTTTATAATTACTGTAAGTCTGAATTATTATCTAACGTAATAAATATAATCTCTAATATAATAAAAAATACAATCTCTTGATTTTCGTCCAGTACCCGTCATTTACTTATAGTTACGAATAAGCATTGTTCCTATTTCGTTTCACTTGAACTGACAGTTACAACGCTGTCAAGCTAATGGAATAGGTACGATCGCGGTCGTGGGTGCGAGTGGCTAGTGGAACGTACTCAATGTAGTTTCTAGTCCGTTGTATCCTCCGTACACAGATGTAACATGCTAATTAATAAAACTCACAAGTCTGACAAAGTCATCGAAAAAACCATCTAAAATTTGAAAAGAACGAAAAACATTCATTTTGACAACACAGAATAAATGTTAATATTAATTAAAAGTTTTTTTAAGTAATTTAGGCAAGGGTTGTAATTAAAAAGAGAAAAAAATTATGGTGTGTGAGTGTATGTGTGTGTGTACATGTGCATGTGTTCACGTGTGTGTGTGTCTGTTAGGTTGAGTAACTGAAAATTCAAAATGTGGTATAATGCAATGCAGTTTTAAGGGGATTCACAGACAAAAAAAGAGGTGCCAAAAAAATTATTTTTTGCAAAATTTATAAGGTTGTGAGATAACATTCACAACAACTCGCTATGAGTAGAAAATAATTGCATTTTTTTCAATTCGGCTCCCTAAAATTAATCGAGTACAAATATAGTGACAATACAAGGTTACATTTTGATCAATGACCAAATTTTAAGGAGCGATTAAGAATCGGCAACTAAATCGTATAATGAAAAAAAATTTATAAAATAAATTTTTTTTATAACTTTTTTCAACCATTCCATAGAAACGAAAAAAACGGATATAGATGATAAATTAGTAATTCTAAATAAATTTTCCACCGCACCGACCAACATAAAAAATGCGGCATATGGTGTGTACAAAGGAAGCCCCCCCCCCTCTTACATATGTCTCATTCCCCGCAAAATAATGACCCCTTTATAGTCAGTATGAGATTTGGCTTAATGGTGTGTATGTGTCACTACACGATCTACAGTTTATCGATGCGATAGTGATTGGTGAAAAAGCAAACATAACAGTAATAATTTTTGGGTTTACACTACCCCCATCCAATTAAAGACAATTAGCGTCAAGTGAAATTCAGTGCAAATATGTGGGAAGGAAGACTGGATAATGTAAATATAATTTTAAAATCGTGAATGTAATGGATTACACTTCAACCAAGAATTGTTCTCAATTATTGCAAAAAAGTTTAATTCCAATATTTTAATTACGCCTTAATGAAATTACAGATTTCAATAAAAAATTAAGAACATAGTCATTATGTACAGGGTTACGTAGGAACTTATTTCATAAAGTACTTTTGAAACATAATTAATAAATAACAACAGCGAACTCCTACGTAATTCAAGTTTTAGTTACACGCCCACGGGCAGAATCTGTTAACATTTATGCATTTGACCATGAAAGGATGGACGCATAAGTGTTAACAGATTCTCGAAACCGACCTCGGGTGACATTCCATGTTTTTTAAAAATCAAACAGATGCTTCTAATTTTTTTTATTTCCAACCTATGGAAATGAAGACAAATGTTAATCTATGACTGTCAATTTTGGTCACTGATTGGGAAATATTTCGGTATACTGCAAATTACACATACTACCACCTTGTACCCCAAATATATTGTGAAATTTGAATTTAGCATCCTAATGTTGGTTAGAAACTAATATAGTGGAGATATACTCCAAATGATAGATGCCACTATCTTGAATCTCAAAAATATTCTCAAATTCGTAATTCAGTACCCTAAAATTTGTCGATAACAAATACAGTGAAGATATATTACAAATGACAGTTACCACCATCTTGAATATCAAAAACATAGTGAAATTCAAAAAAGCATCTTAAAATTAGTTAAACACGAATATAGTGGCAATATATATGCAAAAGACAGATGTCGCCATATTGAATCTCAAAAATATTGTTAAATTCGAATTCAGCACCCTAAAATTAGTTGAACATTAATAAAGCGATGATATATTGTAGCTGACAGATGACGCCATTGTAACTGACAGATGCCACCATCTTGAATCTCAAATTCTCTCATTAAAAAAATAATAATTGTGAAAAGGCCCGTGAAAATTGTCCAAATTGGAAAATTTTTATTATCAGATCTATCTTGACGACCTTTATATACTATTTAAGGTATATAAAGATTGAAACTCCTAAGAAAAACTCTCCTGAAACTCTTATTCTATATTACAAATATCCTCTATCTAGACAAATATACTAAGATTATGTCCTATTAAAATAGTTTGTTTTTTTAGATATCACTATTCTCAATTTCCACAATGCAGGATCCGTACCCTCATAGCGTATACGGACTTTTAGTTGGCGCATTTTATTATTGTTTTCTATTTCGTTTTACTGTTTTTCTATGTTTCACAAGTCAAAATCAAATAATCGAGGAAGCAAATAAATATTAGGACGAGTAACTAAAGAAACATTCCAGTACATCCATAAATTTGATTATATACTCACCACAACATCCTTTACGCCTTGCGTATCTCTGCCTGGTCGGCTGGCGCTGCGGCCACGGCTCAGCGATCGTTCCACCATCGTACCGTCTGACAAACGAACGCGCTTCGCAGCCGGCGCAGACGTGGAGCGAGCGCGACGTGGTGCCGTCTTCGTGAAATTGGCCTTCTCTGTCTCCGACATGTCCACCCCTGAATAAAGAGACGCAAAAACATATATGAAATAACACTTGTTAAAACATTATTAAACAATCGTCAAATGTGAGCCCTTCGAGCAATCCCACAATCTTTGGAGTGGTAACGTGATGTGCACAACATGCGCCCAAATATTCTTTTGAAGTATCGTTTAAAAAATTATCAACATGCGTACACAAAATACGTGAGCATTGTAAAAAATATTGGAAAATAATTGCAGACAGTAAGACTTGTGGCTAAATATGGACAGTTGTTGTACGAAATTTTCTAAACCAAGTATTTTAACTTCCTACTTTCACTAGTTAGTGTTCAAAAATTATAAAACTATAATATCATCGATTATAGACACCCTCATCGATTATAGACACCCTCATCGATTATAGACAAAACGTATAATATTAATGGAACTACTTAGTTCAAATACTTATACTCCGTTACATTTGAAAATAGAATGTTTGTAAACAAAATGACACTTCAGGAATTGTAAACCTTTTTCTTGTTGTATTGACATTAGTAATATGAATTTACTTTGTGATTGTTTTTTTCTCGTATACACAAAAAAATAATGTTTATTTTATTGAAAATTGTTATTATATACACATTTACATTTGATAATAAGGTCAAAGTACATATAAATAATCTTTATTAACTTATTTGTTACCATATTGCACTGGTAGCATCTTGCATAATCCCTACAGCAGAGACCAAGTTCTGCACAGAAGGTTCTGTTTTTCAACATTTGTTTAGTGGCAATTGACACCCTAAATTGTATTAATACCAAGAGAGAAGCCCTCAGAAGGTCCAATATAATACAGCATGAAGAGAGGAAAATATACACTCACCGAGATTTTCCATCTCTCCACGTAGCTTGGCAACAGAGCGGTCTCGTCCGCGAGCGCGAGTGTTGCGTGGCATCACAGGCTTCGTGGACTGTTTCACTATACGGCTCTCGTCTCGGAGTACCGCCTTCTTGTTCCTATCGTGAAAAGTCAGAATAATCTTTAATCACCTTTTCGATACAGTTTTCATAAAATGAAACCATGAAAATACAATCAATAAATTGGCTTTTTCAATGAGATCTTTACAGGAGCTTTTCCACAGGGATAGTCTTTTTCCAAGTTTCACTGGATGTTCGTCTCCGGTTTAATTAAATGCATTTATGTACCTGCAAAATTTTATTGAAAAATGATGCAACGAAATTATAAGAATACCTAATTGCTAAGGAACCTCATATAAAATTAGTTCATCACCATCATCATAAGAAGGAGACGTCGACTGCTGAATATGGATCCCCCCATAATTCCCTAAAAAACTAATCCCATACCACTTGCATTCGATGGCTCCCTTCCAATTTACCAGGTCATCTGTCCACTTAGCGGGGTAGCGTCGCATCTTCCGGCATGTGATTGCTATTCAAAAACCTTTCTTCCCCAGCAGTCGTCGGTTCTATGCGCAATATGGCCTGCGCATTACCACTTCAGTTTATCAACTGTACGAGCTACGCGGTAACCTCGGTTTTTCTATGGACTTCTTCCGGATACAGGATATATTTTATAGAGAAACTCGAGGATATCTTGTAGCATAATATACCACTAGCTGACTTAGAATCTATTTAGGAGATCACTAGCAAGGAACCACGTCTCATTTTCATGTGTAATTATCATTGGCAACATACACTGGTTAAAGGTTTTTGTCTTTAAACATTTTAGTATTTTAAGGAGCAGATATGATGAAGTTCCCAGAATACTGCCAGCCACGTCGGATTCGCCAATTAACCTCTTTCCCAAAGTTAAATTTACCTAATTGGAGAGTTGGCCCAATGTATACCTGTGAAAGTAGCGTTCCCAACATACACCAGTATAGGTGCTATATGGACATCAGCCGTGATCTTTATTTTGTTTGTGTTCATTTTAAGACCTACCTGTTGGGAAACTCTGGTCACAATTAAATTATCTAAGATATTTTATATGCATATAACCTGTTTGATCAGCTTGTTGCTTTGTTAGATACAAAGTTCTTTCCACATCAGGATCATGCTATCCCATTCAAACATTACTAAGATAGGTGAGATAGCAATATGAATTACAAATCACTAAAGATACAACTAAATATGAAAACTAGTATCTTGCTGCTTGTAAAAACTAAAAACTAAAGTACCATTGATGAATAAAGCACCATGAAACTCATTACGTGTGTCTTTTACGATTTTTGGAGTTATACTTCTTTAGGCGCGTTACGAAAAAATGATGAGAGTGAAATTTTAAGATTCGTCACACAAAAGTTACAGTATGAAGTTGCAGTGGTTGCAGTCTCGAAACAAAAGCTATTGGCACCATCGTCGCCTCTGTTCACTGTTTTCATATTCATAGTATTTATTTTCCACATGTTTGTAGTGTCTACACTCGCACACGTGTTTTAGTTTCATATAAGTGCGATTTATATATGTGCTGATAAATTATATTCAGTAGTGATTTAAATTCAATATTTTGATTAATATATTTCCTATTCGTAAATATTAGTGAAAAAATTGTGTTTATAGACTTTTTCAAGTGCTCCAATATAAGTGAGGTTATCTATCCGTATGTATTATTTAATGATGCCAAAGAAGTATAACTTCTCACACGCGTACATAAGTACACGCACCCTTTTTTTTTGTAATGATATGTGTATTTTTTAATTCCATAGTGACACATGCTGTGGTAAGTTGCAGAGTTCTAAAAATATGACAGAAACGCTAAAGAGTGTTGTCTATAGCCATTAAATCCATTATGGCGCTCGCGAAATCATTTGCTGTTTAGCGCGCAATAGGGGAGGTCGCTCGCACGCATCGCTAATTTTTTATCTTTCTACGTGTTACGTGAAGTTCAAATTATAATATTATTGATAATTACGATATAAAAATGATTCAGGAAAAGAACATTTTTAACCCATAATGTCGGAATACGAAAATAATTAGAGTGAAAGTGATAGTTTTTCAAAGTTGTGAAGAAAGTGATAGTGGGAGTGACATTGTGGTGCGCTCACAATTTGGCGTAATGCAAATTTTGAGTGACAGTGATAATAGTGAGGATAACAATTATTTTGCTGATACGGAGGATGTACCGGACTGCGAAAATACAATATGACCTTGATTTCAGTTTTTGTTATAATTTTTGTTCACACTATATATTTGCATAATTTTCTTTGTATTTTATTATCCTTGTACAAGTTTTTATTAAGAAAACACCGAAAAAATTATTAAAATTGGATAATTTTTGGAAGAGATTCAGTTTTCTTTGAGACAAGGGTAAATGACATCAAGAACAAAAGATTTGTTTGGTATTTTTAAGTATATATCAGTAAAAAACCGTGGCCCTAAAACGGTTAAGGGCAACCACAGGTTACAGGAAATTATATATAATAAAAACTAAAACTGTAAACTTAAGCAGGTCCCCTGGACTAACTAAAGTGTTTTCATTTTCGAAGAAAGGAAAAAAATTTATTATTTCGATTCAAAAGCTCAAACTGTCCATCGAATTTAGTAATTGCGGTGTTTAATAAGTATTAGTAAAAATTTACTTTAAAATGTGTTTCTACGGTTGTTGTCGGTTCATCGTCCTCCTGATAACTAAAAAAACCTTTTACGAGTGCGAGCGCGGCCAGGTGTGGAAAATTGTGCTGTTGCATCGATTTCTTCCGCTACATTTTTCACGACATTAAAGAAGTCCCCAAAAACGGACTCATTACAGAATTCAGACAAACTTATTTTTGAATGATTATTCAGTCACTTTTGACAATACGACGTTTGACTTTTTAGGAGTTTTGCTAACTATATTTACTTTGCTTAAAATAAGCAGAGACCAGATAAATTTAAATGACTTATTTTTTGACAAAATGAATTTGCCAAATTCCATCTATGTTCCTATCGAAATATATGGTAAATAAGGCGTCATACACTTTTCCTAGATTAAAACATAGAGCTTTTATATTAACTTTTGACCCTCTGAGTTTCAGGTCATTCGGTCTTACCTGATCTGCCTGGCCAGTTCTCGTATTTCACGCATGGTCTCGTCCAGCTCTATCTTTGGTACAGCGTACATACCCGCCGCCTCCCTCAACTCCTCGTCCTTCTCCAGCTCTGCCAGTTTCTGTAATGTAACGCCACTCAATAAATTAGTATACAGATGAAGCAACGGTAAACCAAAAAGGGGTCACAGCCATATCATCACTAAACAGATGGAAAAATTTGATCCTAGTAAAAATTGCTTATTTTCGAGATTTCGACATTTTTCAATTCGTGAAAATTTCTACTCTAGGTCGATGTTTTGGTGTCATGGTAACAAATTAAATCCCAATTGGATAGATTAATTTTTTTTATTGTTAAATGTAGCTGGCCATTGAAACTAATTAAAACATTTGACGATAACCATTACAGCCGTCTCTTTTAACAATAATAGTAATTAACTCTGTGTTTTGTAACAGGCTATTTGACAACATCGAAAATATACCACAATTCGGGGTTGTCCTATTAGATTATATTAATAAGCGTAACGTAAATAAGCATATTGGTTTTAAGTTTCGGAAGAATAAGTTTATATTTTATAAAAAAAAACGTAAAAAAATCACAATATTTTTTTGAAATTCAATCAGCGTCGCAAACACCCAAGTCAGATGACATCACAAGCAAGTCTTCAAATCTTTAATTTATGGTTCTTTTTTCTTTTTTTTAAATTTATAACTGTCACCTTTTGCATTTAGTATAAATTTTTTATAATATGAATTCATTACGTATGTTTATTTGTACCAAAATGTAATGTTCTTATTCTTTTGGTTTGTAGGTATTGATATCGATAATAATATTTAAAACACAAATATTACTTATATCGAAATGATCTTCACACATAAAAATATTTGAGTGAACTATAATGCTGTTTGGATCTCTTCCGGCTAATTGCAGCAACTTTTTTCGTCTTTTAGGATTCGTTGGCACTGAAACGAACACTTTGTGTGGACTTTTTATTGACGTATTTGTACACCATTTTAACATGGAAATAAATAATCCCTTTCAGCAAACAGGACTGTTTGTTTCTATTGTGTGTGACGTCACATTAGCCGCCATTACAAAAATTGCGTTTTTAGCGCAACTTTGAAAATTCAAACTTTAAAAATGATTTATGTAAAAAATACAGCGTATATCCTGGAAATATAAATATAGTGTGCTTACAATGCAAAATAGAACAATTAAAAAAATCAAGTTAAATGCCTATTCTGCTTTACTGTCTTTGTTTTGAATTGTTTTTACATAGAAACCGTCTTAATAAAAGACGTCGTTGTGTTTTTTTTGTGAAGTCGAAAATTTAAAAAATGACACCAAACCTGGTATCACGGTTCACGCAATGTGTTAGCTACCAAACTTTTATGTGGCGATAGTGATCTTTAAGCTTTACATATATGTAAATTTTAAGACGTATTACTTAGTAAATTTCAAGAAACTTGATTCCAAAAGCTTTCTTAGCAGTTATTTTATAAAAAACTTCTATAATATAATAAAATAAAGTATAAATTGGAATTTCCAAAAAATACCTTGTATAGCCATTTGGAAAGAAAGAAAAAAGCTGTCAAGCACAAGTAGAATTCGTACAACAAGGGTTCTATACATATTATAATTAATTTATTATAAATACTACGACCCCTTAAATGTTTATAAGGGCCTAAATATGTAAGGAACCTTCATAGTGCGAGTTCTATTTGTGCTTGACAGGTTTTTTTTGGTATTTTTTGGAAATTTCAATTTATACTGTATTTTATTATATTATAGAGAAAGTTTTTCATATAATAACTGTTATCAAAACTTTTGGAATGAGTTTTCTTGAAATTCACAAAGTAATATATGTACGTCTTAAAATTTAATATACATATGTAAAGCTTAAAGATACACTATCGTCACACAAACGTTTGATCGCTTTATTTAGGAATGCGTCGCGTGAACCATGATAAGAGGTTTAGTGTAATTTTTTCATTTTCAACTTCACAAAACCAAAGTCGTAGCCACATTGACGTCTTTTATTAACCATTAGAGTGCCGACGAGCGCCATCGTGCTCGTGCGCGCACTAACTAAATTTGCCATGAGCGCGATGGCGCTCGCGAAATCAGTTGCTGTTTAGCGCGCGGTAGGGGAGGTCGCTCGCACGCATTGCTAATTTTTTATCTTTCTACGTGTTACATAAAGTACAAATTGTAATATTATTAGTAATTACAATATAAAAAGGATTCAGGAAAAGAAAATTTTCAATGCATAATGTCGGGAAACGAAAATAATTCGAGTGAAAATTATCATTTTTCAAGTTGTGAAGAAAGTGATAGTGGGAGTGACATTGTGGTGCGCTCACAATTTGGCGTAATGCAAATTTTGAGTGGTGTTGATAATAGTGACGATAACAATTATTTTGTTGATACGGAGGATGTACCCGACTGCGAAAATACGATGTGATCTTCATTTCAGTTTTTCTTATAATTTTTCTTCACAATATATATTTCCATAATTTTTTCTTTGTATTTTATTATCCTTGTACAAGTTTTTATTAACAAAACCCAAAAAAATTATTAAAATTGGATAATTTTTGGAAGAGATACGGTTTTTTTTTCGAGACAAGGGTAAATGACGTCAAAAACAAAATATCTCTGGCATTTTTAAGTATATATGAGTAAAAAACCACAGCACTAAAACGGATAAGAGAGTTTCTATATAAAACAAAATTAAAAAACCAGGACAGTAATGTCGAAATACAAACACATAGTAATTACTTTAGAAAGGGTGCCGTCTGTGCTCTGAGAATGTTTTGTTTTTTGCGTAATCAGCTATTGTGTGATGACAGTACACTCCTTTCATATGTAAATAAACGTAAGTTTTAAGGTGTAGATTTTTGGCAATATATATATTAATAATTTTGAGTTTTGTATCCGAGATGGTTGTGCATTGGACTGGTAGACTCGTGCTCTCAGCTTCGAAACCTACATTTAGTGACTTTTTAAGGTTCCGTCCTCCAAAATGAAAAAAAAGAGTCCTTATATATGATCTCATGGTTGTCCATCTGTCTGTCTTTCAAAGCCCTCTTTCTCAGAAATGGCTCGAGATAATAAGTTTAGATTATCTCGAGCCATTCTCTATCGATTTTTTTTTAGATTTTAAAGCTGTATACTGAGGCCTATAGTCTTACATTTGTGTAAAAATTTTAAGTCTTTATGGTTCACGCAACAAAAAGATATGGCCCATTAAAGCATATTTTTTTATTCACACAATAGTCTTAACCATGAATCGTCAAAACCTATACGGTACTTCCGGTCGGCGTACAACTTTGAAATTCGGTGTAACAGAATACGTAAATATCCGTAAGAGCATTCCTACAAAAGCAATTCCTACAAAGCTACAAAAGCAATACAAAGAGCTCTAATATTAATGTAAATATACGAAGCTTTTAAACCTATTAAAACTCATATGAGACTCCAAAGACCTGAAAGATTCGAAACACAAAATATAAATTTATTTTTATCTTAGTATTAAAATTATCAATATAAAAAAATTAATATTGAATACCTCAAATATCTCAGGATCAATGTAGTCGGCCACATTGTGACCCTCCCAGAACTCTGGAATAACGTCGTAGCGTTCCTCCTCGGTAATCTCCGTATAGTTCTTCTGCAAGTCTGTGACAAAAAATTAACTCTTTAGCTATGAATGAAATAAACTTCTTTATCTTTTAAAGTTTTGTACCGCAATGGATCTGATTGCGGTTTAGTTCTTGATGTGCACTCCGAGACCAGGCATTATGTTCCCAGTTCTACACAGTGGATGTTACCATAGCTTGTGAGTGATGAAGGAATAATGTGTCCAACATTACTTTCAGTTGCTTCCAATAAGGGCTGGTTTGTCACTTACCAGATAATCCAGATAAGATTTGTATAGATCGTAAAAAGGTTTAACATGTTTATTAGAGGAACAAATTCTGTACGAGCTGATTAAAGGAAATATGTGATGAAAACAACTGATTGGAGACAAAACACTTAATCGCATAAAAAGCTTTGAGCTTTTTATGAAATCATATTAATAAAAATTTAAGTAAGAAAACAAAAACAAAGTTAATAATTGCGAATGTACCATACCACAAGAACTTTGGCTATATATGCATAGTTTTGTTCTTGCGAAATGGATATAATTATAAAACATGACATTCAGCCAATAAATATTGAAATATGAAAACGTACGACTGACAGAGGAAAGAATTTATTTAAGGTCATGTTATAAAAAGATAAGATCTAGATTCCGCCAGCGACAAGCTCAAGTATTACTAGACAAAATGTATACCTGGTTGCATAAATGGCGCATCCGTGCCAGCGCACAAAAATCAACCCACATCACGTTTACATTGAGAAGAAATAATTGTGCCGAAGTGAAACTAGGAACAGACACTTTACCACACACTAATTGTGTTAAATATCTGGGGTTCCACCTACATAGAAGGCTTTCCTGGAAAACGCACATCAAGCTGAAACGTGACCAATTAAATATTAGGTACAAAATCCTACACAGTCTGTTGAGTCGTAACTCTGTGCTATTGGTGGTCGATAAACTACTATTATACAGCTCACTCCTCAAGCCTATACATGGACATATGGCATTCAGCTGTGGGGCATGTCCAGTAATAGCAACGTAACGTGTCTCCAAAGAGCTCAAAACGCAATTCTAAGAAACATAGCCAGTGCACCTTGTTCTAAGCAAGAATGACAACTACAAGATAGCTTGTAGTTGGTGTCCTCGGCATTCTAAACAATAACACTAATTAAGGGATAACTCATAGTTGACAGTCAATGTGTTAATGTTTTCTTATATTTCTTTTCTTTCCAGAGGCATTCTCCATTTTGTGCTATGAAATATAGCAGGTGTATGTTTATTAACCCACAGACAGACATAGAGAGATGTCATGAAAAAATATAATTTTAGAGGGACGTCTAACTTTTTTTGGCGAACCCCATTGAGTGCAACACTTTTACAATATTCCAAATAAGTTTTTTCCAATGACACACCGAGACAGATCAGTCTTCCTGCGTATGCATATGGAACCACTCAAAATAAAATTGTATGCAGAAGTAACATGTATATTTAGTTGCCTTTCCACGGCCTACGATTTCACCGACTATACCGTACAGATTTATACAGACAACCACGTATCACAGGTGAATCTACGCTACATTCAACGGCACCAATCCACGGCGCATAGTGGCGTACTGCCTGTCCGCACGGTTTGATTTCAGCTACCGTTCCGAAAGGCCATATGAAAAAAATGTCACTGTTTCTGCAGCTGATTGTGTGTAATTTAATTGGTTCAAAAAATAAGCCATTAAATTACAATAAAAAAAAATAAAAAGACAAGAAGCATTTCCTTTCATTTTATTTTTTTTCAGTCAGAACAAGGTCAAGCATGTAGAAAAGCTAGGATTATGGCAGGCAAGAAAAGTTTCTACGCATGTAGAAAACTCTTAATTTCAAATCTCCTAAGCACAGCATCGAAGTTAACCATCTACTGGACTATCACAGACCAGCTCTGACTTACTCATGAGAGACCTGGTGCTTTAACACAGACAGATAAACAAAGGTTTGCCAGTTTTTAAAAGAAAATATGCAGAAAAATCTTTGACCCAGTAACAGAAACAGATAACACAAATGAGTCACAAACTGGAAGTACCAACGGACCAAAGTGTTAGGTTCTATAAGTCACAGCGTCTAAGATGGGCAGGTCTGGAAAGAATGTCGGACAAAAGGACTGCAAAAACTATAACTAGATGGATACCGCAACAAAAGAGTCCAAGGGGCAGGTGCAGGAAATGATGCATCGATTGTGTGGAGAAAGATCTTAGAATGATGGAAAAACTCACCAACTGGAGAATAGAGGCAAATAATTGAGTTAGGTGGAGTCTAACTCTGGAAGAGACCAAAGCCTGTAAAGGGGTGTAATATCTCTGGAAAAAGATGTCGGTGGAAGAAGCCATACAAACTTTTTTGGTTACCAAGTACATATGGGATCCCTTTTTTCAAAATTTGATCAATTTCCACTATAAAAATATTTTTTCTTCTTTTGTCTTTCTAAATACTTTTTATCTCTCTTAGTATACACTGACCTATCCTGTAATCATCACCCTCCTCCAACTCGATCTCACGTTCCAACTTCCTCTTTCGCTCGGCCTTGGCACCTGCAGCAGCCTTCCTCGCCAACACCGATTCAGGAATACAGGGCGGTCTGGTCTTGGAGTCGCGGGCGGTCGGAACTGCTACATGCAGACGATTTAGGATGCCGTCCACCTGCAAAGATGGGCAAAAATGGTTATTAAAGCTATATTTTCCCTTACGACGTATTTCCTCTTAATTGTAATATTCAACGTAAAATATTTTCCGAGAATGTAAAAAACTGAAACGATTCTTAGACTAGAAATTCTTAGACCTTCAAACTTTTCAAAAAGGTAGATCACAATGAAAAAATAAACTAACTAAATTTGCCACGAGCACGATGGCGCTCGCAAAATCAGTTGCTGCTTAATGCGCGGTAGGGGAGGTTGCTCGCACGCATTGCTAATTTTTTATCTTTCTACGTGTTACACAAAGTTCAAATTATAATATTATTAGTAATTACAATATAAAAAGGATCCAGGAAAAGAACATTTTTAACCCATAATGTCGGAATACGAAAATAATTTGAGTGAAAATGATCGTTTTTTAAGTTGCGAAGAAAGTGATAGTGGGTGTGACATTGTGGTGTGCTCACAATTTGGCGTAATGCAAATTTTGAGTGACAGTGATAATAGTGACGATAACAATTATTTTGCTGATACGGAGGATGCACCGGACTGCGAAAATACGAAGTGACCTTGATTTCAGTTTTTGTTATAATTTTTGTTCACAATATATATTTCCATAATTTTCTTTGTATTTTATTATCCTTGTACAAGTTTTTATTAAAAAAACACCGAAAAAAATTGGATAATTTTTGGAAGAGATACAGTTTTTTTTTGAGACAAGGGTAAATGACATCAAAAACAAAAGATTTCTTTGGCATTTTTAAGTATATATGAGTAAAAACCATGGCACTAAAATGGTTAAGCAATAATAGAGAAAGAAAATGAAGTAATTTAAATCTAGAATTCAATTTCAATATTTTCCGTTGTATAAACATTTTAATTTCTGGGAGCTATGAATATGGGTGTCTATGGTATAGCATGGCAGTGAGTCCATCATAAACTTGTCAAGGTTTCAGATTGATGATAAGATTATTTTTTCAAGATGGTGATAAACGTTCTGTCAATAGTTACAAATAGCACTGCACAAAGAAACATTTCTCGTCTGCGCCATTTTATTTATTTACACTCGAATTAACGTTCAGGTAACACTATCTATCTAAAAATTTAAAATTTATTATTTCTAAAGTTTCTTAAAAGTTTCAAAAGAGAAGATGGAACCCTTACAAAATCACTCACGTTTCCATCCATCTGTTTGTCTGGCATAGCCGTTTTCTCAGAATCCGTTTGGCGTAGAATCTTGAAATTTGGCATAGTAATGAAGCGTATTAAACCGCATATATATGCAATATTTTTGCATATATATATCAGTAATTAATACTAAAAATATTTGAGTGGAAATTTTAGGTGGGGCAAATAAGGTACTCGGTTTTTTTTCACTTCATACTTCCTATGTGACTTCAATTGAAAGAGTCACTAATTAGGACTCCAAAGTTATTTTTTAGAATTTTATGCAATATAGTTCAAGAATCTTGCTAAAAATGTCCACAAAAATATGTCTAATTCTGCTCCATCTCCAAAACTGCTAAGTCAAAATTATGAAAAAGTAATATTACCAGAAGGTTACCTAAAATTTACTGGAACATTTAGTTATGATCCTAAATATCATAGTTTTTGAAATTCCTGATAATTTACGCCTATAAAAGATATACATAGCAAAATATTTATATCAAGAAATATTGTGTAATATTTGTAAATAATCGAATGGAATTGATAAAATATGAAAAATTAATAGACAATGCTAATTCTAGATAAGTGTTATAATCTTTTCTTAAAACTCTATATTGTGAACTTATAGATAAATAAAGAAATAAAGACATTAAATATGTTACCTGATATATAATATATTACATGATATGTCAATATATTACATAATATATTGTCCAAAGGCGTAAAATTATTGGTAATTTTGAAGAAATTATGAGATATAAGATCATTGCCACTTCTTCATTACTCAACTGTCTGAGACCCTTATGTAAACTTCTAGAAACACTGTTTTTTTCGTAATTTTGACTTTAGCACTATTGGACATAGAAGTGGGAACATGTTTTTTGTGGATATTTTCAAAAATATCTCTTGAAAAATTTTATATAAAATTTTGAAAAATAGTTTAAGAATCATTTTAACTCACTCTCTGAACTGATACCCCACGTATCGTGTATGAAAACCAAATTGAAATGCTTTATGGCTATCTCAAATTTTAAGTTTCTGTATCAAACTGTTCCTCAGAAAAACGGCTGTGACAGATAAGAAAATCTTTTTTTTCTTTTCCTCGACAACAATAGTTCCCTTTACATGAATCATTCTGACCATACCTTTTTAGTCCTCATCTTCTCGGTGACCCTGTGCCCGAGAAGTCGCTCACAGGCCTCTATCTTAACCTCCTGAACGCCCTCTCCTGTCATTGTAGACATCCTCATTAATGGTACTTCAGAGAGACCACTCGATGTGTCCACGCTGAAATTATTTATATGGAAACAAAATCAAAATACATGACAGTGAAATCAAAATACAGCCCTGCTGCACATACTTACAGTGTATATCTCCTTCGACAGGGTCCACCACCCCCATATCTCTACAATAATTAAAAGAATAATAAAATTTTACTGTGTCTTACAAATACATACAATCACTCTTGAATTTTGTAAAAAGGTTACGTGCCATGAACCTGTAACCTTTAATTAAAGTTACATTAACTGTTAGAGTACTGACGAGCGCCAGCGCGCTCATGCGCGTACTAACTAAATTTGCCAAGAGCGCGATGGCGCTCTCGAAATCAGTTGCTGTTTAGCGCACGGTACGGGAGGTCGCTCGCAAGCATCGCTAATTTTTTATCTTTCTCGGCTATTACAATATAAAAAGGATCCAGGAAAAGAAAATGTTTAACCCATAATGTCGGAATATGAAAATAATTCGAGTGAAAATGATCATTTTTCAAGTTGTGAAGAAAGTGATAGTGGGAGTGACATTGTGGTGCGCTCACAATTTGGCGTAATGCAAATTTTGAGTGATGGTGATAATAGTGACGATAACAATTATTTTGCTGATACGGAGGATGTACCGGACTGCGAAAATACGATGTGATCTTCATTTCAGTTTTTCTTATAATTTTTCTTCACAATATTTATTTCCATAATGTTCTTTGTATTTTATTATCCTTGTACATGTTTTTATTAAGAAAACACCGAAAAAAATTATTAAAATTGGATAATTTTTGAAGAGATTCAGTTTTTTTTCGAGACAAGGGTAAATGACATCAAAAACAAAAGATTTCTTTGGCATTTTTAAGTATATATGAGTAAAAAACCGTGGCACTAAAAGGGTTAAATAATAAATAAAAAGCTACATATATCATTTACACGAGTAAATTTTTTTTTAAATGTACAATGTAGTAACTAAAATTTAGTAGAGCTTTTTGTATTTAGATTTAGTAGAAAATAATCTTTATTAAATTATTTTTAGAAATGTTGCGACCCCAAACATAACTTCATAATTACAGAAAATGCTTGCATTGTTTTGAGAACCATAATGACGAAGCGTAACTAATACAGCGACACACACCATAAGCAGATGATCGAATCAATCCGCAAGATCGATCTCATCGTCCATTATTCATTATTGAATCATTAATAACTAAATTTAAAATTATTAATTATTTCAATAAAAAAAATTTATTTCCATTCAACACTAAAATCCTTCAAAATGGTCGAGAATAGAAACAGTTCTGCAACTTTCGATATACAACTATACCACTATAGCAAGCCTTTCAATGATATACATCAAAATAGCAACAGATGGCGTTAACTTTCAAATAACCTTTTTAATAAAACATAGTACAAACAATATAAGATAGATGGTGTTAG
This sequence comes from Druceiella hillmani, assembly GCA_039881145.1. Lineage (NCBI taxonomy): Eukaryota > Metazoa > Arthropoda > Insecta > Lepidoptera > Hepialidae > Druceiella > Druceiella hillmani. Next base: position 5,160,633 of record JAYKKI010000064.1, read on the forward strand.
CTTCTTACAACTCAGTTTCGTTTCTTAAATAAAAGATAATAAGCATCTAAAACCTTAGAAGACCAAGACACTCACTTAACAACATTCTCTTTCTTGCACCTTTGCTCCAACTCCTCAAGCGCCTCCCGCTTATTGGGCAGCAGGTCCTCCGGTCTCACTACATCCATCTTGTTCAGTACCACGATCAGCGGCTTATTGCTAAACAGCGGTTTTATGCTATCGAACAGCGATATCTGGAGAGGAAAAACGATTTAGAAGATACGATGTAGCATGCCTCCAACATGTAATTTATTCAATAAACGAACTGGTTATAGGCAATATAATGGAAATCAGAATGACAGACTGTTTAAGTGGCATTAAACAGCCAGTGAGTCTAAAGTCTAAAATGAGTGTTTGAAATAGTGAGCCGTTTTCCAAAAAAACCTGTCAAGTACAAGTATAACTCGCACTACGAGGGTTCCATACACATTTATACCCAAACATTTAGGACAAATAATTACAAATATAAATTTTTCACAACAATATTATAGTTTGTATATTATAGTACTTGTAGTTTGATTTTATCAAATCTATTTTTTTTCAGGATTTTTGATGAGTTTCAGGAGTTTTTCATGTGCTTCGGAAATAAAGAAATATAGTTTTAAATATGTGATTCAAAATTATGAAGAAAAAAATGTATTCTTCACAACAATATGATGTAACAGGTGTGCAAGTAGAAACTTGGATCTTTCGGTAAAATTCGACTTTAGTGAAAGATACTGGTTACATACATTAATAAACCAAATATTCGCCATTACTGTCTATAGTCTTTTGCCATTTATCGAGTAAATGATGAATGCTTTCACGATAGAAACTTGGTAGTTTCGAAGCAAAATATCCTTAATCTATGTTCTAATCTCCAAATACCATACAATTTGTTACCATTCCCGCCTAACTTTTACATACCTGCTCTTCAAGAGTGTGACCGCACTGTTCAGACGGATCAATAAAATAGAGGACAGCTGCCCGAAGATGAGCCAACGCCGTCACGGCCTGCATCTCAATCACATTGCGTTCTTCAAGTGGGTGATCCAAGATTCCAGGTGTGTCTATTACCTACCAATTTTATGAATATTATTTTAATATTTTTTCCCACTTAGGAAATTCATTTTCCCTAAAACACTTTTCTTCCCCTCCGTGCTTTGCATGCGGAAAATATTGAAGTGTATGTTTAGTAAATGGGACATTAAAAATAAAATATGGTCGCCCTAAACACAAACATTTTAACCACAATTTTTAGTTACTAAGGAAAAATTAATATCCAATGTTTTTAATAACTGTAGAAATTAAACAGTCTAATATTTACAACACAATTTAATTAAAAATTATAATGTAAATATGGATAAAAAAAACTTAAATTGAAACAATGTAGTACGCCAAAATTAGTTTGATGTGGCCAACTCCATCGAGTTGGCTACATTTGATTTAAAAGACTGGTGAAAATAGGTCCACTTTTTACACCAGAGCAGCCAGAATCGAATTTTATACCACAAAATACTAATTTTTTGATCATGTTAATAATATTTATGGTATAACTGAAACCCATAGAGCACTGAAAATATTTGCAAATATAATTTCTTCAAAAAGTGACATTTCATACAATAAATGCTTTGCAAATGACTTTAAAGCATTTCCTTGATACCTCAGAGTTGCCATATGACAATAAAATTTCCCTTAATTTTTAATCAATAAAAAATATTATCTTCTGTGTAATAGCCATTACATGAAATACAACTATCTTGATATCAAATGTTATTTATCTAAAATCTGGGTTACCAGAGTAAAAAATATTGAGAACTGTCATTTAATTATCTGTAAGCCAATGGTATGTTAAAAATTTTATTCCTCACTTGATATGGTCTCATTTAATCATCACCAATGGGTCAAAATATAGTTTGAAATATATTTCTATGCTTCTAATATCTGCATTTTTATTCACATTGATTTTTGCAAGTGGACCTTTTTAACTATGGCCGTTCACAAGCTCTTTTGCGTTGGAGATGGCTAATTTTGATTTGTTGTAATACTTTAAAATTGTTATTTCTAAGATAAAATGGCAGAGGGCCGAGGAATAGAGGGAATAGCTCAAATGGAACCGGCCAATTTAGATACAACAAATTGACGGATATGGCGTAGTTTGAACAAATCTTCCAACTAACGGCAACTTTTACTTGGTGTTTAGAGTGTGCATATTCAAATTTATTTCACGGTAGAAAAGTCACTATTCAAAAACAATTAGATTCGCTATGACCATGTATGTCGTAAAACAGCACATATATGATGGATATATAGATGATGGATAAACTAAGACAATAATGATAAACTAGCGCTTAAAATTATGCTGTACACTTTCATATTTGAGGTGTGCACATCAAAGGAAGCGGAAGGCAGCCTTGCTTTCTCCTTGCTCCTTCATTGCAAGTAATCAAATCAATATTGCTCCATAAACGACTCACCTGCCATCTCAGGTATTTGTAATCGGTGTGTCCGACGTAGAGGCTCTTCGTTGTAAATGCATATGGCTGTACTTCTACATCGGCACGTGTTATCTGTCGAAACATTAAATATACATTATTCAAACGCACAAAATTAAAATAAACATTACCACAGTTGGCATTCACCGCATTAGGTGCAACTTTCATTCTTCGTACCTGAGTCATTACGTATTTGCTATACCACCTTATAGAACTGAATTACATCGGAACTCTTCAGTTTCCCGAGGTATTCAACTGTTCAGTCACCTGATCTCGGTCGAGCCAATGTTGATTTCTTTATGACGAGTGAAAGTAAATTTAATGTTGTTTTCTTTTGTAATTATTGTGTACTTTTGTTTAAACTTTGTTAAACCTTTACTTTTTTAACATTATGAATAAAATTTTTTAACATTAATAATAAATAAATTAGTACAGATATTTCCCGATGTGCGTCGTAGCGTTTTTTGCAAATACTGGAAAAGCAATTAATTTATTATTATTATTAGAATTATCATAAATCTTTAATAATAGCAATACAAGTCTTTTATAGCTTATTTCTTTTTTCATCGATACATTGTGAAAATCAGTTTTTACTTTAGCAAGAATTTAATCACTACAAAATTTAGTTTAATGTAACAATTAATATAAAACTTAATGGTAGTTTAATGTCACAGTTAAAATAAAATTAGTTCTGCAATAATTTAACTTTTTTGTTATATGTTTTGTGACAGTAACAAAACTATACATACGACATTAACAAAACTATACATACACCAAGAGCGAATTGAAGCGGGGCTGTACCTTTCAAAAGCTTATGACTACTTTACAAATTAATTTCTTAAAACTTTACTAATTAATGTGTTAAAATTTTGGAGGCGAATGTTTTAAATAAAATACATATAGGAAAATATTAAATACAGTATAAAGTACTTTGAGTTACTACGCTCAATATAGAGATAAATCAAACGACCTGTTTCCATCGGAACTGTCGAAAGTCATGAATTTTATATCACGAAGTATGTTATACGGACTAATATTATAATAATGTAAATTTAAAACTATTACTTCAACAAGCTTTAAAGCGTTAGAACAAACCGCCATGTAGCAAATATATAGTCACATTAGTTAAGAAATTTTGTTTCTATTGTCGATCAGGAATTCGTTTCTAAATGTTTGTAATTGTAGACATTAAACAGTTCACACCTTTTATGCGACAGTTCAGAAATTCTTCAATATTAGTTACACTATTTCGTATTTTCTGCGACAAAATCTTGATTTTATTTACGGAAACTATAAAAGAAAATAATTTACCAATAATTGGAAACACAATGAAATGAAACTACGTCATGTAGTATTATTTCTACTTTCTTCAAGTTCTTTACCACGACCTAGGTTTCATTGTATTACAACATCTTCAGGTTATTAGCAAACGCCAAATGTATTCAATATTTGGAAAGATACTTCCATCATTATTTCTAGAATGCAAGACATTACAGAAAATAGGACTGTCGCACTCATGTAGGACTGCCATCTTCAGTTTAGGAAAACTAAGTGAAAAGTACAGTTTTCACTCAGTTTTTTCACACCGATAACTGCGTAGTTAAACTGAAGTGAAAATGACCTTTTACAGAGGCCGTGCTCAGCCGAATACAACCTCACTTTATCTGTTTATACAAAGACATTTATTACATAAAGCCGATAGACCTTTTTCACCTTTCTATTACAACAATAAATACTTGACACACTTTCCAATTATTTTGTTTTATTATAACAATATACAAATCAGAACTGTATTACTGAAAGTTACAGGGGTTATTACAGGGGTAAAACGGAGTGACAAGACGTTTTCAATATTTTGTTACGAGACATAATTTAAACATCTCATCAATAATGAAAAGTAGACGAAACTAATTGGATTTTTAATGTATTTCTTCAATACATGCAAATTATGCACAATTTTTTTTTACTTTTTCCATAGTGGCCTATTTTAATTTTTCTCCTTTATCCTAATCAACAAAAACCTCTGAATTTTCACACACCCTTACCAATATTAGTGTAGTCAAAACGAGACTGATTTAAAAATAAATTGCAAAGGAAATTTTTGACAAAAATTACATCCTATCAGACGGACTTAACAGTTTAAATGTTAATAAAATTTTAATAATAAGTTGAAAAGAAGTTCCGAAAATGTGCCTAATCAACCTCTTTCAACGCTTAATTACATTGCAAGGGTTGATCGACAATGCTTCTAAAAATTATAAATGAGTAAAGAAACTAACTAAAACTATTGTTATGTTATTTGTAACATTGATTATTATTAAACAACTCATAAAAATAATACAAATTACGATGTAAATTTAAAAATTGTTCTGTCCGTGACAGGTACCAACATGCGCATGCGCCAATAGCCAATACGTTACCAGTAGCATGTTGCGTCGATATGAAAAATTGCATTTGTGATTAGATTGGGTTAAAGTTCACATTTGTCACTGGTGTGGGGACTTGTCGGTGATATGATCACTTGACGTTGAAACAGTTAACGTTTAAAGTTAGATGATGTAGAGTGAGCGGTGCTCATATCTGCTATTTTATGGTAGAATGTGTGTTTTATGCGTGTAGTAAGATTAATGTAATTTAAGAGATCACTTACCACATATGATATCCCTTACCACAAAGAATCATCTGCTTCGTCTACGTGAAATTTTTCAATAATCGTAATAAAGTTTGTACTAAATTTGATTTGACCATCGGCCCATCATAAATAAGATCATTTTTAACATAAAATAATTAAGTTGTTCTCTATAATTTTTGGTAGACACTGAAAAAAATCGCTATCAACCTAAACATTGTGCACTTGCTCATTTTTACACGTTTCTAAACAGCTGCATATATAGAAACTGAATATACAACCAAAACTAGATGAATGATAGTAGTCAAAACTGGTACCGAGTCTTTTCTTGTTATTCTTATATAAAAAAGACAAACCGATAAAGAAAGTAACTTCGTCTATTGCCAATGAAAGGCCTCATTAGAAATGAAAGGTCATAGTGTGAAATCACTCAACTTGCTAATAATTACCTTGTTAATAAAGCTCGACTTTCCAACATTGGGGAATCCGCATATGATGATGGTCCTGGTATACGGATCTATCGACGGCAGACGGGCCAAATGTTGCCGCACCTGCAAAAGTAATTATTGTATGTTCAGATCAGTAGATATATTATTTTAAATATTTTATAAGCATTCGTATGTCAACACTTGTGTACAAAACAAGTAATTTTTTTTTAAATCCATTTTGACAGCCCAAGACTTGATCTTTAAATGTTCCATAAACACGCACTTGAAGCATCTATTCATTCTTAAATAATTATGGTTTAATAACTTTAATCAAGGAAAAAAAATGTTGATTAGTGTTCTTAACAGTGTATATATATGTATATATATATATATATATATATATATATATATATATATATATATATATACATATATATACATACATACATATATATACATATATATACATATACATACATACATACATATATATATACATACATACATACATAATTTGACACAAACACATTCGTCAACTCAACACAATTCTCATGTTTAAACTTAATATGTTATAAGTTGAAGACTATATCAAAATCAGTGTAGCTACTAGCATAAGTTCATTGACTAGTGTTAAAAAATAGAGAAAACTGAGCGTTCTCAGCCCAGCCATAGAAAAACGATGCAAAGGTGTGGTGTCATAGTTATAAACATCATACTGACATAGGTTTTTACATGCAAGTGACGTTTGTTTGTATTAGTGGACTAGAAGATGTTTCATTTCATTTGTTTTTGTTGGACTATGTTAAATATTTATAAACTCTCTTGCAAAAAAAAAGGCACTTATAGGAATAAACTATATCAGTTATTTAATAATAAAATAAATTTGATGCATTTTATATGGCGATGTGATGAGAATATTGTTATTTATTGTTGAGATATTGTTTTTACCTACTTCAGTCATTAAAAATGCAAAATAAAAAAAAACTATGTAAAGTCAACAGACAAGAGTTTTCATACTGGTACATTAAAAATGGCTAAAGTTTATTTTTTATTAATTTAACATAAAATTTGAAAATTTAGTAACTCCAAAGGACCTGGCAACAATACCAAGAAACGGTATTGTTGCCAGGTCCTTTGGACGGTGGAACGGCTCACGTTATACTGCTGAGACACATAACATTGGCTACAGCCTTCTTCAAGCAGTGCCATAATTTTACTAGCTCTTATCGTTTTTTCAACCATACTGAGAATAGCAAACAGAAGTGTATATATATTATTTTAACGAATAAAGAGTGTATATACCTACCATAATAAACTCTAAATAATTAAATTGGTGACTCGTATCACGATACAGTAAACGTTTTGTGGTTTATTCGGTTAAATAACCGTAATTATAGAATAAAAATAACAAGTCAGAAACAAAAAATGCACTGCATGGCAAGCCGTGCAAACTAGATTCTATCACCATGGCGAAAAGGTTAATAATCTGAAGACTGATGGTGAATTCGATGAATGATTAATTAGTAAAAGTGATGAAACGAAGAAATAATGAAAACGGGGGAGTGGTCACAGTATTATTTCTGGAGTTTAAGCCTATTGACAAATGGCTTAGAAGCCTAGAGGGAAACGGCCACGAAATGAAGGTTCAAATTTTTTTAATCAGTTAATCAGATTAAAGATAAACTTGTTGAGTCGTTGCTAATTGACACTTTCAGTGCAGTACGTGATTTTGGACGCATTATGCCACAGACAGATACTAAGATAGAAAAAATCTTATAATTGAGTGAATTTAATATTTTTTTATGTACGAAAATCAATTTTTTTAGTATAAAAAAATTTCAGTTGTTGATATGTCGGTCATCTGCCACATGAAGTAAATTCCTTGCATTGACAATGTGTCAACATGCGCAATTGATGCGTTAAACAAAAAAAAACTAATTGCTATCATCCAGTATTAAATACATGGGACAACCAAAAATTTGCCTGTTACTTGAGAATCTCTCATAAAATTGAAAGCAGGTGAAATTATATTATTCAAGAGTACGTATTTACATTTTAATATAATTCTGTAGTTTTTCATTCCAGAATTAGGCCCCTCAATAAGTGTCCAGTATACACTTATTGAAAAAGTGTGTCCCACATAAATGTACCCCAAACTTCCTTCAATAATTAAAAAATTGAAACCTACTAAAAATGCAATAAATTAATTTAAAAGTTTTAAAGTAATCTCAACCTAGAATGAGTGAACCATTCAAAACCATTCTGAGTCTAGAATGAGTAAGCTATTCAAAACCATTCTGAGCCTAGAATGAGTGAGCCATTCAAAACCATTCTGTGCCTAGAATGAGTAAGCCATTAAAAACCATTCTGAGCCTAGAATGAGTGAGCCATTCAAAACCATTCTGACCCTAGAATGAGTGAACCATTCAAAACAAATTACTCTTTGCATAAGACCTTGTAAACAGCAAGAAATAGTAAACAAATCGCTACCGAACATTGTCACACCTAATATCCGAGTGAAATATTCTATGTCTAAAAAACCTATGGCATGCCTTTGACATAATCCTCACCAATTATTTCTTTAGCAGTTATCAGTGTTTTCACTGCAAAATGAAACATAAGTGCCTGTATCGTCTCATCTCATCCTAACCCAAAATATTTGACTTAACGGAGATTTTACAGTCTGTTCCACAAAAATTATTCAAACAATTTTTTTTATATATTTTATTGAAGTAAATATTATTGGATAATGTGCAATTAATTAATACATTGTCCAAGCGCAGTCATTGTTTATTATAGCTCGACACCTTTTTTCCATGCTTTCAACAAGATTTTTAGCGTACTCCTAACTAAGCTTATTTGTATGTTGCAAGCTTTCGACAGAGAAGACTATGCCCTGAAAGAAGATTTATCTGTAAAAATAATGTTGCCCCAATCTCAATCCAAATTTTCCTTTGCCTAGTTGAGTCGTTTTTGAACGTGTTTTTAATATAATCAAAGTTTCTTCAAAGTTGCCCGAAAAAATACAATGTTGCCATGCAAGTGATTGCGGTTTGTATTTAGGGATATATCTATTTCCTTCTGACGTAGTTTTGATTAGGCAGAAAGCAGTGAAAGGACTGGAGTAGATCGAAAAAGACGAAGGATCACCCTATTCTGCTCTTTAGCTGTCACTCGGCTTCATTCCCTTTCTGGCACGTCGTCATTCCTAATATTTAGAAATATCATTTCACACATTTCTTGACGAAACGTTCAGACTTTTTAATGTATTTTGCAGCCGATTTATATGATAGTTTTGTTCCTTCAGCATGTTGAACAAGAAACACTGCTTCGTACCGTTTTAAGTATTTTTCACTGATTTTAACAATAAACAATTCACCAGAATTAATAATGCTAAACACCAATAGAAGTTATATTGCGTATTAGGGCACGAGTCAAAGATTATTACAAAAAAAAGATGGCACTTTGGTGTCTTTTTTCTGAATGATAATAACTAGTCAAAACCTAATCATGTCAGAATTAAAAACGGGGATGTGAAATAAACTAAGATATATAAAAATAGATTTATTCTTCTAAATCATCATAATGATATGCTATCAAAATAGCATCTAGAAACATTTCCGCACGTATTAAATTAATTTGGAATCTTATCCAACTGAAGTACCATAATCTGAACGTGTGTGCACAGCAGCCAATAGTTCATATTCCTACTATACAGTTACAATAATATTGTACAATCAAATCTCTGCCATTGTGAGAACTGTCGACAAATATGTCGGTTTGGACACATTCTTGTTGAACAGACTGTTTATGCCAATCAAGTCTAATTTATTGCGCACTTCTGACAAGTTAAGGATTTTTTGACTAAAAATTGTTTGTCATTATTTCAATAAAAATGAAACAGTTAGCAACAAAATGTATTTCTATATAAGAGATTGTCTAGTTTTAATGAACTCTTTACCTGTTCAAGGTAGCTCAAGTTAGCTGCCTGCCTCTTCATAATGGTGGCCATACGGCCAAGAGCAGCTCGTTTCAGCTGCTTGCAGCGGTACAATGAGTCGCCGTACTTCAGCAGACGAACGTAATCTTTTGCCACGCTGGAAAGTAAAACATAATTTTTTTATCATTGGTGCTAGGCTATTCAGAGAAAGTTTTAAATTCTGACAAATATTTCTAGGAAAAATATTGCAGAAAAAAAGAAAAGTGAAAATCTTAAATAAATATTTCAAATAAAACTTCAGTAAATGCAACATTGAAATAAATGATTATAGATTAAACTAAATAAATAAATGCAACATTGAAATAAATGATTATAGATTCAGTAAATGCAACATTGAAATAAATGATTATAGATTAAACTAAATAAATGATTATAGATTAAACTAAGGAAATGTTTTTATTATTTAATGCAGATAACAAATTGTGGAACTGAAAACTAGCATAATCTTGGAACCAAATTGTGGAACTGAAAACTAGCATAATCTTCAGTAAATGCAACATTGAAATAAATGATTATAGATTAAACTAAATAAATGATTATAGATTCAACTAAGAAAATGTTTTTATTATTTAATGCAGATACCAAATTGTGGAACTGAAAACTAGCATAATCTTTTTCTTTTTAAATTGGCACCCAAACAATTTTTAATACTTCATTTCTTTGATATTTTGCTTACTAAATTGTAATTGATATCACTCGAAGTAAATTTAATAATAGAGATTAGAAATATCCCCAATCATACTTGTGTTGGCAGCATATATACAAAAATTTAAACGATCATACATAAAATATAAGCAAAGCCTCTATGAGCAGATTACATGTCACGTTATTAAAGACGCCATTTGACAAATGTTTAAATTATCACATTTCACAGTGTTACCTGATCACCTATTAACCACTCATTTTTATGATGTTAACAGAGTTGATGTTAAGAACATCAACTCTGTTAAACATGAGATTACTAAGTATAGCGAGAATTACCAAGACAGAATGTCAAGTCATGTTAATGAATTGATGACCAACCTCGAAGGCTCAGGCAGTCTACTTTTCTCAAGACTGAAGAGGCATAGTGTACCAACATTGTCTGTGAGATTTACTAGCTGAGGAGGAGACCATACAAAATGTTCACTCTGCTACTTGTTACCTTCCCAGGAAGAGGACAAATTATTGGCTTATTGTGATTGCACAGATTGCCTTCTTACAGTAAAATAAAATTAAAAAAAAAAAATGTTTATGATAAGACTTGAACTGGATTGCATCTCACAGTGAGTAAACAGATTCATCTTAATCACATTCTATTTTGAAAATTATAAATTTTTTTAATATACAGTATGTATATGAACAAAAGTTCCCCACTTCAACCACCTGTCCTATTAATTATGTGTAATTCCACAAAGTGTTATTTTTTAAATTAGACGCCTAGTTTATAAAATAATTGAAGTTTAAACTTTGTATGAAATCACAATTATGTGTAAATTAACAGCCCGTAAAGAATAACACTAAATGTCAGTTTGGCAACATGGCACGTCTATCGTAAACTGGCAAATGTCAAAATGAAATGTCATTTATCCGTTTGAGATAACTAGAAAACACACGTACATAGTAATTAATATACAAATTATTTTGTTTTAGAATGTATTTACACTAACCTAAATATTACGTTCAAAGTGTCTTCCCCATTCTCAACGCACTTTAGCAACTGACAATTATTTTGACTTAAGTTATTTATCACAACATCTGATATTTGAATGTTGCTCCTTTCCAAAATGAATCAACACATTTTCTTCCATATTTGAACGATGGGCCTAATCTCATGTATTCTCGTAATTGCATTGATAATAACCAGGCTTACTCGATTGTCGCCGTTTCGGATAACATTCAGCGCATATTCTGAGGGCTCTGCTAGTATTATAATATTATTCGGCGTATACTAATATGTCCATAATTCACTAGAACTAAACTTGTAAATTCGTAAATTCCACTCACTCAATATTACAAATTATTTAACAAAAATCAACGGACGCACATTGAACGAGTCAGTTGTTATTCGCTGACTAGTAACTTTTCAAACATACAAACGTGCGGATTGGACGAAGAAATGTGTGAGGGTTGCCATAATAAATAATCCATAAAGATTTACTTTGAAATAGCAATGAAAATTAGGTAATTAATATCATTACGAAGAAGCGTATCATAATCTATCTAAATTTATCTATGAAACAATATCGCATTAATAGTTATTCCAATAAGTTTTTTTTTTCAAATCGATAATATTTTTTTATAATCTTAAATATTTGAGCGAATAATGATGTTAAAGATTTTCAAATGACAATAGTTTTGATTTACGAATTGTAAACAAAGTTGATGTTGAAATATAATTTTGCAATCCTTTTTTTAACGTTTTTTGGTAAAACTAAGCAAATGAAAGTGATAATTGGACAAGTCAAATTCACTATCGATCGCTAAGAAGAGTAATCAAGCAATGTTGCCACATTTATTAAGTTTATCAAAATGCATTTATTAAGTTTCTCAAAATGCATTTATTAAGTTTATCAAAATGCATTTATTAAGTTTATCAAAATGCATTTATTAAATTTATCAAAATGCCTTTATTAAGTTTATCAAAATGCATTTATTGAGTTTATCAAAATGCAATTCTATGTCAATGACTTATGACAATTTTGAAAAATAAAAAAAACTGGCATGATTTAAAAAGAAATAGGTGTATGGCAATTTACTCATGAAGCATTATTACAGATTGAAGTGGCGACTTACATACTGTACATTTGTATTTTTCTAATTTTAAGAATGACAGTGCGAGTCTAGCTCTGTTTCCAGGTTCTGTATCTTGTTTGATACCAAATTATATTTTATTTATAATATTGACAAGTTGTGACTAAGATGGACTTCCTAGCGCAATAAGTAATTAATAATATCTCTAATATAATAAAGTAGGTTGAATATATATATTTTCGAGACTATCTCAAAAAATATGACATCTAGAAGCAATGTTATAGTTTTGCTATAAACTTTACATGGCCTTCTAAAAATTCTATTTTTTGTAAAATTAACTTCTATTTTTTTCTTTAAAAAACACTTGTAACTAGCCCTTTCAATGATATTCCACACTATATATATGGAATTGGAAATTTTTTTTCAAGTCTCTTCCCAAGTGGTTTCTGAGAAAAACGACTGACAGACGGACACATGAGTTATCTAATAAGAGTTGTTTTTCCTTTTGATGTACAGATAATTGTGAATATTCGGAAGTAAACTTTTTTAGTCACTTGTGCTATGTGTAAGTTATGGATTTAAATCGTAATATATAAGTCGTAAAATATAAATAATTGAAACTATTTTAAAATTTCTTATTTAATTTGACTAAATATTTCAACGTAATAAAAGAGAAAAGACACAATTATTGCAATATTATTATTATTACATAATTATTACAATATCCAAAGCTATTGTAATAAATCGGCTGTAGGAAAATTTTACATAGACCCACAAGACTACTCTACCCTATGTACATCAATAGTGTTTATTTGCTTGTGAAGAGCAGTTTGAAAGATGTATCATGTGTCCGTCTGCCATGTGTCCGTCTGCCAGTTGCTTTTCTTGGAAACCAGTTGAGAAGAGACTTGAAAATTAGCATAATGATAAAGCATATCCAATAGATAAATTTAAAAGTATTTGTTCAGAAATTTTAGGGAGGTTAATTGTTTATTTAAAAAAAAAATATCTAGCCTTATGTACATCTATATTAAAAATCGGCTAGATTCTACCTGCAATTTTTTCAGGTCAACTACAGTATTACACCTGTCTAATATTGTACAGATGTTTGTGCAGGCATCTAGATCTAATACTGTACAAATTCGCTTACTTGTGAAATCTTCCAGAATTGCGGCCAGTTATGGAGTATATTCGATACATGTGCGAGAGGTAACACTGAATGTTTTAAAAATATCAAAAAACTAAACTAATTATGGTTAACATTATTGCAAGCACTGATTTTAACAATTAGTTGAATTCTCCGAAAACGTTCTGTGCCAAAAAAAAATTGTTTATCCATGTAAAATGATTATGAAGACAGTTCATCAAAGAATCAATATTTTTATCCATTTAAAAATTAATCCAAGTAAATTTTATCCGCCAGTGCATTGAGCTTTTAAAAAAATTTCTAATATGGCTTACACTTCATTCCTTCACTGGTACGGACTACAGTTTCATTTTTCTAATATATTACAGCTCTTTATGGAGTTTTCTTTGCTTTTCCAAACCTTTGCTAAGAATTCATGCAAATATTTCTATTGCAAAAAATTTGCTCCAATGCTTTGCAGAAATCCACAGACACTACAGGGTTGAAACCAGCAGTTTACTCACCGCTTTTTACACAATATCCGGATAGAACAAAGAACAAGAATGTGTCTATTATTCACACATGTAATTCTATGCATTAAACTGAACAGAAAATGTTGGGAAACTATGTGAATATTCTCAACCATTTCTGAAAAAATCACTCATTTTTTCAAGGGATTTTGACCGTGATTTGTTTTTCGGATTAAACGTATTCGCAATGTACTTCTGTTTAGATGTTTTGGTAAAAAAAACCTAATAAGAAACACATTGTGAATAAATCTAAATTGAGGCACAGGATCACCTATATGAATAATACACCTTTTTATATGTATAACAAACGTTATACCTATATACATACACATATTATAAATCATAAATTACATTCATTTAGAAATTACGGAGTTATTACCCCATAACTCGACAATTTCTAAATATACATGTATCTATCCTAACTTGTGCATTTATATATTAGTTACGATTGTTATTATTTTGCTCTTGAAAGCGATAATAACTAATAAACTAAAATAACCCATTTCTTTTAGTGATGTCACGCTTTTAACTGATGTAAAATTCTAACGTCCTAAATAATTTGATATAACGCTCATGGATATCCCCATTAAAATTCGACAATTAAGTATTTGGTGGACATGGTCTTATAATAAGTGTACCAATTGCTTCCGTCGTTTTCCTACACATGGCTTTAGCGGTAAGTAGTCGAAGAAATAAATGGATCATAGACATCATACAATACATTTAGGCACCTATCAACATAACCTCATTGACATATTAATCTAATTGTGTCTGCACCATAAAGTTTTTCTCGATTTATACAAGCCAAATTCTCGTCATTTGTGGGAAGTTTAAATTTTCTATTTCAAGATGAAGCTGAGGCTCAACGTATGCTTCCAAATACTTATGGTGAGGCCGATGTAGTAAAAGAATACGTCGTGGGTGGCTTCAATGCTTCAAGAATGGTAATTTTAACATTGAAGACCGGTATAGCAGGGAAGAGGTTTTTGAAGATGCAGAATTGGAGAGAAACGACTCGTGTCAAAATCATAAAGAATCGACACGATCATTGGGAATGACTCAACAGAAGATCATTCAGAAGAAAGGAAATTGTGTACCGTAGGAATTGAAGCTGAAAAATGTTTAATAGTGTTTATTTGCTTGTGAACAGCAGCTTGAAAGACAAAGACGGAAGGGATTTTTGCATTACATTGTGACTGGGGACAAAAAATGGATTCAGAACGATAACCCCAAGCACAGAAAATCATGGGGACGACGGTCAAACTTAATTTTATATATTTAAGCTCCAAGGTCATTTGGTGGGACGACCTCGACGTAGTGCATTATGAACTATTAAAACCGACTGAAACAATCATGGACAATTGCTATCGAATGCAATTGATGGGTTTGAGCCGAGCATTGAAAGATAAATGACTGCAATACAATGAGAAACACGATAAATTGATTTCACAATATTACAATGCTCGACACCATGTTGCGCATGTGGTCATGACATACTAGGAAACGTTGATATGGGAAGTCCTACCCCACCCGCTGTATTCTCCAGACATTGCTTCCTCTGACTATCGCTTGCTTCAATCAATGGCACAAGGCCTGGCTGACCAATACTTCCGGTCTTTTGAAGAAGTAAACAATTTAATAATTTCGTGTATTGTCTTTTGAAGCTGCCTGACAGAAGGGAAACAGCAGTGGCCAGCTATGGACAATAACTTGAATAATAAATGTATACCCAGTTTTTTACAATAAAGACTCCAAGTTGTACACCTGACAGATGCTTATGCAATGTTTAATTATGACTATTATAAAAAAACTTCAGAATATACCCTAATAATTCATCTGTTTTAGTGATACAAGATTGTGCAGTTCAAAGTAAATTTTTAGGGAAAAAAATGCTTATTAGGCTACTCACTTGTCGATAAGATGTCTGGCTGTGTTCAATTGTCCCAAACCGAGCTTGTAGTGATCCTTATCGTACAAGACATTCATCAGGTCTGCATAGAATGGATGAACGTCATCCAACTTCGGAAATTCCTGGATGATGTTCGACAGACGATCGTGAAAGTTCTGCTGCGTGTACTTAACCTTGCGTATGTAGAATGCACGGATACGTGATATCTTGTAGTGCTTGTGGATTACCGTGGGCGTTTTTCGCTGCGTCTTCGATAGCATAATATCTATGAAGTCCTGAAAGTTTAAATGAGTTCTATATTTTTGCTATACCCGAATTTTACAATGTTATTCTGTTCAACAAAACTTCGTAACACTTAATGTTTTTGATCAATTACAATGAAATTTTGGAAGTGCTTTTCATACAAAGAGGCACAATAAATTATTTTAAGGCACTTCTCCGTTACTCCATCATGTGAGACAAGAATAAAAATAAATTGCTTCCTCTGCCATGTATCTCACACATGGCAAGAAAAATATGTTCGCTACTTCCATTTTACTTTATAAAGTGTAAATGAAAATAAAGTGTAATTAAAAATAAAGGTCCCATTTTAAGTTGACCTTTGTTGCGGTAACACGTTTACACTCGTATTGGCTTTGTTAACTTATACAATTGTACTGTAAAATAAATAAACTGTAAGTTTATTAACAGAAAAAATGCCACAATCTCTGTCATTTAATATATTTACATACAAAATTATTGTGTCAAACAATACAAAAGACCTTTTATTTCAAAATCTATATTTTTCATTGTAATATAGATTTTCTAAGATCTTTCTTGAATACGTTTCTAGGACATTTAGTAACACCCGCCACATTTTTTGCAAAAGATATTCCACATTTCTCAGACAAAACATTTTATTTTCACAAAGGTTTACACAATGTCTAGCAGTCATTAGATGTTCAATGTAATTAGGTACTGTATTTGATAAACATATCATTAGTAAATGCTTTTACTGTAATAACATAGGTTTTTTGCAACATATTGTTACGGATGTAACATAAATTATCTATTATAAATGTACTGGACGTGTAGTGGATTTCACATTCTTATGACCTTTCGGTTATTACAACATCACGTCTATTTTCCTTGAATTTAAAGACGAGTTCCGGTATTGTGACTGGTTTGAATGAATAATTTATTAGAAACCCGATACAGATGTTACAACCAGCTCAAATCGGAAGCAAAACATAAAAGATTCATTCAATAAGCTTCTTACCTTCTGTTTACATTTACCTTCTAGTATAAAAAAATTATAACATAATATATTTTGTAAAAAGAATACAACCCTGTCTTCTGTCAATCTTCTGGATGCCACTGAAAAGACTACAACAGCATGGGGAAGAATTCAAAGGATACAATAAAAAAATGTTTTCCTCATGCGGAGTTCTGCAAATCTACGATTTTATTGCTACAACAACTGGTATCAATTCTGATGATGTATTGGACAACATACCGTTGGCACAACTAGTTACATACATCTTCAGAGAAAACTAGCATTGTAGATTGGGAAACTTATGTCAATATGTCAATATTGACAAACAAGCATTCTCTAGTAGTAAGATGAACGATAGTGACATTATTGAAAGTTAATTCTGCCAATTTCACCACAAAATAAGGAGATGAAAACAAAGATCGTAAAGAAGAAGACAAAAAAAGCGCTTCCTACAATTGGGGGATGTCTGGAACGGTTCAACAGCTCCGAAGAAATATTGTTTATTTTGCAAAAAGTAAAAAATTTAGATATCGAAGGTAAGCCCTTCGATATCTAAATTTTAAACATTGAACAGACCTCACATTATACGTTAGACCAGACGTCACATTTCTTTAAAAAATTGTTGTAAAAATATTACATTTGTAATTTTCTTTAAAATATGTTATGATTCTTGTAAAAATGTAAACTGTTTATTATTATTGCTTCATTGCTTGTGTTACGACTTCCGGATATATCGACTTAATACTGGCAGTCCCTTCATTGTCGTTATAACTGAAATCCTCTACGCCTCAAAAAGAAAAATGTAACCCTTATAAGATGACTAACACACCCTATTTGTGTCACACTTTTTTTCAGGAATCATTCAGCTTAGAAACTTATAATTTTGTATGGTTATAAAGTACATTCCCTTCATATATTTCATATAACCTTCATATTCATTACAAAACCTTCATATATCTCAATGGTAAACACTTAAAAATAGTTACATGGAAGTATTATAGGAGTCGAATTAAATTTCAAACTTTTTTTTCTTTATTTGATGTGTCATGTGGAGCTTCGATTGAAAGGTTTATTATAAAGATTCTAAAACATTTTTTTCAAAATTTAATGTGGAATAGTTTTAGAAGTATAGCAGAAAATATCCACAAAGACACCTTTGCCCTGTCTCCTGCCCTATTTTGAAAAGTCAAAAATGTAATAAAAATAATTTAACTGAAAAAAGGGAATAACATAGGTTTACCTAAAGTTAAGTTAGTTTATTTTTCATAACATTTGAAATTGGGAAAGATATACTGCACAATATATTTACAGGAAAATATTAATATTTATAAATAGATTAACAGAACCCTTAAATATTTACAGAAGTAAGAACCATACAGAACTCCCGTAACGTGAGATCTACTTGCACCTAAAAAATGTATTTTTCTTATAGTAACAGTTTCTATTTAGGAGAACGAAATCTCAGTCTATATTTGTTCAAAATTATAAATTTTTGCTTAAGTCAAATAGTTTTTCATAACGTTTTAGTAAAACAATACATTTCATGATATTGTGCAACAATATATAAATGAATGTATTTAAATTAATATATATGAAAGCATTCGTAATAAACAAACCTACACACAATTTTTTATGTTGATACAGAAAGCAAGCGAGATAAATAAGAAGTAAGCTGTTTGGGACTAGCTTGCCCTACCATGGATAGCTTGCCCTACCACGGATGGATAGGACAGCTTGCCCTACCACACTTGAATAATAATATATTGCATAATAGTGTATACAGATAGATTGATGACCAGATTAAAATATTATAACCAAATCAACTAACCTACCAACATTGCAAAGAATGTTACTAGTGAAATATGGATCCATCTACATATTGAACATTAAACGAATAAAATTGATTTTATTCTGATTACATTCATAATTCTAAGAACCATAATATCAAAAATAATTTTTTTCTGTGGTTTCTTTTATTTAACTAAAGAAACTTAGAATACACCCTGTTTTTGAAAAAGCTCTAAAAAGGCTTTCACAATTTATTTTGTTAAAAAATCGGTGTAACAATTTTTTCCATACAAAAAAAAATGTTTATAGAAAAATATTTAAGTCCGTCCCGATATTCATTTTTGTCACTAAACTCTTAATGGACAAATAGAACACAAATTGTCAAAAATAAACCATAAAAAACGTAAGTAAGCGGAAAAATTTGGCGAAATAACGTTTCATATTTGAAAGGACTTTTGGAACAATTTTTTTTCAAAAAATGTATCGTGTGCAAATTTAACTATTTACATATTGTTTTAGTAAGCATTCTTTAATTATAAAAAAGAGAAAAAGTAGATTTTCTGCTATTTATATCAGGCATAATCTTATCAAAGTTAAGAATTCCATGTTTATGTTTGATACACAGATATTTAGAAAAGAAATATTTTTAGTTTTGAGCTTAAATTTTTCTTATCTTGTATTTATAATTACAATTACTGCCACAGTATATATATATATTTTTTCATAATCAACCCATAAATCAGCAATATTTTAGGTTAAACTTTATAAAAAGATTTGATTGGGAAATATTAGTAGATAAATAATATATAAATTACCTTTGCTGTGGGGACTACAGCGATCTTTTTGAAGTTGTACAGACTCATTTTGTTTGTTTATTTTCTATTTCGCTTAAATATAAATATAAAATCCGCAAAGCGGATTGTTGATATGCACACACGTGTTTGTGTGGCTTTAAAAGGAGAGCTGTCAAGTCGACTTGACAGTACATGTGGATTCTTTTTTTTTAAATCAGAAGTAAAATTGAGTACTATGATCTTTAACTGTATGTAGCGTTAAATGGCGATAGTTCGTGCTACAGTTACTCTTGTGGCAGCCTCACTGCCAACAACTAAAGACGTGTATCGTATCGTTATGTCATAACAGTTGCCACGACGTTAATTGTCGCACGATTTGTTACAGTATAAATACCGTTTAAAGTAATTCAGGATATCGTGCCTAGTTCGATCAGACGGCCAATTGAAGTTAGAAGGATTTCAGTGTTCGTTTTTCAGATGTCTTTAATTAATACCGCATATTGTTTTTTCCAAAAAACTAAAGTAAATATTTAATCGCTAAAAAGTTTGAACCTACCCCAAATTGTTTTATTTAATTTTAAGAATAAAATTTTTTTTTATTATATGTAATACTTACTGGTAATGTAACCTGAAAATGAATTACAAATTAGTAAATAATACTAAATTTCGTTATGTGGCTATCATCAGCATAACTTAATAAAGTACACTGGATGGTTTTGTGCCTTTTTTCATAAAAATTGTGTTTGGGTTCACGGTTCGAAAACATGGCCGTTCATCGCGTCCCTACTCAGTTTAAGTAAGAAACTCTGGTACCTGCTCCTCAACTCATTATACATAGTGTCGGAATAGCTCAGCACAATTATAATAGAAGTCATATAAGTGGCTATTTTATCAACTTATACTTAGTTGAAAGTCCATATTATCTGCATATTCGATAAGATGGCCGATGGCAAAGTTTTACTATTTAATTTATATTTCATAAACAGATTTCAGTTTCCAAAAATATTTAGATATAGATTTAATAAAAAATTAAAGCATTAATATATCTTTCCACTACAAATTTCAAAATGGTTTCCTAAAAAGGTATGGCCGTATTATTTTAAATAACCCTAATGATTTAAAAATTACGTTAACAAAAAAATTTCTATCACAGCGTTAGATTTTAATCTGTGGACAGTGTTTAAATAAAATTAGGAAAATGATAAAAGAACTTCACTTAAAAATGATATTTTTCATAAAAATATTTGGCATTTAAGTAACATTGCAAGTTAACAACCGATTCCAATAAACTTCACAAACTTCCACTTGTTTTGCGAACTCGTGTTATTATGAAAAACAACTACTTTTTGCATTAATGACATACTCCAGCTCAAGTGTCCCCTTGTGCATGATAATGAGCCGGGTGGGAACTATTTTTGAAAGAGTTCCATCTGCCCAGGATGTCTGTAATCATCTCACATTTGACATCATCGAAACCAGTCAGAAAGCCTACAAGTTACTAAGATTTGTCATGTTTGTGATATTCTCTTGTTATTGAACATATTCTTTGCTTTACTCGACTCTGGTCCTAACATTCGCTAAACAAATGCAGTTACCTGGTCTCTGTATGAAGCTCTACTTATCTACTCATCCTGGAGAAAATATTAAAAGTTCAATAAAATGTTTGGATCTTCTTATTTATTCCCTTCCGAATTTATAACATATTGTCGGATGTAATTCCATTCAACTTTGATGGGTATTAAGTCCACAACATTGACAACACCTCATCTAGAGTTTAGTAACCCTCAATTCCCTGGACTGCTGCATTATAAGAGTCTGATGTAATTTAACCTACCTGAGTATGCATGAGTATCCTACAGCATTTGCCTGTTTTTTGAGCTCTCACATTATTTAATACAGTATTGCGAGATGTATCCAGTCTAGATATTTTTT
This sequence comes from Druceiella hillmani, assembly GCA_039881145.1. Lineage (NCBI taxonomy): Eukaryota > Metazoa > Arthropoda > Insecta > Lepidoptera > Hepialidae > Druceiella > Druceiella hillmani. Next base: position 5,182,270 of record JAYKKI010000064.1, read on the forward strand.
CAGCTCCATGACTGTTATGCATTTACATGGTTCACGCTAATAACTTAGAATTATATTTATTCAAATTTTTATGTTCTTGTTTTATTTATTATATTCTTCCACATACCCGACAGGTAATTAAAATTCAACAATATTAAAAAAAATTGTGCACGTACTCATGGGCGTATATATAAGGGAGGTTTTAGGAGATCCGGACCAATCCTTAGCATAGGCAAAAAATAGAGACCAAAACTCACGACATTTTGCGAATCTATTCGATATTTAGAAGCTGAAGTTCTAGACAATATATATTACTTATTAATTTTATAAGGCGTAGAGTGAGATACTGCAATATGTCTAGATACACTAATAAATGTCATAAATTTCTAGATTTTATTGAATCATGTGTTAATATATTAAATTATAGTCTTCCCAAATAAGCGTTACATATTTTATACGCACTACATTTTCCTCTATGTACATCTTTCCTGCAGCCCTTCCTATGAATAATAAGTATGGATATGCAGCAACGCGATATCACATCTTCGATTTGTGTGTTGCGGGCAATGCATCAGAAAATGGACCACAGTCATGCGAAAACTGCCCCAAGACCTGAGACTTCACCGAACGTTGAATTTTGGTGACAAATTATGATCTACGAACTGCATGATGCTAGTCACAACGTACACCCATTTTGATTAAATACAGCGTTGTACGAAAGTCACCAATGTAGCTCATGAAAAATTTCCCATTATAAGAGATTGCAGCTTACAGTGAAACAGGCAAAATGTCACCATAAGAGCAACAAAAAAAAAAATAAACTGAAATACCTGCAAGATTTTGGTGAAAAGTATAAAGCAAACGACATCAATCTATTTTTTTTAAGAATTTTCATTATTTTTTTGCAAGAATCCTGAAATTAGCTTTAAGATTAGACAATTATACTTTAACCCAAGGAAGTTTAGTTTCTTTTCATGGCAGTCAGTTCACCTCAGTCTAGGTTAGCAATATTGGTAAAAATATCTTTTTTATAAAATTTTTACCAAAATAGTTTTTGTAAAATATGATTTATTAGCAATATGAATTTTTTAATTTATTTCTAAATACATGTTTATTTTTGTTTAGTTTAAATAATTGATTTATTTTTAATAATAATAACAGCTAGAAGAACTGGGGTGCCACCGTGTCAGATCTCCTATGTTCCTTTAAATAGTCCCAAGGCGGTGGGTAGGTAGGTGTGCTAGGGTCACATAGAGTGCGCTAATTTGTTTACTTATTTGGCTGAAAAGAATTGATTGCTCTTGTAGCAATAATCTCCCTTTCACGTTAGGTTATTTACTAGTACTACATAAGTGACGTAAAATGAGTTGAAAGCTGGACGATGCAGTTAAAAGGTTTAATTTATTTCTTGGAAGTCAATTTTTATTTTCAATGCTGGAACCACAACTACCGCCACCAGTTATGAAGATGTAAAACAAATTATTGGCATTATATGCGAGGAATGGTATATAAATTTTGTCAGATGTAAAATGAAACACCGTAAAAAGAGACACCGTAGAGCAACAACGCAGGATATAAAAAATGACACCGAATAGCAAGTTTGTTGAGATGCAGTTCCCTCACTCTTCCTTGGATGTCTTTTACAAGGCCTTTCCAAAACCAGTCAATATGAAAAAAAAGAAAAATATTCAGTTTTATTGCTGGAGCGCTTGTCAAATCGATGTTGAAGGTGTAAAAAAAATAGATAAAAATTCTATTTAAATTTTTATTTAACAAAAAGAAAATTAATATATCAAATATATCTTTTAAACTGTTGGTTTCTTCATTTACTTTCTCAAAATACAAATACATGCTTAAACTACATTAACATTATGAAAATATGCGATTAGTCAGTTACAGAACGGTTGCTCAAGGTTCCAAGTCGATATGCAAGTAATATTTTTCACACAATTAAAAAATTTCATATTAAAGTAAATGTTTTTTTTCACAATTTTAATAGTACTAAAGGGCAATTGTGTCAAACTTTTATAATAAATTTGGACACAAATTAAGTATAATTGTATTTAAAAACATCCAAATCTTCAAAATATTTTGTAAATTTTGACAAATGCAAAAGACATTGTGCTGAATTTTTATTATTAATGGATACTAGATGGAGTAATGGATACAAGCGTTGATACAAGATGGATGGATACAAGAGTTTGTTTAATCCATCTAGACAGGACGACCTCTGGACACAAAAATTATTTTAAAATATTTCTATTGTTTTAGAAAAATAATAACCTTAAGGCTTCATTGCCTTCAAAGAATAAATGAAAAAATTCATGAAAAGGTAACAAAAAGAAAAAATTGAACTACTTTTGTTCGGTTTTTCTGAAGAAAAACTGCAACAAAATAGTAAAATTACGATTCATTACCCATTGCTGAACGTAATGAATAGTCACAAAAACATTGAAAAAAAAATTCTACCATAAAATAAGAAAACATTTGTGTATGATAAGTTACACAACAATTAACACAAAAATAATAAAGTTCTTTGTTTTACTTAAACTAAAAACAACAAGATATAACATTTGTAAACAGTTTCTTACAAATAAAATGTCAGTCTTTATCTCTCCCTCAAAATCTAGAATGAAAAACAAAACAAATTAACAAAATACTTTTAACTAAATAATAATATTTCCCAGGGAAAATAGAAGAATTTTCTCCTTCCATTGGAAACGAAAAATCCTTTAATTTTTCGTTTCCTTAAACTTCGTTAATTGTCTGAGCAACATCAAACCTTCACACAAGATAGAGCACAAATGTTTTTGATTTTATTATTTTTTACAACAAAATAGTCCATATTACATCAAAAACCAGTTATGTATATTGTTTAGAGCTTTCAAAAAGATAATAAAATATGTCAAATAATTTCTTGAAGTGCGAGTTACACAGGTAAAAAATGCCAAATATTCCCCGTTCAAAATTAGTTACAGAATGTGGTGTTGAAAAATGATTTAACTTTTTAACAGTAAATTGATTGTGAAAATTATGTAAGAATTCTACAATATGTTTCAGTTAGTCATTCCCCTGATAAAGGAAAAAATTGAACAAATTAAACAAATTAAATTGTAATAAATAATAATACAAATTAGTCATAAAAACATGGTTTTTTAAATCATATCAAATGGTTTTACACCATGTTAATATCAAAATTGGTTTTTAATAAGTACTATACCTAAAAATTTTAACGAAAAGGTATTTTTTCTTAAATTATTTAATATCAAAATGGATAAAAGACCCCAGTAGTGTTAAGCCAACTGGCCACCAACATTTTTATACAAAAAATATTTTAGAAATATCTTGTGAAAATTCTACGTGAAAATTCTACAATTTATCTACTTAATTTAGAAAGCTACAATATCTACACTATCATTAATTACATATCAGAACTATTTTGTTCAGTTTTTATCAAAAAAAAAAATAGAACAGAATAGTACAAATTATATTCATTACTGGTTTACTCATTAGTTTCATGTTAAAATGTGATGTCACATGTGATGCCACAATGTCATTAAAAAAAAAAAGATACAAAGCTAATTCAATTTTCAGAAACTGTCATTGAATACTTAGTCATTTTTCTACTTAAAAACTAAAGAAAATTTGTATGTTGAAAACTTCTTTAAGAAATATAGTAACAAATGATATCCTTTTTCGTTTACTTAAAACAAACAATATAAGCAAATAATATAATGTAAACATTTTTCTACTTAAAAAACTATATATTGAAAACCTCTTTAAGAAACAAATAAATTAAAAATAATATCCTTTGTATGTTATGGAACCGCATGTATGGAGTACAAACAGAGTAAATTCGAAATATAATTGTATATATACCATCAAATATAATTGTATATATTAAACCAAACTAATATATTCATACATATTTATATTTTCACAAGAAAAGAAAAGAATTTAGTATTATAAATTGTTATATTAAAAAATATTTTTCAATATAGCAATTTCTCCTTCTTTCTTTTTCCTTTGGCAATTTTAGAACAAAAAATAGCGATTATTTTCATATTAACTTTTTCCCAAAAAGTTAGAGTATGCAAATAAAGCTATAATGTGCAACAATATGGAACTTACAACAATAGGTTCTAAAAACTTTTTAAAAATAATAAAACTACGAAACATTTTTTAATTATCTTTCAAAGTATATTGATTTGTCAGTCTAACTCTCGCACAATCCACTGTCGCCGATATCAATTACAGAATGCGACTCGTCAGTCAATGTAGGTTAGTGATATACGAGGAACTATTTTTTCCTTAATTTGGAGGCCAGTAGCTAGTCACAGGCGTTATCGGTGAGTATAAACCTTGTGGTGCAGGAACGTTGACCAAATAAGGAGACGGGTAATACCTCTGCAACGGACTGGCGATGGGCAGAGTCGTGTAGGGTAACCGTGCAATTTTATCTTCATCGGGGATATTCTAAAAAGAAGTTAACAAAGTATTTACAGTGAAAATTGGGTAAACTGTTTATGACGAGATTTTTATTTGGTTTCACCAAGTCTACTTACGATCCTGTCCATCGCAACGCTTTGCTGTAAATTTTTTATTTTTTAATGCCATATTCACAATGCTACATAAATGTGCATCATTGTGGCGGTACTGGAGAAGGAGGCGAATCATAAGTCTGCGTGATAATATTGTTGGATGCACACCTCTTGAACCAATAGAGAAATTTTAGTGTTTTCGATGTACACAAAAGCAACAACAAGTCCAACAAAAATATATTATGTAACAGTGAAACGGTATCAAGCATCTGCTCCAGCAGTGTATTTGCAGGCCACGAACAATGAACACACAGGTCTATTTTTATTGCATTGTCAACATACTTCCATTTCGCTGTAGATATTGTATCAAAATTCATTTAATTCACCAACATGCAGACTAACTTTTGTTTCTTTTTCATTGTAGGTAACATTTTTAAAGGCAGCATAATAGTAAAATAGCGTCAGAACAATTACCTTCAAATTGTACAACATCTCTTGAGCAGCACTAGCGTAAGCCTCTTCGATGGTGAGAGCGGGTCGAGTGCATCCAGCGTGTCGTGGGGGATGACCAGCCAGTCGTACCACAACCGCACCCAGATAGAGTGTACGCCCAGAGCCATCGGTGATTGGATACGATGTATATTCTGGTGGTGAGCTGGAGTACCTGTGATTAAGGAATGAAGAGCTTATGAATATAAGTAAGCAAAGTAAGAAGGATTGAAGAGATACAAAGAAAAATCTATTATGTCATTATCATAGTTAATCATTCCATGTACGATAATAGAAAATTGGTGAAAAGGAATGTTTTGGAATTGGAAAATATTATTTTTAATGTTGCACAAGTGATGAGCATATATTCCATAACACAAAAATAACTCCACCACTGTGTGCACATCACGGCCCGCATTTACCCATTAAGTGAAATGCAGAACTAAACTAATTCATTGTTTTGCATGAAAATTGGCTAGTTATTCAGGTTACAGGATTAAAGACATTCAATATTAGAAGCATTTCTATCCTTGCTTTGTGCAGTTTAATTAAAATTAGTATCCTTTCTATACTAATATTTAAGATCATAGTAGCTATCTTTCTATAACTAATATTTAAGATCATAGTAGCTATCTTTCTATAACTAATATTTAAGATCATAGTAGCTATCTTTCTATAACTAATATTTAAGATCATAGTAGCTATCTTTCTATAACTAATATTTAAGATCATAGTAGCTATCTTTCTATAACTAATATTTAAGATCATAGTAGCTATCTTTCTATACTAATATTTAAGATCATAGTAGCTATCTTTCTATAACTAATATTTAAGATCATAGTAGCTATCTTTCTATAACTAATATTTAAGATCATAGTAGCGATATAAATGGAGAATTATTAGCAATATTTGAATATTGAATACATTTGGCGTTAATTTTGTAGAAATTCATTATTCACAATTAAATGAAACTACGTGACTAGGTTTTGTTGTATTACAACATCTTCAGGTGGGATATTAGCAAAGATTTTTGCTAATCTTTGCTAATATACCACCTTACGACGTAATACAACGAAACCTAGGTCGTGGTAAAGAAATTAAAGAAAGTAGAAATACTACATCACATAGTTTTTTTTTTTATTGTGAGCAATTATTTGAATTCTAATAAAAACATAACAGTCGACTTTCTCTACTGTATGCATTTGGTCCGCTAATAACTTTTTTGGCAACAACTCGAGGGCAGAATAGATTTCAGACCTTGGAAATTTATTGTTTGTTTTGCCAAGTAGCTTCGGATAAGAAAGTCCGCAGTCAATGAGATGCTCCCTACAAACTTGGAGCACACGTACATACTTTGTACGCATGTATATTTCATGCGATTAGAGCTCATCCATTAACAATTATTTTGAAAACTCCTTACTTTTTATTTAGTGTACTCAACCTTCTACCAGATGCCAACACTATTACGTTCATCTTCTAAAAGTAATCAAATCTGTTTATGAGGCACTTCCCAACATCTTACCAACATTCACAGTGTACGTTCAAGTCCAATGATATTGGCATAGGAAAGTCTATTATAATATTTCTATAACAAATATAACAAAACACTTCACAGGTTTTAAAACGCATATTTAAAAAATTATAAAATCTAGGAAAATCGCTGCAGTTCTCCGAAAACCTTTGTGGAGAACTCTTTTTTCATAATTTCATGTAGAATAGTTTCAAAAGTAAGGGGGGGGGGTGCACATATTTTTTTATAACTGGTCAAAATTATAAAAAAAAATATTTTCGAGAACCTTATTGGCACTCGCAAACAATATCCTACACTATTTTTTCAGGTTCGTAATTTGCATTCCTTTGAGTCTTTTACTATGCCATATTTCAAGTTGCTATATCAAGCAATTTCTGAGAAAACATGTGACAGACACACGTGGTTTTGGGTTCCATTTTTCTTTTCAAGGTTCTTACATTCTAGGTTTCACAAAAAAAATGTAATTCTCAGTTTTAAACATTCTAGCATTTTCATGATTTGGCATGACATCCTCCTTATCTTTTCATTGGAAATAAATCACGTCGGTTGCAGAACCTACAATGCTCTTCCAATAAAAGGCACCAATTTGTCACTAATCTCGTACCTTTCAACTTTTAGTCACACATTTAATTCCTCCATGGATTTAAATTACTTACAGGTTTCGGTAGATAGCAACTTATTTTAATGTTGGTAAACACTACAAAATGAAATGCCCGCTAAAATTGGTGTTTACAAATTGAAAGTGGGCAATGAATATACAATGCAGAATACGTTTATCCAGGTGACACGTGGGATAGATAACACTTACCGTTTACAAATAGCATCCAGTTTTATAGGTGCCATTAAATATTCCATTGACGGCCTCTGTTGGTTAGTTACTTGTGGAGCATTGTGTCCCAGCTGAGAGCGGTGAGAATCTGAGGGAGACAGACTGCTGGAACCCTCAATGTAGCCAGAGGAGTGATCGTTATCACAAGCATTTCCAATGATGGTTGTACCTGTAAATGACAAATCTTCTATGATATCTTGGAATGGTCTCCTAACTAAGGTAGAAGATAAAAGCTTCATCTGCAAATTTCCAGAACTAAAGTTTCGAAGCTTGTCGCAAGTTATTGCTTTAGTGGAAAGTAGAATACAGTCAATTAATCATCAGTCACTTGGTGACCACATGGTTACAAATTGTATGAACATGATGTTTACCAAATCATAGAATAATCCATTATTTGATCAAAGCGATGAGAATTACCCATGTTACCTGGAGCGATTTTAACAACTTCATTTGAATAGAATCGGCACTTTTCTAAATTTACTGAATGAAGAAACAAAGTTTGACTATTTTTTGACAAATGGTTTTTATAGCAGTAATTTAATGATTTCTGTCAATCAATCTTAACTCACCTGAATCTGATACACTGAGCCCCATTTCGTGTTTGTAGATGGTCTGCGTCAGTTCAAACGGGTTGTTAAACTTCGCATTTCCCTTTGATAACTTCTGCATCTTATACAGCTCTGTATTCACCGGCTTCGCCCACTTTATTTCGATCATTGCGCCCTCAATCTCTGTATTGTTTAATGTTGCCATAGCGATCTCTGCGTGCTCACGAGTAAAGAAGTGGACGAATGCGAAGTCACGGATTTTCTTTACGCGTTCGGTACCGTGTTTGATGGCATTTTCGAACACGCACTGGACAGTTTCAGGTGTCGTCTGTAGTAGAAGATTGCGGACATACAATACTTTGACCTGAGAAAAAAATTTTATTTGAAACGAAAAACTAAATTGAACTAAAATTAACTATGGTAAATTCTTTCTATCAACAGAATCTACAAATCCAGTCATTTCTAAAAAATATCTAGAAACCTGCAAGTTAACTCGAAGTTGTTAAGAGTACTATTTTCTATTTTAAGCTAAGAATGACCAAATAAACCAGGGCAAAATCTCAAATTTGAAAAAATGTCTGTCACAGCATCTGCGCTTTGCACAGCTGTATAGATTTATGCAAAGACACCAAACCTATTATAGATAGAAATTAAAATATTCCATTACTTTTAATACTATTGAAACCTACCAAATTTATAAATTTGGAAAGAGTAGTTGAGACATAGTTGTTTTTTAAGTTTCCTCATAATAGCCGAAGCCAAAAAATTTATGATTTATAGATATTTTCATCTTAAATTTTCAAAAGAGGTGAAAAAATTCATGTTATAACAATCAATATCTACATAAACGCATGTTTACTACTAAATAATTGATTTTTAACAAATGAAATTCAAAAGAAAATATATAACGATAGTAGGGAAAATTGCCAGTCCTCTATGAAAATCACAAGTCATGACTTGAGGTTCTATGAAAACCATGAGAATGATCAGTTTCATGAAAAATGTCTCTGGAAAGTATACTACTCTCATCGCAAAATGCAAGGAAAAAGGACAAAGTTCCGTTTCCAATTTCATTTATTTTTGTTCGCGGACAATTAGCTATTAGCTGTAATCATAAAAAAAGACAAGGAATGAAATATCAGAAATCCGTTAAATTCAATCGATCTATGGAATCTCAATCTGCCAAAGAATGTCAAAATTATGATCAAGTTGTAACTAGAACAACGGTGTATAAAGATATTGTCAATTAACTCTAGCGGATGCGCCCCGTAAAAGAACATCAATGATCACACATGAAGACGTATATTACATTTTGTTTTTTGTTAATTCAATGGCAATATCTAATTAGAACAAAGAGTGTCAAAAACTTTTGAACATTTAAGAATTTAAAACAAATTTACTTATGTTTTCCAAGATAACCCTACTTTATAGCAATTATATTCATGAAATCGCAGATGCCCTGTACAATACTTTCTGGTTTTATAATTTAGACGGTCCTACTTTATAGACATAAACCATACAATGGAAACATTGAAATTTGAAAAGCAACCACCGCAAGGTTATATTCAGACCACACAAAAATCTAAAAACAAAGTTTGATACCATTGTATGGAGAATCATTTGAGTTATGGCGACAATTGAAAAGAATACAAAGAGTCAAAACCTGGAATGGTCAGGATCTCTCATGCTCCGACGCGAATTTTACAACTTTACAAACAAGTGAAGTATAAAAACTTTTGCATCATTAACGGGATGTTGTGCGTGAATGTTTGACTGATAAAAAAATTGACTTGGTAGACACATTAATAGCAAGTAATTTATTTACAAGTATCATTTTATTAAAATTATTTAGCACCAATTTTACATTTATTGAACGTATTAGTCCATACATAATTATCATTAAGTAAAATATTGCTGTTCATGTGACCTCCCGAAGTTTACATATTACAACATTTAAACCTTTTTACGTCTAGTGATCCTAGTAGCTACACTATTTAAACATTAAAATTACAGTTTTGAACAACTAGGAAATTAGTGTTAAAAGAAGTATGTATCTTGGTCTGTATGCAACTTGACACTACACTAACAAGGACTGAGATGATTTATAAAGATCACTGCAAGAGACAGGCAGAAAACAAACAAAAAGCTTACATTACAATAATATCATCTGTTAGTTTACAATATTGGGCAGCTGCCTCTATGCAATGGTTTGATTTGGCACAAGCCCCGAACAATTTGTTTTGACACTAAATATCGTAATACAAGGCCAAAGCTAAAGGAGATAAAGTTCCAAGCATGTTACTTACACAGGGCAATGTTAGTGGACATGTCCATGTATGGTAAATTTTATAGGGTTTGCGGGGATAAAACTAAGGGTTGTCACATTTTCACAATGGTGCATCCAACTTGGTCTAGAAAATATTTTATCGACTCTCCCACAACGCAACGTTCTTAAATTATTCTCAAGTGTTTATTTTGGAATATATAAATATTGATAGTAGCAGATTTATAATTATTATTTAAAGGAACATACATGATGTGGAATGAAAAATTAATGAATGTATGTTCCAAAATTACAAAAGCCTCTTACTTATGGTTGAAGTATAGAAAAACTAGTATTTTAAACATGGTTTTCGATAAATTTACGACTTTATCTTACGTCTGAAAGTTTATTAAAGTTTGCAAGTAATTTAACTGAAACACTATATTATGCACTTTTACGTACCTTAAAATATAAGGAATCCTCATAGTGCGTGTTTTACTCCTATTTTACAGCTTTTTTGATAAACATGATACAGGTAGTGAATGTTAACAAATTGTAAAGAAAGAGCTAAACATAAGAGACAATAACTATGCCGTTCTTCCAGTAAGCACAGTTCATAATAAAACTTATGAATTAGAGTAATGACTGTTTACATGGTGCAGAGCATTACCCGATTAATTGGCCTTTGAGAAAAAAAAGTAGACATTTTTTCTCACTCAAAATAACTTACTCCATTCTCAAAATAATATACAGACTAGGTTAAATTTTCTATATCAATAATAAAATGTTTGCTTCCCTTTTCTCTGTTGCCAAAGAATGAAAAAAAAAGCCGAAAATTAACTAGAAATCTATTTCCTATAAAGAACAAAACTTATGCTTCTCTTTTCTCCGTTGCCAAAGAATGAAAAAAAAAGCCAAAGATAAATTCACACTCCCTTCAGAAAAAAGAATTAACTAGAAATCTATCAGTCAAAAATTACTCAGAAAATGTCAATCACTGCGATAAAAAAATCCATTTTTTGAACAGTATATCAAACATTAATTCCAACTCTATGTACATCATTTTTGGTAAAGATTCTTAAGGAAACCATAAAAAAATAAATCGCATAATTCACAGATGGTGCCAAGCAATTGCCAAAACAGCTTAGAACTTAATTTGAATACAAATTCGAGAAAATATTGGCACCTTCCATTAAAAAAAATTAATATCAACTAAATTCTACTATATGAATAAAAATACACTTTTAGACACGATGTTGTAAATGAATAATTAGACACGATGTTGTAAACAAAAACAATGATAGTGTTGCAAGCATTTCTCAAGCGATTTTCAGGCTAAACAGTAATGAAAACTGTTCTACATGAAAGGACTGAAAGCTTTGCATTAATTAAGCAATGAAGATGGAAGTCCTTAATTTACACATGTTCAAAGAGTTTTCAATTGCCATTATAAACAATTAAGGTACCAAACGCGGCCAATAACAAAACCTAGGAAATTAGAACATAAAAAGGGTGATTCTGAAACGGCATTTTCTATGCATGTTGACATAATCTCCGGCATTTATAAATCAATGTGAACCATCCTGTTTTAGGGTAAACTGGGTAGGTGTTATTTATGGATTTCCCTTATAAATTTAATCAAGTTAATGCACTACAAAGATGGACTATACAACTCAATAGACGACAGTATGATATTTTTTTCATCGATAAAACGATTACAAAAGCAGAACAAGAGTAGGATGGTAACGGATGACAGTATGTGCAATAGAAAGCCAATATGTATGGTAATTAAAACAAGTCTTATAAATAAATTATATTTAGCTTCTATTTTTCGAACGGTTCTGCAGCCCAATATAAAAAATTAAAAAACTATCAACAAAAATCACAAACATGAATTCGGAATCGAGGTAACCACTACTTCTTTTATTCTAACATGTTGTTTCATTCAAAACGGTACTAGATTTGGTAAATCATTCACAAAACATCCATATTTCCGATGCCCTGCATCTCCTTATCCCATTAAAATCCCATAATAGAATCTTGCTATATGTATAGTAATATTTATAGATTTCTAAAATGTCTCGAAGTGTCACACTTTGAGAAATTGAAATTTTAAATTTTCAAAAAATTTTCGAATTATAACTCCTACCTTATGGTATTAATAGATTAAAACTCCATTCAAGAGCTTTACGAAACTACTCGTCACTGGTCGCCAATATACAGGCAATTAAACGTGGCAACCAATTAACTTTGAAAGTTGATTTTTTTTAAAAGGTAATAACTTTAAAACTAATTATGTTACACAGTTGAAACGTAGTATTTTAATCATGAAAATCAGAGATATAAAGTCCTAATCAGTGTTCAACACACTGATTTTTAAATGAACCGATGTTTAAATAAAAAAAATTTAGTTTCAAAAACAATATTTCATAAGATGAGTACTGAAAAATATTAATTAAATAATATTTAACCTTATCAAACAGCAACTAAAATATGTAACAATTACAATTTCTTGGAAGTTTGTGCTAAATAAGCAATAGATGTAATTATCAACAAAAAATTTTCACAATTTGGATTCGGCAGACTCCAAAAAAAAAAGATCAGATTTAAATTTCTTCAGAGCTTGGTAAGTTTGGTTTCAAATTCAACTTTCTTTTTTCCAATTTAATTTATTCCACAAATTTTATTAAAAGATTTTATATTGAGCATAACTTAGTAAATGAATGTAAACATGCAAAGTGTCAATTATTGGACCGAATGTTAAAGGTCTAAACAAAATCTCGCAATTTATTCACCCTTTGTTTCTTGTTTCGGATAAATATTACCTTACACATTATACACAACACAATAAGAAAAAAATTTACGCTAAACTAATTTTAAAGAAAATATTAAATATTTGCAAAAAAAATATTCGCCATAATAAAGCGATTTTTATATACATAATCCACAATAGAAGTTTTGCACTCAGAATATTTCAGTTCAGACAATTTCATGAAAAGGACAATAAGATGATTTTACCTATTCCATGTGAAAAACCAATTGCTATATAATATTGTTTTCAGCAGAGTCGAATAAATACAAAAATGGAAAAGAAAATTACGCAATCAGATTAAATTTCACTTACCCTCTTCATAATTTCTTCGTCCACATCTGGCTCCGGCTCGGCCCAATCCACCAGCAAATTGTGATCCCATACCCTAATGTTTCCTGGTACACATTGTCTCCTCGCCATGGCTGCAGCCCTGTGATCTTCAAACTCCACAAAAGCGAAGCCGCGATTTAAATTCCTGTCCGTTGTGCTGCTGTAAAGTATTACTTCTACCACACCTTTAACTCTTTTCGAGAGCTCCTCTTTAACTTCTTCCTTAGTTTTCGTTTTGGGGATGCCCCCGACGAAGAGTCGACAATTATCAACAGATTTCACAACGCCTATATACTTGTTCGGCCTTATTGCATATCCGTTCAAATCTCGAATAGCCCTATATGCGTCTGAAGAGTTTGTGTAACAAACGAAGCCATAGCCGCGATTTGAACCAGAGAAATCCATCATAAGACGGAGTTCGTATATATCTCCAATTTTTGAAAACACGGGTATTATTTCATCTTCGTAACAGTCCCTGGGTATTTTTCCAATAAATACTTCGCAGCCTTTCGGCGGCGGTGGACCTTTCCAATGTGGCGGTGGACCGAATTTTCTTTGTCCGTTTGTCTGCGCAATAGGATATCCTGTTTCGTTCGTCAGATTAATGAGCCTACCTATTACTGCGTCGGTCATTCTTTCTTCCTCTAAAAATTTTCGTTCGTATTATAAACACGATCGACAATCACTTTTAAAACCAGTTAAAAACTCCGTTTATACTTTTTGTTATAATTATAAAAATAAATTTCAATAAAATTTAACAACTTTTAAAGGTATCGTCCCGTCTGAGTTCGGCGAAGTTCTGAGGCGGCGGCAAACCGTCTATAGATTTTATATACCTTTGTGATATGCCGACAACAACCGGCGAACCGGGAAAAGTTTTTGGTGCTTTATCAAAATAGAGATTGGATGGAATTAAAAATTTATATTTATTGCAAAATAAATATATAAAACGTTTGGATAATATATTTTTTAATTATAATATAGTTTTTTAATAAAATATTTATCAATAATATTAAGAAAAAAGACAATTAGTTTCTACTTTGACTTGTCAATATTGTTAGAAAATTTCGTTGTCGAGTCATTATTATTTTATTTCCGTTATCATTGAAAGTGGCTTTGAATTTTAAATTTGTCAGCTTCGATTATTAAATATATATTTGATACGGTTAAAGGTATATTAATCATTATTATATTATACATTTCTAAATATAAATCAATAATGTTTAATAAATCAATAATGTTTAATTTTGAAATAAGTACTTAACTAATTTTAGTTTGATTTCGTTGTTACAAAATAAAAACCGATTCTAGGAGGTGTTACCTATTTGGCAAGTCCATTTCAATTATTCTTATTACGTTAGGAGTACCATACCAGATTTCACACAACCACCAGATTTTGAGACTATGATTTTTTTTATCTGGAGTGAATTTTTACAAAGTTTAATTTTTAAAACTGTATGGGTAATGTAATGAGTCGCGTAGTGACATTTCACCGCGTTGTATGTTAACAAATGCAGCAAGTTTATTTTTATTTACTTCTAAATGTTGTACCGCTTTGAAACTTTGCAGCTCTGATGATAATGCAATAAATATTATGATACCATCGAGGTGATATTATAGCGAAGTGATCATAAGAAGTTGGCTAACAGTAAATCCGTCGAATTGGTGTCATTTGACTTAATACTCCTTTGGTTACCAATTTCAAAGGTGTGTTTTTTTACTTTTTCAAAAGATATATGTAATATATAGAATATACATGCAAACTTGTGCAGTTCTGATGATAATGCAATAAATATTATGGTGCTATTGAGCTGATATAACGAGGTGATCATAGGAACTTGGCTAACAGTTAATCCATCGAGTTGGAGTCATTTGATTTAATAGTCTTTTGGTTACCAATTGCCAAGGTGTTTTTTTTTCATTTTTTCAAAACTATTCGTAATATACAGTTTTAGAATGTCATCTCGATGATTCTTCTCTGGCAGTCAGATGCGTTGAGAGCTCGTTGCGCGTTGAACAATTTTAATAAAATTGAACAACTTTAACAAAGTTGAACAACTTTAATCGCTCGATTCGGAACAATTTAAACAGCTATATTCTTGATATTCGGGTGAGTCGGTCGTTGATTTGATTACGAATTAGAATGTCTGCAATGGTTTGATAAAAAAAATCGTACATGAATATAGTTTTCCCCTGCCACTAATTGCTCCAAATTTATTAACCCTTTGACTGCCAATTAATTATAAATTAAACTTTCACTACACGTCAAACCGATTTTCAGACAGAAAAGAGATCGCGGCTCCGATAATGCGTTAATTAATTAATCGATATCTATAAGTTGTGCGTTCCCCATTAATATAAAATATAAATATTAATCTTTAAATGTGTATATTATAGAATATTATCCACCTATATATATTATTATAACAAACCATCTTACGCTGTACAGTATGTTGACTTAACCTTGAATAGGCTTGTTGAAAAAAATATCGATGTATCGATATTTTTTGGCTATATTTAATATTTCGACATATCGATGTATCGATATAAAATATTAAGTATCGGAAATGTATCAAAATCGATATTTTTTCCAATGGCGACACTAAATTACTGATGTCCTGTCGCAACCGACTAAAAACTGATGGAATTTAAAGCCTTCCAAGAACAGAGCGAATGAAGAAAAACTCATGTTTGTCTATGACTTTCTTTACTTGTGTGTGTGAATATAAAAAAAAACATAACCTCAAAGCCTCAAGCTGAATGCTCACTCTGCACTCAAGTTACTCAAAGTAATTTATGATTGCATTCAATTATATTGCAGTGAGTGATGTGAATTTATGTGTTTTATATGTCATGTCTAGGACTGCATAGATCTCTTTCAAATAAATAAACAAAAAAAATGTATTGTGTAATCTGTGCAGAAATATCTACAAAGCATATGGTAATACAACAAATTTAGCAGCACATTTAAAAAATAAGCATCATCATGTGTTTTTGCAACTCAAAAATACAAAATACACTTATTAGGAATAATGGTCATTGATTAGCATTTATTTAGTAATCTGAGATTGTATTGAGCTAAACTAGATCAAATACACAAGATTTTTTTAGAACGCCAATATTATCTTTGTCATACCGATATATCGATATTTTTTATACATTAAAAACGATATCGATACTTTTAAAATATATCGATACAATATATATCGATACTTTTTGGCACTTCCGACATCCCTAATCTTGAAATCGGGAGAACGAGAGAACGAACGCTGCGTGTGTTAAATTAATAATTTGGTGCCTGTTGTCTGTGCCCCCCAAACACATAAGCATTATATTTAAATGAAAAAATATTGTAATAATATAATTTATTTCTAAAAACAGTTGTTTAAAAGTATCATATACTATAAATGGAATATAAAATCGAATAAAATACCAATGAATTACCAGTATCGAAAAAATATTCGACGTTGTACGTAAAATAAATTTTAAACTATAGTCAAACCACGACATGCCTCTGTAATACCAAGTATTTGTTAAAGAGTCAATTGGGTATTTGACTAATTTTTTTTTATTTCATTAATCATAATTTCAAGGTACAAGCTGATGAAGAGTGAAAATTTTTTTTAATAATCTTAAAAATTGACCGAGTTATAAAAGTTTAAATTTAACCTTTAGAGAAGGACGGCAATACTGTGTTGTGAGGTCATTTTTAATATTGCACATTATATTCTACGAGAGGAAAAGAGACAGGGATATACCCAACTCAATCCATATCTTCAAATTTAGAAGCCTACAACTGGCTTATTTTTCAATCAAATTTTGAATTCTTTTTTTCAAGACTGGTTTTTAATTAACTTATATTCCACAATATTGTACGAAAAATATCAAAATTTAGAATGAGTCAACTACCATATTGTACAAAAATGTAATAAAATAAACGCGTTTAATACAAGGTTCACATACAAATCGCGTTTAATACAAGGTTCACATACAAAATCAACCGAATTATCTACTTTATATCGCGGATTATTAAACATGGTTTTACGTATAAACAGTATCAAGTTATGAATATTTTTGCCCTTTGCCATATCTAAAACCTGTACTTCACTACTCGCGAAGTCGATCGAAGTTAGGCGAAGAGAATAATATAGAGAGGTACTTCGATTCGCTTTGTGCAACCTCGCCTCGCCTCGGGCGACTTCCGATCGCTGTCGGTTTTTTGCGCCCAAGTCAAAGGACTTCGCGAGGTTAGCGTACGGGGGACTCACGGCTACTGAACTCCTTGCGAGGTTTCACGAGTGTGTAGTTACGTACTATGGACTGCGATCAACTTCGACGAGCATTTCGTCGAGGTAACTTCGCGAGTAGTGTAGAGCGCGTTTCACATAAAAAAGAAATTGCATTCGAGATTAACCGTTTTAGTGCCATGGTTTTTTACTCATATATACTTAAAGATGCCAAAGAAATCTTTTGTTTTTATGTCATTTACCCTTGTCTCGAAAAAAAACTGTATCTCTTCAAAAATTATCCAATTTTAATAATTTTTTCCGTGTTTTCTTAATAAAAACTTGTACAAGGATAATAAAATACAAAGAAAATTATGGAAATATATATTGTGAACAAAAATTATAACAAAAACTGAAATCAAGGTCACATCGTATTTTCGCAGTCCGGTACATCCTCCATATCAGCGAAATAATTGTTATCGTCACTATTATCACTATCACTCAAAATTTGCATTACGCCAAATTGTGAGCGCACCACAATGCCACTCCCACTATCACTTTCTTCACAACTTGTAAAACGATAATTTTCACTCGAAATATTTTTGTATTCCGACATTATGGGTTAAAAGTTGTCTTTTCCTGGATCCTTTTTATATTGTAGTTACTAATAATATTATAATTTGAACTTTATGTAACACGTAGAAAGATAAAAAAATTAGCAATGCGTGCGGGCGACCTCTCCTACCGCGCGCTAAACAGCAATTGCTTTCACGAAATTTCGCGCCATCGCGCTCGTGGCAAATTTAGTTAGTACGTGCACGAGTCGGCACTCTAATGGTTAATATTTATTAACAGCAATCGCCGAAATGAAAACGCAATATATATATATATATATATATATATATATATATATATATACACATACATATACACACACATACATATACACACACACACATATGTATATATATATATATATATACACACGTTATACGCGATTCTTTTTATTAAGAAACAATATTCTTAGTCATTGTATTATTTATGTGACGTAATATTTTTAACTTTCTTTTTCTAAAACAAGACTTACGTAATAAAATTGGTTTTTTAAATGATATTTCAACACAAAATGCATTTATATGACAAAGTTTACGTTTATAATTGTTACAGATGGCTTTACATATATTTTAACCTTCAATCTTATACGCCTCTACACTACTCGCGAAGTTACCTCGACGAAGTTGATTGCAGTCCGAAGTACATGACTACACATTCGTACAACCTCGCGAGGAATTCAGTAGCCGTGAGTCGCCCGTATGCACCCACGTGGAAACAGTACGACGTCTATTTGCAAACTGAAGTACGCTAAGTAGTGTAGTGAGACGCTTCGTGTAACTACGCAAAGTCCTTTGACTTGGGTGCAAAAAAGTGACAACGATCGAAAGTCGCCCGAGGCGAGACGAGGTTGCACAAAGCGAATCGAAGTACTTATACTATTCTATCCGCCTAACTTCGATCAACTTCGCGAGTGCAGGTTTACAGTTTACCTATTTACTAATATTTTCCAAAGCTCTACAGAAACGAAGTCACGCACACAGATAATTTTGAAGTAGACAATATTAGTATGGTAGAGTCCGAACTGTTATATTTACTAGCTATCCTTGTTACTCATAGCAATTAAGCCAAATGAAAATACGTACCAACGCATGGAGAATTATATTTAAAAAAAAATGGATACATTTATTATAAATATGCGTATGGAAAAGTTTGTTCCAGTTAATTTGTACAGCATATCGGGTAATAACAAATGTTTCATATCTGAAGAGCAATTTCATTTCAATATCAGTGCGTATACACATAACATTACGTTACAGAGCATAATAAAACAGAAAAACTTCGACAAAAGTTTATTACGTATAAGTACAAAGATATGAAGAAGACAATGGCCTATTGTCCTTATTTCCTGTTGATATTTTTGTATATTGCACGAGTAGTAATTATTAAAAATGATTTACTTCGCCTGTACCATTTCTAGACCACATTTTTGAGTATGGCATAGAGAAGAGGCTAGAGATGTTTAAATCATGAGTGAGAGATATAAAATATATAACTCGCATGTTACGATCATATCTATCACTCGCTCACTTGAAATCAAAATGTATCAGTACATCACTAGCTCGGGAGTGATCGGTGACTTTTTCGTTCACCAAATCAATAATTTCACTCACTCGTCGCGTCGTGGAGAGAGATATAAAAGTATATGTTTTGACGTTACACGAAAGAGAAAGAAAACGATCGAACTGTTTAGTCAAATATCCAACTGGATCTATGTAGATGACGTAGCTACTCGCGATCGAATGTGAACGCTGTGATAAAGTAAACTTTAGTTCGCTCAAAATATTTGTGTAAACAAACACTTTTTTGTTTCATTTCAAAATTCTAATTTATAATTGTATAAATAAGCCAATTTATTAAATTATCATTAAAGTTATTTTATGTATAATTTGAATCTAGTCACAATTTATCACCATGTTGCATGACCATTATTCAACGGTTCAACGTATGCGTAATAAATAATTTCGTTAATAACTCGGAGTACTGAGATACTGAGCTACTGAGCTAGTGATATAAATGAGTGATATATATATATCTTTCCAATCAAATGATATATACCACTCTTTTCGGTGATAGATTTTGCGCACTGTAATACAAGCATATGCTAGGGTAAAGTCAAATAGACATGCTCGTCGTAGAGTTTTAAATTACAAGTGCACTTTGTGATTATACAAGTAAATATTTATACTTTACAATCTTATTTTTATTGCATTTGGATTTTCTTTTTATATCTAAGCAATAATTGTTTTTCCACTGGACGTAATTTTTATTGAAGCTCTTAAAAAATACTATAGAAAAAGTTGAAAATTATCAAATTTGATTTCGCATACATTTTTATTTATAGGTACACTTTAGTGACGTCAGTAAGACTGAGAATGATCTCACTCAAGATGCCTTATAACAGGATGCAGCGTGTGCGAGGTCTTCAACAGCACCCAGCGTGCAGAGTGGAGTCCAGAACCTGTAGTACCAATGATCAACGTCAAAGATACTGGAAGAAATGCGTGCCCCGTAGAGCAGCCGCGCGTCTTCCATTATCTTTGATCAATGCTTTTGAGGATTTCACTTCTGTTATTGTTGCTGATGATGAAAACCAGCGGCGTCAACGGGACTACTATTCTTTTGGCATTATTTGGACTAACACACAGTGTGACAAAGTGTGAACTATCCCGATATGTACCACAGATTTGCTATATTGAACACCGACTTGCGGAACCCTTCGAGATTGAAACGTTGGACACATTTGACGGTTCCAGGAATATTTATTTTTAGAGCGACAGCCATGATGTTTACGGGAACTAGACATTTAACTATTGAAGAGCACTGGTCTATAAACCCTTTGCTGGAAGCACCAGTTTTTTTTTTCTAAAATTATGGCGCGTAATAGTATATTTCGTAGGCTGTAGCCATACAGAGACACATAAACAAAACACACTACATAAATGAATCACGCAAAAACAATGTTTTAAAAAAACTTGTAATCCAAAGTATAGACCGACATTAATGTATATTTATGTTAAACGATTATGTGTCCAATAGTAATTTTATTTTTGTTAATTTTATATTGTACATAGTGTTTACATTAAACTATTTACAAATATGAATTTATCACAACGTGAATATATTGTTTACTATATATTTCACAGGCGTAAAACATGGTGCATATTTAAATAATATTATTTCTCATCGTGTAAATTTATAAATATACTGTCTAGTATATCTTTCACAGGTGAAAAAACATGGTGCATATTTAAATAATATTATTTCTCATCGTGTAAATATATAAATATACTGTCTAGTATATCTTTCACAGGTGAAAAAACATGGTGCATATTTAAATAATATTATTTCTCATCGTGTAAATATATAAATATACTGTCTAGTATATCTTTCACAGGAGAAAAAACATGGTGCATATTTAAATAATATTATTTCTCATCGTGTAAATATATAAATATACTGTCTAGTATATCTTTCACAGGTGAAAAAACATGGTGCATATTTAAATAATGTTATTTCTCATCGTGTAAATATACTGTCTAGTATATCTATCACAGAGGCAATAAGTATATATTTTAAAGTACGGAGTTATTTTTGCAGCTGATTGTATGGAGTTTCTTGTATGGAGTTTCTATGAATATATTATTCTTGGAGATTTTAATGCTCATCACCCATCTTGGGGCCCGAGGCAACCCTCTTGAGATCTCCTAGGTAGAACTTCAAGACGAGTTTGGCCTGTATTTACTGAATGATGGGTCTCCAACACGAGTTCCTGTCGCATTTCAGAACCCGAGCTAAGTAGATATCTCTCTTTGCTCCTCATCCTTGGTATGCTTAGTTTCCTGGAATATTCTATCTGACTCCTTTGGAAGCGACCATTTCCTCATTTTGATTTCTTTCCCTCGTTTAAATTTAAATATTGAAAAATTCCCCTCTTCAAAGATACAACCTAAATAGGGCAGATTGGGTGGGATTCCGCACTTTCCTCAATGTCGAAGTGGATTTCCTCCCTCCAGTGGACCAGGATGGCATTGACTTTTGCTATGACCAATTTGTGAGGGCTATAGACCTATCCGCTCAGAACTTTATCCCACTTAAGAGATTTAACAACCACTACAGATCCTCTCCCCCTTGGTGAGATGGAGACTGTTCCGCAGCGGTTAAAGCCCGCAAAGAGGCTGAAGCGATATATAAATCTAATATGTCGGAAGTAAACTTCCTTTTGTTTCGAAAGATCAAGCACAGACTAAATGAATTCTCCATAAAAAAATAGGGAAGGCTGGAAGAAATTCTGTCACTCCCTCTCTCCTTTTACTCTCTCGTGTCGTCTGGTCTAATATAAAACGCTTTCAGTCTATTTTTCAGCCTGATCTTTCCAAATCCGTACACGGGAATTGGGTAGATCAATTTTATAGACCCAATTATATATGTTATGTTGGTTGACTATTGCTCATAAACCAGTAGAGCTGTTGACTATTGATCGTAAACCAGTAGTACTTGGCTATGAGTATTTTCCTTTTCATTTCGTTATAAAACTTATTGTGAATACCTTTCAGATGTTCAAAAATCGGAGTTTATCTGATAGATATTAACCCTAACAAATCTAGCCATTTTAAAGTCTTGTATTTAGTAAACTGATACCTATATCGAAGGAGTGTTCCTGATATACCGCGATATTTAGAAAGGCCTATTCAGCGATACCCAATACAATGGGGGTGAGAAAAAAATGATCCCCTCACCCAATTTACTTGTAGTGGTACTTAAAAGCCTTATTTTTTAACACGCTTGATGATAACTTGATAAGTATGGTTTATATGTATGTGTAAATGTCGTTGCCTTGGTGTGTTGGGTTGATTATAAGGAATACGGCCTTTGACGATGCGGCGCATCGCGGGGATTCGGCTTCGATTCCCGGCCGTTAATCGACGGCGCTGGTCTGATGTTATGGTTGGCTGTAAGAGATTGTTCTCGTGGCAATAAGTCCGCCATATGTATCAATTAGATACATTAAAGTAGATAAATAAATGTAACGGAATCTTTCAATTAAATTTTCATCCACTTTCAGACGTCTGAATTATTTAAAATTTTGCACGCGTATAAAGAAAAGACGACAATATAATCATATATAAATAGTAAGAAAACATTTAAGAAATAAAATTAAAGTTTACAAAAAACTGAAAAAAAACATGCCTCTGTAGCAATATGAACTAATAAATTAGATTTCCATCCACTTCCAGGTGTCTGATTATTTAATATTTAATACAGGTATCAAGAATCACAAATTGATTATGGCGATGCGTGCTATCCTGATTTTAATGAAGAATATTTCTACAATATGGAACGTCCTCAAAATGTATGCATCCGGTATATCTTCGGTCTCAGAAAATAGAATGATATTTCTGAATACAGGTCACTTCTCAAATGGCTGAAGATCTGTGATCGATGCCAACTTCACATACTTACACTTCTTTTTAATATATTAAAAAATCCTCATAGCGCAAATTATCTTGTGGCAAATTTAAAAATTTGTCTGCTCACGGCCTTGGGCTACGATCTGAAAGTTCACTCACCCTATTTATTCCTAAACAAACCTCTACCATTTAGGAAAAATCCTTCACTGTCCAAACAGCAAAAATTTGGAATAACCTGGATCCTGACATCAAGAAAATCACGTCCTTAAACATTTTCAAAGATCGAGTAAAAAAGTCCTGCCTCTTCTGAATCCTTTTCTTTGTGCCCTTGTCTTTTCCTGTCTTTCCCATCCCAAATTATGTCAATAGATTGTATCAATTATACTTTTGTAATTTATTTGTTTTTTTTTTCTCTAATGTGCTATATATAATTTTCATTGTAAAATTTCTTACAGTCTACCAACTAAATTTCAATAACAATTGTTATGGTTGACTGGAAAATATTGCTCATGTATTTATTTTTTTTATTAAATTTAAAACGAGAATAAAGTGATTGACTGAAAATTAACTTTAATATAAAAAAAGAGTGGGCGATATCAAGTACCCCACTTTTTTTAAATGAACGTTAATTTTTTTTATCAAATAATTTATTCCCATTTTAATCTCATTAAAATATATAAATTATAACGAGTCGAGAGACATTCTTTCGCTCTTGGCTAAACTATTTATAGTTAAAGAATTTTTTGTCAAGAGCGATTTTTTTAATAAACTTAAAATAATAATAAAGCGATTGACAACAAAATTAACTTTAATATAAAAAAAGCGTGGGGCTATACCAAATACCTCACATTTTTTTTACATGAAAGTTAATTTTTTTTATCACATATTTTAATTTCATTTCAATCTCATTAAAAAAAATTAATTATAAAGAGTCGAGAGACATCCTTCCGCTCTTGACTAAAATATTTATTTTTTAGTTTATGTTGCCATAAAGGCAGATTTTTTACTTTCTTTAACCACAATTTTATTAAGATTTTATTTCACAGCTTTGTGGTTGTTATAAATATGTATAACAATGCCAGATTTCAACTTTATAACACTAGTATCTGCGAATAATACAGACAGACGGATATGGCGAAGTAATGAGTTTTCATAGTTTATCTATGGAACCCTAAAAAGACGCAATTTTTCATAAAATATCTTTTATCAAATATTATCAGAACAAACAAAAGATACAAAGATTATTATAATAGAGATTGTTATTAGTGATCGAGCTTATCTAAAAATATGTTCTGAATTTGTTTGTCATATAGTTTATTGTTACAATTTTTATTCTTAACGATAGAACTATATTAATTGTTTGTTTTTCAGTACCGAATCTCAATCAGTCTTTCAGATTTGTGTTAAAATTTTTTGTTTTCGACTTATTACGTGAAGGAAAATTTAAAAAATTGTAAAGAATTTTTTCTATATATTAATTTATAATAATTATTTTTGACGCCCTAATGGATTCGTTTTCCGTGCAATTTAAAATTCGAGCAAGTTAATTAAATTTGTAATGTGTTCTATGGAGACGACAAAATGTAAAATAAAATTCAATGGTGCCCTCTTTGAAGATCTCAGTGTCAATAATGGTGTTCGACAAGGCGACTCACTCTCGTGTCTGCTTTTTAATATTGCACTAGAAAAAGCTATTCGGGATTCAGATATTAACACTAGGTGTACCATCTTTTACAAATCAGTTCATATCCTAGCGTACGCTGATGATATTGATATAATTGCTAGAAACCTACCAGCCTTGAGAGAGGCCTTTCTGTCTTTGGAGATAGCTGCAAATCAAATGGGTCTGGCAATAAACGACTCCAATACTAAGTATATGGCTATATAAAATTCTCCACCAAATAATGCACATAATCGTTTGGAGATTGGCTCATATACATTTGAAACGGTTGACTGTTTTACTTACCTTGGATCTTGTGTTAACAATAAGAATGACACTATCTCTGAAATTCAGAATCGCATATCCTCTAACAATTTAATGATAGAACTATATTGTTTGTTTTTCAGAACCGAATCTCAATCAGTCTTTCAGATATGTGTTAATTTTTTTTTGTTTTCGACTTATTACGTGAGGAAAAAATTAAAAATTGTAAAGAATTGTTGTATATATATTAATTTTTAATAATTATTTTTTGACACTCTAATGGTTTCGTTAGAGCATTATTAAAATTAAATAAGGAAACCAGTCTTTTTAGCTTAGTTTTTCAGTCATCCTAAAGGTTTTCAGTGTTTTTAGTGATATTGGAAATTTCAATCTTCAAGGTTTGTCATATAGTTTATTGTTACAATTTTTATTCTTAATCATAGAACTATATTAATTGTTTGTTTTTCAGCACCGAATTTCAATCAGTCTTCCAGATTTGTTTTAAAATTATGTATTATTTTCGGTTTATTGTGTGAAGAAAAATTGTAAAGAATTGTTGTATATATTAATTTATAATAATTATTTTTGACACCCTAATGGATTCGTTAGAGCATTATTAAAATTGAATAAGGGAACCAGTGTTTTTTTGTGATATTGGAAATTTCACTCTTCAGGATTTCACACTACGGAGTAAGGGAACGATTTAAATGATCAAAAAATTATTGAGAAACATATGTGACGTTTTGTTTTAAGATACTAAGTACAATAATCATTCGTTATCTAAAAGTATGCTGCCTCCACACACTTCAAATAATTTGCAACCCCCTAGATCGTTGTGTATTTGGACCATTTAAGGCACAGTATAACAAAGCAGTCGAGAAATGGAAGCTGAATCATCCTGAAAGCCAATTCCACTTTATGATATTGCGAAAATCATAGGTGAAGCAGATCCCCTAGCTTTTACACCAAGAAACATAGTTAAAAGTTTTGAAGTAATAGGGATATGCCCATTTAATAAAGATATTTTCCACAATTAAACGACACTACGTGATGTAGTATTATTTCTACTTTCTTAAAGTTCTTTACCATGACCTAGGTTTCGTTGTATTACAACATCTTCAGGTGGGCTATTAGCAAAGATCTGAAACATTTAAGTTCAATCTTTGCTAATAGCCCACCTGAAGATGTTGTAATACAACGAAACCTAGGTCGTGGTAAAGGACTTAAAGTAAGTAGAAATAATACTATATCACGTAGTTTCATTTAATTGTCAATAATGGATTTCTACAAAATTAACGCCAAATATATTCAATAAAGATATTTTCTGTGGTAATTATTTCCTTGTTACTGATCGCCCGGAGCCTATGTCCGCAGTTTCTAAAAATTCAACTCAAGGTCAGCTTGTTTCTGAAGCATCTGCAATCAATGCGGAAAATGTCCAATTCAAATCAATACGTCCAATTCTAAAAGCAGCCCCTCAAAAAGCAACTCAACGAGGAAGGAAACCTGGAAAAAGTAGAATTGGAAGTAATACGTCAGAAAAAAATGAAATATAAAACGAAGCATTTAGAAAGGCGGAAAATAAAAGAGAAATTGAAGACAGAAAGGAAAATAAAAATAGGAACTTGGCAAAGAAGACAAAGGTCACTTCCGAAACGCTATCAAAGGCTGGTCCTTGCCAGACAAAAAAATCTATCTATAGGAAAAAGTGTCAAAATTCTTCAAGATCACAAGTTGCCCTATGCCATGTGTATGAGATGTAAAGACATGAAAATATAAACAAAATGCTCAATTTTTTTTAAGTGATTTGAAATATCATCAGAGACGTGTACCAAGATCACATAGAGACAATTTCGAATCGGATGATGAGTCGGGCTTTGTATATCAGAAGTGTTATGTTTTAGATGGTGACGATTCAGATGTCTCCAATGGTTCTACCTTAGAACTATTTGAACAGTATTGTGATGCCAAAAAAAAATGGATTGCTTAGTGTTAAAGTTCCTTTATACATAGAGATATTCTATGTTTGTTGATTTTTCTAGAATTATACGTAAGGGAAAAGTGATCTGTCCATAGGTACATTGCCGTCCACAGGTACATATCATGTTGCCCAATGGTACAATCATAAGTTATACCTATGGACGAATTTAGCATTTTTAAAAAAAGTGATTTATTTCAATAATTGAATGGTTAATGTTAAAGTTCCTTTGTACATAGAGATATTCTATGTTTGTTGATTTTTCTAGAATTATACGTAAGGGAAAAGTGATCTGTCCATAGGTACATTGCCGTCCACAGGTATGTTTCTTGCTGTCCAAGGTAAAATCATAAGTTATATCTGTGCTTTAGCGTTTTTAAAAAAAAAGTGTTTTATTTCAATAATCGTAATGCATACAAAAACAAAGACTGCTAATAGTAATATTTGTATTACTATAAGACTAACAAATAAAAAAACGGCACAAAATCTTATTTTATTTCAAAATCCGGCTAATGTCCACAGGTATAACACCTCCCCCTAATAAAATTTTTAAATTAAATATCTACAAATAATAATATACTAGCTGACACGTGCGAAGTCTTCGCACTATATCGCCATCTAGCGTGTTCCAAGTATACAATTTGGCTAAGATATTTGATGTGTCGCCCACAGATGGCGCTCATGCCAATTGTTATAAAAATTAATTTTTTTATTAACAAAAAGATTTTTTTGGAATTTTTTTATATTTTTCGCCCAAAGTAGAAAACATAAGCTTTAAGTGGGTATTTTTTTTATTTTTTTTGGTGCAGTAGTTAAAGAGATCGAGCCGCTCGACCAAAAAACACCTTTTAGAAATAATATATTTAGATGATAATAAAGAAAAAAATAATATATATATATATATATATATATATATATATATATATATATATAAATAAGTTTTTTCTATAAGCATGTTCTTAAAACAATTTTAAACTATATTTAAAAAGTATTATATTCTAAACAGTTGTAAAAAGTAACTTACGAATTCTTTTTAATCAGCCATTGGATATTATTCAATTTTTTTATAGAATTTTTTTTTAAAACTTAGTTACACTTATAATCTAATAAAAACGAATAAAAAACATTCTTATTGAAGTTAAGAAAATTACCTCTGGTTGTCCATATGGTACTATATTGTAAGGTCATGCTAATGATATGACTTTATAGCATAATGCCAAGTGGACATGAATGATCAAACGGTATCTTAGTTGGTACATTAATCTTCAAAGATAAGTCATCTCTTAAGTATAACTTTATGAATTTGATACAGAGTTCTTAAGGTGTGTTCGAAAGCTTACCATTAACTAACCGAAGTGGTCAGTGAGTTAACGCATTGTTCGAAAAGTCTTACCGCTAGAGGAGGACTTCAGATAGTGATAATTTTCAGGGCGGGTGATAATTTTTCTCCGAAAGCAGTTTCACAATCAAAATATTTTGACTCGAAAGAAAAAAATATCTAAAGTGCTCTAAACAAATATAATTTTGAAATTTCCATGAAACGCGACAGGATATATGTTTATATATTCTTTTTGAATCAGCTTTTTTTTATTTTTGAATAACGTCAGTTATTTCTAAACAGCTTTCTATGAAGTGAGTTTAAACTATGCTTGACCTTATTTCCTCGCCTATTGCGCAACGCAGACGACTTTTGTAGGTAGGGATCGGCGGCTGACAATTGCCGATTTTTCGAGATAAGGTCGGTGGCTGCTTTCAACGACTTACCACAAGTCAAATGCCCCCCTCCCTGCCGACTCCGTTAGCGAATGTTCGGTCGTATGATCTTCCATTTTCTCCGTTAGCTCGTTTTGCCTCCTAATATTTGGATCGGTGAGAGTCATCTAGACAGGTTCCGATTGTTTTTGTAGGACCGAATTATGTAAGACGAGTGTGTTAAATGATTAAATATCATATATTCTATTTCCTCCGATTATTGTCGGACTGATTATTACCGATCCTCTGTGTTGCCGTAGTGATAATAATATGGAATATGCGGACACGACCAAGCAGACAATGGTCTAGGTGGTTGGTGTTTATCAGTTTTCGCTCTGCACGTTCCATAACATCTTTGTAGTTATGTCGATGAAGATATTATGTAAATTATTAATTTTTATTTGCTTAATATAAAAATAAATGCTTTAGATTCCAATGGTAATTATTGTATAAATAATACTTTTCTTATAATAGGTAACTTTTGATCTACGGTTTATTGAATTGTAAAATACATATAGAATAGCGTAATCAGAACCTCATTGATTTGACGCACAGGCTAGTAACTTAGCATTCTAGTGACTAGGCAATAAAAGCGACAAGGAAATCTACTGACTGGGCAATAAAAATGACTGGGTATTCTAGTGACTAGACAAAAGCAGTAACAAGGTAATCTAGTCACTAGGCAATAAAAGTGACCGGATATTCTAGTGACTAGGCAATAAAAATGATTCGGCGATATAGTGACTAGGCAATAAAAGTGACTAGGTATTCCAATGACAAAGCATTAAAAGTGACTAGGTATTCTAGTGATAAAGCAATAAAAGTGACTAGGTATTCCAGTGACAAAGCAATAAAAGTGAGTAGGTATTCTAGTGACAAAGCATTAAAAGTGTCTAGGTATTCTAGTGACAAAGCAATAAAAGTGCGTAGGTATTCTAGTGACAAAGTATTAAAAGTGACTAAGTATTCTAATGACAAAACACTAGAAATGGCTAGGTATTCTAGTGACAAAGTAATAAAAGTGACAAGGCAATCTAGTGACTAAGCAAAAAGAGGGGTACAGCGTAACGTTTGATCTTTTTAGAAAGGAAAGTTCCACGTCGTCGGTTTAAATCACCATGGATTTATCCTCGCGAATATGGAGAACCAGTTTGAAAAAATAACTAAAAACTATCAGTTAAAGAAATGTTGTGTTAGGCTTTTCTATTTTATTGATGGAATAGAAAATTTATTTAATCTAATTATCCAATCATTTAAATTTGCTGCTGCTTAGCGAATCGCCGTAGTGCAGCCAGAATCATATTTCACACCATGTAACCTGAACTCGTCACCATGTAGCCGGGGCCCGGTTGGTAGCGGGATCGCATACTTTCACTCTTATTACATGGTACATTTCATAGAGTTTCTTGGGAGTGGTTCCATTTTGCCCTCTAGACTGCAGTGATGTTGTGTGAATAGTCAGTACGTCTTGTTGCCAATATTCAACATCCGGTTGAGCGGGAAGATGACCGGATCCCTTTCGCTCCCGTCTGTTTGTCCACCTATATCTTCAAAGGAATTGGATCTCGACGATAAGTTACTCAATGTAACAGGGTTTACCTTGACTAGGTAGGAGTGCAGTGGGTGAGGAGAGGCTAAATGGTTATTTTTGCTTTGTAAATATTTCCTCTTTACTCACCTGGAACCCACATGCGTATCACTTACTTGGAACAAGTATATCCTGGAGTAGCTAAACATAAAAACTGGACTTTTGACAATTAGTGATCTTCTTGTAGCAATTGGTATAAAGGAGGGACCTGAAAATCAGGCAAAGAGGAGAAGGTTTGTAAATAAAGCCA
Source organism: Druceiella hillmani (assembly GCA_039881145.1). Taxonomy (NCBI): domain Eukaryota; kingdom Metazoa; phylum Arthropoda; class Insecta; order Lepidoptera; family Hepialidae; genus Druceiella; species Druceiella hillmani. The sequence goes on from JAYKKI010000064.1 coordinate 5,213,333, forward strand.
CGATTGCCTTTTAAGGACACGACTGTCACGAATGAAGAAGGCAAAAAAAGATGCTTGGCATGAAAATTTTGGTTTAGCATTACTAGATAATATAAGTGACAAGGAAACTTTGTAAAAAGTATGTCAAACTAAAATTTGTATGCCAAGCATCTGCTTGCGTGAGGGCGCTTGTAATACGAGTAGGTCAAGTCAGCAATGCTTGTGGAAGGGGAAAAAGTATCATCTTGTTGCAGCATTAGTAGTATTCTAGAGTATTAATTGTTGTTTTTTTCTATAGTTATAAATTGTTATTTTGTTAAAATTAACTATATAACTATAGCAAGGACTTAACTTAAAAAGAAAAATATCTTTAAAATTATCCCACAATCCATAATTTATAATATGAAGCAGAAACAAATATTTCTACAATATTATTTCACATTTTTAAATATAAATAAGCGATGCATAAACAATTAAATCAATATAACTCTTTGCATAGCTCAATGACAGTTTATGTTTTTATAGAGCATTATGGTATTCATACGTTTTTTTTACGGACGGGAAATGTCTTTAAGAGGGTGAAATTATGTACGAATTTGATTCCACGAATCAGAATCGAGATGTTCATGTTTAGTACGGGTATAATTAAAGTTTATTTGAATATTGCAGCGATGAGCTTAAACCTCCTGTATTTTTAGATATATGATATTTTTACACCAATGAAAGATATATTAAGTAATGTATATATATACTATGCATTTTTAAATGTTCATATGTGCTACATAAGTCTATACGTAATCCTCGTGGTATGATCTCTGACCGTCTTTAATATGTTTTTAGATTATTAATAAGTCTGTTAATAGATAAAACTAGAGGAAATATAATTAGTTATTTTGCACTTGATTTGTAATTTATAATTAGAAGACCTCAGTAAATAGTTAATAGATGGAGCTATACGTATTGTTAATTTGTTTTTCTTGCGGTTGATTTAGTCTATTTAAATAAGCTAGGATTTGTCTGTTTATTTATAGTTATTTTTATTACATAATGTATAGACGCAATTAATTAAAAACAAAATAGTGTCGTTAATGTTTTGATGTTACTAAATTATTTTTAAGTCAGTAAATTCACAATAATTAAAATTAACTATTTCGATGGAATTTAATGGTATAAAAGATTATTATAAGTAAAGCATTTTTCAATGTAAAGCTTTTAAAGTCAATTTAGCTCTATACACCCGAATGTTTATATAGCAACTTACTTTTTAGGTGACGGTTTTATAAAAAATTACATGCTTAACTGGAATAATGAAATAGAACTCAATAGGCACTGACATTTAGAATAAATAAATTTGACAAGTAGCTGTCACTTCGGAATGCTTTAATTCTCGTTTAAATTTAAGCTAATTAAATGAATTCTAAATGATATGGCTTACTAAAACATTAAATATTACTTAAGTATTAAGAAAAAAGGCCACAGATAATAATAATTAATAACAAGGATATTTCTCACTCGAGTAAGTTTAATTTTTGAATTACATCATCTTTATTTCTTTTAGATATAACCTACAAATCGGCTTTCATTTGTTTTTTGCAATAATGTTTATTAGATATAGTTTGTAATATAATAATACAGAATAACTATGAAGGGTTTATTTCGTGTTATGTAATTTAGCATGATTTTTCGTACATTTTTACGATTTGCTTGCCAAACTTTTCACTACTGCGAAACAGGTTGGAACTCTCTTTCATCATTTTGGTCCAGATGAACTGAACTGTACATTGATAAGAATTTTTATGAGAACGAAACGTTGGAACAAGTGTACTTAATGAAAAGTAATTTTTTTCACCGTTCCCTTTGTTTAATTTAACTTTAATTTGATGAATGAATATTATACTTATAAAGAAGCTTATAATGATTTTGGATACTTACAAAGACTGTTAAATTAATTTTTTTATTGATTTAACTTAATTTTTCATGGAGGTACAAATTATGTTTGTTCAAAAATTTTTTTTTTTTTGGTTTATGTCAAGTTTTATTTTGCTAGTGGATAATTAATGTACAATTACAAAGTAAAATTTCTAAATATTACCTTGAAACAAATCCCTATTTGTTTTCATATTTGTTGACTATGACTGGATGGAGTTTTCCCCCACGAATTATTCAGTACAATGACATTCTTCTTATGGTTTTATTATATGTCCTGTGAGTAGTCAGTAATCACTAGTTGAATTTATGAAAGTACTTAATCTAATGACACGTTAAACAGAAGTTTTATAAAAAGTAATCTGTTTACCTTAAAAAATGGTAAACCTTCTACATGTATTTCCTTTTACATACATATTTTAATTACATTCAATCATAAGCGACTTAAAACTTTCAAACTATTTCAGTTAGAAGGGTTCTGTACCTTAAAAGTAAAAACGGAACCATTATAAGAACATTTGCTGTCCGTCTGTAACATGCGTTTTTCCCTGAAACCTTTTGACATAGAAATTTGAAATTAGGCCTAGTAATAAAGGATACTAAGATCTTAATAGCTGAAATGTTAAAATATTCAGGCGGGGAATTAATTGTTCAGAAATTAATTTTAAATTTCTGTCTATGGTGTGAGGTGTCGTTTGAATATTATAAATATAAATGACATTGTTATATATAATAACATGTGATATTTATATATATGAGACTGAATTTGTTGAAATGTCACTTTGCAAACTTTTAAATGGTTATAATTGGAAAGAAAGTTGATATCTACAGGGACCGTGTAAGAAACATAGAAGTCGTTTGAAAACGATCCCTGACATAGCAAGTAATCATTTTGACTATATTTTTATCTATATCAGTGTAGTATTTTATCAAGAGAAAATAGTAAATGCCATTGAATGTAGAGATTATGTTATGAGTGAATACGAGATTCAATATTTGAGAAACTAAACACTGTATTGTTATTCTGAATTGTCAAAATGCTTTTATCCAACATAGTACACTTTATGATTTGGATTGATTGTAATATGTATGACTTTACATAAAAAAATTACAGCGGTGACTAGTAATTAATTAATAAACTAAAACTTTAAATAGCACTGACAATATTTTGCACAATATTTATAGGATTGTAAGAAATAACTATTAATTCTTCAGGTTAATATTAAAATAAAAACATCTTATACAGTGATTCTAAAAAAAAACTCTCAGTAGGTATGATTACGTATTTGTCCATGTCCAATCAAATCCAAAAATTTTAAAATTTCCGAAACCATGGTTGAAAAATAAGAGAGCTGGGACTGTTACTTTCAAACTTTTATTTACCCAAATCAATTTTATTTTGAAAGACCTATTCAGTGACCCACTTAATACGACGCGTAAGAAAAATTTCATTTTACATGAATATTAAACGTAGTTTTTAATAATTTGCTACACATCAATTGAGATACGCTTGCAAAATTTTGTACGTGATCTAAAACCTAGTTAAAGATCTAAAACTCCAAAGTAATAAGCTATGTGAGTCCCGCCCTTCTCTATAATTTTCCAAAAATGTTTTTGAAAAACATGTAGGTACTAATAATTAATTAGAATTTCAATTAAAATTACTTCGGTTAACTTGTATCAATAACTTCAAAATATATATGTAACTATGGAACAGTTTATGTGTATTCAGATCCGCAATTGACTGTTTTTTTTAATTTTATGCAGCACACGAGTGGATATAAATTTGACAAGAGTTTAATCAATTAATTCATTAGTACAATGTAAAACAGTTAAAAAACATTTTATAATGTAAATTGTTGAATTTTATCTAGTAAAATATGTATATAATTATTTCTGAAAGAAGGCTAAGTGTAGTTTATTTCGCTGTTATACCTAATTATAAGTTATTATCGTATATACAGTTTCATTACAAAAATATTACAATTTCAACATTTTGTAGGAACTAAGCACATATCAATGTAAAAGTGTAGGATATACTATGATTTATAATTTTAAAACCTTCTTCACGTATGTCCGTTGGTAGAGAAGCGAAAAGTTATTCGAGTGTTTCATGATTATCTTTCAATTTTTTTCTCTAGTTGTTTGCTGTGTTATTCTGATTTGATTAGGAAAGTACTGGGTACGGATCTTAAAGAGGGCAACAAAATATTAAATTAAGCATCGAATCAAGAAGCATATAGTGCTTAAACTGATGAAATTTTACAAGTAAGATGTTCATCCGAAGTACATGAACATAGAAGTAAGAAGTAAGCCTTAGACAAAAGCTAGCAGGAATTACAATGTGTGTGAATGTAAAAGTTAGACGTGGACCAAAGTTGAACATGAGGAACTTGTAAAGACTCTTTTTTCTTTTAATTTTTTCCAACTAAATGAGTCTATGTGATGTAGGTAATATTGTTTCTACTTTATTTAATGTAACTAATTTTAGTGATGTAGTATTGTTTCTACTTTTTTTTTTCTTTTCTACAATGTAGGTTTCGTAGTATTACAACGTCTTCAGGTGGCCAGTTTGTAAAGATTATCTTATCTATTTATATTTACAAATTGCCCAGTTGAAGATGTTGTAATACAATGAAACCTAGGTTGTAGTAAAGAATTTAAATAAATTGGAAATAATACTACATCACGTAGTTTCATTTAGTTGGGAAAAATGAAATTCTAATGAATACAAAATTAACACCAAATATATTCAACTATGATAGTCTAAAACGGAACCTGGTGGTGATTTTGTTCAAATACGTTTATCTTTATTTTTGAATTGTGATAAACCGGAATCATAGTGGAAAATGTGTTACTGATGTTAGAGAAACGGCCAGACATATAAAGGCTTTATAAAAGAAATAATAAAATGCATGTTGCGTTGGGAACAATTAGGTCCTCAAAGTTCATGATAACATTTAAGGATATTTTTGTAAAATATACAAATTAAGTCTATGATAACATTTAAATGTTTATGATAACAAGGATAAAAGAGTTCAGAAAATATTTTTATATTCATAAATTTATTATTTTATTTATCTATCGTATATTAGTCTTATCATAAATGCGAAAAAGACGTAAATTTTTAATGTGTCTAGTTAATTTTTTTTTATTAAACTATTGTTAATGATAGAGCTATCTTAAAGAATGTAGGATATTCTTTAAATTTATTTTATATGTGATAAAACAATAATTTTTAGGGTTCCGTACCAAAAGGGTTGCCAATGGGACCCTAAACCTCTGCTGCCCGTGTGTTTGTTACAGGGCTGTATCTTTTGGAACCATAATAGGTAGACACTTGAAATTTTCACAGAATACATGTTGCTATGCCGACAAATAATAAAAAATCAATAAGTGTGACTCTAAGTGGGATGTCCACATATAAGAAATCGTAAATAAAAGCATTTTGTTGGTGTTTTTTGTTCCTTCACCACACACAGGCATCATACTTGATCTGATTCTAGTGCATGCTCTAGAGTAAGACAACAAATAATAAAATATAGGTAACTAAGCTTATAACTCATAACATTATGATGATATATTGTAGGATGGAGCAAAATATTATATAAAATGGTTGAATTAGCCAATTATTTTACAGATTTTTACGTGTCATGTGTTGCTATGGCATCAATCTTGTTATTTACCAAAGAATTTGGGTTAATATTGTGCAGTGGTATAGAACCCTTTTTGTGCAAGTCCAGCTCCCACTTGGCCGCTTTTTATGTTTTTCTCTTATATTTTTCTTGATATTTCCCTTAGTCCCATGCCACCTTGTTTTACAGGGAATTGAGAATTATATGCTTATTTAAAAAATTGTTTTAGCAAATTTTTAATGCTAATCTGGCAACAAATTTAAATGGCAAGCATAGTTTTATATAGCACTCAATAAAAGTTCAACAAATATTGTGAATATGCAATATTATAATACACGCTAGAGTATAAGTTCTGCATGTACGTGAAAGGTTTATTAATTTGTGTTTATTCCAGTGGACATTTCTAGTGTTATTCTTCTGGACTATTCTATTCTAGTGTTATTCTTCTGGAAAAATTAAATTAATATTTCGGAAAACATTTGCCTAATTCTTCAAACCTAATTCATATTAATACACTGCCATGTTCCGTGTTTTGTGAAGTTCATTTTTAATATACTTGTATGTTTTAAAATCTATGAAATAATTTTATAGACATTTGCAAGTTATTAGACGTATTTGGATGAAATTATGTTTGAAGTAATTTATTTGATAGCGTATCAATTTGTGTCGTGCCCAATGATCATTGTTTCGATCAGATCTGTTATATCTCTAATTATAGCAAAATGCTAATTATAGCAAAATGTTTTTGAGAGGTTTAAAAATTAATAATTGTAAAACCAAAAGCCACTCTGATGATAAAGCAAAATAGCACTTGAATTTGTACGTAAGAACTACCTAGCACTTCTTGCATCTGGTTTAAATGGAGTTTATCGAGTACTACCTCGATCCTTCGAGTACTACCAAATTGATGTCATTATTTTGTTTACTGATAAAATCATTTTGGCTTTCTTTGGGGCTGGTGGCCTGGTCTTTCCTATTTTTTGACTACACTGGAGTATAGTGGCAGAACCACATTTTAATAGAAGTCACAAATTTGCAGTTGTGATTTTTTTTGACTTAAAGGAGCCTTAGCGCCCATTTCATGAACACTTTAAAAAATCTCAATTCATTGTGAATGTTGCTTTGAGTTTGCTCATAATAGATGCTTATAATCTCAGATATCCATGCCTAAATCACAGATTTTTCCATTTTCTTCAGCATTTACATTTGATCGCCATCCTCGTTGCAATGCTCTGTTGACCACGTTAAGTTCAATTGACCACTTTTCAAAAGTTGCAAACAATGGAGCGTATATTCTTCTAGCACTATATTCGTCGCACCATATTTTCATGCATCTGCTTTGGGGTTAATCTTATAATCAATAGGTCCTCTAAGAAATCAGTCACTTTCCATCAATTAAATTGGTATAAACTTGAAACTAACAGTAATATAACAATGAAACTTGGACTAAAAGTGAAGAATTGGTGAATATAATGAGGAGGGTACAACTACAATGTTATCTTAATGCACAATGTTATTTTGATTAAAGTCGCGACTGGAAGCTATAATTGTATGGTAGTAGTTTTTATCGTGTGAAAATTTACTAAGTACGAATAGTGAAAAATACTATTAATATATACTGCAAAATTAATGATGAAGTACCCACTTTTGATAATATAAATTCTATTGACAATAAAAACTTGTCGATGGCGACTTTGTAAGGTCAAATCTTGGACTGGAATCAAACATTTCTTCTACTCGTACAATCAGCCGAGACAGATTGCCCTATTTGCTTCCACAATAAATACTATTACTCTGTTATCGTAATTGCTGAGAATTTTGTCGTAAAACTTTAAACACATATTTTTCATACTTCTCTCCTACTCGTACAATCAGCCGAGATAGATTGCCTTATTTGGCTACCATGTAAAAATCTATAACTCTGTTATAGTAATTGCTGAGAATTTTGCCATAAAACTTTTAATACATATTTTTCATACTTCTCTCCTACTCGTGCAATCAGCCGAGACTGATTTGCCCTATTTGCGTCCACAAAAAATACTATTACTCTATTATAGTAATTGCTGAGAATTTGCCATAAAACTTTAAATATATTGTTTTACAAACATACGATCAGCCGAGACAGGTTACCCTATTGCTTTCACGTAAAAAAACTATGACTCTTTTATAATAATTGCTGAGAATTTTGCCATAAAATTTGAAACATATTTTTGGAAATATGGACTAAAAGAATTTTTTTTTAGTGTGTTACGGTGATGTTTCTTCTTAAAGCTGTTAATTAGCACTGGAGTTTGTAAGGTCTAACTATCATTTTCAAGTTCACATGTAACTATTAGAAATATTGTAGATTATAATTCTAAATATACACATTGATACGCAGTTAGATAATGATGGTGGAGTGCTGCATCATTCGTATTGATTAAAGGAGGAAACTGCATAATTTGTAGGACGGCCCAAGAGAAATGAATTTTGATATTTATATGTTAGGAAGGATAGTTTTGTCTTATATTATATATGAAGCTTTGTCATCATAGATCATCTAGCTTTAAAAAAATTAATGATTTCGTTAATACATAAAAATATGTAAAGATATAAAAAATGTTTATAAGAGAAAATTCCATAGTTTTTACAAGATACTTTCAGGGTTCGTAAAATTTTGAAAGCTCCAAAAATCAAGGAAATTGTCAGACATTGAACTGCGTTGTGTTTCGTTATTATGACTTCATAGTTTCTACGTATTTAAGTATTGTAAATTTTTTAATATGATGTATTTTCATATCCAAAAAGTTTTCGAAAAATTGCATGTGAAGTCTGGGAAATTTGGAAAAGTTAGGTCATTTACGTAACAAAATATAATGCGTAAATGGAAGTTAGATTAAAAAAATTAGTTTGGTTATAAACAAAATAGTGACAATTATATTTCATAAATTTGCAGATATACCGATAGATACAAGAAAAATGTACGGCAACATCGGAAAACTGTCAGCAGCATTTATGCGCCGGAAGAAGATCGGACAATTGAGGTTTTATTCTACGCCTAAAATGCAACAGTACGCAACGCCGACTTTGAAAGCTAAGAATTACTTCATTGGAGAAAAGTATCACGGTTTCGTTTGTGAAGATATTCAGTTTATCAAAGAGTACAACATGACAGCTATGCTTTTCAAACACGAAAAGACGGAAGCAAAATACTTGCATATAGACCGTGAGGATCCGAATAATGTTTTCTCGATTGGATTTAGAACAACACCGTTTGATTCACGAGGAACGCCCCACATTCTGGAACACACAGTATTGTGTGGTTCAGAGAAGTTTCCCATACGTGATCCCTTCTTCAAGATGTTGAATCGTTCGTTGGCTACGTTTATGAATGCATTAACTGGTCCTGATTATACGTTTTATCCATTCTCCTCGCAAAATGATTCGGATTACAGAAATCTTCAAAAGGTGTATATGGATGCAGTGTTTAAACCGAATTTGAATTATCTAGACTTCCTCCAAGAAGGTTGGCGGTTGGAGAATTCAGATTTGAACGAGAAGACTTCGAATATTTGTTTCAAAGGTGTGGTTTACAACGAGATGAAGGGAGCATTTTCGGAGACAGCCTCTCTTTTTGGGCAGAAGTTCATCAATGCTATTTTGCCGCAAGGATCGTACGGTTATGTATCAGGTGGTGATCCGTTAGAAATACCTAGACTGACCTATAAAGATTTGAAAGATTTTCACGCTAGGTATTACCATCCGAGTAATGCCAGATTTTATTCTTACGGTAACTTTCCATTAGAAAAAAATTTGGAGTTTTGCGATGAAAAGTATTTGAAGAATTACACGTATTTAAATCCAAATCACAGTGTCGTGAAGCCGCAGGATAGATGGTTGGTCCCGCAGTATAAAAAAATGAATTGCAGATTCGACGAATATGGACAGCCAATGGAGAAACAGAATCAGATAGCTATTGGACACGTAATGGCCGATATAACAGATATAAATGAGACTTTTATTCTGGCTACATTGTCACAGTTGATGCTAGTCGGTCCGAACTCTGCTTTTTACAAAAGTCTAATAGAGACAAATATATCTGGAGGTTATAACTCGTTAACTGGTTATGATAATCAGTTCAGAGATACACTCTTTACAGTCGGTTTAAAAGATTTGGAAATTGAAAAGTTTGAAAAGGTACAGAAGATTTTTGACGAGACAATTTACAGTATAATAGAGAAAGGTTTTAAAAAAGAACATATCGATAGTGTTATACATAGCTATGAATTATCGGTTAAACATCAATCACCAAAGTTTGGATTGAATTTACTCTTTAATATGTTACCGTTGTGGAATCATGACGGACCTATCGTGGAGGCTATGCATGTGAACAAAATGCTGTCAAGTTTGAAGGAAAATGTTCGTAAAGAAAAATTCTTAAATAAGGCCGTCGAAAAGTATTTTGCTAACAATAATCACAGGTTGGTTATGACAATGCAGCCGGACATGTCGTTTGATTCAAAGTTGAATAAAGGCGAACAACGGCTGCTGGATTCAATGGTTAAAGGGTTGACTGATGAGCAGAAGAATGATATATATGAAAAAGGTCTGGAGTTATCGGAAACGCAAAAGAAAGTAGAAAATTTGGATATTTTGCCATGTTTGAAGATTGAAGAAATTAAATTGATGAAGAAGAAACCAAAATTGGAACATATTCATGTAGGTCAAGTTCCTGTGCAACTTTGCGAGGCTAACACGAATGGGATTACTTATTTTAAAGGTGTACTTAACACAACGCATCTCACGAGTGAACAAGAATTGTTACTTCCGTTTTTCAACTCCGTAGTGGATAAGTTTGATACTACGAATTATAACTACAGGGATTTTGACACATTAGTAAGTCAAAAAACGGGCGGATTATCGTTTTCAATGCAGATTGTGGAGAAAATCGATGAACCGACTAAGTTTGAACGTGGTATTATTCTAAACAGTCATTGTTTAGATGAAAATTTAAGCAGTATGTCTGAAATCTGGCATGAGATTTTCAATAAACCGAAATTCGCAAACAAGCCGAGAATGGAAATGCTGTTGAATAATTATTTATCATCTATGACGGAAGGCATCATAGACAGTGGTCACATTTACGCTATTCAGGCTGCCAATTCATTAGTGTCAACGATAGGTGCTACGAAAGAGCAGTTTTCTGGAATAGAGCACATTAAAATTATGCAGAATTTGGCTTCGAAACACGGTGCAGATTATATTTTAGCTATGGCTGATATAATAGGTAACAATTTACTTTTAGAGAAGCATCTTCGCGTAGCTGTAAACTATTCGAATAGTCCTGGTTCCAATACTCATGAGAAAGTGCTGAACTTCTGCAATGGTTTTGCTAAATCTTCTTCAACAAATGTGGAAAAGAATAATGTCATTTGGACGAAATGTGAAGATGTGGCCCACAAGAATCGAGGGTTACACATTAAAATGAATGTTCCAATTAATTATTGCGCTAAAGCTATTCCGACAGTCGCCTACGTCCATGAAGATTTTGCAAAATTACGTGTTCTTTCACGTTTTCTGACATCGAAATACTTGCATCCCATTGTGAGGGAACAGAATGGAGCATATGGGGGCGGAGCCTCAATTTCTACGGAGGGTATTTTCAATTTCTACTCGTACCGCGATCCCAATTCAAAAATAACGTTAGACGTTTTTGATGATTGCAATGAGTGGCTTCAGGATAATTCTTCATTGCTGACCGATCAGGCTTTGTTTGAAGCGAAGTTGGGAATTCTGCAGCAGATGGACGCGCCAGTTTCTGAATTTTTGAAAGGCATCGATTACTTCCTGCACGGAGTGACATACGAGATGTGGGTAGAACAGAGACAGAGAATATTGGATGTGACAAAAGAAGACTTGTTGACTGTTTCGAAGACGTATCTGGATGAGAATCGGTGGAATGGAAAATGCGTTTTGGGGCAGGGATTAGCTAATTTGTCTAATAGGGGGGAAAAGTGGGAGGTGACGAATGGACCTCAGCAATAGATGTTTGATTTTATTTCGAAATGGACTATGCATGTGTGCCGGGAGACTGTTTAATGTATGCGTGAGCGAAGTGAGTTTTAAGTGATGTTTAATTTTTGTTGGAA